>CM018078.1:82516279-83116279 GCA_008658365.1 Alca torda
ATATGAATAAGATTTCTGGCCCAGACCTATAAAGGTATTTAGGATCCCAGCTTTCACTGAAGTTGAATGGAAAATTAGGTTCCTAGATATACCTTTAAATCTAGTCCTTAACATTTTTACTGCCTCACAGAGAGGCAGATGTACTGATTCCACTTCAAGCCTTCAGCTTTTTAAAAACTTTTTTCCAAGTGAAAAAGAAAATAATTAGAGGAAAAATCTATAAAAAAGAATATATTTAATTACTGTCGCTCAGAGCTATGCATTAATAGGCAATACAAATATTATACACATTGATATTACAGTACCAAGTTCAAATGTTGCAAAAAAAAGTAATAGGGAGATAACAAGATCTTGTTTACCTATCTGGTTTGAAATGCTCATAATATTGTCAGAGAAGATCTTGAGATATCTACATCTGAACCGATATTCAAGTAACCTTTGAACACTACGAAGTTTGAGTATATTTTAATTCAGCTTTCCAGTTTATGTTCAGTTCTAATTAGAAAGGTTTTGTATGAGTGGAATAATTGGACTAAAATTTCTGTTTCTAATTGTTTCTTGGACCAAGGCTTATCCATTTAGTCTGGAAATTTCTTTTAAAAGAAACACCTCTGCCCTTTACTACTAGTGTCTTCTTTCAACAATTACAATTCTGCATAGCAGTGACTTACTTGCTTTTTTTATTTTGACAACATTGCTTTAAGGATTCATTATTCATAAAGTAGGAGGCAACCTTTGAAGATGATAAGAGCCATGCAATGTGCTCAGTTCAAGTAGCAAAAATAGTACTTGAATTCAATCTTCTTTCAAGTTTGATCTGCCTCTGAGAATCAGGAATGGTACAATAGAAATTGGTATGTGTATGAACTACCTACAAAAAGACTTTCTGCAAAGGGTTCTGTCTCATCCTTCCCTTGCTCTCTTTAGCTCTCAGTGAACTTTTTCCCAGGTTGTTGAATGTGATGTATGCAGAATTTAAACTTGGCTCACTCAAATAGGCATACGAAGCTAGTAATGAGAGAAACAAAAACTTAGTACATCTCTTTTACCCTTTTATTCTTTTAACCTACAGAGAATGTCCTATGACAAACAGAGCTGACCTACATGGGAATTCAATCAGATTTTGGAAAAGAAAAAAAAAAAAAATCAGCCCCCATTTCTGATCTAACTTGAAAAAATGAATAAAAATGAAGCTATGTAGATAGCTTGATTAATATCACCCCATGAAAGTGTAAACAAAATGGAATGACCTATGTGTCTGCTTGATTCAGTGAGGCAATAGCCTTGTAGTTTGCTTATTTTTTATTTCTTTCATTTGCTGTCTTGAGTTTAGTTTACATTACAGGGCATTTATTTTGCAGGAGGAACTTTTCCTCTTATATCATTTCTCTCTTGTGGTATCATACTGTGCTTGTTATGCTTATTCATGAACAGTGAAACACATTTCCTGAGCACTAAGGAATCGATTGTTTTAGATCGAGTCTCAATCTATGCCTAAGTCCATTCTTGTTCATAATAATTTACTTGAAGGGAATTAAGCATTCAAGTAAGTCAATTAGGTGCTCAAGTGTTTTTCTTTTGAACATGGGAGTTCTACTAATTAATTTTTTTCTTTTTTAATATGACACTGCTTTATAAACTATGTTCTGAAGATATTGAGGCCAGTATATTGGCGTCACCTTGTTATTAGATATTGCTTAAAACATGATTATATACAGCTTCAGCAGAGACACACAGGGAAGTCCTACATGTAAGGGTAAGTTTCAACATTATTAATTTGAGAAAGGACCGAACTATAAATCCTCCATACTATTTGAGTGCTGCTCATTATTCAGCTAAGCAGATCCACCTACAAATGTCATGAAGATGCCATCCCAAACCATGTTTTTTCATTTGCCTCTTCTGTTTAGGTTGTATCACATTGAAGCATCGTTATTTTACAGAGCTAATGAAACTTTTATTTCCAGGTTCTCCAGAGAATGGCAACAGAGGGTTCAACAACCTTGGAAGTGGGTGCTCCTGCAAAATCAAATCATTTGAAGATTTTCAATTGTACTTTGCAAATCAATATTGAATGTCACTGAGTACACAATCAACCAGGAACCTCCTTAAACTGCCCAAGACAGTCATTATGGAAGATGGCAGTTTAGAGGTAGCAAAGAGTCTCTGGCTTTGCATACTTCCTTGATATCATCATATATTCTGGCATCCTGTTGTGGCTGATTAGGGTTATAGAGCAGCTATAATTTCAAAACTGCAAACAGTTCAATGAGGACCAGAAGAGTGCGTTTAGATCCAGGGCTTTTATCTCTGGATTTGCCCAAACAAAAGCAGGACAAATTTGCATCATCTTCAGTGTAATTGGCTTTTAATCAAAAGTGATTTTAACATAAATATTGAGATTTTTGTTCCTGAAGCAGCATGATTGTTTGCATTTCCCCTTGAAGCAGGATGTAAGTGCAGATGCCGTTTGGCTGGAACGCTGACAACCAGCCGAAATCCGAGGACCATGACCCCACTGAAACAATTATTTATGCTGAGGAAGAACGTGCAAGTAGCTTCCAATGCAGAAAGTAGAAAAGAAGCACTTTGTAACAAATATATAATCTCTTAGTTATAAGCTGAGAGAAAAATCAACCAGCCAAACAAACCATTTTTTTCATTCAAATGATCATCCAAAACATTCCATTGTCAGTTAGGACAAACATAGCTTTACAAATACAAATAATAAAAGTAATATAAAACTTAGAAGTGAGCATGCAGCCCCGCGCTGTATAGTGCTGTTTCCTCAGATCTTTGAGGGAAATTTAAAAGCTAGGTTGTCACATGGACTTTCTAGCTACCAACACAACCAAAGTAGGATGAGGTTACTCTTCTCATTCCTATCTGTGTCAGCAATACAAGCACAACCAAGGTTATATTCCTGCTCAATTACTCTGCAGAGCTGACAGCTGGAGAGAGATGAGAGATAAGAAAAGAGTGAATTGAACAAAGGCTATTTACCGTTGCTTGCTACGGCAACAGAGCTGTAATAGCACGTATGCTACTATAAACCCCCCAAAAAACATAGAAAGAGTGTTGTTTGGGTATGGCAGCCAGGCTGTATTTTGTCAACAGGTGTGACTTGACCTTATTTAACCTCTGAAGTCATCATAAACAAGGCCTTTGCAGAACAGAAGTGTACCTAGAAAATCATAAATTCGGCATGTTCCAACAGGCTTTCTGAGAGGCAGGCAGCACTAGTCCAGTTCGAGCATCAAACCAACTCAGACACGAACAAGACCTAATGTAGTCACAGTGTGAGCCAAGATGTCTCTGAGGGTTTTCTCTGGAGGAAGTAAATCTACCTCAAAGTCGTGTCAAAGGAAGAAGAATCAAAATGATCTAAACAAAATTCAATGTAGACAAATGCAAAGTGATAAATTTAAGGAAAACCCACAAGAGCTACACATACACCATAAAGACCCTGACATCAGGGATCACTTAGGGACAGACTGTGGCCTCATTGTGAGTATATACCTTTTTATGACCATTACCTCAATGATCAGGGAAAAATGCAATGTTAGGGAGTACTAGAAAGGAACTGGAAACAACTGAAAAGCCATGGGAAAAAAAATTGCCAATTTAGTAATCCATGATGCACTCATAGTGCGAAAAACACACAAACTCAGGTTACAGTATTACAAAAATGATAGAGAAGAACTTGAGAAAGACACAAAATATTATCAGAGTTGAAGAAGAGCTTCCTTACAGAGAGAGATGCATTAATGTAATACTCCCAGGCTTGGAAGGAAGAGCACTGGGGAAGGAGGGAGGAACACACAAAGAAGGGAATGGATAATGCTGATGAATTACAGCTATTATCTACAATTTTTAACAGCAGAAAATCCAAGGGGCACAAAAAGGAAATTATCAGGTGAAAGCTTTAAAACAAACAAAAATAAGCTTGTTTCACACAGCACATAATTAAAATTGATGCATATTACCAAAGGATGTTTGGATACCAAACCATAGATGTGTTTGAAAAGTGAGTAGGGAAATTCACAGAAGTTAATTAAAGTCTAATAATCAGAATCCTCAGGATAAAACATCCAGCTCAGGAAGAAGTCCTTAAACTGGTGATTTGTCACAAGATAGGAGGAATATAGTGGGGTCAGAAGGAGGATATAATGATGGAAGTATCATTGTACTCCTTTTTGTGCACTGCATTGAAGAATCAACTACTCGTCTCGTCTAAAACATTGCACAACATGGACCAATTAGTTTACTTAGCAGTCACTGCATATAGCTGAAACAGTTTTACCATGGTAGTGCATTATTTGGGAACTGCAAAAGCTGTGCAAGCTTACTTGACGTCATCACTAAAAGTTTTAAAATATCTGTGTTATGGAGACATTATATCAAATAGCATTCTAACTGAAAATGGATGCACACGTTCTAACTGCAGGATAAAAAGACTACAAAACCCTCCTGGATATGAAAGACAGACATCATCGTGTGTATATTTTAAGAGACTGCTAAGCTTCAGCCAAAAGTTTATGCATATATGTAAAGTTATTTTTAAAATAATAGAGTCTTCTTTTAAATTAAACAAGAATTTTCTTGTAAAACAGCGGTGATATTTATACTGAAAGATATCAGTTAATTCACTTATTCAGTGATTATACTAGCCACTGAAATAGTCTTGTTTAGAAAAAATATTTTGCTGCAAAATCAAGATTTGTTAAAAACATATCGAGGAAGAGGAGTCAAGGTTGATGGTTGTTAAACAACTGTTCCTTTTTCATGGATAACAGTAATGCAGTTGTTTATTATACGAGCTGTTTGAGATGTATGCTGTTTTTAATATTCTTTTTCTTACTTTCAAAACGGTTGAGTAGGTAACTTATGTGGACTTGAGCAATTCACTGCCTGGCAAACCTTTTTCTAAACCTTTTTCAGTGTTGAGATTTGTAAAGGGAATTATGGAGACCCACACAAAATGAAGACCTTAAACTATATGTGTGTGTATATATATGTGTGTGTGTGTGCGTGTACAAATACACATATGCACACGCCTTTTACAATACTCCCAGGGTTTTATGTTTCCAAACTTAAGCATGAGGGTAAGTGCTTTGCTAAAGGAGAACCATCAGTGCATAAAATCACTGATCAAAATTCCTACAGAAATATATTTGAAGTTTTATCTCACTAACGTTTATATGAGGCTATTGTTTTGGAACACTGTAAAATATCCCAAGGAATTAAGACTCAAATATTAAGTTTAATTCAATCCTTTTCTTTAAATGCATTGAGACAAATCCCCATACCTGTAATTCCAGTATAACCCAAAGTCCACTGAGCTAATGGATTAGGGAGCCAATCCTGAGAGCAAGGTTTGGCCCAGACTTTAGGAAGACAAAGTATGGTAAATTAGGGAAAATCTCAATGCAAAAACTTTCGATATCACAAAGTTTATATGTGTAAAAGTATTAACCGAAGTGTTGATGAAAGCCATACTATTTGTAAAGAGGGGGTTGTAGCTGTAACTTCTTATATGTGGGCCTGAAAATTTACTGCACGATTTACGTGTACATCCACTATTTCTCTAATGAACCTTGGTTGTTTGGCAACTTGGAACAACTAAGCTAGCAAAAATCAATCTAAATGCTCTATCTTGCTAAGTCTTCCTAATGAATACTGTAAACTGAAACATAGTTGCAATAAGACACAAATCTTTAAGTTAATTACTATTTTAGTGCAGTTGTTTGTCATCTGGACATAACATCTAGAGACTTTAGGTGATAGATTTATTCCTGGTTATAGGTCCAAAATGCAGCTTGACATTGATTGTATAATTAAAATTCCATTTACTGCATAGTCTTTTACCTCCGTCGTGAAAGGGAAACATAGTATATTTGGGATGATTCCATAAGCAAAATCCATGAATAGTCTTGCTGTTACTCCAAAAAGAGATAGAACATGTTCTCCAAAAATTAAAAGTCACACCAGAGTGACTAGGTAGATCCTGCATTATGAGATTACTATATGGTTTGCTTCCTTGCTGGGCAATGGAACTATCTCTCAAGCTAGTGTTCCCCTGGTAATACAAGAGATATAGAGACACACACAGGCTGTGAACCTTATGCTGTTTCAAAATAACTCCTGCACAGAACATGTTAGTTTCAGAATCAGCTTTAACCACTTTGTATTTGAGCAAAGATATGTTGAGCACTTGGTTGAATTTTTTAATTATTCTTTTTTTTTTTTTTCATCTAAGACAACGTTTATATGAAGCATTTACACTTAGTACTGGCTAATGTTTATGCCTTGATTTAAAAACATACAAATTTTCCCTTCCGTACCTTAAAGACATGTGTCCTTCACAGAAGACAGGTCTTTGAAGTGGCTGTTCACACTTCTCTGTCCTCTATCCTGAGAAGTGGACCCAAGGAACTGGATATGGGATGTTTCCAAGACGTAGATATTAAGGATGTCAAGAGTTGTTTCTAACCTGTGTGATTTCAATGCCTTACTTCTCCCCAGAATCACCAAAAGTTGCTGGCTCCGTGCTCATTTTCCTTTCATGCATGAGCGTTTGTACAAAGTAGAAAAGCAGCAGCAACTTCTGATGTTTTAACCACTATAATAGCTAATGGTCTTTGAAGGGAGCATAATGGGCCGAATACTGTTCTGCTACCTGCTCCTTGTCCCCACTGCCCTTGGCAGCTACAGAGGTCTGCGCGGCAGCTATTCTGCGACTGAGCTTCCTTTGCCCTCTACCTGGCTCTTCAGCTCTCCTTTGTCGGATTTGCATAGAGCCCTTTGTGAATTCTTCTTCTCAAATATGTTTTAAGTACAGTAGAATTCTTTACAACTTGTCAGCAATACACAACAAAGATGCGCTAATACCTAAAAGCTTCAACGGAATACAAAGGACTTGCCTTTGGGATGCCTGATTTACTTTCCCTTTTAAGGAAAGTGTTATACAGTACATCATTCTGGCTGGCATCACATTGGATGTCTGTCAGAAGCTACCTTTTTTAACTGTCAACCCATCAAATTAATTGCTTTGTTCTGAATGTATGTTGGGTGATGACATGCATTCTTTTTTTTTCTTTTCTTTTTTTTTTTTTTTTTTTTTTTTTTATTTAACCTGCTGATAAAGGAGATGATAGGTGTTTGGAAGACAAAGTAAAGACTTTTTTGAGAAGGACAAAATGGACATTGCAAGAACTGAAAAAGTAATCATGTTTATATCCTTATGAGGTAAGTAAAACTATACTGAAATGATAGAACAAGTGCAGGCGTCTTGCCAGCATACCACTCAGACTGCAGTACAGCTCTTATAAAACTTTGTCAAGTATTTTGGCACTGAGAAACTGCTGACAAATTAATATGTTTATGTGCTGCATACGGCATCTATTTTGGACTGTAGTGCTGCACTAAACATATTTTCCCAAATACACTCACTTTATCAGATTTTTTTTCCTCTGAGAGGTTTCTTATCTAACTTAAACTATGCAGGAAGGTTTTTCTTTCAACTGTTTTTTATAAATATTTCAAATTACCAATTCATTATTCAATCCTGTAGGGGCTTTGGACACTGCAATAATTGTATGTAATTTTGCTATAAAGTATATAATTTTATCAAAAATGCAAAACTCTTTAGGCAAATGGAAACTTTAGGATGTTGTTCATTACGGATATACAAAAGTGGTGCCATATAAGTGATGTTTTGCTTTCCTCGCTAATTTAAAAAGTAAAACAAACAAAAAAGCTTTGTTACTGATGTTACTGGACCAATAAAATTATGTAAACACACAAAAAATAAATGCAAACATGTTTATCTGTGTATATACATGCACACACTTGTGTGCATGCATTTCATTCAAAGACAAAATATTTCCAAGTAAAACATACTCAGCTAAAAGGTATCTCTAATAAAAGAAAGTAAAGGAAATTAAGGGCTAAACTTTGAGACTGTAAACGCAGTGAGAACCATGTCCTTCTTTTATTGAACAACCTAGTACTCACAGCCCCTATCCAGGCTGTAGGAAACTGAATTCAGTTCCTTCTCTCTGATGAAATTTGAATCCAGTTCAACCAGATTAAAAAAACTCTTCTAAATGTCCTGCATAAGAGTACGAATAGGGAAGGAGGAGCAGGTTCATTCCATCTCCTCTCTTCATGTTGCTGCACCCTCTCAGTACACTTCATACTTCTAATGTGTGAAAGTGTGTGGTGTGCATGCTGAACACACACCATTTGGCATCCTGGGACATTTACCCAGTGCCTTCACTAACCCCTGCAATGAGAATAAGGCTCCTTCATCGCCGCTCCCCTGGACAGCCCGTAACACGAGGCAGTGTGTATGGCTCCAAATCCGCTGTGCGCAGGAGCCAGTTGCACTCTCTCCCAGCATGAATAACGTCATGAGCTGAAGGCTGATAAAAGGAAATACTGATTTTGTGAATCTCCAGTCTCTCCGCAAATTTCAGGTGAAATTGGTGGATCTAACAAAATTATATATTATTTTTTTTATTTAATTAAAACTGCATTTTTAATGAATGAATTATTTATCAAAAGCAAACCAATTTCATTCAAGTCTGCAGACTATGTGCTTCAACAGCTCATCTTTTTGTCATGGCAAAGCATTACTGCTATGCTAGAGCTGAGGCTGATTTACATTAACATTTCTAAATGGTAAAGTTCAGAGGCTGTTTTAGTGTTCTAGATGGAAGTACATAGTAGGTGCTCTCTTACCAAAAGACATCGAAGTTGACTATGATTCAATGCAGGAACTGGCATGATGTATTATCTCTTATTATAATGTCAGTCATTTTTCCAGCAGACAGGCATTTCAGCAGAAAGGGGCAATGGATGCTCTTTCGTCCAACCATACTACTTCGGATGACCAAAGTACTTCATTAGTAAATGGCTGCACCCAAATTCTGAAAGCTCCTTGAGGTGCCTATGACTATCCTGATTGTCACCTGATTGTCACTTTTACCAGCCACTAAAGGTTGGTAAGATAATTATCTTTACTTTCACTAAATGGCTTCAGAGAGTATGCAGAACCTGTGTTTGGGAATGCTTAATGGGAAAAGATGATCAGGCTTTCCCCCCCTTCTCTCCAAGTCCTCTGAATTCTAAGTCAGGAAATAGCTGCTAACTTAATTTTTCTGATTTGTATTCCCAAATCTGTAAAATTCTAACTAACCAAAATTTATATTTGTATCTCATTAATACAATCCTTGCAGTGCACTTTGGTGGCATGAAATTGTGCTGAGAAAAGTGCTGATGTACAGTAAAACACAAGTTAATGGGGCACTGAGGTATTTAGCTTCCTTTGTAAACATCCAAGAACAACTTGTGTTAACATAGTAGCGCTAAACTGAAGATGTCATCCATTCATGTAAAGATACGTTTACAATCAGTGAAAGAGAAGAGAAAGAAAAAGCCTGGTAACATTATATTCTTTAATGAATGATAGTTACAGAAGTCCAAATAGAGATATGAAGGAAGACCTAGTGTGTGTTCAAGCACAGTCTTATTGTATCAAACAGGAAAGCAAAAAAAAAAAAAAAAAAAAGTTGCTGGAAAACCTTGTAGTAACTAATGCAAACAAAATAGAAGCAGAAAATTGATAAGAAAATAGAACTGGCTTGATTAGATCAATTCTATTAAAAGCTCTGAAAGACAATAAGTGATTCAACAGACGTAATCTGCAGTTCAGGTTTACTCAGTAAGCCACTGGAGGTCTTTGTCAAAATCTTTTGACAAGCTAATTAAAAGGAGACAGTTATGCAGCACTGAGTATTTACCTCTGTGAAATGAATCAACTCATCTTCAAGTTTCTATACCCATATTTTCTTCTTAGCAGTGTCACAGTGACCTTTCTGGATACCATTAATAATCTCCTCTTTAATCATGATAGCTTCAGAATAATATGCTATTTGATTGTTCTGTTTTGGGGAGGATTTTTTTTTTATGTTTAAGTAAAAATGTGGAGAAAATATTATAGAGTAAAATTCTAGGTACTATAAACCTCAACAAATGGTATAGTCTACATATGTCTTTCCATCTTACAGATAAGGAAAATAGTCTGAAAATAAATGTAATAAAACCCTATAAAGAACTCCAAATACCCAGAATCTATGATGAGAATACTTAAGCATCTTAAGACACTATGATGACAATGTATTTCATTTAAGATACACTTATATTGTGTATGATTGCTTCCTAACTTGACCGGAATAGCACTGTATCTTCATGTCATTCTAAGAAAGTTGCTTAGAAAAAAACAAATTAAAAAAATCCCAGGTCGAATCTTAACCCAGTGCCCTACATGTTTGTTTTAGGATTATAAAAATCTTAGATATTTTCACCCCCTCTCCAAAATGTTATGTTTTTTCTGAAACCAATCTCAAAAAGGATCTAAGAAATCATTATCTACTTTATTCTGCCAATGCCAATACTGTTTATATTTCTGATTTGTACTTTTTCTGTCACATACATAAAAAAAAAAAAAAGAGTTGTTAGTCTGCAAAATTTTGCCCAAATTTCCAGATTTTCTCAGGGTGAGTTTCATTCCCTACTCAGTAATTGCAGGATTGTTTTAGCTATCCTTGACCAATACTATTTCTACGGTGGAAGTAAGTTGATAACCATGGCTCTAGTCACTATTCCGTGATTGAATCTCTATACAACCATCCCTTTTCTGGACTTCACTTTGTGCATCAGTAGAAAGAGGTTAATTATGCTTGCACTAGAAAAGCTTTTTTAAATATGTGAATGGTAAGATACTTTGACAATTTAAGCTAAAACTTGTTTTTCAGTGCTGGGACAGATTATTAAAAAAAAACAACAGTGTTCCAAGGGATATGTGCAGAATACATAAAACTGTGTCTGGGTGCTGCAGCACTGAAGCTAGGGCCAGTAAAGTCTGCAAAGGAAAGCATGTTCCTAGAAAGGGAAAACACAAAATGAATAGTCTACAGAGGGGACTACATATAACATGGTTAGTTTTTCCACAAGAGACCTTATAAGCACACCTTCAACCTCAACACTCCTTCAATAGAATGGCTTTTATGTAATATAGTTCACAGCAGTATTTTGGAGGAAACAGATTAGGGTCAGTCTAGTTTCTTTCAGTTATCCATTAGCTAGTGTAAAGTGGCAGGCAAATGGCACTGTTTCATGGAGTTTGGGGGAATATTGGTTTGTGCCATATGTCCCCTCAGGTAGAGATTTATCAGTCCCATATTTGAATTAATGCAGGACTCTGAAAAGGGTAAACTAATAAAGCTGGTGTTTCCACAGCTGGAAAGGCAACTGGCCCTTCTGTTAGAGCCTATGGATGTTCCAACGTTAACATTTTATTTTGGCCCAGGAATGAGCTTTTGAAGCTGATCTAACACTGGCTGTCCCATCTCCCAGTGCTAGATTAGAGCACCCAGGCTGGATTTCTTCTGGACAACACCTAACCACTGCGCATTTACTCAGAGGACACTTCAGATGCTTCTAGGACTATCAGGCATTCAGTCCTTCAGTCAGACTGGAATGAGTCTGAAGACCCCTATCCTCCATCATCAACAAGCGTTATGCTCCAGGTTCACATCTATTAGGGAAAAACTAACTGCTGGTATAAGACATAGCCTGCTTTAACACTGAGAACTACCAATCTTACCATCTTCTCACACAAAGAATACATGCAACTCATTTCCTTACATTACACATTCTCTTACACAAATTAAAAAGCAATTATTTTATGGATTTATTGTAAAACAGAAATAGTGACCGCACCATTAGTTTTGTGATACTGCAGAGTCGTACATGTATGTGTATTAGAAATTATGCCAGTTGCATCCTTGTTGTGTTTGTATTGGTTCATTTTGGAAGGACTTCCTCTTTTTGAGTATATAAATTAACATGTCTAAAGAAAAGTCTTCCTTGCCTAGGACCATGATATAATTTTAAGCAATCTACCAGTGTAGTCATCCTTGTAAATTTAAGCCAACTTGATCTGGGATAGCGTAACATTCCTGTGAAGATATCTGTATATTTTAGATCAGCTCTTAAAATTGCTGAAACTATGGCATTGTCATTTTAATTCCCTCTGTCTGTTTTAGATGTTCTCAGTGTTACATAGATCCAAATTTGCATTTTGCCTTCTTCAGGGTCTATTCTTTAATAATTGACTCACATTTCTATTTTCAGTTTTTGTTGACTGGCATTTTATTGGTATTTTAAGGTATGCTTAACACATTCCTGTTAGATATGCGAAAAACTAGAATGCTGTTATCAGAGTGAGACATCATAATTTGATTCTCAGCTCTGCACCACAGAAGTCATCAGCATTCCCCACATTTCTTCACTGGGCAGGGGAAAATAAATAAAAAGTGGATATTATATTCTCATAGAAATTGGAGCCTGTCCTCTAAATATACGCTTGTACTCCTTATTAATGCCAAGTGAATTGATTTTGTCATTGCCCCATTCCCCTTTTTCCTTTGATGATGTCTGAGGGTACTTCCAGAGAGGCTTCACCTCACAGCATAGCTGGCTGAGAGAAGGTACGCAGCACGCTAACGTTCAGGGACTTTATTCATGAGCCTAGCAGTTATCACATCGCACATTCCAGTCTGCGATCAGGTCTCATGTCGCATTGTCAAAAAATCATTAACTGATATCCCCTGCACAGTTAATTTGTATGCTAAGTCAGCAAATATTCCTTATTTCAGCAATGCATCTAAGGCTGAGGGCCTTCTTTACCAAGTTTTTTACTTTGTTTAATCAAAATGACAGCCGGTCATTTTGGCTATTCCTGTGCTTAATGCGGGGAACTGAGAATTCTGAGAGGGTAAATCCTGTCATCTCCTTTAGACATTTATGTTAAAATGGGATAAATTGCTTCTGGAGATGTCTCTCTCTTTCTGTAGACAGAACATAGATGGGAATTATCTGATGTTTATTAGTCACTAAAAACTTAGTTGGTTAGATTCAAAATAATTACTCCAGACTCTCTGTATAAAGAAATAAAGAAATCCAAGGAGGGAATCTGCCGAAGACATGGTGTCTGTGAGGCGATGCGACTTCTGGAATGCCGTTTTCCTTTGTGTAAAGGAAGACTAGCTTTGACTACATTATACAAACAACTTATAGATGTTTAAATACATGTGAAATGAGTACCCTGGTATGTGAATGCCTTGCCTGACAGTACTTATGCCTGTTGGTAAGTGCTTTGTGGAACAGGAGTGCCTACCACTTGTATTTATTCAGGGGTCTAGCCAATGTGTGAAACTCTACATACATTAGATAAATGTACACGTAGTGGTACAATGTCCAGTGCAGCTTCTTTTCTCTCTACAGTGGATACCCACAGATATTATAACTCATTAAAAAATTACCATAGCCTTTTCCAGTTTTTGGCATAGATGATTTTCTGTGACAGTGAATTTCCCTGGATGACCACACATTGACTTAAAAAAAAAAAAATATTAAATTCTTATAATTGTGTTCCATTCTACTGACTTTTAATTACATTGAAAGACTCCCTGTGTTATGGGATCATTATGCATTATTCCACTGCTATTCTGCCACAGGATAATGAGGAGGGACTTTTCAATTCTGAATTTTTAGTGCCTTGGCTAAGTCCCTTCTAACTCAGTTCAGTTCAGCATTAAATAATGTTAGGCTTTGTAATTTCTCATCAAATGCAAGGGCTGCCATGGTGCTTGCCGGACACCTTCATGGCTCATCTCCAAATTTTTCATTAGGTACAAGACACACACATTCACGCATCTAAAAGTGAAAACTCTAAATCCAGCATATTGGCTGATACGTCTATGTTCCTAATACGAATCAGTATTTTTTAAAGCCAGTCACTTCATGCAAAGATGCTATCTCTAGGTTTTCTCTAGTTTATTACCAAACAGAGATGCAGTGGTACTTTCTTGAGACTAGAACAGATAATTTTTCTTAAATGTTTGCAAGATAATACAGATCTTCAAATTATAAAAATATTTTTTGTGATTTTTCTTCCTGTTACTTTTTTCTGTGAGATTTAGTTCAAAATTATCATTTCATTCCTCCATAATTTCATTTGGTGAGAATTACTAAGGTTTTGTTTCTTCCAGGGAACATTTCATAGGGCCTAATGGAAATGATTGCACAATAAAAAGATTATTCTGAAGGTAGGAATTAAAGCTTAAGGTTCCTTTTTTTTTTTCTTTTTTTATGATATCTTATTCTTTTGTAACATTTAGAGGAGTGTAAGTTAAGTTGATCTCTCCTTGTTGATCATGTTGCGCTCCTTTTTATTATACTAAACCTGTGTTCTAGGGCTTTCTGATCTGCCTTTCAGCCAGTAGGAAGGATTTTTTTTTTCCTCTATGACATAGATTACCCTCTTATTTCCCTTTCTCTACGGCAGTTCTGACCATAAAACAAAGCCCTACACGATCAGCCACTAAACTGGTCACAGCTCTTATCTTGATGTATTTTCCTAGGATATTAAAAATCCTTCAGCTGGCTGTATGGTTGTTTTGCCCATATGTTCAAACTACTGTTGTTTAGGTTTTATTTTGGTTTTGTTTATTTTCTTTCTTTTTTTTCTCCCTTCCCCTTATCCCTTGTAGCTTTCACAATCAAAGCAGGACACTGTCTACTTTCCATGATTGTCTGAGCAAGTTAGTGTTATTTCAAAAACATAAGATAAACCCCTCGGTCTCTAGAGTTCTTTCAATGTGGCAAAATATAGATTCTGGCTTTTCATCGTTTAATGTAGGTCTCAAGTTTCCTACAGAGTGCTGTGTTCTGTGGTCTATGATATACAGGACGTGTGAAACAGACACTATTTTCCACTTCTGGACTAAGAATCCCAGCATCTCTTTCCTGAAATTTCAGATGACTCTCTTCAATTAACCAGCTATGCCCCTCTAGTCTTCTGCTGCTTTATATTCAGGCCCTGCCATTTTCTCAGTCAAGTCAACATGAGTTTTTGAAAGTAATTTCAGCAGATTAAGACCCATAGGATTGGGAAAAATGTTAATGTAAAGCCTGTAGTGCTAAATCCTGTGAGATTGTGGCCACAGAATCACTCACAGGAGGTGTTTGGCACTCAGGGACAGTGCTCAGCATCTTAATGAAGTACATAAGCCCTCATCACACAAAAGCCAATATTTGCACCTAGTTTTCACAAGAGAAATTGATTGTATGGAGCTGAATCTGCAAGCAAAACTGTTTCTGTTAGAACTCATGCCAGCAAAAGATTCTAGGGTTTTTTACCGTACTGTGTGTGTACGTACACTCTTGGCAGGCTTCTCCAGGAAAGTGTGTTCTCACATCAAACAACTGTATCTGCAAAGATGTCCATAGACGTCCCAGAGTAGCCTAGCATCTGAAATGTTGTAGCACCTTCCTCTTCCTGATCACTCTGTAAGTATTTATGGAAGATCATCCTCAAGCAAACAAAATAAAAAGCCAGTGTTGGATAAAAGGCTTAGAACACAAGAAAAAGACAAATGATAAAATAGAAAATGATGAAACTACTTTAACAATTTATGTAAAGTTGATCAGAACAGAGTTCAATCACTTCTTGGCTTACGTGTAAAAAGATTTTGCTCTTTAGTGCCAAAAAGAGAATTTCTGAACCTTACTCTAAAGCTTGCTCAACTGACTTATGCCAAAGCAGTCATGACAAAGTAGTGAAAAATCAATCAGCTCCTCAGGTTTCTCCATGTAAACATATATTTTTGAACCAAGAATACATTGTCCATACCACAATCTAAAAACAGATTTACTTTGACTTTTATAACTCATGATAATATCACTTATCATTTTTTAATATTATTATCAAGGGATTCTTGAAATCTTCTAGATATAGCCTTGATCCATAGTCACTGGCTTGACTAGCTGACTATTGGCCCAACACTTGTTAGTAACTCTACAAAACCAGACCAATGCCTGCATGCAAAGGAAAACAAAAAGAAGGCAAAGCCTTAAATTAAAATATCAAAGGGATTATAGTTATCTCCAGAGAAATCTTTTTAACACACACATAGCACATTTACCTGTATACATGAATTCATTATTTTGCCTGTTCTTGTGGTCTTTAAGTTTCAGTCTCGGTGAAATCTGGAGGCTACTTTGACTTGTACAAATGTAAATTTTAAGCATCCAGGCTAATTCCTCATGTAGATTTTATATACCATAGGACAGTGACAAAGCATAGGACTCAATCCCTCAGCAAAATTTTAGCATGGAGACATTGAAAGAGCCAGCCAGCTCATAACAATTACTGCACATGCAATTACTTTCCAGGAAAGCGACAGGAGAACTTTAAAATTTAAACTCAGCAAATAGCTAATAAATCTTTCAGATGAATAATTTTTCAAAGATAGGAGCCCGAAGCAAGCTCTGGGTGGCCTATGAAGGAACAAATTAACAATCTTACTTGTCTACTATCCTAATCTAATCTCTTACCTGCTCCAAATACTTACCCCCTTTTGAGAGATTTGGATTCTGATTAAGCAAAGCACTGAAGTATCTGCTTGATTTTAACTTGAGGATGTGCTTTATGAAAGTATATCGTCTGGCTACTTCTTCCTTCATCCTTCTGCCTGATTATCTATCTAGTTGAGAAAGAGAGGAAAAAATTATAAAATTGTTTTCATCTTTTTGATATCACGTTCAATTTGGATTTTCAACAATCAAGCACCTTAACTAAACAGTTTGCATTCAGCTCGTAGAGATAAATACAGTGGAATTTCAAGCTATTGAGATTTGTTTGTATAAATCTAGATATTTTTTGTTTTAAAACAAGAAAGAGGGATTGTAATATTTTACAGATTAGTCTAGTATCAGGATACTTTGCCTTTGAAGTTAGAAATGCAGTTTAATTCTCCCTCAGACTAAAGGTTTTCATATTCAGATCCCCCATCTCACAGGATAAAGCTTCACCAAAATTTGCCCTGTGAATTATTATGATGAGAACATTCTTACACCTGTTGCTATGGATATATCAATGGTTCAGTTAAATGACAGTGTTTCTACCATAAAAAAGTAGAATTAGAACATTTCTACAGTTTAAAGGAGATTATAGTCTGTACAGACAAGGTCTGCACAGTAGAGAAGAGAAAGGACAAAACATACGAGTGACTCCTGCCAAAAGTTCAATGGTAATGACATTATATTGACTCTTTAGTGATGTTTTAGATACTTCTTTATTTTGTTGATTTGCCAGGATTAAATCAAAAAGGGAATTGCTAAATGGATAACCAAGGGAAAGTTGAAGTGAGAAACTGAAGCCTGAGAAATAGAATAGTGGGCAAATTAGCTAGTTGGGAATATGATATTGAGAAAGAAACATAGAATCATAGAATGTGTTGGGTTGGAAGGGAGCTTGATGCTTTCATTACAGTGTTTGGTTCCTGCTTGAACAATCAGTTCTGGATTGTCCATTCTGCTTACAGGCCCTTGCCCCAAAGCCATGATGCTGAAAGAAAGGCAAACGGTCTGAGATCCAGAGCCCAGGAAGAAATAACTGCATGTTTCTGACCTTGGGCAAAACAAGCCTGGATCGGGCTGGACCCTGTCACAGGGGAAAACCAGCCAGTTTTCATGGTTCAAACCACATTAGGATCGAAGCAGTTCATTGATTTATTAACATTTAAACAAAGATCAATATCAACACAAGTGATAAATCACGATACTTGACAGTTACAGAGTGTTAAACAGCTACGCATTTCCCAGCCCCCGTAACTAACCCCCGGGAGCACACACACACCCCCGGCACCCCCTGACCCCCAGGTAGCCCCCCTCTGCCCCCGGCCTGTGGGTCACAAGCCCCCCCTGCCCCGGCGTGGGTCCCCCCGCGTGTCCCCGCGGCCGCCCGGTCCCTGTCGGGGCGGGGGCTGCTGCCGGCGGCCGCGGGGCTGCGCTGCCCGACCCGGCCCGGGGGGGTGGCGGCCGGGCGGCGCCGCTGCCGGTCCCCCTGCAGGGTCTCCCCCACCTGGCAACTCATCATCCCGCCTTTATGCCTCTTTTCAGGCCGAATCCCTCTTTTTTTCTGTTTCTGGTCCTGTGCCCACAGGGCACACGTGCCCCGCGCCCACTCACGGTCCTGCCCAGCAGCTGGGGCCATCGGGGCCACCCCAGGGGTGGGTCATGCGAGCACCCCCACAAACCCACTTATACTCTTCTCTCCAGCAATTGCTCCGGGAACAGTTTTCTACAAGAGCTTTTGAGGCTTTGATTTCTCTTTTCTCCCTGAAATTTAATGAAAGGGAACTGAATAAACGACTTGATTTACACTAGTTATTACTGAGAACAACATACATGCACACAAAAATTAAAACAATGTGAAGTCCCTTAGGGAAAGTATTCCTGAGTTACCAGACTCTAAGTAATGAACATTCAAGCATTTGATTTTATCGGAATTTGGCTCAGCATTTTATACAGTGGAGATTAATGAGCCCTGAGCACTATCAAACTTTTATGAAGAGTATATAAATTTTTATACTTGGTAGAATCATCTCCAAAACAATCTTGTAGCACATATATATAATGCAACTGGGACCACCGTCCACTGCTTAAATCACTTGATAACACTGCACATTTTTGAAAAAGATTTCTTTCTGGACTTGAACTTAATTGTGGATTTAGTAAAGTTTGAAGTATTTGTTATTCAAATATGTAAAATGGCCAAATTTAAAAAAAAAAAAAAGATGTGCTATTATTTTAGACATTATGACAGTAGACTAGAAATAATATCAAGTTTTACTAGGGTATGAATTCATCATTATCGGCTAAGGAACCTAGTTTTAAAGTTCAGTTCAAGTGCATTTCAATGTCTGACCCAACCATCCAACCAAATCCGTGACAAATTTCCACCCCATTAATAAATTTGTTTGGAGAACATCCCAATGTATTTGAAAGTAATTAAATGAAAGTATACTTGATTTTATTTCCTACTGAGTGGATATTTTATTTTTAATATGCCCTCTGAACTCTTGAAACAATAGCTGTCATTTGGCTGATTGGCTTTACTACGTCAGTGAAATGGGACATTTACTCCTGTGAGGGCATTAATTTAATGTGTGTACATGAAAATTACGGCATCAAGTCTAAGTTGATCAGCTTGTAGTCCCTCTATATTTTATGGGAAAATTAACACACCCTGCTCTAAATGAAGTGTCCCAAATAGGAACGATGAATTGCATTTTTCTCTCCATTCACTGTAAAAGAAAGGGAAGACTGGATGATTAGTTTGATCAGTCTCCTCACCTTTGGGCAGCTAAAGTTATGACAGTGCCTCTTTTAGGGCATGATTTTCCACTTTGTACTATTTGTTCTTTTTTATTTCCACTGTGCAAGTCCACAGATCTGTCCTTTCTGTCTGAAAGACTGCTCTCTTGTTTATCAACGGCATCCTAGCTTTGAGCCTGGAGTAAAAGCTTAGCTATGTAAAAACTTCTGAAAAGTAACAGATAAAGATGTAAAGTACTTTAACTTCAGGCTGAGGAACATTACACTGCCCACTTCATAACTTTCTTTATCTTCCTTCTGTTGAATGCTGGTTTTCTTCATGAAAATGCCAAACTAAAATTAGAGACTACAATATGGAGTTTAGAGATCTTTATTATCTCTTTGCTTTTTAACTTCAGCCAGTCTTGCATAAACAGCCCCTATATACAGAATAACTGATGTGCAAAACAGGTGTTGTCTGAAAGATGCTACTAGTAGTACTTACAATACATGGATAGCGTTCAGATTCACAGTTTGCCGCTTTGAGCATAACAGCTTTCATGCAGCCCTCATTTTGCGTTACAAATGTATTTTTTCCCTCTTTAGCCCAAATGTAATTCTCAATTCTACCATAAATATCTCCCATAGTGTTACTTTCCTTGAAGGTGTATTAAAATCTTTTCTAAAAAGATAATACTCGTGAGTGAGTTGTAGCCACTGAATGGTCAAAATGTGTACAAGTACTGGGTAAAAAGCAATAACACAACTCAGCATTAAGAGATCCAAATGAACCTGTGACTACCAGACTTCTTGTGTAATGCTGTAGGTTTATTCAGACATCTATATTTTCTAAACTGTGTCAGCTTTTTGCTTTCTAACTTCTATTACATACACTCAATCTCCAAATTATGACACCATTTTCATAAAATTTCTTGAGAGTTAGTTGGTTACAGAAAGTTTTGTGTGTTTTAGAGCAAGGTTTGTCAGACAATCTGATAACGAGTTTAGAAGCTGTGCATCAGATATGTTGGTAGCATTCCCAAAAGATAGAGATTTGGCCTATCACTGCAGATTCATCTATATTATTTATTTTCAAATAGCCTGTAATAACCATCAGAGGATTCAAACCAGTAGCTGTTTTATAAAGCTATCACTTAAGTTTTTTTTTTGTTTGTTTGTTTTTGTTTTTTTTTTTTTCTGAAATATCATGGACTGGGTGAAGCAGAATATCTAACAAAATTTACAGGAGAACATATGTTTACTTGGGCAATAAACATTGAAAAATACGTTAAATGCACTCTTATTCTTTGATTAACAACTATGTTTCCATAAAACCAATAAGAATTGTTTAACTGTGATATTTCTGCATTTACATGGTGCAACTTTAAGAAAAATAACATTTGAAATATCAAATGTATTGAAGGTGGGAAATACTGAGTGCCCTGCTGGCCCAAGCAAGGCACATAGTACTTTTCAGATTCCCCAAACTTGGACCCACAGGTTTGTGTAAAACAAAATTCACAGTGACCTTCTTCCCCTCGAATATGTGGATTTTTTCATTGGCTCTTACGGTGATATATTTGTAGAAATCATAAAGCATATAGAACTGGATATGTCCACTTGGCAAATATCTAGTCTTCGGTAGCACAGTTTGTTTACATTAACTTAGGTTATGTCATAGTAAGACTTCCAGTCGCCCAGAGGAAAGCGTATCCCACCTCTCCTACCCACCAGGATGTGTCTTCCTCTCACCTCCAACCCGAGTAGGAGGACAATCAGCCCATCTATCTCGTAATTTCAGACAACTGAATACCTATTGCTGATGGCTCATCAGAATCTTTTTTTGCCAAAAGAGAAATAAGATCTGCATCTTCCAACGGGAGCAACGGACAAGGCTTAAGCACTATACGGGAGCGGTACCTCACTCATGGTGTGCTGGCCTGCAGTATCAGAGGAGCAGAGTTGATGATCTGGGAGGTCTCTGTCAATAATATGGTCCTAAATATGATATGCACGCAGCTGTCATCTTTTACAAAATAAATTATAATTAAGAGCATATCATGGAGTTTATTTAATACTGTTGTTGGGAATAATTAACATACTAATGCAGTATAATGCAAAGCTGTCAGTTGTCAGGAGAGGTAATATGTCTGACTGGAATGCAACATGTTGAATAATTTCCTTCAAAGGACTTTATCTCTTTAAGAGAGTTAGTCTTAAAATTAAAACTCATAGTCACAATTAAAATATTGAGAATCAAAATTGAGAAGAGAAAGAGCTTGACTCTGAAAATAATGCGGCAAGGTTTAGGAAGAAAATACATGAACCACATAAATGATTCTACCTTGGTTAAATTCAACTCTTGGGAATATAGTGATGAGCTAAGCCTGCAGATTTCTATGTGAGATGTGAGGTGATTTGTATCTTCTGCTAATTCTCTCCTTTTTATCACGTCTGTCACATTATTGTTTTCTAATTGTTTCAACAAGTTAAAAGGTAATAAAACTGTTATTCAAATATCAGAAGTGCCAAACTGCCGTTTCAGCATTATATTCTGAATTTTGATAAAATAATAACAAATTAAGTAGGCTTTAATGAACAGATTATCATCTTCTGTTAATAGAGCTGGCTTCAACTGTTCATTGCAAACAATCTGATTAATCTTTCAGTTTTTTTTTCTGTTTCCAAATTGTTTGTGAATTCAGTTTGATTTTCATAAATTTGTTAATGTGTTCATTCTTGGACTAACTAGTTTCTGAAAACAGTGAGTTACAGCAGAACATTTTATTGTAATAGCTTTTCTCCGTAAGAGGAATTTTAAAATGTGTTGCATACTTAAATAATCAGTTCCATTTGTAAAAACAATATTTTATTAGTGTAAAATAGATTACATATTTTAAGATGAGAACTGTGTGTGTCAGAGGAATTCTACCCTCCCTGAGGTGCAGGCAAATGTCTTTGCTTTATAAACTTACCGGTTTGATAAAATGCCAGGCAGCAATGGATTGAACTAAAGCAGGAAGCAGGTCTCCATGACACCTAGCTTTTTATATACACCTAAGTGTTTGCATAAATGGACAAGGTGAGAGAAAAAGTGAAGACCAAGGGTGCTTATCATAATTATCGTTTCCCATTATAGACTAAATGAAATTGAGTCCATTATTAACTTTGTGGGTTGTTCCTGCTGTTGCATGTCTGATTACAAGAGCAAATTATGTTTCACGGGTTTACCCAGGAACAAAAATTGGCAGTAAACTGCAAGCTGTCACTACTACTTATTATATTTTAATCAATGCTACTTTCCTCATACTCATCCTCTGCCTTCCTCAGTGTTGCTTCTCTTGGGATACATTGCTAATATTTAGAGTCAACTTCAAGAATGGCTCCCATCCTAACTTTTAGCTTGTCTTCCCAGGGAATAGTGACTCCATAAGCTTCGTCATTTTGTGTTGAAGGCCCTCTGGTCTGTTTTTTCTGAGTTTACTACTTATAGCAGAGCAAAGAGACCAGAAGTCTCCTCTCCTTGGTATCATCTCTCTGGCCAAATTTTTTTTTTCCCTTTTATGTTCATTCTACCAGCAGTTTCTGTACCAGTAGTAGATTCTGGTCCAAATTTTTTCCACACTGAAACCTGTTATTAGAGTTGGTCCAGAGGAGGTTCTTTATCTATGATTTACTGTTAGCACTTCTCCTGGCTATTCTTCTGCTTTGACCTCTCTCCCATTAACTGCTTTTGTCTTTTGACTTATTTCTACTTGCATTTATGTTTTTGCTGCCCATTCATTTCTTCTAGCACTCCCTTCTGGATGGATGGAATTTCTTGGTCCCCGAAGACCCCAGTCCTAGAGGATCATTAGAGGAAGTGATGTCTCTAGTGAGTTTTGACTCTTTGGCCAAAATGACCCAATACTCTCCAACCTAGTATTGCACTCCTTACAACCCTGTCGCCTAAAGGCAACCTTCGTCATTGTCATGTATCTAAAACCCTGGCAAAATGCCTTTGACACATAGTCACCTATACCTGCTCTATTACACCTGTTCTATTATGCTTGTGCATAGTTTAACATTTAATGGAAGACTTCTTCTTCAGCCTTACAGGCAATAGCTTTAGTTATCAATTCTGGATTTCACTGATGTTGGTAACTCAGAAAAGGGAAAAGAGTCAAGGAAAAAAAAAAAACCACAAATGGATGGCTGCTGAAAGAAAAAAATATATGCAGAGATGTTTATTAGACCAGTAATTCAACTAAAGGATCTGTTGGAAGTAATTGTGGCTCCCTCTGTGTTCATCTATTTGGATTTGATCACGTGCTGGGTTTTCTTCCAGCGGGACTAGGTCACGGAGGGAACACAGGGAATGGTGTGTGCTTGCACCTTGTCCTGGAAGGCAGGCACATGTTGTATGCCAGAATCAATCCATGCACATTTACAACATCCATAGAAAATGTCAAAAGTTGAGGTGCAGGTTTTTTTCCCCTCAAGTGGTAAATTTGGTGAGATAAGGAGTTTTTGCAGCACATCTTTTCCTCAGCACTCTCTGACAGGATTTGGTTCCACTAAGATATTTCTTGAATCTCTGAGGAAAGCTTAAAAATTCAGGCTGAAAATTTAGGGCAGATTAGCAATATCAGTATTTTGTGCATGGTGTAGATAGTTCTGCACCATGTAGTAGTGTAGATGTGATGTGATTTGATGATTCCTTTGTGTGGGAATCTGAAGTCTTTTCCACTGGAAACTATTTTTCTATTGTCTGACTTGGAAGAGAAATATAATTACCATTACAAGACCACACAAGCAGAGCAATATCAAACTGATAAACCTTCATTAAAGCTTCAGATTTAATCTGAATATTTGGCAAGTACCCTTGCTAGGGATTAATTTTGTCTATGATACTTCTGAATATAAGAGACACCAAACTAAACACAGATATTGCTCTAACAGCAATAGTTTTCTTTTTTTTTTTTTTTTTTAAATTAATGATCATCTGTAGAAGATTGGTGTAAAAATAAGGCACCAACTTATTTAAGTTAGGTTTTGTTTTCTTCTTATCCAGCCTCTTCTGTTGAAGAAGAGTACATGGAGTTGACTTGCCTTAAGTATCAAGTGTTGTGATAAAGTGCATTCTCATTTTGCTACAATGGGATCTATGAACTATATTGGTTAAATTAGTGGTTTAGTATCAACTGGATTGAACCTCAGCTCTCTCAAATTCACTTCAGTGGGTCAGTTAGTGCCTTTACCAACCACAGAGATACCACTGGGACAAATGAATACCACGCCCATAAGAGTTTTGAAAATTCATAAAGAGCAAGTTTTTACCTAGTTCCTTGTTTAGGTTTTGAGACTGGGCAGCTAATTTTCAGACTCCTTTCTTGAATTTAGCAATTTTTATGCCTACCTTAACTTGGAAAAAAGTTTGACATTTATTTCAGTAAGAAAAGCACATATTTTTCCTTACATATTGGATCTCAAATTTATGAGAAAAGATAAAACCTTTACCTTCTTTGGTGATACTTTTAAAAAGTCATACTTCTGGAGTCATATAGCTCTAGCTATTTTTCAGTTTGCTGGATAAGATCAAAACCAACAAATTTCATTTGCTTAAGAAGGCCTTTTCTGGACAACTTATTTTACAATCTGATTTAGCAAAATAGCTTCCTGAAAAAAACCCTGCATATCAGAATGTATATCAGAATAGGAATTTTGATATGTTATCAGCATTTATACAGCAGAAACACTGTTGTAGGTTATAAGTGAGGTTATAAGGCAGGATTTGTACTAAGCCATCTGGTCTAGAGAGAAAATGAGAACTTTGAAGCTCCTTGAAATAGATCTCTTTATGGCAAAATATCTAAGTTTTTCTTCAACCCAGATAAACAATGTTCAATGGACAGCATTCATCAAGAGAGGAGAAAACAAACAGACAAGAGAACTCCAGATTTAATCGGACTTGTTAAATCTGGCCCTTAAACCATCTTGGTTTTCAATGATTTTTTTCTTCTTGTTTTCTTTGTTTCTTTTTTTCTTTTTTTTCCTTTTTCTCTTTGCTCAATGTAAGAGCTATTGTTTTTGTAGGTTTCTACACTGCAAGAATTTAATTGAGATACTCATGCAGAATGTGTTATATATGAAAGCGTTTGCTGTGTACATATTGGATTTACGCATCTGTTTTTCATTAATGCTGTTGCACTGAATTTTGAAATCTCCGTAAGACCGAGATGAATATATAGTGTATTCCAGTACGTGGTCACTGACACAGTTCACTTCAAACAGGCAGTGGGATATGAAACAACAAAGCAAGACACCAGCAGCCAAACAGTAAAGAAGAGAGGGAAAGAAAGAAAAAGGAAAAGAAAAACACAAAATAGTGAACAGAAGACACTGTATTAAAAAAAAAATATAAAAAAGTAAAATTCTAACTGTAACATTTTTTAACAACAACACAAAAGCTTGAAAATGCTGATTTTTTTTTTTTTTGTGAAAATCACTGGTATTTTTAACAGAGCTCACCCAAAGGTGTCAATAATCCCATACTGTCCAGATTGCAGGACACAGAATGGGACAATCCATTTCTTCCCATTCTGTTTCATGGGATCCAGAAAGACAAAATGGGCTTGGACATTTTGCATCTTTTACCCATGTTCTCCCACAGGTTATACTTTGGGGGCATACAAAGCTGTTCCAGTGCCCCAGATGCTCCCCTTTTTCAAAGCCAATTCTCTGTTCTGCCCTTGCTCAAGCAGTTTGCATAATCCAGGAACTCCGGCTCTGTAAGGAGCTGCGCTACTTTCCCTGTAAGGCCGCCTCTGAGCTTTCAAACTTTGCCCACAAAGCTTTCACCAGTTTTACAGCTATGTAATATTATCGCAACAAGAATAGCTTCAATCTATTACCTGACCTGGAATACTTGAGGAGATTTTGCATAGCATAGCTGGTTATCTGACCAAAAGAGATGTTGTGCAGCATACCAATAATTAACACAATCGATGAATTATTGCTTTGTGCCAAGATAGCAAAAAGGTGTGTTTATCTTGCATACCACATCTGGACTGATAAGCCTAATTGATACAAAACATTTTTTTTTTTCTCTCCAGTAAATTATCATGCATGTAAGCTGTGCTTTTCAAATTCGCTTTTATCAGTAGCTCTCCTTGGAGTTTTTTGGAGACTGACTGGCATTTCTGACTCATTATTAATAAATATGTTAGGGATTAATGTAACAAAAACTCAAAGGTTCTCAATTAAAAAAAACAACCAAACAAAACACAACAAGAAATAATTACATTGATAATATCAGTGAGAAAGAAAAATCTTACAGACTCACTTGACAAACTACAAAAAAAAATAACACAGAAGTTCATCTTTGGTATAACCAAAGTCAAGCAACTCCAGATACAGAGGTGGTATTTTGTTTTTAAAAAAACGCTCTTACAAGTAGAGGCCAAGAACCCTTTGAAGAACAATTAAAACTGCCCAACCTCAGCATGTGCTGTCCAAAATCTCTGTTAGAGGGGCTGATCTATTTTACACTAACGATCTACTTTCTGATTTTAGTATTACTGTCTTTTTTACAATATTTCATTTCCCTTCCCCTTGGAAAAAAACCACAGTTAAAATAATATCTTGAGCCATGAATGTAGGTATAGATTTTCAAGAAAGAAAATAATCTAATTTTTAGGAATGCAGCAATCATTCCTATTCAGAAAAATGGGGGTAGCAGACAGATGTTTTTTAAATGTGTTCATAAAAAGGATCTGACAACAGAAATTCTGCTATCTTCCTGGGTTACTTATTCCAGCACTTAGCTATCCATACAGTTTAAGAAATATTTTTTTCATATAAACTGATTTAAATCTCCCTTTCTGCAAATTAAGTCAATTATGATTTGTTCTGTCCTCGGGTAAAGTGGACATCATGAATTGTCTGTCTAATAATCTTTTACATATTTGAAGACTATTTTAATGTCTCGTCTTAGTCTTTTCTTCTTTTCTAGACTAAACAAAGCAGTGCTCTCAGCCTTTCTTCACAGGTTATTCTTCCTAAACCCCCCATCATTATTTCACTCTTCAGTTTTGTTCCAGTATTCCTCCAACTTAAACTTTGGTGTGTAGAGCTCAGCATAATAATCCTTCTGAGGCTTCATCAGTGCTAAAATGATCAGAATAATTTAAATAATTACCTCCCCTGTTGAACATACGATGGTCCTATTCGGCTATGTCTGTTTTCTGTGTCTGATCTAGTGACCTTCGTGAACTCCTAATCCACCCTTGCTGTATCCTCATCTGGATGCCATCAGGCAAACAGCTCAGTCCGTAGGCAGCAGGCACCATCTTCCTTAAGAGGTGACAGCTCAAGGGAGCTTTGGGATCATATGAGGAAAACTGTGACTCTGTGGCTGCTTCTCCTTTGCTCTACTCAGGGTACAACCAGTCAATGACACCTGAAGCACAAGCAGGATGTGGAAGTGGTGCTTGGTGGGGGGCTTCTCTCTGGGGGTGGCTGTCACTGCCCATGACATTTCAGTTGACATCGATGTGTAAATCTGTGCATGTTCCTGCACCAAACATCCAGGTATTAACATGTATGACTTCACAGTAGACACACTTAAAGGATGAGCACCTTTTCAATCAGTCAGAAAAGGACAATCCTGTACCTCCACTGGCAGTTTTCAAAATTGCCCATGGTCTACACTGCAAGTAGAAAGGCATTCAAGATCACCTGGATGAGCTACATCCCCTGTACAGTAAGATGCCCAAGATCTGGACGTGATCAGAATATAGCCCAAGGTTAGATTATTGCCAGGTCAGAGCAGGATCCAGATAAATATGAAGTCTTAATCCATTTCAGAATGTCATTTACCTTTTCTTAAGTGGCATCATGTTGTTGATTTCTATGAAGTTTACGTTGCACTTTAACTCCAGGTGATCTGTAATCCTTTGGCCTGCCCAGATATTCCTTGGTATATGTACGTACTAGCAAGTAAGTGTAGTACTTTACATTTTCCTTTACTGAATTTAACATCCTTTGCTTCACAACATTTCTTGGGATTGGAGATAGATTTCCCTGATATATTCCCTAGCACCCGAGTGGTACTACTTCTTCTACATGTTTGGGTTTTAAGATATTAGTCTAACCTATTAGCATGCTTCCTGGAACGAACAGATGAGGCTCAGGTAGTGCCTCTTTTTGGCCCTTCTATACCAGCCACCTGGTCTCTTGATGTAGTCATTGATAGTCGATCCTGCCTGGGGGAAGAACAGGAAAAAATAATTTATTTAGTGAGATGATATGTTTTCCTAGCCCAAAGCATAACCGAACAAGCAGCCACACACTCGATAGCATTTATTAATTTCCATGACTGATTCTGCAGCTCTTGGTTACAATATTGCATTGCACATTTTTCTACTCGGCAATGTCTGTGACGATCCTGCATAGAGAAGCAAACACTGTCATCTGACGTGGGGCTTTGCAAGAGTTTTCACAACTGAACCAAAGGGTTTATGATCCAATTGTGTTTCTTTCTGCACTCTGCATATCCACTAATAAAATCTCATGTCTGACACAAAAGGAAATAAGTTTGTTACTACTCTCAGCTTAATTTTGCTTTTTTTTCCATTTGGAGTTGTTGGAGAAGGCTACGGGTAGACCTTATAGCAGCCTTCCGGTAGCTGAAAGGGGCCTACAGGAAAGCTGGGGAGGGGCTGTTTGCAAGGGCATGTAGCGACAGGACAAGGGGCAATGGTTTTAAACTAGAGCAGGGTAGGTTTAGATTAGACATTAGGAAGTTCTTTACAATGAGGGTGGTGAGACACTGGAACAGGTTGCCCAGAGAGGTGGTGGAGGCCCCATCCCTGGAGACATTCAAGGTCAGGCTCGATGAGGCTCTGAGCAATCTGATCTAGTTGAAGATGTCCCTGCTTACTGCAGGGGGGTTGGGCTAGATGACCTTTACAGGTCCCTTCCAACCCAACACATTCTATGATTCTATGATTCTATGATTCTACATTGGAAGTAGAGCTTCTGTCTTGTATTGACCAAGGTCTTGGAACATCTTTGGAAGCATTTTCTTCCATGGTGATTTATTTCTTATGATCATACAAACCGAATGCTGTTACACTGTACTGTGGTCATTGCCACTGTCATGTTCTCATGAATACTGCAAATTACCATGACCATTGACTCAGAAAAGATCCTTTTCCCTGGCTAGTCTGAATGAATATTCTGAGATACTTTTGCCCCATAGTGGTTTCATAATTAGGAAACCACTATCATATGGCAATCTTCTGTGCAATGTATTCTGGGTATTTTTTTTCTTTTATCACAAAGCAAAACTTACAACTGAAAATCAACATACTTTCATGTGAAGATGCTACCCCAACTCCCGTAGTTCTCAACAAGTCTGCCACATTGAGCAATGGAGAACAAAGGTTGTAAGATTTTGTGTTTTGACTGTTCTTAAAAAATATGCTTTCTAGTTTAATCTCTCTTTTATTTTAACTGTTACATATTTATTGTAGAGGGGCTTAATTATCCTTCTTTTGGTGTCTTCCTGTGGATTATTTATTCTTCATTCTCTTTAGAACCAGTGCAATGAAAGAGGTGTGCTTAGGGTACCATTCGTGTGACAACTATTGTCATGAGACAAGATTAACCATACTTCAGAAATACTTATTATTTTCCATAATTATAAAGGAAACTTGTCATGATTGGCTCACACGTAGTTCAGACTTGCATCTTAGGAATCTGAGAAAAATGTAGACACGAAATTTGAGCCACAGCTCCTTTTTATGTACCACATAAAAGACATTGTCCAGACTTGCAGAATATGATCAGCATCTTTTCCTCCTATATCACTTCAGTGATATAAAGTTATAGTGATATAAAGATATAGTGATAAAGACATAATAGTATCCAATATCATAACCTACTTTATAGCAATTTAATTTAGTCTGCATCAGCTTCTTAGAATGCCCTGTGTAGGAAGTGCTCCTAAATTAAAAAAATATTACATCTATTGCCACCTTCCTATCCATCAGGCCAGTTGGCTTCTGTTTTCCTCATATTCCACAGTCTGTTCACTTGCCTTCTTGGGGTTCTTGAGAATCAACATAATTAACTCATACTATGAGTTTCAGCTGTTCATCACTTTAGAAATAATATATATATATTTATATACACGCACACATATACATATATAAATTATGTTAACTGGCCATGAAGAAGTATCTTCTACTAATCTTGAAGACAGTCATATGATTTAACCTCATTTGTATGGCAGCTTATGGGATCCAGTTAGCTTTTCAATTTTCCAATTCTACATTCGCTGTAGTACTTTAATAATCAATTGCATGGTTGTTGGACTGAATTTATTTTTTTACAATGCTTTTATCTTATTTATATATTTATTCCACTGCTAGAGAGGAGAATTGTCTTGACAGCTCTTTCTCCTATATGGAGACTGATTTATACCATAAGACAAAACTGTGAGACTCAGCGTTGCTGTTACTATTGATAATTCTCTGATTTGTAACAGATTCCTAAGTATTATAGCCCGTCAAATTACACTGAAAACCAAGACAAATATTTTTAATCGCTTGTGAAAAAAAAAAAAAAAAGGTGTGCATTTTCTCCTACATTACCAATGGAGACAAAACAATACTTCACTTAATTCTTTTGATGCAAGTTATTAAAGGTAGACTATATAGACTTTATAGAAAGAGCTCTAAAAGCCTCTGTCTCAAAGTCTCCCAGCTTTTTTCACTTTCTTTTTTTTTTTCTTTTTCAGTTTTATTGGCACATGGTCTATGCCCTTTAGTTTCCATCTGGGAAATGTCTTAACTTCATCATTAGCCTTTGGCCATGTGAAGCTTATGTTCCTGAAACTAAGTATAGGTGACTTCTGGGGAGCTGAGAATTAACTCTCCTATTATGCAGCTGCTTTGCAACACAAAGTAACCTCCAACAGGTTTGACATTCTCCTCTGGAGGCAGCTCCTTTGCTAGACCTTATCCAAGAGAAAGAGAGGATTTAATCCCTAGAGCCCCCCAGGGACCATTCAAGTAGGATTCCACTAGCCAGTCCACCTGGGGTCTTTAGATAGGCCTTCTGCATGTATAAACTTTTCACTCGAGAGTGTCATATTGAGGATTGGTATTAAATAATGCATTTGCTTATCACCTTTTCTTGTGACATTTTTAACTCTCTTCATGGTCACTGAAGCATCACCTGAAGATTCACCAACTTAGCTGACAATCTATTTTAAATGTTATGCATGGTAAAAACAAAATCAACTGTGACTTATGGAAGCATTCACTCCGCACTTCACAGACAATTGAAGGTATGCTTTGATATTAAGTGACTCTGAACAAAACAAAACAAAGCATATAGGTCTGAGATTTGCCATAAAGGCTCAGCTCGCAGTATGTCTAGGGATGTTATTTGATGAAAATGACCAAGAAAAGATTTATAAATCAGAATCACAGTAAACGTACTAGCAATACACAGGTAATTTAGGAGAATAAAGAAATAAAAATTGCTTTTCATTTTTTTTGTAGAGGAAGGGTTGTAAATCTGATATTATTAAATGAAACACTGGTGATGACATTTTATTAAAAAAGCAGTAAAATGTAAATTTTACATAATGTGAAAGCTCTGTCAAGTACTTATGTGGACCTATAATTTGGAGGGGGAAAAAAAAAGAAAAAAAAGAAAAAATGACAGGGAAGAGAAGGAAGGGAAGGGAAGGGAAAGGAAGGGAAGGGAAGGGAAGGGAAGGGAAGGGAAGGGAAGGGAAGGGAAGGGAAGGGAAGGAAAGGAAAGGGAAGGAAAGGAAAGGAAAGGAAAGGAAAGGAAAGGAAAGGAAAGGAAAGGAAAGGAAAGGAAAGGAAAGGAAAGGAAAGGAAAGGAAAGGAAAGGAAAGGAAAGGAAAGGAAAGGAAAGGAAAGGAAAGGAAAGGAAGGAAAGGAAAGGAAAGGAGAACAATTAAAGATACATGATATTCTATTTTTACAGTTAAATAAAATTAAAACTTTTCACTTTTACAGCTACATGCTGTAAAATTAATTCCAGCAGATCTAATTGTTTTCCTTACACATGGCCAATGATCTAATTTTAAATAGAAGTTGTTCTGAATGCTGGGTTCAGATTAAATTAAATTCCACATAACTAACAAAATGCAACATTCAACTACAGGAATATTTTGTTTCCTTAAGAATATTACAGTGAAAATTATTGACCTAAATATTTAAAACACATAAGAGGCAAACACGCCTCTTACATAAAATGTGCATATTTTGTTGTCAGAGGTCTTAATTTTATTAAAGTAAAAAAAAATATATATTATTCTTTTTTATATATTTTGAAAAACAAGATGACATTGAAATTTTTCATGTCCTTGACATTTTACCCAGACAAGACAATTTTCTGTTTTACATGCCCATTCCTTAATTTGAGTTAGCTGTAGGGATTCTTGACTACAGATACCTGCCCACCTTTTGATGTTATGTTGATAAAAAATTCTTCTGAACATTCTTCTAAAGAAGATTCAAGAATTTTTGTGAAACCTATTTAGTCATGGGACTTCTGACTGAATCTTCTTCTGATCTTACTCCTTTTGGGTCTAAAAACCTCTTAAATGTTGAACCTATTATTATTATTATTATTTTAGTTTAGGTATTTTATTATGCTTGAGTGAGACTATGGTTTTAAATGCTCAAATCCAAGCATGTTTCAAAATCACCAGTTGTATTGTTTTCATATATCCAAAGTACTATTCCTTGATTTTTGTTTTAACATCTACATCCAGAAAACCAAACTTTATCTCAAAAGTGCTCTCTCTCTCTCTCTCTCTTGGACTCCCCCCCCCTCCCCCCCATTTTTTTCATAAATGGAGAAGCCCTGGCATAGACAATAAGTACAAAATTATAACTATATACTTACAGTTGTTATATATATTAGTTATAATCTTAAACCTTATAACTGTGTCTGTAAAAGTATGCAATATTTGTAGTTAAAACTATCTGATAAAATTGGCATGCTTATATCAACAAAGAGTAGTTAACCCTCAATCCCCCAAACCTAACAATTATTTTAATAAACACAACTAAGGAACCCAGACCATCTCGACAATATATGGACATGACGTATCTTGCTAGAATACATGTCTCCATGTCTCCTCCCAGCTCAGTGGAGGAGGAATCAACAAAGTTTTATCATATTCCCTTTAGTGAAGTCATAGTCAGTGTTACAATTCCATAAACACCCTAAAAAAAATTAAAATATTTTTTTAATTCAACAGACACAGGAACTGCATCTGAAAAGGAATAAAGGTCCAGAATCCAAAGACCTGCTTCTTGTTTTCAACAAAATTTATCATTAAAATGTGGCTGGATTACAGCTCTGAGCTCTACTCCTGCAACAGCTCCTCCTTCAGCTGAACAAAGAATGGCTTCTGCTCCAGTGAGTTTGGACACCCAACCCTTCCCCATTCATGTGAGGGAAAAAAAGGAAAAAAAGCCACATGAGGTATTACTGAATTCATTGCTCATTTATTGTAGAGATGTCTTGTCAATAGGAAGTGAACAACACTGACTTTAAATATTTGAAGAATCATGGACATATGAAAACCACAGCCCAATAAGCAAACATTCTTGAAAAATTATCCTAATTAGATCTTTGTCACACTTGATAATGAGATATTTGCTTCCATGGCCTTTTCTGTTTTCCTTTCATGATGATGATGGTGAGGGGGATGTCAGTTTTAATTTAATAATATCATACAGTTTTTTCTTTGGTAATATCTTTACAGATCAGCACACTCCAGGCCTGTGGATAACAACTGGTGTCAGCTATACAGCCTCTTCCTTAATGTTAACCAGAAAATGTGTCATTTTGAAAAATCATCATTGCATGATGTATAGTCATTTTTCCCAGTACCCAAATATTAAACTGATAATCAGTGTATTTTAATGTTTTTTCCTTCTGTCAAAAGGATTTCATAATAAATACTCAAGATCGAATAAATTCTTCAATAATTAAATGAAACCTAAACCAGTAACTGTCTGAATCTCTCTCATAAAACATGGAATAGTAAACTCTGTTCTTAAATGATATGTTTGATGGGAATTCTGCAGATAAGACAGTGTTCATGTCTTGGCCTTTCTGCCCTTGAAAGCTTTTGAGACTGAGAAAAAGAGACTTCTGTACAGACTTTGTAAAAAGGCAGTCTTTGAAATTCTCCTTGATGTGGTATTTTAGGCTTATTAGAAGGGTGAATTTAAGTACCATGTCAAGTCATAATCCAGTTCTTGGGTTCTCTGTTCTTTCTTCAGGTCCCTCCCCCCAGCCCCAAGAAAAAAAAAGCTCACATTTTGCTATTATTCAAGTACTGTTGAGTAATAGGGCTTTGTGTTATTTTTGTAGAGGAAAGCTTTTGTGGACAGAAGTGAATGAAAATATTAGCCTAAATGCACGTGTCTATTTTTCAGAGAAGTAATCAGCTTCCAGGTAATTGTAAACATTATTTCTCTATTGTCAGAATAGGGCTGAGTGCAGGAAACCATCACTCTCACACACAACATGCTTTTTAAGTCATTATTTTTTTAAAATAATGTATCTTGATGCACTACAACAATGATGTGGGTTATCATGTTGTTAAGAACGGATAATATTTCAGCTTTTTTTCCCCCTTTCTGAATTCATTGCTTGAAAATAGCTGCAAGTAAAGTGGATTGAAGTTAGACAAAAAAGGCATAAAACCTTATTGGATAACAGAAAATGTATAGTTTACAAGTAAACAGAGCTGGATAGTTCACAGTTTTGGGAGAGGAGGCAAATAAGGTTTTTTTTTCTTTTGCAATATAATGACTTATACTAGTGAGGCTGTTTAATTATAAATCATATAACTGTTCTTTATACTATATGAGCATTAGATAAAAAAACTATCTATCTTATTGTCAATACTAAATTCGTTATCTAACGTGTGTCTTTTAGAATTGCCTTTAGGTTGTTCCTTCAAATCAAAAAAGATGTGACCCATTCAGGATTTAGCTGGGTCTATTTTTAGTATTGTGTCTCAGCAACAGACTGAAGATAATGGTCTAAATAAATAATAAGAAAAATCTGAATATTCTAGTGACTATACCAGTAGAATCCTTATTAAAATTACTATAGAATAATTATTTTATGATTATAATTATAATATAATTACACACTATATACATTATATATTAATTATATATAATATAAATAGAATTATAAAATATTTAATAATAATATTATTATAAAATAATTATTAAAAAGTCAGATTTGGCTAACCTATGAATTCATTACTATAAATTAATTTTTATAAAAATATATATTTAAAACAAATTTGTTATTAATCAAAGAGTCAAGCTCAATGCTTTTTTAGCTGCTTTTGCTGAGGTGGGATTTGATTCACTGGGGTGCTGTTCTTAGTAAAGGCTTCACAAACATACATAAGACCTTAGCTTTCACTACTCAGGAGGGAACAAAAGCATCTGATAGAGCTAAAAAGAAGGTACAGATTGCACATAATGCAGAAGGAACCACTGATGCAATCACTAAATAGAAAATTTCCCATTAAATCATGAGAGGAGGAGAGTAGGAATTCATCTTTACAAATATACACATATGAAGAAATTAAGAAACTGAGGTTCTCAAAGCAATATTATGTATATTACCTGACTTGATCGGAGTCAATGGGGCTGCATATGACTGAAATTTGGATCTTATGCACAAATATAAACAGTAAAAAGCTCCTGACATGAAGTAAAGCTCTGTGTTCACTACACACAATGAGAAGCAATTAGTGTTTCTTAAAGAAAACCAGCTTTATAAGCTCTTTGCATGTCAGGTGAAATATTGAGAAAAATGACTGATGTAGGGCAAAGGTAGCTCCCACGTATTCTGACAATTGGCACTTTGCCCATACTCACTATTGCTAGGTCACTAGATAATTTCACAGTGCAGATCCTCCAAATATGATAGATTTGATTATGGGGTCTCTAAACATCAGTGTTTGTGGGGTCACTGTCGTTGGAAAGCCACACACAAAATGTAACGTAACTGTTTAGTAGTGTATTGAAAATATGTTATTAGATTGAGAGCTACAGGTAGTCTCAGATTCATCCCTGTATGTTATGAATACAAAAAGGTGTCTTGTATTATTGAAATTAATAACAGAAACAAGAGATTTTCCAGATTAGGTAACTGAAAAAACAGCTGCAAGACCTTCTGCAAAATTTCTTATTAAGGCAACATCACCTTGCTTTCGGTCTGCACTTAAGCAGCTACTGATGTGCACAAGATAACTGGAGTTTCAGATCTAAAAGTAAAATCCTGTGGAAACCTAAAGAAAAAATAAAGAAAACGGTAGATGTAACACAAAGCTCGTTGTTAAAATTTGCATCTTAGAGGGATTGATACAGAAGTTGGAGATAAGGAATCACACCTCGGATGATGGTTGCAGTGAGAAAAAGTGGGGACTATTACAGACTCCTCAGTAAAACCAAAAGCACACTTTTGAAAGTTGCTCTACTGGGGAAAAAAAAAAAAAAAAAAAGAAAGAAGAGAGATTTCAGCCTTCATGGTAGCTGAAGCTTGGTGTTCTACTGACAAAACGGCTGTTGGTTGTACTCAATTGTGTCAAATTACATGCAGTAGTTATATAATGAGTGTTACTGTCCATGAGGGACAAATATCAGGCCTCTCATTTTACTTAGGACTGAAAGCTGAGTTTAAATTATACTGCTAGGGATGAAAGGCTCGGGATTCATTAAGTAAGCTGCTCAACCTTCGTGCTTTCCCCAGTTTTAAAATTATTATCCTACAATCACAGTGAATACCTTTGAAATAATGTTGCAGTCATTCTTTGATAAGGAAGCCTGTTTTCTTCCTTTGCTCTGCCTTGCAACTAAGTAGCAGATACATAATTTATATTAACCTTGACTTGTTCTTCACCCGCAGATTCTCCTGATTTTATATCATAAGAGAGAATCCTTTTTTCTTTACAAGTGAAAACATGAATTAAGTATTTCCCTTATACAGATCCTTTCATTTTATTTTTTTCAGAGGAACCAGGGTTCATAAAGCACTGTTTCTAGCTTGCAAGAAGTAGCAGCTTGTTTCCAGCCTTCAGACTTGTCCAAAATCAATCTTGTCACTTTGGCTTGGATTTGCATAATGTTCCTCCCTGAGTGGAGTTTCTGTGCCTTGTCTGCGGCAGTACTGTAGGGAGCAACAGGGAGTTTCTGTTTAAAAACTGATGACACAAAACTGCCACCGGTGTTTTCAGGTGCTCATTTTTACACACCTATACTCCTTGCAGAGTGCTGAAAACAGTACTTTTAAAAGTTGCACACAATTACACTAAGAACTGAGCTTGTACTGAAAGCATTGTCATTAAAATGTCTTATTTGCTCAGTACAAAGACTCTATGGCTCACTGCCCTTCTGATATTTCAATTATTTGGTTGTAATCATGTAGCAAAGCAGATATTGATTCCCTGGGTATTCAAATTACACCTCTAAATGCAAGAGCTAGTAAAAGGGCTTTATCATCTAAAATTATACACTATTTGGTGAAGCCAGCTGGTTCCAGTGGAAAGGAACATATTCCTTTATTTTAGAAGTGACATTATAAAGAGCATCTGTGGGGGTGTTTCTTTAAGGCTATATTCAAACTCAATAAGCCTTACTCTCAAGTAGCTTCTGAGACTAAATGCGAATAAAGAAAACTAAAGCAGTTCTTGGAACCTGATGGATATACCAATGCATTTTTAATTGTACACCTATGTGTGCATCAATTTATGTATGTTAAAAATCCACAGCCTTTATTTTTGATACATGCCAGATGGCAATGATTTGCTATCTCATTCATCATTCCTCTTTTACAAGAGATAGCCAGTACTCCCTTCCCAATATGGGGCAAACAGAAACAAGTGGGAAATCAGCTCCTTCAATAAAGTGAGCCTGAAACACACTTTCAGATTTGGGAAAAATTCTGTCATACGCTCAATTGTTCTTCAAATTCCAGATGTCTCCTCTTTGTCCATTCCGAACTTGGGGTTGATAGCCTACATGTAGAGATACTCTATCAAATCGTATGGTGAGAGCTTCACAGAAGACAGTGTTTCAGCTTGGTTGTCCTGCGTGGCCATGAACACCACAGCCAAAGCTGGAAACTGAAGTAGCTGCTCCCTGGAAAGCTAAAGATTAGTTTAAAAAAGTCAGGGAAACAAACAAACAGAAGTCCATATGCAGTTCCCAAGAGGAAAGAAGGAAACATCACACTGTTGGGTTATGATGAAATATATGCTAAAAAAATCAAAATAACAATACTTTATATTCCCTATGACCTCACCATTTTGGTAATTTTGCCATATTCAGTAAAGCAGACTTCCAGTGCAGCTTCCAGATTTCCTGATTTTACTTCCCTTTTAAAACTTCTCCCTTCTAAAAAGAAGGAAAGCTCTTTGACTGCATCTTCTTAATAATTTATTTCTGTGTTTCCCTGTTTATTTATTATCTTTATTTATTTTCCTTCCTATTTCCAGGAAGGAAAATATGCCAGGAGAACCGTACACCATTTTTTAAAAATTATTATTTTTGAAATATAGTTGGTTTTCTAAGCATAAATCTGTATTCATCTATATGCATAATGCTTTATGAAGGAAGCTAAAAGAGTTTAGACTCCCTTGGTTACAGCTAGCTTACCTGAGTCTATTGTGTCTCTATGCACACATTAAAAAATAGAAGACTGCACAACTGGCAGCACAAGTATTCAATAGAAAACTCTGAGAGGATGAAGAATGCAATTAAGTGCTAATATGTTACTGCTATTGTCCTAGAAATCAAGAAGTTAAAATGTTTGATTAGATTGGATATTAGGAAAAATTTCTTCTCTTAAAGAGTTATGAAGCATTGGCACAGGCTGCCCAGGGAAGTGACTGAGTCACCATCCCTGGAGGTATTTATAAGATGTATAGAAGTGATGTTTAGGGACATGGTTTAGTGGTGGACTTGACAGTGCTAGTGGTTGGATTTGATGATCTTAAAGTTCTTTTCTAACCTAAACAATTTTATGATTCTATAATTCTATGATTCTGTTCAGGGCTTCAAAACAGTCCATTTTATAAAGTGTCTTTCTTACTTAATCCTTGCTTTTCTTTGCTTTTGAGAATAGGTTTTTACCAAGAAGGTAGACATCAGCCTACATTTTCTGTCAAATTCTATTACCTTTTTTAATTAGCACCTTACAAGTAAGAATATCTTAAAGCACAATGGGCTGCCCTTAACAAGTCTGTGCAATTCCAGAGAGCTTTTCATTCATGAACACAATTGGAATGTACTTACAGAGAGTACAATGTTTGTTTAATCAGATCCTTACTGTGACAAATGTATCGAGCAACATCTGCTTTAACCAGCCCTTTGGGACTCCCTTGTCTGGTGGACCCCTAAGAAAATGCAGGCAACAAAAATTAATGAAAAATTATGCAACAAATGGTAGCCTGAAGCTCAAAAGTGGGTGTAGCAGTCATTAAAAATGACTATTTTTGCATTTAATTATATTTTTTCTCTTTCAGGAATGATGACTGTGAGCTGGCCAAAACCGTACAGAAACTAAAGAGGGTTCAGTCATGTCACAGTAAGATGTTTGCTTCCACCCATGCATCTCTGTTTACATAATGGTGCATGTATTCATCTACCTCCACCTAGATTCCACATTATTTCTTTTCCTCTGTTTGAATGGGAGGTGAAACACAAGTTTTCCCTATATGCCAATATATCTTACCTGCTTGTGAAGCCTAGTTTTTTCCCCTATGCATTATATAAATCTTAAATGTAGTAAGGATTGGAATCCACATTTGAATCCTCCTTTTTCTCCCTGGTTTTGCACGTTACACCAAAGTTTACATTAATTTTCATGCTCTAGTCCAGTGACTGTTGTATTAAACTGTGGAAGCAAAGTGGATTGCTCTAACGTGAGAAGTTTAGGAGAGTAACTTAATCGGTCGCACAACAGTAACAACAACCTCTGACATGAGTTTCTCATCCCTATATAGCCCACCGCAATATAGTCAAGATAATTTCCTGCAAAGTGGAAAATTTTAGGCTGATGAGTGCGTTGGCGCAGGCACTATACTTTGTTTTAGTCATTAAGACATTAGATAAAACATGAGTCAGCCCCAGTTATTCTTAGTTTAAAACTGTCAGTACCAATTAGGCATGCTCCGAGAAGGAATGCCCAATCAGACCCCTCCGGGAATTTAGGCAAAGGAACACTTAGAATGGGATTAATCTTATGTACCTTCAAGTATATAAAAGAAAGACATCAGAATCTGAACTAACTGCTTCATCCTATGTGAAGGTGAGAAGTAGGCACTTTCTGAAGCCTCTTGGATGAGATGAATCCCTTTTGGGGACACCAATGTCTCTCATATGACTTTTAAATGGACATAAGGTGATTATTTCAGTCTAACTTTAGTTATTCCATGTTTAGCTTCTGTGTCTGACTGAGCTGATGCCTGAGCCAGTCTGCCATTGCGCTGCTTTGTCAGGTATGCCCATGTGACCACTATTTTTGGTGTTATTTCCTGAAGTCTTTACTAGTCCTTCTATAGGAACTCCGATTCTGTATTGGGTGTTGGCTTGACCACATCAGGACTCCCTGAGAATCCAGTACAAGGTGGCCAAAATAAAAATCCAGGCTGCTATTGCCTAGAATAAGACAAAGTTTGTCTTGTTCTGCCACTTCAATACTGCATTTTTAATTCCTTTCTAGATCTAAGCAAACATTAGCACTGATGGGCAGCTTGTCTTGCTGTTTACTACCACATACTCATGATACAGGGATAAGTTCAAGTGGCACATCAATACCAGCTGCTTTTTATAATGAGACAGTCACTAGTAATTATAAACCTAATTAAACAGCAATTGATTGTCCAGGTACCCTGGAGCTAAACCTTTCTTTGATGGTCCTGATTGAGAGTTTCTGGCCTTTTCTATAGGGCTTTCTTACAAGGGCTTTATTTGCCACATGAAACAGGGAGAATTTTAAGGGTTGCTAGAGCTGATTTGACGGGCCTGCCACAAATATATAAATGAAACAGAGAAGTTGATACAATTTTGCATACAGAAATCTGTCATTTAGACTTGCTAAGTGTTGGGGGACAGAATCTGAAATACAGGCACTGCTGCTTGTATGGTGCTGCTATGTAATAATATGAATACTGCTGTGCAGCTGTTTAGTTAAAAAATGAGCAGTTAATAGAGATAATATATAAATAAGTTATTATATATATGAAATATATATATGAAATATTAAGACTTCAATGTATTAGTGAATGGACTTATTTTATCAGGATGCTGTGCCTTAGTATTCAGGCAGACAACACAGTAGCAGTATGAGTCCCAGCAAAGACATGGACATTTACAGATGAATACCACACTGCTAGCTTTAGCAAAAAAACATTCAGATTCTGTTTTCATTCCTGACCAAATATACTTCAGTCTTCAAAATGCTGAGCAGGACTCTTTCTGGAAAATGTAACTTGAAAGAGACTTGATCTAGCACTTGGTCCTAGCATGAACTACTGTGTACTGTCAAAATTGAGTTTTGTCTTAAAATACAGTTTTTGCATATATTTTAATTCAAATGTATCTCCTTCTTCAGCTTTTCTGCAGCAGCTGGGTAGAGAGATAACTCACTTCTTAATGGATATTTCACAATTATTACCTAAAATACATCAACAGTCTTGGAAGCAGGGATTAAACTCCATTCTTTCCATGTGTTTTCTTTAGCTGTTAACCTACAAAGTTATCCTTTAGTTTCTTGAAGATACTGTTGTAGGCAGATCAGTTCTGTTTGTTCTTGATTCTGTTCTGAGGGGTTTATCTCTTTCCATAAACTGTAATACTACCTCATCTGGGCTTCTGGATTTCATTCTGCAGTCTGAGCTCAGATTTACAAAGAAATTTTGAATTAATTCTAATCAAGAGATTTTAAGGAAACTTACACCAGAATTTTGGAAAAAACGAAGAGAATAATTCTTGTGGATTCTTCTTTCTGGAGTTCAGTTCTTGACTTGAACCCATGCAGACATCCCTCAGCTAGGTGTTTATGAATGGAGTGATTCAGAAACTAATATCTCCTAGACTTAGATAATTTTTCCTTCTTTAAATCAGGACAGCTACTTATTTTTTAAACAAAAGTAACAGTAATACTCCTCAGATGGCGATTGACAGATGGGCTTAAGCATAAAATTAGTGGTGAGATGAACTGGTCTCCTTTGAGCAGATAGCAGATCTGGTGTAGAGGCTAACATTTAAATGATCCCATTTTTAGTGGCAAGAAATATAAAATCAAATGGACTTTCAGTAATCAAACACTTAGGAATTTTGTTGATCACTTTGTTACAACTTTATTACTTTGGACAAAGGTGAAGTTCACACTGGAATATTACATCATTGGTTGAGTTTAGCCATGATTTTGTTGGTTGTTTTTTTTTTTTTTTTTTTTTTTTTTTTTTGCTAAAGTGACAATCGAGCCTCTGTATAAGTCACCAGTCATTACTGAGTCCAGTGCATAAGTGGACAAATGCATAGATCATGACATTAACTGAAACAGCCAAACAAGGATGCTGTTTGCTTCTAAAGTAAAAAAAATGTTGTTAATGGGACTAGAGTGAAAAAGGGGAGATTTATGCTTATTTTTGCTTTAAGAGAGAAATTCCAGAAAAGCATAAATGTTTTCCCTCATTGATTTTTAGCTTGTTTAACTGCATACAAAAAAAAAAAAAAAACAAAAAAAACAACCCCAAACCAAACAAAACCCCTCCAGCTAAACAAACAAACAAACCCCTACAAAGGCATAATGTAAGTATTTTTCTTATTCCTTTTTGTTTTCTCCAGCACCACTTTTAGGATTGAAACTCCCATATTAGTTTTATTGCTGAAATAAGCTAGATTTTTAAAGGCAGAGCAGAAGTCTTTTTAAAGGCAGAGCAGATACACCTCCAACACCTAAGATTAGGCAAGTCTGCTTCTCCCCGATGTCCCTGTCTAGCAAAGACAAAGGTTTAGAGATGGAAAAAAACGAATCTTCTCAATTCCTTTGACATCCTCTTTGGTATCCCCTTTACCTTTTCAAGTTCAGAATTATCATAGTTGATTTTCCTGTGCTGGATATTAATCCCGCAGAGAATGCTTCTGTGTAAGCTTTTACTTGGTCTCCAATCCCCTTCCTTCCAGTGACTTTTGTGGCTTGTTTTCCTCTGTGTCTTCCTCTTTTTCCTTTTTAGCTAAGAATAATAGCCCTGACACATTATGATGAGCCTCAGCTGTTCCTCAATTCAGGTTATGCTCTTTAATGAAATCAAAGAAAAGCAGATGAGAGATCCAGAGAATAAAAAATTTAACTCAATAGCTACTACAAAAGGACATTAAATGGAAAAGAGATTTGTAAGCTGAGAAAATTCAATTCAGAGCTGGTTAGGGAGTTGTGCAGGAACTTAGGGATTAGTAGAAAGTTTGGCAAAGAAGTAGAAGACCATTTCATTCAGGGAAGTGGGAAGACCATGAAGAAATTGGAGATGGTTTGGGTTATGAATATACAGGAAAAAGTTTAAGTAATCTCAAGCAAAGAGGTGAAATCAGAAAGCTATTGGAAAGTCTAAGTGAGAGAAAGACACTGAAACTTCTGAGCACTTTGAAATCTGAACACTTTGACCTATCAAAAGCATCAAAATGCTTTTGTGCAGAGCACTGCAGAGTGGCCACAAACAGTTCTGCACAGGCTAAACTAGATAAACGTCTCAGATAACTGATCCCCATTAGTCATTTGCATGGTCATCGGACATCTTTAATATATACTTATTTGTATATAAGATTTCATTAATTACTATGTTTACCCAGCTTGCAGTTTTTTGTACGTGCAGTATCAGCTGTTCATAATGAAGATTTTCAGCCATGGAAAGAAAGCACTGTTATTCTTCCAGGAGTTTCAGCTAAGTTCTTGCAAATAATCACTCTTTCATCAATCAAATATTCATATACTATTTCTTTTTACATATATATTAAAAATAGTGTCTATTTCAGACTCTGAAAAACAGACACAATTTGAAGTGTGTCTACATTTTTTTCTACATTTTAATTTGTTTTTGTGAAGATGAATGCAAATCATAGAATCATAGAATCATAAAATCATAGAATTGCTGAGGTTGGAAGGGACCTTTAAGATCATCAAGTCCAACCATTAACCTACCCTGACCAAAAACACTTCTAAACCATGTCCCTAAGTACCACATCTAGCCTTTTTTAAACACCTCCAGGGATGGTGAATCCACCACCTCCCTGGGCAGCCTATTCCAATGTTTAATAACCCTTTCAGTGAAAAAATGTTTCCTAATATCCAATCTAAACCTCCCCTGACATAACTTGAACCCGTTTCCTCTTGTCCTATCACTTTGTCACCAGGGAGAAGAGGTCAGCCTCCATCTCTCTACAACCTCCTTTCAGGTAGTTGTAGAGGGTGATAAGGTCTCCCCTCAGCCTCCTCTTCTCCAGGCTAAACAACCCCAGTTCCCTCAGTCGTTCTCAGCAACTCAGAAATCCTCAGTTCCTCAGAAATGAAGCTTCTTCCTTTTTTCCAGACTTCCCACTATTATCTCCCATGATGTCATGTCTAAATTCTGATCCTGATTTTGTGAGAATAAAAAAAAAAAATATAAAAATCCTACTCCTTTGGTGGGATTCTCACACCATCCTCTGATGCATCTGCTGCTGGCCACTGTCTGAGATAGGAGTCTGTAGCTGTGGTTGCAGGATGGCAATATGTTTGCACATACATGAGTACACGGGGTCAGCACCTACAGTTATGAAACCCAACGTGCAGGGACTGTATCATGTAAAATTTTACCTTCAAGTTTGGGATTTTTATGCGTATTAACTTAAGACATCTCTATTAACATCTAGATGCCTATGAGGATAAAGGTTAAAAGAATCATCCCAAGCTTTAAAACTATAAAACGATTCAGGCATTTAAATTTTTATTCTGTAACAGTACTGACTTTGTATTGATACATAGTACCTATGAAATTTTGAAATACATGGAATTTATGACATTTTGGTGGAAATATGAATACCAATGTCAAGAGGTAAGCATTTTGTTCATGTTTGTAATATGGTCTTCAGTTAATTAAATTGTGTGTTCCTTTGATCTTGTACTATGAAGTATCATGAGAATGATCATTTCTCCTCTGCTTCTCATAAATATAATTCATTGAAGTTCTCAAATCCTTGCAGGCTCAGAGTGCTCAGGGGTGGTGATTTTTCAGTATCTAAATCTCTCCGTACCTTTCTACATGTTTGACTTACTTGCGTCCCTGCAATCTTGGGTTTGCTTTCCATTATGCCAAGGTGAAAATTAGATACAATCCCTAGTTCCATTATATTTAAATTCCAAATCAGAATTTCACAAATAGTTACAGGCTATCCAGAAGCATGACTCTTGCTATGTCTGTACAACCATGCTTTTAAGCATCTGAGTTTTAATACTGGTCGCTGTGGAATTAAGTATCATAAATCTGTCCTCTGACTCCAAGTCTCATCACACATGAAGTCCATTGAGATGGCTCATTATATTCTATTAACAACAGCTCACCTCCATCCCATATCTATGTCCACATTAAAACACAGAAGAGATAGAACAGATATGAAATGTTTTAAAATAACAAAATATTAGGGATAAAAAAAAAAAGTAGTAGAGCTTGCAACAGAATATGGCACTAGTTCATGAGGTACCATGGTATTCAAAAGCTCTCAGTGACTGTCGTGGAGAATGAGACCTTCATGGTCCCAGTAGGAAGGAGGGGGAGGATACTATGTGCATATGCTTTCCCTTACAACCTGTAGCAGCCACAATGTTGAAGCATGATGGAAACAAAAGAAAAAAAATAACTTGCTGTTTGCAAGTGTTTTAACTTAGCACCAGTAGGAACCTACATAAAGCAATTCATCCTTTCTATTTCAGATAGCAAACTGAGGGTGGGATGAATCAACCTCTGGGGGCGCTTTAATGACTAGATGGTGACTAGATATGACTACATGGTCAGATGAACCTCTTAGGCTAGATACCTAAGTTTTAGATGGTAATTGGGTATGAATCCAACACACTAATACACAGCTGAATAATGAAAAATGGGTAGGCATTCAAATAGTCTAATAGTGATGAAGCTGGCATAAAAGTTTGAATGGAATAGAATTAAAAGAGAATATTAAATTTGGTTTTAGTTGAACTTCTATTAAATTGTATTTATCTTACATTTTTAGCAAATGTTTCCAAAGATAGATGATTATTTCTCTTACAAAAGGCAGCACATATGGCACCATTTGAGAGCTACAGCATGAAATGCCAGTTTCCTATAAATATAGACTTTGGGAAATTATCCTTAGAACCAGTAGCGTATGAGGTAAATAATTAATAGGAATGCTGATTATTCATTAAAATTAGGAAAATGCTAGGAAAATATAATATCGTCTGTCTTTGATTAATCCATTCTGTTCTCCCACCCTTTGCATGGGTCTTTTATTAAATCCTATGGTTTTATTAATTGCAGAAGCCAAAAAGCAGAGCTAATGTAATTTGGTAATGGTGAAAATACCTCTTGAAATGTTTTTTTGAATACTAAATCAGGAATAATTTAAGGTCTGTTGGCTTGAGTAAATGAGTATTAAGATGGTACATTTTAAACTAGCAGATGCTTTATTCATTATCTGAAAAGCTGGAACTTTGATATTAGGGGAATATAATTATATTAGTTTTAGGGAGGTTATCAGAAAAGTAGAAATGGTTTGAACGCATTAAATCTAGTCAAAGGTTATATACATTTTTAGGAATCTCTTTAAATCACTTCTTGCTGTGATATCTGCTGCTATGTCATTTAAAAAATCAGTGATGGCTGTTCGGGGGAAAAAGAACAAAAAAGGTTGTAAGACAATGCATACAGTAGGGACTAAGAACTGCATTCATAAGAAGATATAAGACCTGCAAGGTTGTCATTAGTATAAAGCACAGGAAGAATCAGGTCTTCTTGCAAAACAGCAAAATCCAGAGTGCTCTTCATTGATCCACAACTTTACTGAGTAGAAACACAGTGGTACATCTTAAATATTGCCTGTCCTTTATTTCTTGTGATATCTTCTTCCCTACTGTGATAGGTGGTTGGTCACTAATTCCACTGGAGATGCAGATGTACTTCCTGAGCCTCACTGAAAAATAACAGAGAAACAATGTTTTTTGTTCAAATTGCAGTCCCTAGAAGAAGCTGTGCAAGCCTTGGCTTTGCAAGGAGACTCTGAAAAAGGTCTGGTTGATGGCCAGAAAATTATATGCATGAGACTAGGCTTTAACCAAATCGTCCAGGTTAGGTGGCAACAGGCCTGTTGTCATAAACCCGGTTAGGTAACAAGAGTATTTGATGACTCAAGGTTGCTTTAAAGTTGGACTTTTTTTTTTTAAGTGTTAGTCAAGTACTTCAGACTAGTTGGACTTTCTGCCCAGGAACCTTCACAGATGTTCTTTTCTTCTGTCCTTTCTTCTAGATCATATGAATCTGTAACATGTGGCTAGCAACATCTGTACTGGTGGAAAAGGAAGAATTAAAATGAATCTCTGTGGAAGTTATTAGTATTGAAACCAGTAGGGACGCTCCCGTTAAAGTTATCTGACCTTGTTTTCAGTCATTTTTAATCTTGTTATACTAAATATTATTGAACAGAATTTGTTGTGACAGCTATCTGCAGCAGTTCAGATGGATTTTTGGTTGCTATTCTTTTAATAAAAAAAAAAGAGACAAAATATTCCTCCGTAACATGAAGAACATTAACTTTCGCAATATAAATTCTGGAAATCTTTCAATCTATTGCTTGATTCAATAAGGAAGGTGGAATTTTTACCAGAACTGTGCTTTCTGTTTCTGATCAAATTCATCTCAATTTGCGATGTAAAAATCTTTGAAAAAATACAGGTTTCACATGAGATTTCAGTGACTAACTACCAAAACTGTGCTATGCTTATGGTCAGCCTGAGCCAAGGATTTTCTATGCCACTCTGTGCTTGGAGATGCCACCCTGTCTCTCCTCTGCTCAGATCTCACCCTCACAGCAAGGAAGAGGCTTTAGCAGAAAGCAGAGGTCCAAAAGGATGATGCTAAGAGAAAAAACATGGGATTGGAAATCGTTACACTGTGATGTTAGTGTGGACTGAGCAAGCAGCCTTACTCTGAAATGAGAAGTCTGGGGAGAAGAACAAACCCCACATTTGCTGTGGAGGAAAATGAGACTGAGGTGAGTAGCTAGAAGTTGGAGACAGGCTGGTCGTTCAGAACAGAGCCTTTATTGGAATATATGTGATAACTATGTCACACTCCCTGCAATGAGAGGGTGGCAAACTGTCAGGGTGAATCAGTGACAGGGAATGAAAGAACGTCACTTGTATCTGCCTTTTTTCCTGCAAAACTAGAAATTGTAAACTGAATAAGTAGACAGAGGATGGCTAAGAGGAATAAATAGTGTCCTGATGAATTAACCCTGTTCCTACCTCTACTACAAAACATCTGTGGCAATATTTTAAGTCGCTGAAAGCTAAAGTTTTAAAAGACTGGTCATTAATGATGTCTCCCTCATTTTCTGCAGGCTTAACTTGGGGAAGGTTATCTTCAGAACTGCTGAGAGCTCACAGCTGCAGTTGTTGTCTATAAGAACTGCTCTGAAAATAGAAAATGCATCAATGTTAACTCTGTTAATAAGTTTGATTTCAAATTGTGCTTTGTAATTCCCCTCAGTTTTATTTAAAAAGATTGCCACCCCTTCCTCTTACTAAGATGCTATGAAGAGTCCCATTAATATTTATGAAACGTTCAGCTACTGCAGTGATCGCTGCCACAGAAAAGCTAAAGAGATATTTAATCCATAATATTTTTGAATGGTGTGGGTTAGTTTATTTAACAGTGTGCTGAAAGTGTCAGTGGACCATGGAAAATGGTATTAGAATGAAAAGCACTAGCAAACTTACATTTGGTATTTCCTATTTTTTAACATTTGACCTTATAGCTTTAAAGATATGTTAAGAATTCTTCTGTGCATAACATTATTGTGCATAATATTATTGTTATCGAGTGTGACTGGACATATTCCATATTTAGGCTAAAAGAGGGAACACTTAAATGCTAGGTTGTTTAGTGTCGTTGGAACAACACAAGAGCCCTGATCAGATTGGCAAGGCCTCAGAAGTTGACTCGCTAAGGGAGGGTCTAGGACACAGTGTTTGGAACAATGAAGACTTTTATCATATTTGAATGTATCAACGTGAGAGAGAAAACAAAACTAAGCCCTTTCCCCCAGGGAAAAACTAAAAAAAAGAAAAGGCAGAAATGGTCATGACTCCTAGGGGACCACAATGGGTCATGAGAGCAATTAAAAATTGGATTTTTTTATTCTTTTTTTAAACAATGTTCAGGGAAATGATCTACTCCTCTTCTACTCCTTTAAGAAATATGTATCAAAACAAAAATAAAACACTTTTAAATTAGCAACAGTTTGTTTTCTCTTTTTTTGCCTTCAGAAAAACAGCCTTTTTAGACCTCAAAGACTAGCTGATCACTTACGAACTCAGATATTCTAGTTATAAGGAGATGTCAAACATACAGAAAAAAGACTTAATGTTCAGTCTGCAGGATTATGCTTATAAGTACTTAAAGGGCGAGTGTCAGGAGGATGGGGCCAGGCTCTTTTCAGTGGTACCAGTGACAGGACAAGGGCAATGGGCACAAACTGCAACACGGGAAATTCCATCTCAACATGAGGAGGAACTTCTTTACTTTGAGGGTGACAGAGCATGGGAACAGGCTGCCCAGAGAGGTGGTGGAATCTCCTTCTCTGGAGACATTCAAAACCCGCCTGGACGCGTTCCTGTCCAGTCTGCTCTAGGTGAACCTGCTTTGGCAGGAAGGTTGGACTAGATGATTTCCAAAGGTCCCTTACAACACCTACAATTCTGTGAGTCTGTGATTGTGTGATTCTGTAATTTATGAGAGTAAATATGAAGAGCTCCTCTACCAACATCAGGGAATTTTGATGGTTCAAAAGTATACATAACCTCTGAATCTTCACTGGAGTACTCACTGCGTATCTAGAGTAACCATAGCGTGATAACACTGTGGTCTTTATTATCTTAAACTACCATCATGTAAAAAAGTGTAAATACTGGCATTGTCCTGCTGGATTCCACCAGAATACTCAGCTGTAATACACCGCAGTGCCTTTTTTACTTAAAACTATGGAGTCATGGCAAATTCTATACACGTTCCTGTGAAACCTGCTCTAGGTGGCCCTGCTCTGGCAGAGGGGGTTGGACGAGATGATCTCCAGAGGTCCCTTCCAACCCCTACCATTCTGTGATTCTGTGATTCTGTGATTGCAATGGAAAAGAACAAAAGTTTTTTTGTAATAGAGTACATAAGTGCAGGGCAGCCAAGGGATCAGGGCCAGCCAGCATGGGTCTAGGAAAGGGAGTCCTGCTTAACCAACCTTATGTCTTTCTGTGACCATGTGACTCGCCTTCTGGAGATGGGGAAGGCTGCGGACATTGTCTATCTGGACTTTGGTAAGGCCTTTGACACCGTCGCCCACAGCATTCTCCTGGAGAAGCTGGCGAATCATGGCATAGACAAGTGTACTCTTCGCTGGGTTAAAAACTGGCTGGATGGCCGTGCCCAGAGAGTTGTGATTAATGGGGTGAAATCCTCCTGGCGGACAGTCACCAGCGGCGTCCCTCAGGGCTCAGTTTTGGGGCCAGTTTTGTTTAATATCTTTATCAATGATCTGGATGAGGGGATTGAGTGCACCCTCAGTAAGTTCGCAGACGACACCAAACTAGGTGGGAGTGTTGATCTGCTTGAGGGTAGGAAGGCTCTATAGAGGGACCTGGACAGGCTGGATCGATGGGCCAAGGCCAATTCTATGAGGTTTAATAAGGCCAAGTGCTGCGTCCTGCATTTTGGTCACAACAACCCCAAGCAACGCTACAGGCTTGGGGAAGAGTGGCTAGAAAGCTGCCCAGCAGAAAAGGACCTGGGGGTGCTCGTGGACAACCAGCTTCACATGAGCCGGCAGTGTGCCCAGGTGGCCAAGGCGGCCAACAACATTCTGGCTTGTATCAGGACTAGCGTGGCCAGGAGGAGTAGGGAAGTGATGGTGCCTCTGTACTCGGCACTGGTGAGGCCTCACCTCGAGTGCTGTGTTCAGTTCTGGGCCCCTCTGTACAAGAGGGACATTGAAGTGCTGGAGCGTGTCCAGAGGAGAGCTGCCAAGGTGGTGAGGGGTCTGGAGACCAAGCCATATGAGGAGAGGCTGAGGGAACTGGTCATGTTTAGTTTGGAGAAGAGGAGGCTGAGGGGAGACCTCATTGCCCTCTACAACTCCCTGAAAGGAGGTTGTAGAGAGGTGGGTGTTGGCCTCTTCTCCCAGGTGAATAATGACAGGCCCAGAGGAAATGGTCTGAAGTTGTGGCAGGGGAGGTTTAGATTAGATATTAGGAAGAATTACTTTACTGAAAGAGTGGTCAGGCACTGGAACCTCCTGCCCAGGGAGGTGGTTGAGTCACCATCCCTAGAGGTATTTAAGAAACATGTAGATTTGGTACTTCAGGGCGTGCTCTAGTGACAGATTGTAGGATTTTTTGTGTGTGTGTATGGTTGGACTCAATGGTCTCAAAGGTCCTTTCCAACCATGAAGATTCTATGATTCTATAAGCTTACATAGACAACTGTAGAATGTGTAAGGGATCATAGAGACTAAAGCATGTGAGTCTGCGGGTGTCCTCCACCCTAGAGGGGTTAAAAGAGTCATCTCTCTCTGTTAACTGTGTTAGATGCGATATGTCTGATAATGTATTAATCTAAAGCTTTAAAGCTTTGGATAGACACCTACTGTGTCCAAGAATATCTTATTCTCCTTTTGATACCAATCTTCACTTCATAGCATGGGATGATAAGATAGCATAAAGCATCAGAGATTGGTCACAACAAAAGTTAGGATCTTAGACATGTTTTTATAGAGAATAAAAACTTTTTTGAGCTGAGGCAAAATCCTTACATCATCAGTGATGAAGTTGTTGTCAAGAAGGTATATCCCATAGGTCAAATCTTGGCACTTCTTTTCTCTCTCTTTTTTTTGGGGTGATTTTAGTCTAATTCCTAGAATTATTTAGGAATATTTCAATTAGGAATATTTCATGGGCTGGATGTCATGACGAGAAAATTTCTCTTAGATTCTGATGGATTTATATAGTTGCCTGGATTTGTCTAATCTAGGTTTTTGATGACCTCACATGTTCTTATGCTGTGGAAATATATGAATATTCACATTATAACCTTAAAATAACCTTAAATAATGTTTTTAGTTTTCTGGATGAAAGTATCAGTGAGATTCCTCTATCATTACTGGCTATGACTATAATTCTTACCAGTGACATTACAGTCTGTCATCACAGAAGGAGATGCATGTGTCAGTGTCCTGCTGCTCGTGTTCAATTTGCAAACAGTGAGAGAAAGTTTGTCAAATTCAAGTGTTTACAGCATGCTAGTTTATCACCATCTTGCACGTTTAAAAGCCACCGCATCAACTGCTGCATTTTTCCCAGCAGAAAACAGGTGTATGTTGATTACTTCATCAGCAGGGAGACAGTGACATAGGCTCCCACTTACAGTGTCGTTACAGTGTAACTAGCTCTTGAGAAATGGTGACAAGCTGATGTGTAGAGAACTAGAAATAAAGTTTCCAGGTGTCTACCCAGTTCACAGTATGAACTGGGAAAACTCTCACATCTCTCCATGGAGTTTAACACTATATCACAATTAAGGCTATTTTGGTTCCTGAGTAATGAGGGAAAAAAGAATGGAAAAGCCAAAACAGACGGGACAGGAGTGGCATCTCTTGCCAATTTAAGTTTTGGTCCAAAGAAGAGAAAAAAATGTATTTAATTATTTTTTTGTACATGACTTCAAGGACATTGCTTCTGTGCTTAAAATTAAGCATGTGCTTATGGGCTGGCCTGGATCAGAGCCAGGTCTTCAGTTTACTTTCTGAAAAGAAACCACCTGCCTAAAGCTGATAAATCATATAAACATTCAGCAAGCTTTGTTTAACCATAAACCTTTCATACCCTGATAAAAGCAAAAGAGTTATGATAACATCAAAGGGAAACATATTATTGATTAAATAGTTTTATATATTTCTTCCTAACATGGAAAGGTCCTTTGAAAATAATTAAATAATGTAACAGAAATAAAAATACATCAACACAAAATAGTACTGTGAGAACATGATTTATTGATTTTGCTATACCATTGTGCCTGTAAGCAGTAATGCAGTATGTATACTCAGGCTGCCTTGGGCAATTAATTTTCATTTCAGTTGTGGGGGCTTTTTTGTGTTTGGTTTTGTTTGTTTTTTTTTTTCTAATTCCCTAAACCAGGTGGTAAAGTTGCAACGTATTCCAAGACATACCTCAGTTTGTATGGTAATATGTCGTCAGCACAGAAAAGTACTTGGGCCACCAGCGCAGCCCATTCCCTATCTTGGAATCTGCCTATATCACCTAAACATGATAACCTTGTCAATGACAGCAGGTCCATGAAAGCAGCAAGAAATGTAAATTCTTGTGGTTCTTAGTAGATTATAAAACTGCAGTTTTGCAAGAAAACCAGAAACAGGAAAATTCCCAGTCTTCTTACGATTCCTTATGTTTGCTGTTAATTATAAGCACCACTTAAACACCTTTTATTTGACTTTTAGCAGAAGTTAACAAGAATACTCGTATTCTCTGAAGAAAACTCTGATCAAGATTGAATGCATTTGTTATTTTTACTATAATGTAGTATACATTAATACGAGTCTATATGGCATAAAATTCAAGGCAAAACGTTAGGTTTTATGCCAGTTGTCAGTGCCTGATGACCTAAACTAAATATCTAATGGAAGATTTAGCAGCAGGGACATGTCAAATGGGATGACAGTACTTCATTGGCTAGATTTTGCAACACTTTTTTTATTTCAACTTTATTTAAAATAAAATTTGTGTAAGTTTGAAACTGACATGAGAAACATCCACCACAGGTGGAACTCTAACTCTGCATACTCATATTTTGATATAATCATAGAATCATAGATAGGTTTAGGTTAGAAAGGACCTTAAAGACCACCTAGTTCCCACCCCCTACCATGGGCAGGGACACCTCCCACTAGACCAGGTTGCTCAAAGCCCCATCCAGTTTATGCTCATTTAGGTTCTTCTTTTATTAATTTGTAACCAGAAGATATAAAGGTGGTGGGGATAATTTTATATCAGTGAGCTGGATCTAAACTTTACCATTTACCACCTACTGTTTTTACTGCATTAGTTTAGCTAGATGAAGTATTCTGTGAACTGCTAGATATTTAACTATCTAAAAGTAGACTTGGACTATTTGAATGTTGCAGCAGGAGGCCTGTCTTTCGCCACTTAGCTGTATACAGTGTTACATTGCCTAGCAGCAATTAATGTAAAACTGATGGATGAATAGCTCGTACATATAGTTTTTGTTCATCCATTAAAAATCACAAGACTTTAAAAAGGCCTAAACAGATTAAGGAAAGAGACGTGTGGTCTGTTTTATACTGGAAAATTCCACAGTGTCAGCCAAGATTGCCATGCAGTGGTGCTTCACTTGCCTCACTGTTAAATTTTTAACATATTCCCTGACATGACTTTGGTTTATATCAGGCAGTACTACCTGAACAACTCTGTGTGTAGCCGGGGAATTAACATGGGCACCAACCATTCCCAACAAGCAAGTTGTATGTTACTACCTCATTTTGGAGAGTAAAAAAGTTTGGTAGTACGGATGCATGAGGTCATAACATACAAGTAGACCTCAGTGTCAGAGAACAACCTGGACACATTCAAATGATTAATATGGCCAGTTACCCAAGTGGACCCAATAGGGTTTACACTTGGCTGTGTGAAAGTCTAAGCTGTGTCCCTAAAGTTCCTCTACTGCCATAAAAGAGAGTTGGTCACCTCTAAAAGCTGATTCATCCCAGCTATTCTAAACACCTATGAAATATATTTCTTAGGAATAGTGAGTCTGACTGACAAAGTTTTTATTAGTTGCCCAACTTTAGATGGTCACGATAAAATGAGGCATAGTCTGGAAACTCGAAAGTTTCTGATCATTGGGTTGTGACTGTTCTTTCCAGCCAGTCACCACCCTTTTCTGCTTTCTTCCCCTATTTTCTTTAAGAGAAAATTAATCCATTACTTGCTGTGGGCCTTTAAAGAACAAGAAACTACTTTTTTCTGGTAAGGCATTTTTACTATCTAAAAGCAAGAAAATTTACTGATGCTGTTTTTTTCACGTACATCTATAGTTGTTCAAATACTATGGGTCTATTGTTCTCAATAGCATAACTAACCGCCCTCAAGCTTATATTTTCCTCTCCAGGAGTTTCAAACTGGAATTCTAGCTCTGTAAGCAGAATTTGTATTTCTTGCTACATTAATAGCATTATTTTTATTCATCTCGGTTACTGTAGAGCCCTGGGCATGGGTCCTGGTGTCCCACTGTGCTAATACTTTTGTTTTTTTACATTTTCTTCTAAAACTTAACTCTACAATTTATGGCCAGTGAGAATATATCACTGTAAGCAATGACTGACAAAATAGTTCTTCATCAACTCTACATGATTTCATCATTTTCTTTGCAGCTCTTCCATTGTGATGCACTTCTTCAACTAGTTTTATCTATATTTTTGACGTGATATGTTTCCCAGTTCTGATAGTATTGGTTATAAATGTATTGCTTTGAAATTTCTGATGCAGGTCAGAGGAAAAAAAGGGAAAAAAAAGCCATTAGTCTTCCTCCCTGCTTATAAATCCCTCTGATCTCCAAAATTAGGGCAGTTGGAATACATATATTTGCCTTACTAATGGTAAAATCACACTTTTCCACCCTAAGAACCCTGCATTTAATCACAGTACAATTGGTTAGAAGAGCACCCATTTGAAAGTACATAAAAATAGGTGGCCTACAGAGGAGAAACAGGAGGGAAATTCATGGCACATTAGAAGAAAAGTGCACAGCTTGTACAGTAATGCAGTGGGATGGTGCATTGCTGTATTGTCTGTAAGAAAGGGATGCTCCTCTGGAAGCATTTTGCTTTGAGAAGTGTAAATGGGAAGAAAGAGTATGGTTATCAATAAGATGAGACTTGCACTGAAAAAGCAACTTGGGAAGAACTTCTCTTCCGTGCTGCTTCGTTTCCTTTCAATTTCTAAGTTGAGCACCTCACAAGAAAAACAGCCCAAGAACTTATGGTGTCGATCATCCCCTGCGTCTCTCATCTGAAATATGAAGAAGAATTGCCCCAGCTCTATCTACCGCTGCACAGGGCAAGACCTGACCTGTTACATCCCACTTCACCTCGCTACCTCCTGCCCCTGCGCTTAGCACAGAGACCTCACTATATGCCTGTAATACTGTCTCCTTTTATTCCCTATACTTTTGCCCCCTAATTATCATTGCTTTCAAGTTTTCAAACTTTGATTACAGTTCAAATTGCGAGTGAAACCCAACCAGGGAGAGGTACACATGGAAAGGTCTGGAATTCATTTTCTTCCTGCTTTCTACTCTGGGTCTGTTCATGGCTTCTGACCCACAAGATTATTTGTGGCTACATAAGCAATTTTAAATGCCAGGAAAGGTGTAGTGTTAATGAAAAACATGAGATAACTGATGGAGAAGTTCCCTTTAGAGGTTCGTCACAAATGTCAGGTGAATGAGCCCATTTTGGGAAAATAAGTAAATCTTTTTCTTCAGTATTTTATAAATTCTGTGGAAATTTCATGTGCATTTTTTCCTCATTCTTTTTTTATACCTCTGTGCTAAGATTGTATTATAATGCAGGCTAGATAGTCAAAATGTGATAAGCTGAAAAATCTTCGCTGCTGGACAACTTTCTAGGAGATTCTAACAGTTTTCAGCTGACTAAGCTTGGAATTCTTCTCTTGTTATTTTTCCTTTAAAAAAAAGCAAAGCTTTAAAAGTAAACCATTGTAACCCTGTGTAGTCAAAGCTTCTATTATGTTTAAGAAACATTTTCAAATGAATGGGGTCTCGGAGGTGGCAGATACAGTTAGTCACAGTGGATAAGTGCCATAGCCTATTGGTTCTGCTATGACAATCAGCAGCTCTTTGGTTAACAGTGTAGGTAATTACACCGTTACATTTAACAATGCAGTAAGATGAATGTGAGGAATTTACTCTTCTGTTAGAAAAATTGCTTTCTTCTGAACACTTCTGAAGACACTTTACACAATGAGGGCTTTTCCTAAAATTTGCTGTTCTGAGAACTTCCTTTTTTTTGTAATGAAAACTTAGATTCTGGAAGATACAGAGCAAAAGCTGCAGGAAGTCCATTGCTAGGCTCTAAATCCTTCTGAGGCAGCAGATTTTCTTTACCTATAGTTTCTTATTGTCGGAGAGCATGAGTGTTAAACAGGATGAATTTGAATTAATAATGCTGGAGGAAAAGTGTGAAAACGTAGTAATTACTGCAACATGCTGATATAGGTCGCACAACCTGAATGTTAATATGGGTGGATATATATTGCATAAATGGGAATAAAAATAGGAGCAGATAGAGGAGACTCTTTTCATAGTCTGTTTTCACATCAAGAACATTTTAAAAGCAAATTAAAGCTGAAAACAATTATCTATTCGATAATATTTTCTTCGAATATAGTAATCAGAGAAAAGTCAAATACCGATGACAGAAAAGTCAAATATGTGTGTGAATTTTATTTTAATGTTCTGTTTTTCAAACAAACGTGACTCTGAACTCTTACCTCTTCAACTACAGCCATGGACTGACTTTCAAAAAGAGGAACATCCAGGATCAAGAATAGATGTAGAAATTTATTTTCCACATTTCTAACATAAAAGTTATCACTGCTCTCAGCAGAAGGACAGACTACATGGTGCTTGGTGATCTTGCCAGCCTAAATGGTTGTATCATTAAAAATGTATACACATATGTTTCAATAATTTAAATATTTTTGAAACCATTTGAACCATTGTATCAAAGATCCTGACCTGGAAAAGACCCTCTAGACAGTATTTGAACTTTTGTAGAAACCTTTTTATATTAAGGAAGAATGCATCTGTCCAGAGTATTGACTGTTAAATATGTTTTAATGTTTCTGCTATCTCTTGTGTTGAGAAAATGCAGTGGCTAATTAAGGAGGTTCAGGAAAAACTGTGACTTAAAAATATATATATTTGCAAAATATGCAAAATTATTTTTTACAGAGAACACTAGACCTATTGGAGGACAGTTTTCACCTGTCCTCTTCTTACCCTTAACATCTCCTGATACATCACCTACGCTATACACAGATACACTATGGTAATACAAGGAGAAAGCGCCTCAGATATATAGTCTCCTAACTGCATCAAAAAGGTATTCATTAATTTAAAAAGAATTGGAGGATTGTTTGTAGCAGACAATGCTTTTTAAAATCCAAAATACTATAAGCTACTCAAACCTTTAACAATTTCTCAGATGCTAATTACTTGCTTTCTTGTTTCCAACTAAAGATCTTTTGATTTTGTCTGATACAAAATACACCATTCTCAGACTACCTCTCTGTAATCGAATTAGTATTTTCAGCTGTAGTATGGCATATTGAAATTACTGGTAAAACTTAGATTTATATAGTATTCATTTTAAACATATTCATTTGTAATTCTAAATTTATGTTGTATAAATCACAGAGTTGCAAAGAAAGATTTTAAGAATGAATAATATGAGAGCTATTTCAGTATTGAAAAATAAATAAGAATAGTGGAAGATATTGAAACCTTCATAGAAGAGGCCTTCTGTGGCTCTACGGAAAGGTCTAAAGAAGCACTAAACAATATTCTTATAGGGTACACCTCTGGAAAATCTTGATGTGGAATTGCACTGGAGGGGAACAGAAAGATTGTCAGTTTTGTTTTCCTGAAACAAATGGTGAATTTAGATTAAATGGTTTACTTGAAAAACATTGGAACAGAAAATTTGGAGCAAAAATAAATTTACAAACCGGGGGGCTATATTTACAAACAATTGTGTCATTCCCTTCTTTCAGGAGCTGAGAAATCAAGAGACCTCAGCCAGAGTGAGTGATCCCTAAGGGGTGTTGTGAGGTGGCCTTTCTGGGTATGTTTGCTCTTGGAACTGCAATCTGTCAGTACAAGAGGTGTAACTCAGATGTTTATGACACAAGTGAGGCTCTTTACTACTACTTATTCTCTGTCACAGGTGTGTTTTTAACTACAACCTCCCCAAGAGGTAAGGAATTCCTATCTGAACACCATCTCTCTGCATTTTATTGGGAAAACTAAAGTTCAAATTTTTATTGTCAATTCAGGGAATGGCACAGTCTTGACAGAAAGGATTGAGAAGAACACCTCTGTCCTAAACACTGCATACATAGTGTATTTTCCTGAGATATGGGCACATATCTCAGCACAATAGTGTAAGTGTCATCTTCACAATGGAGAGTTTTAATTCCCGAGCAAATGATTATAAATATCAGCTTCCCCACTTGCGAATTTCTGAATAAAACCATTCCGTTTTTTAGGAGTTTTGGAAAAAAATTGATTTGGAGTAAAATAAAATCTTTTTTTTTAATTGGATGAAATATATTTTAACATCACATTCAGTGAAATAAAACAAAAATAATTTTAATTCGGCTTCAGCTATTTTCTTCCAGACTTATTTTTGGCAAATGAGATAAGATAGAGAATGACTCACTGAAGGGACAACTGAAGTCCTTATCACCTATATTTTCATCAGGAAAAAAAAAACAAATTAGGTGTGTAGATGGTTCTTTAGAGTCATCCAGAAATCTTAACAGAAAGACAGTTTACTCCTGTTTAAGCCTTTCATGGTCTGCAAATTTGCCTTTCTTTCCTGAATTTCATTTTGTGCTGCTTTGTCAACTCACCATTTCTGAAATAAATAAAAAAATCCATGCAAATATAATATATATAAGATGTGATTTTTTTTTTTAATAGTGTTGGTTGGGTTTTTTCTGTATTACCTTCTGACTGTCTACTGCCAATAGCCCGAATGCTGTGTAAATAGCAAGATGCCTATGAAACATTATCACTTTACATTTTACTTGCATGAAAAATCCATTTTTGTCTTTGTATGTCAGCACTGTCTCTCTATTTCTCATCACAATCTGCAGCTGGAGACTAAGTTATAATATTGGTTAGGATATTTTTATGTTCTTGCATTTGTTTCTTTTTCCGTTATTGTTTTAAAATACAGTACTTACTGGAAGGTAAATTAGAATACTAAGCTGACTGTTTCAAATAGTCTTTTTTATCTAATTCCTTTCGAATGATGTTCATTTTTATACATTACATTAGTGAACATTAAATCTAATAGGAGAGAAGTATGCCAGTGACTAAAGCACGGTATTAAAAAAAATACATCATAAGTATGCAATTAAAGACACTTAGCTACAGTCTCTAAGCTTGTTGTTTCTATTCTCAGATGATTTAAAAAAACCCTCAAAATGCTTTTTCCTCTGACTCTTGAGAATCAAAACAAGTGGGAACTTTCTTTCATGCTGTAACACACTGCATATTTCCTGAAATGGGACTGGAAAAAGATCGTGATCATTATCGTTTTTGCACGTGAAGAATACTTCACTCTCTCTGTGCATTGGAATTCCAAATTTCTTGAAAATGCAGCAGTATAGGGAGATACAGAAAATACTGAACTGGGTTAAATGTACTTCACCCTATGAACATCTGCAGCCCAGAACACTGCAGTTAAAATGGCATAAATTTTATTTATTTTAAGTAATTATTACATATAAATTAAATTAAAGCATATTATTGATTTGTGCAAGCTCATCTAGCTTGAAGGTGGCAATTAGTACTGAGTTAAAATACAATAACAGGTAGTGGCTTGTGACGGTCATCTGCGTCAGAATTGCCAGCTCTCTTAAAAACGGACAGGCGCGCAGGTTTTAAGATGTCAAATGAAGCATTAAAAATAGCTATTTAAACTTGATACTCTAATCATTCTGATCTTCAGCTACAGTGAATCAAACATTTTACCTGGGGCAAATTTCAATAGGAATCATAAGCTGCTAATGGCCGTGTTTTTTTCCCTAACTCTGACATATCAAGATGAAGACTATATTTGCATATAAAAACTGACTGTGATGAAAATTGCTAAAAACAGTGAAAAACGTTAGCCTTATCAGCTCCTGTGAATTTTAATTGGCTTTTTAAGGCTAAAAATATGAAGAAAGTCAGTGGAAAGAGATACTATTTGAAAATGATAAATACTGAAAAGATATAGCTGACATGAGGAAGCAAGAATAGTTACTGTAATTGGATACCAGGTCATGAATGAGGAAAAAGATGGAAGAGATTAAATGCCTCACAGAGAAAAAATGAGGCCTGCAAGAAAGGAGAGTCTAAATGTGAAAAAGAGATTGCATTACTGCAACCTGTCTTGGAAGGCTTAAAGAGCAGAGCTGGAGAGCTTCTCCTCTCAGGCTGACATCTTCTCTTAATAACCTCACCAGTTCCTGTCTGCCCTCCAACTCTTCTGTTTTTCCCAGTAGGCCAGCAAGAAGCAAGTGAAACCTGCACAATATTTAAAATAAATACGTAAATAAATTTAAATATCTGGGAGGAGGAACAAGGTTGGTGATATGCTGGAGGAATGCAACTGTACTAAATGTGATACTGCTAAAACTCGCATACGTTCATCAGGAAGCAACAATTTTAACTGCTTTCACCACTGCTGGCTTCATCCATATTAGCCACATACACGTCTGACATATGTATATTAGCCAGACGGGTGTAAAGCCAAAGCACCTGGGCAAGGTCACTTAGATCCTTTAAATGTAATATTTAACATGATTCTGCCAAGGTTTAGGTTTAAGCTTATTGGTGTCTTGGCACTCACCTGAAAAGGTGAGGGGCAGTTCACTTTGCGCAGGATGTGTGAGGTGACTCTTTTTGGGGAAGAGACGAGAATTCAGTCATGTGACGCTAAACTGTGCCGTGCTTTTTTCCCTCAGCTCCAGAGAAGGAGCTTTGGCTCATTTTACTTAGAGCCCAGGAAATAGCAGGTAACTCACCCCAAGCTCCCAATCAGGCTTAGTACTGTATAACTTGGAAGAGAAATTTACACTTCTTCATACACTGTTATCCATGCTTGCTTTGCCAAATCATGCCACTATGAGAACAGGTGTTATATTTAATCAAAAGTTTGGCTTTTTTTCTTCTCTTTTTTTTTTTTTTTTTTTTTTTTTTAAGAGAAGATACAAAGGCAAATGCTACTAACTAGCTCTAATCATTTAATATTCCCATTTGTTGTTTGTAAAGGTGGATGCTGCTCCTGGATTTTAGGTGCTTCCACTTAGATTAAATCTGAGCAACATCTGGTGTCCCTGTTTATGCCAGGATCGGGCACATACTCTTGGAAGTAGAATCTTTCTCTTAAATAGGTCTCTGGTTTTGTGCTACCTTCCCAAGTCAAGAGTGTCCATGTCCACCAGTCACATGCTTGCAGTACGCTACCCCTTGACTTTCACATCATTTCATATAAAAACACTGTTCCAAGCAACTCGTTGATAGCTGATTAGTCAGTCAGTGCAAACAGCAGTCTTAAGGACTGTCAGTGTAAAAATTGCCTTACTGGTATCAGGATCTTTTTTCCTAGGCTGGATGGCTCGCTAGGATGCAACATAACAGTCTTTTCATGATACATACAAATTAATTTGCTCCTTTTATGCATCACTGAGCCTCGACTTTGGTGTGATTAAATACAAAAACTGATTCTGGAGACTTTTTAATATTTATTTTGCCCAGTCAGCATTTCATGTTCTTACTAAGTATATGAAAATGATCAGAATCCATATGACTAGCCCACTCAAAATGTTTCTGCAGAAAACTCTCCTTGATTTGCAGGGTTTTTTTGTAATGAGAGAAACTGAATAAGTGTTGTACTTATGATTAATTATGTCAAAAGAAGAAGCTGATTTTTACATATTTATTCGTAAGCTAGAGCAAAAAGGATTAAACTTGGGAATTTTGAACTGTGAATATGTGTTTCTGTGAAATATGTGTCAGAACTTACAGGTGCTGATTTGAAAGGAACTGAACTTCTAGATATTTGGGAGTTGTCCTGTTGCTGAGGTTGAGGTGTATGTTGTGTATAAAAGGTAGAATACAGAAGCATTCTAACAAAGAAAGCAGTGGTACAGTGTCAGTGCTTTGGGGTAAAGATGCATGTTTAGTGTAAATGTGTAAATCTCTTCGATATTGACAACAACTTGTAGCAATGATTATAAATGAAAGGAAAAGTTGAGGTACAAGTAAATGGCAGTTTTGGTTTTAAGTGACGGTTTTCTATCACAGAGAAAAAGTGCTCACCGCTGTTTTTAAGAAGCAATAATACTTTGACATTTGGAAAAAATGTTGCATAGTCTGAAATGAAATAAATGTGCTGTCTGCCCAACCGCATTTTTGGGTAGGGTATTTTGGCTATTAGAGCAGATAAGATAAATATGATACAAATATGATTGAAACATGAAGCAAGTGAAAAGAACAGTAGTGCTTAAGGTCAGTAAAGATAAAACTAAAACTTGTTTGCATTCTGATGACAAGTTCTTTGACAAGATAATCCTGTTGCTGACAGCAATAGCTATAGCAAACTGGACAATACGAGTTTTTCAGAAAATTGTCTCCTAATAGTGATTTAGTAAAAGAAGAAATTAAATATTGCATGTAAAGCAGAAATTTCTGTTACATTTGTCAACAAAGGATTTATGAGACATTAGTATATATAGATATGAGACCTAGACAAGTGCTAGGAAGGACAAAAGTCAACTCAAAACCTTCAGGTAAAATATTTAGCTACAGTTCAGAATAGGATTTGAGGTGATGTAATGCGTGGAAAAAAAGTCTTTTTAGGATCAGTAGGAGGTTTGTCAAGGATCATCTGCCCTGAACGTGGGAAAGTCAGGGTACACGGAATAAGCGAAGACACTAAGAGACCTTAGTCTCCATCCCCCCCACCCCCTGGGGCGTCCCCACTGCTGGCCCATGGCTCTGGAGCCCCATTTCAGCTCAGCACAGGGCCATCAGTCCCTGCCTCAGAAACGCTGCAGGAGTGCCAGTCCTCAGCCATCTCCCCTGGAAGGATCTCAGTCCTATGTTACAGATAGTGCTGTCCCCTGCAAGCCTGATGTGTTGGCAGGACGTCCTGGCTGGACCCTGAACTCCACTCATTACCTGATTATCACTTGTAGATGAGTGACAGAGCCTGTCACTGTCACCACCTTGGCCCCACTTAGGCTCGGGGAATCTCTGCCAGTTGGTGCAGTCACTGGTCACCTTGACTTCTGGCTCATCTGCCCTCAAGGAACAGCCAGCAGTGGCCCCTCCACAAAACTTTGTCTTTTGGAAAGTCATGCCTATCCTGATTTTGATTTCAATAGTAGGCAGAGGAAAAAGTAAAGATATATTAATTTTTCAACAAGAGTTTAAAAAAAAAACCCCTAAACCACTTGTCATTAGCAAGCAGTGGTAATAGTGAGAAATTGTGAGAATGATCAAAGAATGATATGGTCTATAGAACCCTAAGGAATAGCAGAAATAGGGATAGTATAGACCAATAATTATCACAGGAAGAAAAATATGTAAAACAGCCAGTGATTTTTAATACTTTTATTTTTAAAGGAAACATATATGTAATATGACAATACACGTTAAATTAAATTTAAAAGTTCACCTAATTAATAACAACACTTTTTTTTTTTTTTTACTTTGAAGAGACAATATTTTTCAATAGGGCTTTTTTTTTTTTTCCCTGTAAGAATTTCCATGCAAAATAATAATTGTTGGAAGATTGCTGACAAATTTTTGATAACAGCAACTCCCACTGACTTCACTTAAGGGAAATTTCTCTCTGAAATCTTTTTTCCTGGCACAGAATGATTAATAGCTTTCCTAAGAAATGATGCCAAATCTATTTAACTGAAATATAATTTCATGAAGTTACAATAGCAAACACAGGGTGATCTCATCCCACTTTATCTGTTTCACGCATCATGCTGCAAATCAGGGAGAGAAGATAAGAGAAAAATATCCATATCTTTAACGGGGCACATGGGTATGCCAACAAATGGGAGGATATTGATCAGGAAATAAGATCTATTTAAAATGACTTAAAAACCCGCAAAGTAGTGTTTTGAGCACTTCCAGATTTAATTCATGTTGGGAAGAGTCTACAAGCCGTTTGAAAGCATGTATCGTGTTTCATAATAGAAGTAGTGCTGATCCCTTTCTCTTGGGACCATACTTGATAATTCCCAGGCCTAGATGCCTGGCTAAAAGGATATGTTATAATTAAAACCTCAAGATTCAGGTTGTTTGCATTTCAGCTCCCCACCCACGCTTTTCATTCATGCTAATCTAGTTCAATTGAACTAACAAATGTGGCAAAACCCCACTTTTAGCCCATACCCTTAAGGTCTTGCATCATTCTCTCACTTTTTGAGGAAATGGTTGCACTGATACATACTTTAATTAAGAAACAGAAGTATTAAAAGCTTGATGATCTCTTCACTATTGTATGAATGAAGGTATATGTTTATATCGTTTTATACATATCTATATAACATAAACAATTTCACACAGGGTTCTGTGTCAATCAGTTTGTGCAGTGACTGACAAAAAGCTGGTAGCTTTTCCTGGTTACGTTTTGACAGCTATGCATAGTATTTAAACAATGAAACTGATTAAATGTCGCTTATAGTTTTACATTCACTTCATCTTTACATTTGATAAGGGGTTTCAACATTCAGTTTCTCTAGATGAATTCTCTTTTTTAGATGATGAAAGTAACAGAGTTGGAAGCAAGTCAAAAGCCGGAAAGCCTAAGTACTTTGCAATGCAGTATTTTCTGCTCTCCTTGCTGTTCTGGGATCTCTGATATGAAAAAAACTACCTTTCTAACTTTGGAAATTCATTAATTTCAACCAAATTGTCCTTGTCACAAGAATATGCTCTGGTTCAAGATTGAGATCAGTGCCAAAATTTCTCCAGAACTGCCTTTAAGAATAGACCTTTCCTATGTTAAAGGTCTCATATTCAGTTTTTCTTGATGCTCTATGAAAGTTTCTTAAGGGATTTCATTGCAATTGAGTCCTTTTCTTTTAGGAATCTTGAACTTCAGAATTCCGATGTAAATGAAATAGGACAAGAATTTTATTTACTTTTTTATTACCAATCTTTAGATGTTTAAGCACAGATAAAAGTTTGCAGTGAATTCGTGTTTTAGCCTGAGAATTCACTTTTCCAAGTTTCACTTCTTGAACACCACAGTTCTTGAATACAATATTTGGTTAAAAGGTTATTTGGAATGCAAATAAATGAAGCACTACACTGCAAAAATGAAAATCAGCAAGATCATTCAATACATAAATTATGCATATTTCTCGCAGTGGTTCAGTCATAATACTTTTTTTTCTGCTCTTCCATTGAGGAGACTAGAAAAAGGTGGTGAAACATAGAGAAAGCTAGTCTGAAAAACTGCAATTGTTTTAATTGTTATTAAAGATATTTTTATAAATAAAGAAGTTTATAGAGCATACACCTTGGTTTCAAAGTGAAGTAACCAATTTAGTTAAATTAAGCAAAAATAATCTTTTCCTGCTAGCAAGCAATTTATAGGCTGCATTCCTTTTTTCTTTTTTTTCTCCCCAGTGATCAGACCTCTCTAAAATCTGTTCTAGTAGATTGGAGTGCAAAGCTATATACTAACATTAAAAGTAATGTAAAAGCACATATTTCTAAGGGATAGCCCATCCGTTTGAGAGCAGAGCAGTTCCTATTGAGCAAGCCTATATGGGTCATTAAACACCACCGGCTGTGAGTCCCTGAGAAGCAATGACTTTGCAGACTTAACTTGGGATCACATTTTCCTGTTATACAAGGTCTGTGGGGCAAAAACCAGAAATGAACTGTGAAAAATGTAATGGTTGTTTTATTCTTAGTATTTGGAGACAAAAATATAAAACCACAATGTATTTAAACTCTATAAAACTCTGTGATAAATCACGTTTTTCTACTATCATGGAACCTGTTTCTTTGTTTGTCCAAATTCCTGTTTACACTTCATTATTATGTGCAGAAGTAGTAGTTATAATTTCTATAGACCTGCAGTAATTGTATTTGTTACTCACCTTCAAAGAGATAATCTTCTTAAATTACCTCCAAGGTTTTTCCTCTTTTCAATATAAAGTTCCCATGCTTTCAATATGCAACTATAAATCATCATGAGATAAATAATTTCATAAATATGAAAAGTGTTCTGCTGAGTGTTTCCTCATTCAGGTAACCATGGAATATCCTTGGATTTCAAAACTTTATCTGGCTTCAGATAAATTTCCAAAGATATTGGGTGGCAGTGATCTCATGACACATGGCACTTCTGTGAAAAGACAGGGAGACTGATGTTAAGTACACTGACACCTCTCACATATAAAAAAAGTTAAGTGTTTAGGAATTTTTTTGTGTATAGAATTATGTCCAACAAAATGCGTCCATTATATATAGAGTGCTTAAGCTTCTAGAACTTGATTAAAGAGCAAAACACAAAATTCCTCCAAAACAATAGACATCTTAGTGTTAACTTGTCTTTTGATCTGAATAGAAATTATTATGCATTAAACCAGATCCTTAACAAAAATTACAAGCAAATAATGATTTGGAGAAGTGCCTGAGGACTGAAGGAAAGCCAATGTCACACCAGTCTACAAGAAGGGCGAGAAGGAGGACCAAAGGAGGACCTGGGAACCTACATGCCAGTCAGCCTTACTGCCATCCCTGGGAAGATGATGAGACAGTTCATTCTGGATGTCATCTCTAAGCATGTGGAGGAAAAGAAGGTTATTTGGAGTGATCAGCATGGATTCACCAAGGGGAAATCATGCTTGACCAGCCTGATAGCCTTCTATGATTGCATGACTAGCTGGGTAGATAGGAGAGAGCAGTGGAAGTTGTCTACCTCCACCTTAGCAAGGGTTTTGACACTGTCTCCCATAATATCCTCATAGGTAAGCTTAGGAAGTGTGAATTAGATGAGTGGACAGTGAGGTGGATTGAGAACTGGCTGAGTGGCAGAGCTCAGAGAGTTTGTGACCAGTGGTACAGAGTCCAGTTGGAGGCCTGTAACTAGCGGTGTTCCTCAGGTGTCACTACAGGTTTGCTGATGATACAAATCTGGGAGGAGTGACTGACACATCGGAAGGCTGTGCTGCCATTCAGAAAGACCTGGACAGGCTGGAGAGTTGGGCAGAGAAGCTAATGAAGTTCAACAAGGGCAAGTGTAGGGTTCTGCACCTGGGGAGGAATAACCCCATGCACCAGTACAGGTTAGGGGCTGACATCCTGGAAAGCAGCTCTGCAGAGAGGGACCTGGGAGTCCTGGAGGACAACAAGTTGATAAAGAGGCAGCAATGTGCCCTTGTGGTCAAGAAGGCCAATGGTCTCCTGGGATGCATTTAAAAGAGTGTAGCCAGTAGGTCGAGGGAGGTCATCCTCCCCCTCTACTCTGCCCTGGTGAGGCCACATCTGGAGTACTGTGTCCAGATCTGTGCTCCCTAGTTCAAGAAAGACAAGAAACTACTGGAGAGAGTCCAGCGGAGGGCTACAAAGATGATCAAGGGACCGAAGCATCTTTCTTATGAGGAAAGGCTGAGAGACCTGAGTCTATTTAGCCTGCAGAAGAGAAGGCTGAGGGGGGATCTCATCAATGCTTATAAATATGTAAAGGGCAGGTGTCAAGAGGATGGGACCAGACTCTTTTCAGTGGTGCCCAGTGACAGGACAAGGGGCAATGGGTACAAACTGCAACACGGGAAATTCCATCTCAACATGAGGAGGAACTTCTTTACTTTGAGGGTGGCAGAGCATGGGAACAGGCTGCCCAGAGAGGTGGTGGAGTCTCCTTCTCTGGAGACATTCAAAACCCGCCTGGACGCGTTCCTGTCCAGCCTGCTCTAGGTGAACCTGCTTTGGCAGGAAGGTTGGACTAGATGATTTCCAAAGGTCCCTTACAACACCTACAATTCTGTGAGTCTGTGATTGTGTGATTCTGTAATTTATGAGAGTAAATATGAAGAGCTCCTCTACCAACATCAGGGAATTTTGATGGTTCAAAAGTATACATAACCTCTGAATCTTCACTGGAGTACTCACTGCGTATCTAGAGTAACCATAGCGTGATAACACTGTGGTCTTTATTATCTTAAACTACCATCATGTAAAAAAGTGTAAATACTGGCATTGTCCTGCTGGATTCCACCAGAATACTCAGCTGTAATACACCACAGTGCTTTTTTTACTTAAAACTATGGAGTCATGGCAAATTCTATACTTGGTCTCTTTATGTGCACACAGTCTCATGTGTATTTTTGTATGTGAGTATAAGGGTGTATCACATGACTGTGATAGGAGAGCATTTATTAGGACATTTATTAAAGGAGAGCATTTATTAGGAAATTATGATATGTGTTTTGTGTGCAGAAAGGGAATGAAACTCTCTAAAGGGTGTGCATCTGATCAAATCAATAATAGTGCAGTCCTTCAGTGGAAGATTGAAAGGGGTTTCTCTGCAATGAAAACTTGTCAAATTTCAACATTCCTTCCATTCTGTATTGATTCCAAATTACCCCTAGGGTAAACTACAGGGATTATTTTCCTTGTCTGTATAAACAAAAATTAAACATTTTCACTTGTATCTTAATTTCTCAAAATGAAAAAAAAAATTCTTCCCTATCCATTTCAGACACATATGTATTATGGCAACATTTGTTTATCCATCCATTTGTATAATGGCAGCATTCATTTTTCCTTAATCAGGAAAGTAGGAATTGATCCTTTTAATAAAAAAAAACGGATACTGAGTGTAGAACACCATCAACAACAACATCCTAACAAACACAAATTTTCTGAAAACTGATGGGAATATTGTGATTCACTTGGATATGTCCTGAATAGTGATAATTATTCTCCTGTAATACTACCACGGTCTGTTTAATCTGCTCCTGCTCATTTCACTAACATTTTGATTCCCGTTCCAAAGCTTTTATAACAACCAGTAGGGTTTATGTGTGTCAGGATTCTTGGCATGTTTTCTTTGAGAAGAACTGGTGTTTTCTTACACGTACTGGTATCTATTTCTGTCATCTTCGTTGTGTCTCTAAGTGCCAAGTGAGCAGCTCCCTCAAACACTGGAGACTGTTTCCTGTCATATACCTTTGGTAGCCTATCTTCCAATAATGTATGTATTTGACACAGGGTATCCGGTCAAATGAAAGGGTACTGTTCTGAAAGGTAATGTTCTTTGGCACCATGGCTTATACAGCTGCCTGCATTTTCTTAGCCTTTACTCTCCTTTGTTAGTTGACCCAGAGGACTCAATTGAAAGACCATGTACAGAACTATAGAGTAAAATATATCATAAAAAATTACTCTCAGAGAATCTACTGACCTGAAAAAATGTTACTTGAAAAACTAATGACCTAAGTATGCCTCTAAATCTGAGATCGTCCAGCATGGAATTCAGAGTTCTGCAAAGTGGATATGTAACTAGTGATCCAAACAGAAAATTAAATTTAGCAATGATTTCTTTATAAATCTATATATAAAAAAGTTCTCTGAAGTCATCCTTTCTGCTTCAGTCCCTCTTTTCTATACCACACTGAAATCTGCAGTTGTTAATGTTTCCTGTGAATGCTTTCTATATTCTGCTCTTGTTTATTTTACTCTTTCCTTGTATTAGAAGAACCCAGAATGAAACTAAATAGCAATTCAGATATTGATGCATGAATGTAAAATACTAAACTATCAGAGGAGCTATGATTTTAATCTGTTTTGAAAGATATACTACATAAGCTGATTTACAGGTGTTTAATGCTCAGTTGTTCCTATTGCCATTTAGAAACGGTTAATCTGTAAATTAATTGCATCAAAAAAATACCTTTCACAATCATAAACTTCTCAAGCCCAGAATAACTGGAAACAGCTCTATTAAAGGCTCAGAATTTCATAGTAAAATGTCAATGAATATGAAGATAAATTCAATTTCCACAAACTCTAAGGAGAATACAAATGATTGACTTTCTATTCTTCAGTCGATAACTTATTGACAGTTCTAGGTCCAAATGATAAAACAAAGAGCAGAAATCAATAACAGTGGAGCAAAGATCAGATCAATAGCTGAATTTCTCATTAATGGAGCAAATGGCAGTTTTACTCTGACAGAAGAAGACAACAGTCTCATGCTCTTTCTGATTGAGAATGGAAGGGCAGAGATCAAATATGCACAACGAATGTGAATCTGTAGTTTCTTTAGACCAAAATACACTTGCATCTATGAAATTCATTTTTAGACAGATATATGATCCCTAGAGTAAAGTCCAACAGACATCATTAGAAATTATGGTTAAGCACTTACAATACGGTTGGGGGCTATAAACCTGCTTTTACACACAGTGCTGTTGTGCATTATAGGCTCCAGAGCAGAAGAATGTTGATAAATTTACTGTTTGCACAAATGAAGTAATTGGGAGGGTCGGGGTCTGTGCGGGGGGAGCTCTACTATGTTTGTCGCTTAGGTAAAAAAGAGGAAGAGTCTTCAAGATTCCCTTTGTGCTTTTCAGAAAAGACAAGAACAACATTTATGCCACATTTATTTTCTGATCTTCAGTTAAAATAAATAAATGGGATGAGTTCCTGATAATGATTGGGAACTCTATAGATAAAAAAAAGAAATAAATTAATAATGACAAGTATCTATGGAGCCAATTCAGTCTAACTATATAGAACAGTGATTATATTAGTTTCCCAATGCCCCACCTGCTTCATGGGTAACTTGTGACTTGTACATCATCTTTTAATTATTTTTAATAGCCTATTGTATTAAAGAGAACCCAATTCAGTAGCAGTACACTGGTAAGGTTCTGTATAATACATGCGTTGCACCAATGCTTTAAAAGTACCTATTCCTATATGAAAAAAAAATAGCTTTTCCTTCAGCAGAAGAAGAATTTTCTGAGAAGGATAAAGTAGAAAGCAAGGGACAGGAACCCCAAAGCTATTCAAGCTCATAAATCAGAGCTCACAAAAAACAGTGACAGTAATCACTAATTAAACCCAGCCATTTATGAGATGTAGTTTTAAATATGCATTTGAACCATGTTTTATTTTAAAATACATTTTATTGATGGTCATATGTGAAGTGTAATAAAGGATTATATATCATTTGTTGAGTGGTCTGCCGGTTACTGTAAATTGCTATAGAGTTCAATGGATCAATAGGTTAACTGTAAAATCTTTTACTTAAATGCTTGTAATTATCTGCAATATATGGTACTGAAGCCTAACATGGTTTTGATATTTGTTAACCTTTTATAATCTATTCACACATGCAATGCTCCCTCAGGAATGATAATGTATCTGCAGTATGAAGACTGATTTATATCAGAGCAGAATCCGAAGAGCATGGTATTTCTTGTTCTCAAATCAACCTCCAATAACACCTCAGAAAAAAAGCCTGTGGGTTTCTTTTGTAAAATAAAAAAAAATATAAAAATATGAAACTGTAAGTAACACATTGCAGAAGTCCTACTTGTCTCTTTTTACACGTGGTATAGATAAATAGCAATAATCAGCTGATTATGATACAAATTTGTAAAGCATCAATATACTAAACAATATTAGGTCGTTCTGAGTTCATATGTTCTTCCACAAGAAGAAATTGCTGTAAAATTAACAGCTTAATTCAGGTTGAATTCTTTGATTATTTTGCACTGGTTTGTAATATTTTAGGCTTCACAAAAGCTGAATAGCGGTCATAGCTTCTTACAAAGTTTTCAGTAATTTGGAAATTCAGATCCTAAATCATATAAATTATATCAGCCACATTATAAGTATCCTATTTTCCCAGACTTTTGCATGCCAATTTCTTCTTGTTTCCATGAGTACATTGCCTTAAGAAGAAGTCACAAAAGTCATTAAAATGTTAAGCAACACTAATCAAACAGTGAGGCAGTAATCAGCATCAGAGAAGAAAGGGGGTCACAATCAAGGTAGGCAAGCGCAAGAAGAAAGGACAATGGAGCCATGGGTGATGAGGGAAGAGGTGTTTCCAAACGTATGCTTCTATGCTACTGGAATGACAGAACAGGACTGGTTCTACCTAGAGAGCCCTGTTCAGCTGATGAAGCAAGAGTATTATGGACTGTACCTCTGGTCTTACTGCTGATTGTTTTTCATCAAGGAATATAATGGTTGGAAAAGAGAAAATGGTAATGAAAGGAAAACAACTTGAACTTGTGAAACTTCCTTGATATTCAAATTCTGTTGGGACACAGAGGAGCAGCTACCAACAAATGACCTCCAGAAACCTCACTGTATTTTAGAAGAATGATCAACCTCCATCCTGTACAAACAGAAAGGAGAACAAGAGGAGGAAATATGAACACTGGATTTAAATAATAACTGCCCCTTCCATCCAAAAGTATTCTTCAGCAGTTATGTCTACCGGTTAAAGTAGATAAGAAAATTCCCCATGTATTTTATGGTATATTAATTAATTTGAACTGAACTGAGAAACACAAAGAACTATAAGGAACACTGAACCTCTAGTGCCCGCTGAATCCAGCCTCCTTTGTTTGACTTTCAATCTTTGGCTCAGCTGCTGCATTTCTACATGGAGCCTTTTAGGTGGCTGTGGTTTCGGTGCTTCCTGTTCCGTATGCTATTTTTTGCAAATACTTTTGCTAAGTGTATTATATTTGTCCATTATGTAGAAAAGGTTGGACAACTTTGCCTCCTGGACACTTAAAAGTTAGGCATTGCAGTCAGTGCTCCTTGTGAATCTAATCCCTTGTTCTTTACCATAGCCTTATTGATATGTGTGAAAAAGACAACATGACCTGATTTGCCTGCTTCTCAAACATGAGCACAGGGAAAAATATATCAAATCTTTAGTTTAAGTCTACTCATACTCCTCTATGTTATCAGAGAACAAGTTCCTTTTTGGCTTTAATTTATCAATGAATGGGGACTGTGAAATGGCTGTTCCTTTTTCTATACTTGTGTTTCCAGAACTTTCAAAATGAGTAAACACTGAGCATTGATATCTATAATCTAGAGGATTTGCAAAGGTAGTCACAGAATCTTGGTGATTTTACCTGCCTCATTGAGGAGAACCAGGCAAATGGCCTCTAAATCCTTAATTACCTATGTACCAGATAGACAGCACAGAAGGGATTTTCATATTAATAAGATAAGGACCATTTTAATTTATTCACAGGGTTAAAAAAAATGGTTACATCTGAAATCCGTTAGTAAGGCAAGTAATTATCTTTGCATATGTTAGTTTTCTAAATTAGGATTAATTTTAATACATTCCTTTTTAAAACTTGTTCTTAAATTTTTCAAAGTAAAGCAGGAAATGGCTGCATTTTACTCTAAAGTGAAGATTCTACATAAATAACATGATTTCAGTAATGTGCTTAAAAATACACGATCTCATCACTTTCACTTACATTTTTATATACCAATAAATCTGTTCCACAGTGATCTACTAATAAATGAATCCTGTTTAAGCACTTCCAGATGATGGGACAGCATACTGCATTCTGGTGGATTTTAGTAGTTACATAAAATTTCAAAAATAGGTACCAGTCTCATTCACGGACCTTAGCAAACTAATTAGGTCTTCCTGTTGTTGATGGGAATGCTGTGAGCCCTGATTCAATGAAATACACGTATACAGCCTTGCCGACCAGAGGAAAGCATAACTGAAATAATTCCTTCTTAGCATTAAATTTTAAAATAAACCTGATATTTCTTTGTAACCAAAGTCTAGAACTTGAGATAATGGGAGGAAATGGCCATAATTTTCACAGGATTTATCAATGAGTTCGCCAAGCATTTAAGTCATAATTTTATTTTGTCATCTTTATTTTTTCTTGGGCAGGGGGGAGATGCTTGTTTTTGCAGAATTCTTAAATGGTATGCTAGATGCCTATTTAACTGTTATGGAAGCCTTTCTATGAATATCCTTGGCCTTTGGACCAACCTGTTAGTTTTGACCAGAAGCCAGTGATGTGGGCCTTTTTAAATCGTGATCTGCAAATCTAAAGATGAATGCATTTTTATATACTGATTTGAAAATATTGAAAGATCTTAGAAACGCATTCTTCTTCTATTTTGAGTTCTCTTCAGCCTTTTGGATACTATAGTATGGATACTCACATCTATATGGCTTTTATAATTCAGATATTTAGTCCCTATTTTGTTTCTTATTTGGAATTCAGCAGAATAAGAGATTCCATCAAGAGCTATTCCATCTCTGACTATGGTGACTTAAACACACTTTCATCTAAACTCCAGTAAAACAGTGTCAGATCAGATCTGGTGAAGTGTTAAACGTTATTAGTTCTCAGTGACCTTTTTTGGGATTTGAAACATTCACTGCTGCCTGAATATCATCTAGTTCTGATCTTTGTAATTACTCAAGCCAATTAGGCACTATTGCTGGTATCTCTTACACAGTTTCAATGTGTGCTGACTTGGTGTCCATCTCTCAGGTTTCTGTGTGCAAGAATGCTCTTCAGTCTGGAGCAACACAATATCACAATTTTTCAACTTATGTTTACACAAGCATTTATTGATAAGAGGTAGAGCCCAAACAGTTAATCATGTTTTTCTTTTGCAGTCTTCAGAAAAAAAGAAAATAGTATCTGGCATTTTATTAATCTTCTAAATACTGACTACATTTAATTCAATCTATAGTGTTATAGATGCATAATAATACATATTTTAGGTTGATTTTTTAAATTGAGTTTTACACCTTGTGCAGTAATTGCTTGGAGAATTTTAGCTTTTTGTTTGTTTGTTTGGTTGGTTGGTTGTTTTTTTCTTTGAACTCTGATACAGAGTGTATGTGCTCTTCCCTTGATTTCAATATCTGTCTGTTCTGTACAAAGATCTGAAATCATTAAATTAAGCTGCCTCTAATTATAATGGAGAGAGAGGAGGGAAACCAAAGTAGATGGCATTCTCTCATAGCATAGCATCTGTAAGTTGTATTGAAATTCCTGGGAAAACATTGAAGTTTAAAATGCGCTTTTCCTGTGGAGTCTTAGAAAAAGAATAAAAGTTTAAAGTGAAAGATGAAAAAGAACTAAGAACTAGAGTCAAATTCTAATTTTTCACTTTCCTTTTGAGATCTACATTGTATATGGAGATTTTAACTGTAAATGTCTAAGTATTAGACATTACCCACAAATCCAGGAGGAAAAGAATAGTGTGAAGGAGTGTTAGATATTTAACGTTTCCTTCACAATTTTTCTTTCCTCCTGCATTTATGGGATCAGTTCAGCTGTTTAGACATGTCTCTAGTACCTTTTTGTATGTCCATCTGGCTGCAGACTTGTGCTAGAAGGAATGGTAGTGAGTTTCCTTTAGGTCCCAATCATATCTTCCAGCACCAAGCGAACATCTCAGATACATGGGACATCCTGAATGTATTAGATATTTGCATATGGCAACAAAATCGAGTTCTGAAAGTCCATATGCAGGGCTTTAGAGATGTGTTTAAGCATCCATAGTATTCAGCAAAGATGTAGAGATCAATTCCATTGCTCACTTGTAGGCATCTGCTTTCATCAGGCTGCCCATTTATCTAAAACCTCTGCTTAAGATGACAGACATGACAGAGGACCTATGTACCATTCTGGAGCTGAACTTTGGGTCAGGCCTTGGTCACTACAGGCAGTGGAGTCTGGAAAAATTTTCGCTCCACAGTAACCAGGTTACTAACTGTCACTGCCATGCTTACCCCACATGGTGATAGGACATACCACACTATATGGAAAATTACTTAATTCTGTGTTCTGTAGACCTTTTAAGCAGGGAATAGCCTTCTGCACATATTATAAGAATATAGGCTGATATACAGAGGTGGCCAAACACAGATTCAAAGCACTAGCTCACACATTGCATGGAAGTGGTTTGACCACTTCTATTTTTGGCTAAGAGAAATCTCAGCAATCACATACTCAGCATGCAATTTCAAAGGTTTGCAACAAAATTAGATTGAAAAATAGTGTTTACCATAACCATAGCAGGCTTCAGTCAAAGACTGGGAACAGTCTTACATTTCATATTTCTATTTCCTCAGACACTAACATTGTCTGCAGAATTATTTTTGATTTTTTAGTGTAAAAAGATTCTTCACTTTCTTTTTAAACTAAAATGTCTTTCACTAATAGAATTAGAATCCAAACATTTAAATAACCTTGCTGTTATGAGCTCTCCTTCTGTAATGCAGTACTAGTCAAAGGGTAATTTTTATGTATTTTTAAATGGGTGAGGTATATGAAGAGAAAGCTGAAAAAGATACATGCACAAAAAGAGGATACATACACATAATTGAAAAAGATACATAATTACGGATCATTAGTAATCATGAGAAAAACACATAAAAGAAAAAAAGACTTACAATGTCTCTGAAGATTTAAGATGAACTGCTGATTTTAAAATCAATCTTTCTACATTTTAGATTCAGCTCACAAGAAAAAAATATTACATTCTGTTATCTTTTGGGAACCATTTCAACTTTCATGCGTAGAACTTGAGTCAGTTGTGCTGGTATCAGAAAACCTATTTATGACTGAAACTGCCTATGAAATGTGGGAAAAAGAAACCCCAACAAAAAAAATATTTTTAAATATTTTTCTGGAATTTTGTAAATATGTTTTCCATCACTGTTTTCTAACACCTGTAGTCATAGTAGGATTTTTGTACCTGTGAGATGGTGAGGTGAATTATATTGAAGCTAAATCATAATTTTTTTCACACAATTCTGCAGAGAAAATTGGCAAGATTTTTAATACCTATATAATTTCTGGTCTTGAGTCTAGAACCTTCTGAAAAAGAAGAAAATTCACTATGTAAACTCTTTTATTTTGTTCACACTTGAGAACTCTTCACCATTTCTACAGCAGAATGCCTTTATGCAAATTTGTAAGTGAGATTCCAGTTTTCTAATGAATATGACTAGGACTTGCTATTATGTTAGATAAACAATCTTTTGCAGTCTCTGGAACAAAAGAAGTAAGTAAAATTCCTTTCCTGAAAAGATTATCATCCAAAGTCACAATCCAGAAAAAAATAAATCACTTTTTTTTTTTTTCTTTCCCCACAAATTGTGGTTAGTCTGGTTAAAAGTCTCTAGGTTTTATGGGAGAAGACAGTGACTGAGATGACAAGTCATACAGAAATGTAATTCACATTGAACTATTTTATGTGTGTATATATACACACACACACATCCCTCTGGTATTTTCCTTTTCATTTTCAAGTAGAGAAGCAGACGGAAGAGATACTTCTAGATAGGAATTTGAGTGACAGGAGAATAGGCACATGTGGAACCATTAGTCTTAGGCTGATAGTGAAACAGAGAATATGTGCAAAAGCACGGTAGTGGAGAGAGGCAGATGCAGTGATGTGCAGACAATTAAAGGTAGCAGAGAGAAACACTTCAAAACTTTTTGACATATTCAGTTCTTTTGAGCGGTATTCAAACAGTTAATATTTTCTCATTTCCTACTGACACCTTGAAAAAGTCTTCACCAGGATTAGAAAGCATAGAAGTTTTCTACAATTATGACTCCCAGTGAAAAATTAGCTGTCCTTAATAATAAAATTATCTAAGATATTTGGCACATCAAATAAACCTAGTAAATGCCTGTCTGTTTTGGGGACTGTGAGCAGGAAAGAATTGTTTCAGTGACCGTGGTAGCTTATTTCAGTAGCTGAAATTATTCCAGAGGAATATTTTTATACCTCTGAAAGAGGAATAATTTCAGAGAACCCAGTTCTCTGAAGGCAGTTTTGAAGGTTGAATATGGAAATATAGCTGGTATACTGTGGAAGGATCTGCAGTACTTTACACTTTTTTCCCAGTAGTGCATAGTTTCATACCAATCAAATTTTGGGAATTATGTGAGGAAAGAAATTAGGGGAAGTTGTGAAGAAAAGGAAAAACATAAACAGGAATTATAAGTAGTGAGGAAATGGCTATTTTTTTAGTCTTAAGGCAGTAGATTGTTGTGACTGTTAGAGGTTTTAGTTCTAACATGGAAAATGGCTGAACCATGTGCAATGGGGAATTTCTCTAGATCAGTTTGACTAGAGCAGCTACAGAATCATAGAGTGTCTGAGAAGAGGAAAGGAACCTGTGGAGATTGTCTAGTCCAAGCCCTTCGTCAAAGCAGGGTCAGGTAGAGCATGTTGCCTAGGGCCATGTCCAGTTGGGTTTCGACTGACGGAAGAGTCAAAATCAATAGACTGCTACCAAAGGCTGGCACTCCATAACCACTCGGGGAAACCTGTATCTATGTTCAGTCACCTTAACAGTAAAATATACAGTAAGATCAGTAATTAACTTATTTAATTAATTATGTCATGAAATAAATTAGTGGATGGAAAACCCTGCAGAATGGAAGACAAGCAGAGGCAAAAGTCATACACAGGCTTCTATTCATTCACAGTGAGGAACACAACAGTAATGGAAGAACCCCTCTATACTTTGTATCATATTTCTACTGATATTTCTCCACTAAACTGGAGGCGCGGGGGAGAGAGAAAGAGAGAGAAAGGCTGATGTATCGAGCTTCATCAATGTCACTGTTCCCAAAGGAGAGCATTATCATCCATAGTTGTTGGAGGGCAATAGGTGGGTGTTCTTTTTTTTTTATTTGATTTTTATCTTTTCAGAAAAGGTCAACCCGATTCACTATTTCTCTATTGCTCAATGTGCCAGAGTATAATATCGAGACAGTTCAGGGAATACAGACTTTTCATGCACAATTCCAATACAGAAATTGTTCCAAAGGTGCAGGATAAAATAAATCTACTGCCTACCTAATCCCTGCTGCTGACACACCTACGAAGACTACAGTAGTGTAAGAGGAGGATGAGTTTTGCACTTCCTGGAGGAGTGGGAGGAAGCAGCTTGCCTCCCATCAAATATAGCAAAGGTGATGCAATCAAGAGTGTTAGTTTGCTAGAAAGATTAATCCAAGAAGACTTTTTTCCTGACAATTTTTTGGCAGCAATGATTTTTTGCTTAGAAGAGTTGATATTTCAATAAAAGTAAAATAAGGTCTTAAACGAAGAATGTGATACACCATGTTTCGAATGAGTTGCTATTTAATTTAATGGTCCTACTCTGTCTGAGTGCTGGAATTCATTCACCAAGTGAATTTCTTCTCTTCAGATGTATCATGATCTCCTGCCTTGATGAGGAGGTAGAATTAATTCTCAGTAGACCTTGTTAAAACAGACAGTGGGAGCTGGAAAAACAAAAGAGCCAGGACGTACTCCTGCTTCTGTTTCCACAGGACTCTTCAGTAGTTTGCCTGTAAGACATGTATTGCAAGAGAAAGTAAATACAATTAACAAAAACATGAAATAAGATGAAAGCTTATATTACTGTAAAAGTCAATTTAAACGAAAATGGCAACTCTAAATGTCACGTGTATGGACATATTCTGGCATTTTTGTACTTCTTCGTTATGAATGTGGAGTACTTGAGAAATGTAGTAGAGCATACTTGGCAGGCATGGTCATTGGAAAGGGGTTTTGAAGCTCCGGGAAGTGATGGCAGCACTAGAGTTGGTCCAGGAAAGCTTCATGCCTTTCTGACTCCAATGCAGGTGTAGGATGTGCCTACTCTTCCCCGCTTTCTCCTTTCTTCCAACTTCTCTGAAACTTTCCAATTTGAAAATCCTTTGAAACTGTTACGATTTGATTAAAATTGGCACCACTTTAAAACATTTCCTGTTCCTCTTTTGTCTGAATTTCTTCATTCTTAAGTGACTTTTAGGCAGGCTGCACAAAGGCAGAATAAATATTTCATACCTATACAAAGCTCAGAATAATACCCATCAGTTTAGTTTTATGTAAACAATACTAATACTAAAAAATTGCATTGTGAATATTTTTTTTCCTATAGTTGCTCCCTTATATCGCAACTTATTTGTTGGGACTTCCCTTCTGCTGTTGATAAATTTCTGCACAGTGAATATTGATTTCCATGGTGCCCCTTTAAATTTTCAAAGAGGAGGAAAATTCCACAACATGACTGACAGTGCCTAAGCCAAGCGGGCTTAGACATACTCTATTCTGTTTAATTAAAGATGTACAGGATGGGCAGACATTTTTTAGATGTATTCAATCTTTTTCCTAACTTAAGTTCTTTGGAATAACTGAATGTAGTGTAACCAGATGGCAGGAGCTCTGCAATTCTCACAAGTAATTGAGGACAGAATCGTTGGTCTTTCGCAATTGCTCTGTGCCACAGTCATACACAGAAGTTCTTGTGTCAGGTATCTCAGCGTATCAACACTTGCAGGGATCTGCTTGTTGTACTATACTGGAAAACATCCATTAGGGATAAAGTTTAAGAGTATCAGACTGGACAATTTCTAAATAGAGTAGTCTATTCCAGAAGCGATCCTTGGTCTGGTAAAATTTCTAAGCAGCATAGCTATGTCAGGAAAACCTTTAAACGCAGCCCAAACTTAATTTCCTTTTCTGACTGATTGTCCTGCAGATTACTGAGGTTTTCTTTTCTTTGATATCTTTGGCCTGTGACATGACAACAACTGCCTTTAACTAAGGGATCCCAGATGCAATTTCTTCCTCTCACCTACTTTGCCTTCAGTTAATGTAGTTACAGTTACAGAGAGAAGCAGCAAAATAAAAGTGATGTGGGAAATATGGCTTGGAAAGCTAAGCTTGCATATGTCCATGGAAAAGGGTAAGGAAAGGGCATCTTTAAAGTAACTAAACTAGTAACTAAGCACACTAATAAATATTTCTGATTAAATGAGTATGGCTGTTGGGACTCAGTAAGTACATTTGGATATATTTTGTTCAAGAGTCATAATACCTAATACAAGACCCAGATTGGTAAGGGTTTAAATTTTAGATTAATCTTTAATGTAGACTGCACATAAGCAAGAAAAAAACCCATGCTTTCTTGATATGCTGAATGGTAGTGAGACAAATCATCTCCCTCAGTTAAGTGGTGTTTCAAGGGTTGGGACAATACTCTGGTCCATTATTTCTTAAAGAATCTAGTTTTTTTAGCTAAGTCTTAAGAATGGAACAAATTTGACTTAACTTGTATAATAGGCTTTAAAATACTTAGAAATTGTTATGTAGCAGCAGTGACAAGAATAAAAATCTTGTATTCTACAGTTAGGAGTTCTTCATTAATCACTTTTATGAGATATAACAAAGTAACATGAATGTCAAACAAAAACATAATCACAAGTAATAAAAAAGCATAACTGTGACCTTAACTGGAATTAATTGACTGTTGAGTAATAACATAAAAATTCAAAATAGCCAAGGAGTTCATTTTTAGGGCAGTATGCACCAAAATACTTCATGTAAAACAGCAAGTGAGGGTGGGATTAGAAGTAAAACAATACAAAATCCACAGTATTAGTAAATGATCTACTAAAGCATTCTTCCTAACTAATCTATAAAGCGAGTTTTCACAGTAGTAGCATAACATAACTGTAAGGTAATGAAGCAATACAATCCTCTTCAGCTGTCCCTTACCAATTAAGCAGGACACATTCAGGTTAATTAAAGTCTACAGGTGATACCTAATACCAAGACTATTTGGTTGTAGACAGAGGTATGCTTAGTAAGGAACATCAAATGCCCAAGCATTAGGTCCTCCAGAACGTCAGGTATCACATGTGCCTGAGTAGGCCAGAAGGATAAAACAGAAGGATAATCCCACAACTAAAGTGATTTTTTTTTTCCTTTCCACTACCTGCAGGCTTTAAACAGGCTTTTTCATGCACTTATCTTTCAAAAACATACCTGCCCACATTTTTTTGGGTCCCTGTTCTAGAATGCTTTCCTACCAGGGCAGGGGCTCTGTTTCCTAAAACAGAGATGGTAGAACTTCAGTTTCCTAAACTGAATGGACTCAAACAGAAGACAGACTCTGAAGTCATCCCACTTAGCCAATTACTCCTATGTTTAAGTTAGAAAACTAACCACCTTAGATTATCTCTTTGTGTATATATACTGGAGGCATGTGGACACTTCTAAAGAGAGTTTCTCCCTCATTAAGATAATTTACTTCATTAAGAATAGGTGAAGCCCTAGCTCCTGGCTTAATTATTCCAATCAAGTGCCTGAGGTTAGATGATAAATTTAAGCCCAAACCTCAAGAATTAGCTGGTTATATGTAAAAGATTTTTTTGGGATTAGAGTGGTTCGCTTTGGTTATGTGTGTGATGTACTTCATGAATCTTTTGCTGGGCATGTGACAAAATACTGTAAAAACATTCAAGCAATAGGAAGCAATGTTGAAGAAATTGCAGCAATAGCCACTGGGTTGTGTGGGCCGGACTATGAAGATGGGAAGACATGTAAGCAGATATTAATTTCATTTAATTTAATTTGGGTTTATCTTATTTTATTTTGTTTTGTTTTATTGGGAGCTTAACACTAAGAAGTTAGGACCAATTGGAGCCATGATCATGTAGGACATCTTACTTATCCTTGATCCTGTATGTGTGCACCTGCTGTTATACAGTCCTTCAGGACCTGATCTTACGTTATTTTCTTTTTTTCTGCAGGATGCTGCCCATTCAACCATTCTACTGAAAAGAAAATGTGCTTCTGTATTGAATTTGGCTGCAAACCTTAGGTCTTTCACCTCAATTTTTTTGCAGAAGTTGGCAAGTATAAAGAGTTTAGGCAGGAATCTGGAAGATGGTCATGTAATTTAGGTTGCTGAATGTTATCCTAGGGGGTTGGATTCTGTGCTATTCATGCTGTGTAAAAACTTGCTTAGTTCACATATTGTTGTTTTTGCAATTTGATTGAATTACTGTGACTTTTCTAAACCATAACATAATAGAAAATAATGAATAAACAGTAACAAACCACAGTAATGATACATGTGGTTTTGTTCTCTCTTTTGTGACTGGTCTATGTACAAGACCAACAGGTACATTAACCCAGAGAAATTAAACCTTCAGTCCATGGATTAGCAATCTGAGGGGTCTTTTTCAAATCCAACCTTTAGGCCACTCCTGCCCATAATCCAGCTCCTGTTCTGTATGTATTTTCTCATACTTAAATTGTTTTTTTAAAATTAAATTCTATGAAGACCAACATTTTGAATCAACAATTTTTAATTAAAAACATAAAGGGATTTCACCAATTATTTGTAGATAGTGAATGTATTCAGGGAGATCACTATTTGAAATCTGAGTTGGTTTTTGGTGTTTTTTTTCCCCAGTATTAATTTAGTTTTGATCAGAAAGTTAAGGAAAAAACTAGGCTCAAGTTTACCAAAGAAAAGCATGAAATTTACCCTCTGCTATGATTTACATGTCATTTCAAACTTTTAAACTTTTATGAAATTTATCATTAAACTGATATGTATAGAAAATATAAAAATAATAGAGATTCATTGAAAGAATTAACCACATTTGGACTAACATCCTTAAAATTAAACTTGTATTAATGCAGTTTTCTGGCTCATGGACCTGATTTCTTGATGTGAGTATTTCTTTAGAAGAAATATTCTGACTGCAGGAAAATGTAAGTGACCTCTAAAATTAAAAAATGTACATACTGAAGTAATGCATTAGTCTTTTTTTAAGTCTAATTTTTTTTAAGAATTAAGTTCATGTTGAAATATTTGAATCCATTATTTTATTCATTAAAAATAGTCTGAGAAAGCAGTTGGAAATTGTCAGAAGTGTCAGTTAAGCCTTCGATATATTTTCTAACTTCTAGAAAATGAATTATAGGAAAACAGAAAGTGTAATTAGTACAAGACTTCTTCACAGACATTTTGAATTCACTTGTTTCAAATGAACTGCTATACAAGGTTGGCATACAGTGTGCCCCTTTCTATTACTTTTAGTAAAATGGGTTCCTTGCTGTGATAAGTGATGCAATTGTAAATTTCAAGTGAAAAGTGATTCTGATAAATCAGTGGGTAGCATTTTTATTTAAGTAACAATGATGTTATTCAACAGCTATTATAAGTGTTCTGAAATATGACATTATAGTCAAAAACAGCTGTGGAAAGTCATTGTTATCGTTTAGAATTTTGAATTTTTGTCCTTTGGAAGAAGTCCTGGGACCTGTTTGGATGAATTTTAGTATGAACAAATTAAGAGTATCAATGAAATAGCACTTCAGTGTAAAGAAAGATCTGACAGGCTTTTTCATAATACTGTCAAGATTGACACAATCCTTCAAATCTCCTAAAAATGAAGGAATATTACAGGCTACACTTCTTAATTCATATTAGATACACTTGGCTATAGTAAATGAAAAGAGCTCACATACTCAGAGAATCAGTGCTTTCCCATACTAGTTTTGGCTCTTATCAAGTCTGACAGGTACGGAACAAATGATAGATGTCTAGCCTTGAGAAGACAAATACACTGAAGTAAATTATCTATCAACATTTCTTTGTCCAGTTAATGAAGAGAGAGTGAAGCAGTTCACTTAATTAGTGACAAATTTTGATTACTGTATATCAATAAACATCCATTTTCTGTCGTAACTTTAATACACTGTCCCTGACTTGTGCCTTCAGGTGGAAACCTGAGTAAGTAACTTTTCCCTTCATAAAAGACAAGCTACTCACTATGTGTAAATACAAAACTGGGGACTCATGCTCCTGGCTGGAATAGAGCAGACATGCTGAATCATCTTACAGTACGAAGAAGAGTGATTATCTCAGTTTTGCCTGAAAACATACAAGGAGGGAATGGAGAACAAAAGATGAAAACAATGAGGCATTATGGTTGTGCTACCTATGTTACTAAGAGGTATAGAAGATTCATTGTTATATATTTTCCCCCTTTTCTATTACTTCTTCATGTAGCTTTAACCTATCTAACGCTGAGTTCTTGTTTTGCCTGTAAATCCTTATCATGGACATTTCAGAAGAAATTCCATGGAAAACCTGCAAGGGAGAACTGGAGCCACGTGATACAGAGGACAGATAACACTAGCGATGAAAAGACATTACTAACAACCTCAAACCCTCTGATACAGCTGGAGTCAACAGCCAAGCTTTTAGATACATAACCCCTTCTATTCTTAGGAGCAATGAAGGACTGTTCAAGGAACAACTTTCAGAAAGTGCTGTGGATGTCTTCACTCAGCATTGTCTAACTTACTCCCTACAGGATACCAAGACATGAAGGGTTGGGTGTCCAACAGCTTGGCTGGAATTTCCATCTTTATCAGTGCTTACAGAACTGATGTAGCAGGGAGATATTAAGGGGATGCCAACAGCACATGTAGATCAAACTACTGCAACAGCCTTCTTGTTTGTTGTGCAGCAAAGTCAACACTGAGAAACTTGAATTGTGTGAATTTACTGCATCTGTAGGAAAAGCTCTCCTACTGTGTGTGTCTGGAGAGCAAATGAGGTAGATGATAACCTCTACTAAGGCTCCAGTCTCATTGGGTCTCAGTAATCTATGTCTGAGCAAATTCCTGACAACCAAGCATTCCAGAGCACGTGGAGTCCCCAACATCAGCAGAAACCTTTAACCAAGAAATTTAAAAATTATTGTTATATTTAGCTACTGTTTCCACAAAGTTCTTCAAGCTACACCTTTTCAGTTCCTTAAGAATCTTGGGTGAAGCTAAGCCAGCATTAGAGATCTTGAAATACGTTAGTTGTTAGGGTTGTTTCATTCACTTAATTGTTCTTTCATTATTTTACTTGGTTTGTGTTTCTAGCTTTCCAGACTCAAAGTTCTATTCCTTTAAGTTACTAAAACTTCCTAGTAGTGTTTCATGCAACAGTATTGGAGAGGTCTGCTTCAAACTTCAGTTCTATGTTAACTTTATTTATTTGTCTGAGAATACCAGCCTAGAGATGAGAAAACCTGAAAGAGTTCAAATCGTGAGTTTTATATGTGATAATTGAAGGTTTCTAAAATATCAGTTTTCTATGTTTTCTCTGCAAGCTTAGATTATGAGTAAAGTGTGGAAAATTACGAGACTGCAATAAAGTTATATACCATTGTGGAAAACAGGGAATTTCCTCTGAATGAGGAGGAAAATATTATAGGCAGATAAACCTGTTCTGCTTGCGGCTAGGGTAGAGTTAATTTTCTTCATAATAGATTGTATGGTGCTCTGTTTCGGAGTTGTGACTAAAACAGTGTTGATAACACACCCGTGTTTTAGCTATTTCTGAACAATGTTTACATAGCGTCAAGGCATTTTGTGCTTCTCACCCTGCCACACCAGCAAGCTGGCTGGAGGTAGCCAAGAAGTTGTGAGGGAACAGCCGAGACAGCTGATTGCAATTGACCAAAGGTTTAACCCATATAATACGATGTCAGTCTCGGCAAGTTTGCTGGAGTTGTTATTGCTTGGGATCTGGTTGGGCATTAGGTTTTATTCTTGATTTTTTTGTTGTTGTTGTTGGGGTGGGGGTTTTGGGTTTTGTTTTGATTTTTCTTTTTAAAAAACTGTCTTTACCTCAACCCACAAGTTTTCTAGCTTTTGCCCTTCCAAGTCCCTTCCCCATCCCTGTGAGGGGGTGTATTGAGCAAGTGGCTGTGTGGTGCTTAACTGCCTACAAGGATTAAACCACAACAACTGTTTATTTGGGGAAAAAAGGTAAATAATTTATAACTGAGATTATCACAGAATTAAAAATTTGCATATTACTGCAAAGCCACTCTTTTTCAGAGCTACTCTTAGTAATAAATGTTTCCTAGTTGATCTATAATACTGAAATATTCTAAAATAAAAATATCTTGTTTTTCTCATTGCAATTGTTTATAGGAAGAAAAGAAAAAAAAAGAAGCCTAAAGTCTCCTCTTCCAACAGAAACAATTTTCATGTCTTTCTACCCCTAAATAACTCTACCAATATGCAGGTGAAAAAGCAGATCATACATTTCTCCTCGTTCTTTTAATAATAAAGTACATCCCATCTAATTTGGCCAGTCACAGTTGCTGACACAAGTGATAGACATATGATTGCCCTATCACAGGCAACTATCCTACAGAATAATTTGAATTAAGGTATAAAAATGACAGATCCGGGCCACTGTTTAAATACAGAATTGTAAACTGACCCTAAGTATTAGCTATTTAATCCTGGTAGAAATGCAATTGCTAACAATCAAAAAATACAGAAATACAACAAAACCAAAAAGAACAATAACAAGAAAGCCCTCATGGTCAAATTAGAAACCTGATTAAAAAAATTTTAGTTGTAATGTTTTAAATGGACAAACATGGTGTATGGGATATATAATTTTGTTAATTATTATTTGCTAGATTGACTGTTCTCATAGCACTTCTTTATTAGACGGTTAAATGAAGTTATTGTTGATACAGAGAAAGGCCATGATTAGAAGGTTATGGTTTCAGAAGCTGCAGATAAATCTCATGTGAAGGTTTTACATTGTTCCATGAATTTATACTGGAAAAGCCTTGTAGCAGAATTCATTATTTCTGTTACAGTGGAAAAATGCAGATGGACAGCATACAAGATGTATCATCCAGATTAATTAGGAGAAAAAATTCTGTAAGTGTATGCAACTGCCTACTAAGCAGGTGCATGCTACTACATTAGCTGAATAGAAACCTCTTGGATTAGCATGATGTGCAATGTTCTTTTGTCATACTTGGTTGACAGCAAAGGAAACGGAAATAATAAAATAGAAAACAAAAACCTACTCAAACAAATCCTTGACTGGCAGTATTGAAACAGAGCTCTGCAATGCTTTATTTTCTTTGCTGTAAACCATTTAACTCAAAGAAAGTAAAAATAAGTGGAAATTAATTTAACTGTTTCTATGGCATCTTCATGTGTCCAAACAGTAAGGAGCTGAAATTTAAAATAATCAAAGTGTAAATAAAATGTATATTTTTAAATGATCATGATAATTATCAACTGGGGCAAATTAGCAAGGGATGTCCTAGATGGGTTGTTTGAAATGCTTGTGTCAAAACTAGGTGTTGTAAAAGTACGTTACAGTTATACAAACAGCAGGAATACAAATCATGGGATGAAATCTATGAACTCATTAACAATGGAGGTCAATAAACATAATGTGAAATTTTGCCTTCACAATCTAAGAATCAGATGAATTCCTTATGTGCTTGATATGAAAATTCCTTACATGCTGATATGAAAATAGTGTTTAATCAATAAAAAAACATTCAGTAGTGATAGTGAATTGATAGATGTATAATAACTTGGTTTGCTTTACAATGCATCTTAATTAACAAAAACTGTAATGATAATTTTAACAAGATCATAGGATATCATGAATCACAACATTTCTAGACTAACAGTTATGGGACACTTAAAGATATAGGATACATTATACATATATGTAAATATAAAATAATTGACAAATTCTGAGAGAAGTTTGCAAAGATCAGTGAAAACACTTTCATCCACCACTGTAATGAAAATAAGTGAGAAAACGAAGTAGTATTTCTTTATTGACAATCCAAAGGTATACGTATAAACTTGCTTGTCATTTCTAAAACCACTTTTTAACAGAATATTATTAAATGATTTTAAAATTATGGCTACTAAGGAAGTGGATGTCGTAGGGAGCATGGAGCAGTTCAAATGGTTTGAATGAAGGTTTTTTACATTTTTCTGAAAGATGTTTATATGACAAATAACAGGAATTGATGCCAATTACCTATGTTAAAAAAAAAAAAAAAGTAAGAATACACTGGGAAGAATATAAAAATGTTAGTTTTCCCTCCTCAGATATACAACAGAGATATTGTAAGTTAAAACTAAAGATGGGTTGTTCATTATGAAAATGGAGATGATTGGATGGTTGGACCCTTAATGACATATACTAATGAATCTTCATGAAAGCTAATTTTGTTGAAAACAAATTTAGGGAAGCTAAATATCTTGCAATATGGAAGACCTGAAGAAAATATCTTCCAATGACAGTGGAAGGTAGCTATCCATTGTGAGAGAAAAAAACAAGTAAATTTAAAAAATCAGTAAGTGACAAACTGCCAGATGCTTCTACATCTGACACAGACATATATAACCTACCAGTTCCAAAGAAAGAATATATAATAAAAAAAGATGTGAAAGCAAGCTATTAATATCTCACATAGTTAAATTAAGTCGATACTTCCAATTACAAGATCCTGTTCACAGGTGTGTAATTGCATTACCTCTTAAAATAACTAAGCTTAAGCAAGTTAGATGTGAAAAAAACCCCTCAGTTCAGACATACTGAATAAAGTAGTATTAACATTTATTTAATAGCTAAAAACCCTGAAGATTTCTTCTTTGCTAGGGATGTTGCATCTCAGGACATGCAAACTCAACACAGAGTTTGCAATTACTTTTTATTGTACTACCACAGTACACAGCACAAGAAAGAACAGAAAACTATCTATCTTTCATACGTATTTATTGCTTCTTTCCTAGTCCTCAAAGAAAAGCAAGAACTGGCCATCTCAATAACAGACAAGACTGGGAATCAGATTGAAGAGAAATGACTGGATTATGGAAGCCTAAAAGAGAAAACCTTGTCTCAAGGCTGGACATTTGGAATTAAATGCTACTACATAGTAGTTCTGAAATCTGCTTAAAAATGGATGGAAATTGGAATGTGTGAAATGGTATATGGGGTGGGTAAATCAAACCAGGATAGTTATAAGAAGTGATTGAAATAAGGTGTCATATCCTAGCTTTAGAAAGTCTCAATTAACATTCTCAATAAAGTGACGTGAAGATAGGTTCTTTGAACATATTACTAATTTTTTTTTTAAAAAATAAATAAATAAAGGAAAATATCTAGCTAAGGAGGAAACCATAGGGGAGTGGAAAAAGGTGGTGCCTATTCTTTTTTGTCTTAAATCTGTACAGTTCTATAGTGTTTTTCTCTATCTATCTATATTTATATAGATCTGTATCTGTCTACATGTACATGTTTAATGCTGGAAGCTGTTACTCCTTAATAAAAGTGATAAACCTGATGAGAGGATTTTCTTTGTTAAGACTGATAAATCATGAAATATATTACTTTCTGTTTCTCCCATCTGCCCCAGAATCCTGAAGAAAAACATGGTCGATTCTCTGGAACTATTCTCCCTGGGACTCCTCCTAACATCTCATTTGTGTGACTTTTTGTTCAGTTGTCTCCAAAAGTTATTTATAAAAGCACAGTTCCTCTCAAGCAGATTTTCTTTCACACAGTTTACCAAGTCTCTTTTCTTAATTTCATTCAATTAATGTATTATGCTAGTATCAGTGGTTCCTCTGTTGTATATATTTTGACTTTTTTTGAACTATAGCTGCTGTTCTCCCTGCTTGCTGCTTCAATAAGCTTTTACATATAGGGACTTGACTATGATAAAGGGAAGGTTTTGAGTAAAAGACTACATTTTCATGTAAGGTGAATGTCAATCACTGGCATTTTTTCATGTCAGGGAAAATGTCATTTTAGGTGGCCAGGCTTCTATTTAGCTCCTTGAATGATTCTTCATAAATAATTCACTGTAGTCCACCAATTTTGGGGGTTTTATTATTTTTTATTTATTTATTTATTTATTTATTTATTTATTACAACTCACTGAACTCATATCAATTTGTCAGTATCTTTATGGAAATTTGATACCCAAAGTTGAATGCAATGCTGTAGGTGATAGCACACCAGTGCCTCAGAGTTCTATTAGACCTTTGCTTTGTAAGGTAATGCATGTGCAGTCCAAAATTTGTATTAGCTTTTTTATTTTACTGCAACAATGTTTCACATTGGAAACTGATACCTAATTTGCTGTCCAGTATTCCCAGAATTAGTGCTTTCCAGGTTGTTGCCTCCCTTTCAATCTTGCAGGGTTTCATTTATCTCTTCACACATTCTTAAGCTTGCTTTTTTTGAAGCTGAATCTCTGATTTTTCTGCCCATGGTGCTAATTTCTGAGTCCCCATTGGTACTTGCAACTCTTCTAAATCTATCATTGGCAAATTCCTTTAGCAATTTCCTTGTTTGTTATCTTCTGTTAAATAGCAATAGAAATTATGTATCTAATTTCTAGGTCTTCCATTTCTTTCTCAAGTTGTTATATTGTCCTGGTTTGAGTTAGAACAGAACCAATTTTCTGTTCAGTAATTTTACTTTTCAGCGCCATTCTCTTCTAATGAATGACACGCTCTGAAATTAACAGTGTATTTTTCAGACATTTCCAGAGTGATAACGCCTGATGTTTACAGTGAATACCAAGGAATGGTACGCAGAGAGGCTCGTGCTTATTCTCATTCCTATAACAACCGAGGTCAGTTAACTTTGTTATGTGCCACGGTAGACGGCTAGAAGTGGAAGAGCGTAAAGGGGTTGCATCTGTGGGGAAGACTGGACAGGACAGGTAACCCAAAACTGACCAACAACGTATTCCATTCCATCTGCCTCATGCTCAGTAACAGAAGCTGAAGCATCAAAGGGGTCAGCCTCTCCCTTGAATGACCAGCGTCTGAGGCTCTATCTGTTCATCTGCCTTTGATCCCAATCCATGTATTCCTGAATCTAGTTGCTGAATCCAGTTGCTGCCCATTGCTCAGTCCAGTCTGGGACATTCCCAGTGCCTGCTGGTGATGTGATTGTCATCGTGGGAGCTCAATACTGGTTTTGTATATATTGTATCTATTCATTATTTTCTTATTATTATCCTCTCTTTTTATTATTAATGTTTCATTAAAGTAGTTTTAGTTTTCTTTTTAACCCGTAAGTCTCTCTCTCCCTTATTGTCTCTCCGTTCTCTCCTGGGAAGGGAAGAGAGTTTAAAAGAGAGCATCTGTCAGTCATTTAGTGGCCAGCACAGCCTAAACCACAACATATATGGAGATTTGCAAATAGTATGTCAAATGTATTCTTCAATCAGGCTGCATTGTACTATTTCTCTAAAGTAATTGTAAATGCAAAAATTTATGAGAGACAGAAAATAAAAAACTTTCCTTATTCAATTGCTTGAGTTGAAATCCAGGTTCAGAATTGCCACCGACTTCAACAGCAGAAGTAGCATCACTACATACTGTATAACTGAATAAAAAGAACACCTTGCAGGAGCTTTTTTATTTTGTTTGGTTTTAACATATGTAAATTTTAAGAATGGGATTATTCATTTTATTTTATGGAAAAAAGAATACTTAACAGGTTTCTCTTTTACATAAATATGTACCCACACACCCTCACACAGGCAGAATACATTATTTTATTGGTTTGCTGAGCTAGCTTTCCGTGGATTGCCCTGCTTGGTTAGATGTTCTTGATAATAGATATCTTCAGCCTCAAGGGCTGTTACTCTGTCACCTTTAATGAACCTAATAGATCTGTTCCTTAGTAAACATAAAATGGTTTTACTGAAATTAAGAGACTCATGACTATTTATATGAGCTGAAGCTTACTTACACATATGTGTGACTGCATTTTGTTTCACATTTCTATGTGACAGAATTCGGGAGATGCTGCTCTCTACAGTATTAAATTCAGCATACTGTCATATTACTTTAAAATGAATGTCATACAATCATATGTTACGAATAAAGCATTTTTATTCTCCACTGGGAAGTGGTATCCAAAATTATTATTATATATAAGGCACTGAAAAAATTGTATGTCTAAATCTCTGAATATCAGAATTATTCAAAATTGTTACTTTGGGAATACAGGCATTTCAGTGTTATCATAGTCTTGATATATAGACATACCAATGTGTGTGTGTGTGTGTGTGATTTATTCTTATTGCATTAATAATTTTCATCTTTTATTGTATGAATAATGCATGAACTTTATTTTCTTTGTGCTTTGTCATTCAGAAAACAATATAAAAAAATCACACCTCCGGATCCATTCTCATTTGGACTGAACGCATTAAATATTATTAGCTTAGAAATATGACAGCTATGAAAACATGTGGAGCCCATGGGTTCCAGCTGAGAATTGAAGTGAGATTTTGAGCAACATTACTAAATAAACCTGTTCACTAGGTATCTTATTTTTCCAGGAGTTAGGAAAATACAGAATTATAACATCTAAGCTGATTTATTTTTAACAAAAAATTCCATTAAAAAATATGGACTATGTAATGAGTGTCTCTGTTATTGATTTAGAAAAAAATTCCTTTACTTGTATGTAGTGATCTCACCATTGTTCATGTGAGATAAGTGGGACTATAAGAAGACTGTCAGGAGAGTAAAAAGAGGTTGAGAGTTAGATATTTAGTAGTAGAATTATAACAATCTTTAAATGGAAAATATGTCACTAGAATGAATAATTTATCATTTTCTGAACCCATCTTGAAAGATGCATTTTCTCTATGAGACTGTTCTATTCCTAATGAGAGCAGGAACATTTAGATCTGTCCCTCTGTCATATAACCTAGTGGTGCCTAAAGGTCAAAAGTACCTTGCAGAATGTAGAAGTTTTTGGGAAATGCGAACACATTACCTGTATTAGTGGACTAACAGCCCAATGAGTGAATGAAGAACCTAAATACTTGTTTCACTTTCAGCATGAAATCAAACTAGTGGGAACATTTATGTTCCATAGATCACAATGTGTTGATGTTCTGCCCCGAACGTCTGTGATGTGGGTCAGTGATCTGGGCCCTTGGTCCCCCAGGTGACCTACAAGCAGCTCAAATGCAGTTATTCTGCCAAAGTTAGTCCAGGGATCCTGCAGGGATGTTCTGTTAGGAAGACTGGAAACTGCTCACAGATATGATTCTTTGGGGAGGCAGTGAATGACAAAAAAACCTGTGAAGGCCACAATAGCCAGTCACAGAGTCCATATCTGACACAACCATGACATAGTTGGACATCTCCTACCTTCTAGCCTCTCTTGTAGGTCCTGATCCTCAGGATATATGTATTGTGGTTCATAAATACAGCTCCTAGGACATGGAAGGTCATTTTCCTTGTTTATAAGCTTACTTTGAAACTAAATACATTTAAATACATTATCGTAATAGTATTACACTTCCATAAACCAATTTTCTATGTTGTTCAAGTAAAAGCTGGTAAAATTACTTCAGTTACAACAACTATATTGTTCTTAGGCTGCTTATTTGTTTGTGAAGTTCTCAGTTCTTTGCAAGTAATCTCAGAAACCTGAATTCAGATTTTAGGAGCTAATGTTTTTGGAAGCGGCTGAGCATAAGCCACTTTCTCATAAGCAAGAACCTGATAGAATTAAGCTCTGTGAACACATTAAACGGAACTTCCTAATTCTGCAGTGCATCATAATCATTCACAAATGTTGCTTTATGCAGAACGACCCCAGTACACAAACTACCAAAATACCTTCTCAACAACTTGAGTCACTGAATAAAGATTAGACTGCCTGGAAACAGAAAACAGTGCATAATTTTTCCACATGGTTTTATGTTCTGAAGTGTTTACTAGAAGACAATAGCAATGTCTTTTGGGATGGTAACCTGAAATTGTTAAGACGAGTAACAGTGAAGTTAATAACATGTGGGTGGAAAGATGACCAAAGGTCAGATGCAAAAGCTGACTTATGAAGTACTTACTGAGGCAAAAAGAATAAAAGGAGAGTGCTTGGGAGTTCTTCTGGTAGTTAATGTCCTCTCTGTGCAACTGAAGGACAGTCAGAAGAGCCCCCTACTTCTTTTCCTTTTTCTTCTTTTTATTTTTTCCTCTTTTTTCTTTTCCTTTTTCCTTTTCCTTTTCTTTTTCTTTTTCTTTTTTTCTTTTCTTTTTCTTTTTCTTTTTCTTTTTCTTTTTCTTTTTCTTTTTCTTTTTCTTTCTTTTTTCTTTTTTCTTTTCCTTTTCTTTTTTCTTTCTCTTTCCCTCTCCCTTTCCCTTTCTCTTTCCCTTTCCCTTCCCTTTTTCTTTTTTCCTTTTCCTTTTCTTTTTTCTTTTCCTTTTCCTTTTCCTTTTCCTTTTCCTTTTCCTTTTCCTTTTCCTTTTCCTTTTCCTTTTCCTTTTCCTTTTCCTTTTCCTTTTCCTTTTCCTTTTTTCCTTTTTTCCTTTTTTCCTTTTCCTTTTTTCCTTTTCCTTTTCCTTTTTTCCTTTTTCCTTTTCCTTTTCCTTTTCCTCCTTCGTTCTCTTTCTTCTCTTTCTCTTTCTCTTTCTCTTTCTCTTTCTCTTTCTCTTTCTCTTTCTCTTCTCATTCTTTGTCTTTCTTTCTCTTTTTTGTACAGCTTAAGTACCGTACCTAGGAGGCAGTCTGAAATACCATTTTCCCTCTTCTAAAAAGATTGGAGACTGTTTCAGTGATTATCTGCCATCTGTTGATTTCAGTGCTTCAGTTGCTTCAGAATCCTCTGGAAAACAACTCTTTCTTGGTAGAGGGTTGAATGTACATTCAAAGGTAGTTTCAGCTGAGCAAGTGCCCAAGTTAATCCCCTTAGCACACAGGGACAAGGCTGCCACCGGCTCTAATTGATTCTGAAATGAATCTGTATAGAAAATTAGAAGGTTTGGATTCCCATGTGAGTTTCAATAAAGAGCCAGGATGTAAGCCTGACAGCTGAATGGATTCAGAAATGAAAATCTGATAAGCGGCTTAAAATTGTACTTAAGTCCAGAAATGATTTGAATGCTCTTGTTAATGGCACATTGTATATTGTCACCTAGTTAATTATCTCTGAAGATGAGTTCTTGCAGAGGAGAAGATACGCCAGCCTTTCACAGCCTTTTCTCATCACGTATTTATTAAATTCCACCCTCCTCGCCAGCAGCTGGAAGGCAGAAAGAAAGGATTAGGGGACTGCAGTTCCTCTGTGGCTGTCAGTTCACTGTGCCAAACTTCAAATATGAACTGTTGCATGTACTGTCACAGACATTTCCTTTACATCTTAATTTGCAAATGAGGAGCTGACATTTGTTATGCCTTGTATTTGCACACATGAAAAGCAAATACTGTCACTGCTGGCTATTTTGTTTATCCCTTTGGAGATAGTGTATGGCCTATTTATAAATTTTCTTCAGATTTTTTTTTACTAACTGAGATAGTCATGGAGCTACATGTCCTAATATTTTATTCAGGAAGCCTATCTGCAGTTTATGAAGCGTGCCCTGCATGCAGCAGCTATTTAAAATAGTATCTTTAAATCTTTTTTTGCTTTGCTGTTTTGCAGTTTTTTGATAGATGTTGCTATTTTGTATATGTTACATATAGACGGGTTGATGAGTTTTTGTGTGCATGCACACTCCTTTTTTTGTGTTTCATATGTGTTTATCTGCCTATCTGCATTTATAATAACAGTGGATGGGTAGAAAGATTGTGCTGGAGGCAAAAACTGTTCTGTCCATCCTATTACCATAATTTACTATCAGATATAAACTGGAGAAGAAATGAAGATGGAAGAAGAAGAAGAAATGAAATGGAAGGTTCATTAGAGGAAAGTATCACTAAGCAAAATAAATGATCAGAGACAACACTACAGATGTGCAGAATCATCATCTCAAATACCCAAGAAAGTATCATTGAGGAGTAAGATTTCCATGTTTGTTATTAATTACAAACTTCAATATATTTATCTGGAAAAATAGCCTTGTCTTTCTGCATTGAGTTTGAGGACACTGTTAAATCAGCAGTCTATGCTGACCATCTTAATCATAGAGAACTTCTTGAAGAATCAATCAAGTCCTTTCTTCCACTTCTGCCTCATACTTTGGGCGTGACTTCTTTTAATTTGACTGAATAGTTAGTGCAGCACGGTGCAGAGTTAGGATACTTAAGTTTAATTTGCTCTGAAAACACACACGTCTTATCTGACATCAGACAAGAAGGATTTTTTTCCATTACTCAATTGTACATAAGAGTTGCCACTAAAGTGGTATTTCTTTTCTTGCCTGACAAGTGTAGATGCCTAGAAAAGAAAGCAGAGCACCAAGAAGAGGATGACTGTCTATGTCACATGTAAATGTAAGTCTATGTTGATATATATATTTAGACATTTAAATCAACCTCAGAGGCCCTATGTGTCTTTTAATGGGTTTTTCTGGAGTCCGTTGTTCATATATACAAGTACTGCTACAGTAAATGTTACTTGTTTGCGATTTCAAACATTCCGGTCCATACTGCAAAGTTGAGTAGATTTTTAACTTCCTGGACAGAAAATAAAAACAGCAGGAATCATTCTGACCAGTACTTTACATTCAGTGCAGAAACACCAACATATGCCTGAGGTTTCAAGTCTCTTACAAAGCTGATTCCCTTCCCTCCCTCCCCCTCATCCCCCTTTCTTTGTCATTTTCAAAAACGGCTGAGTTGGGAAATTAGGAGCTAGAGGAACAGCAGCAGCTGCCAATTGCAGCAGGCCCTGTGTCTTCTTCATTTGGAGGGTAAGTAGGACCCTGTTGGGGACTGCTGAGCTCCTGGCTAGCAAATTAAGAAGTGGCAGACACAGTGATCCTCCTGACTGGGTGAATATAAAAAAAGAGCTGAAACGTTCTTTTATAATTAAACACTATTCATGGAGCTTGAGTCAAAGCCCAAGAAAGTCAATGGAAACATTATTATTTACTTTAATGAGCTTTGGATTTGAACCTAAGCAAAACTGTTGTGTATAAAAATATTTCTCATTTAAATGGATTCCACTTCAGCTTGTAAAGTGCCTGGGGATCTTGGGAACATCAGGAAGAACTCGTATGAGAATTCTTATCAAACTGTCACCAGGGGTAACTGTTAGCATGTACAAATGGCTTTTCTGTTGTCTTAACATTGCATCTGCATTACCTAAAATAATCCTTTCAACACTCAGTGAGGTGGGTTATCATCATTCTGCATATGTATTTTACTGCTATAAAAGTTGCCAAAAAATGTCTTCTTAAAAGGCACAAAAAAAAAAAAAAAATGCCTAACATATATGTCAGAGGCATAAAAGACACGGAGGGAAACAAAATCTCTGTGCTGCTTAGATGTGTGTACATACATATATTAAATTCTTTAAATGAACACCAATATGCTCCTGCTCCTATGGAAAATAAATGATTGTATACCAATTTTAAAGTAGGTGTCTTTCATATTAAATCATATCTATTTGTTTATAAAACTGTTCTGTAAAGGATTACTGACTTTACATATACTTTATATATGACACAATATATAAGCACAGAAAGTTCACAAAAAGTACTCCGTGGAAGGCTGAGTCATTCAACAATCTGAAACACTGAAATTTAATTTTGGTTTAAAATCCCGGTCTTTTGTGGAGATTATGTCACTGCCTCTGGTCTGTAGAAATACATTTCTATTAACTATCATAGGCTGGAACTATCCTAGGGTGGAGCATTAGTTTAATTCGACTCCTTTATAAAAAATTGGAAGTGAAGAAAGGAATATCCTGTTCTGTATATAAATTCAGTGAAATGGTTTTCCAAACTCGGAATCTGGAATCCAACACCCTCCCTGACTCAATCTCTATGTGGTTCCAACACAAGCCTCCCTTCTTTGAAGGAAGCTGTGTGACCCATTGCCAAAAAGCAAATAAATAAATAAATAAAGTGGACTCCTTGAACTGAGGGCAAGGTGGGGATGTGAAGATAAAAGGAGATAGGTCTGTAATACGTTTTATAGTGCTAGGATTAGATTCTGGACAAAATTCAAATTTCAGAGGACAATGAATTTGAAATAGACTTTTTATTTGGGTGGCTAGGAAGCATTATTCCCTAGCTTGTACAGGATGGAGGAGCTGATACTGAACCCTGCGCCAAAGACAGTCTGTGTATTTTACAGAGAAAAGAGCATGGATCCAAAAGGGAGAAACCTGCTTACATGTTTTAACCAATGATTGCTTCATTTGGAATTAACTAACTAACTACCTTGTGTGCAGGAATCCATACACAGATCTCTTTCCAGAAGATTTCACTGACTGGAATGAAATTATTTTGGTGTCTGCTTTCAGGAAGGACAGTGAATGTAGGCTTCTTTTTTTTTTTTTCTATCTTTATCTATCTGTCATCTGTCTATTGATCTATCATATAAATATATCTATAAAAATTATTTTCTCAGGACTGAGAATAAGAATATCTTAGATAGGAGGTAAGTGCAGAGACAGCCCATGTTGTCATGACGGTAGCAGTTCAAGATATGCCCAAAAGCAGAATGTTAGGCAGCTACAGACCTTTACTATTGGAGAGTTAAGCATGTACAGACTCAAAATGGTAAGGAGCAAGTAGGGAATGCAGTCATGGACTTCAGTACATCAATTCAATTTTAATTATAAAAGTCTTGTTATGAACCTAAATTGCTGATTCTTCAAAGAAAATAATTTTGAGCTATGTGCCTTGATGGGGAAACAGTATTCTTTTTTCACAGATTCCTTTGTAGGACTGTAAGTCTCCATATAAGTACTTCAGGGTTTAACTCCCTTATTGTAACTATTAGAAAAGAACAATCTGTCATAGGAAGATATTAAAAAACATTTAGAAATAATTTTTGACTGTCCCTCTTATTTCCTTATTTTTGCACCTCTTTTTGTATGTCTAAATGGGGACAAAAAAAACCCAAACACCACCAAATAATAAAAGTAAATAAATAAATAAAAAGCAACAGGCAAAACCATTCTTGGTTGAGGCCTTAGGCAATTATTTTTAAATCTTTAGTACTGGGCAGAGCCATAACCCAGATTTTTTAGGATAACTGCCAATCCCATCTGTTTGGCAAAATTTTTTTTCTTTTTTTTTCTCTCTCTCTGTCTTCGTTGTTTTTTTTTTTTTTTTTTTTTTTTTTTTTTCTTTCTGTTTCCACAGATAGCCTCCAGGTTTCGTGTCAAGCAGGAGCTTCTGACAATCTTTCAAAAGGCTATTTGTATCAAACGCAGTCCTTGCAAAGGCCAAGGAGGGAGTTTTGGGGGTTTAGATAGTACCAAAACCATGTCCAAAGGGATGTTACAGAAAGTGTCTGTTTGCTGCATTTAAGGAAATATTCATTGTGTCTTTTACTCACCTTTACAGTGAAGACAAATGTACAAACCAGCATATGGACTCATATGCAAAATGCTTCAAGGTGTCAGGGTTCCCTCGTGTCCTCCTCAGCCTGTCTGCCCTTTTTAAACCCCACTATTTAACAGAGTATAGGATAGTAAGATGTGATGTGTTTTATATATATATACCAAGTCAGTAGTAACTTTATGGATAACTAAATGATACCTTAATTTTCTTAGGACCTTTCAATTTCAATCACTAAAGTAAATGTTAGGTAAGAGAGCTGGTAAGAAAAAGGAAATAATAGTTCTTAAACTTTGGTGGTGGTGGTTTTTTAACCAATATATTATTTGCATTTGTCTTATCTTACTATATGAAGAAAGTGATTAGATCAAAGGCTGCCATGAAGAACTTCACTGAGTTTGTAGTAATAAAAATATGTGAGTGTTGATGAAAAAAGGAAGACAATAAAGAAGCTGCTGAAGTATGGTCACTGATAAAAGTGGAAAGAGGGAGGTTACCGGCATCCATCTGGGTGATGAAGAGTTTGCCTAATCTTAAAATATCACACAGATAAGATCAGCCACATTTCTACCAACCTTTACAAAACTGGGTTCTTCAACGCAAGCAGAATTTTCTTAACATTGAAGTAGAAACTGAAAGTAGCAAAAGGGGCTAAGATTGTTGAGGATTCTATGGTACAAAGCAGGAATTACCGAAGCGAATGAAATTTTGTGTTTTCTATTAATGGAAATATAGATTTTAATTTCATAATTCAATTCTGAAATTCATAATTCATTCACCTATGGTGAGGGGTTTTAATAATCATTATTTTTATTTATATTGTATATTTATTTGTATCTAATCTTTCAATAGCAAGATTCTACTGAGCTAGCAAAAAGTAATGCTTTACTTTCGGGGAGTTTCAGTTATTTTATAGGGAAACCTTGCTAGAAGGTACAGGATCCCAAATCTGTCCCATAGGAACTGTGGGCTTTACTAAGGCTGAATATTTGTTATGTGATTAGAGGTTGCTGAACTTGGCTTTTTAATTTTTTTTGAGAGATGTAAACTGATTTTTTTTATAAATGCCAAGGAAAGTTCTAATTAAATAAATTCTTGTGGTTTGGGAGCATGGGTAACTTTTAGTTAAAAGGACAATTGACTCAAATGAGACTTTTCTACTTGATCTATCTGGCTGGTCATTTCCTTCCTTTTAGAAACACACTTCTCTTTTACAATTTCTATCACATCATGGAAAAATGTTTATTATAAAAAAAGAAACTCTAAATTATCTTTATATAAGAAACAGTTAACTGTATTGAAACATTTCCAGAGGCAAGTAAAAGTGTTTGTAATAGGATATTTAATGGTCAGTTACATCTCTTTTATGCTTTTCTCCCCCTTCACTCTATTCTGCTTTCTGTATAGGCAGGAACAAAACTTGAAGTGCTCGATTTGATTTTATAAGAAATTTAGATTTCTTATAAGTAGGTGTAGGGAAAAGGCTTGGGGAGTTTCTTTCGTTACTGCAGTTTCTGTTTTTCAATTGAGTATGCCAGAAGTACTACCAATAAATGGAAGAGAAAAAAAATAATTGGAAACTGGGGTAAACATTGATTTGCAAAGAAAAGATGGAAACAGCATCACTCACATAAAGAGGATGAAGACCCATATGAATCACCAGGGAATGAGGGAAAGTAAGAAATATAGAGTCAGAGAATCTCAAGTAAGGGTAAAGATGGAAAGTAGCAGAAGCAAATAGAGTCGTGTGAAGGAGGAACTGCTGAGATAGTGGGAACTGAGAAAACAGAACAGAGACAGACGATATGGAAAGTGGTTAAATAATTAAATTGAATAAATAGAAGAATAAAATACATAACAGACAGAGAAATTAATAAAGAAAGTAAACGGAAGAGTCACATTACTTCGTATAAAGGAGTACGCTGAAGTCAGATTTTCAGATCTATTTCCAATTCCTTTTTACTGCTCAGCAATACAAGGTAGTTATAAACTCGCTACAAGTTACGAAATATGAAGCTATCCTGTGACAATTTTCCACTGGCATCTATTTCATATGTGAAAGGGAGAAGTTTCCACACTGTAGTGAAATGAATTAGGATCCAGGCAGCTGCAGAGGTGAGAATTCGTAGCTATCTCTATGAAATTACCCATTCCTTCTCCTGAATAAAACACGTAACTTGACACAGGAGAAGACTTGAACATTTTTTCTTATATTTCACAGTAATTTTACATTTGGAAGAATATTTAATTAAATCTAGATTTTTGGCAGTAATAGAAACACTGGAGACAACAAAAAAAAAAAAAAAAAAAGAAAAAAAGAAAGGAAAGGAAAGGAATACAATAAAGATGGAAAAGCAACCCAAAGGCTTTGGACACCTGGGCTTACTCCCAGAAGAGGACTGGGAATGAAGACCAAGTCTTCATAAGACTTTTCCATCCCAGCAGGAGCTACTGCTTAAACACCCTCCTCCATCTGAGACTGACGTCAGCCTGCCTAACTTTCCAAGTCTACGGCATCAGCAAATTGGGCAGCACACACAGGGCTTGTTTACTACTCCAGGAACTCTGGTGCTTCAGCATACACGCAGGTGGAGCAAGTACTCTGTTGGAAGCCCTACCACAACAGGAAAAGAGTAACAAATTGCAGTACTCACCTTATCTAAGTGTGGATGTCTAAACAGAAATAATTTCAGTTTGAACGTCAAATTTTAATCTGCTCTGTTGGAACTTTCAGTTCCCCTCATTGTCAGCAGAGGAATACAGGCAGTTCTAAGGGGAGAATTCATATCACTTATCATGGATATCTATCTTACGATGAGATCTAGATAACTGTTTTCCTTCCTGATTTTAAAGGAAGCCTTGGGTGACTAAGACTAACTCATTTTGAACCATAAGTGAGGTGAAAGGACTCGGACTCTTAAAGCAATACTGCATCTTTCTAAGGTACATTGAAACTTCATGTAAAGCACAATAACTCTGCTAACATGAAGACACAGTTTTTTATTGCAGCACATTTTGAAATTGGGCTGTGTTCAACACTGACTCTGCACGAAGCCTCAAAATTCATGAAACAATCAGAAAATGCATTCTGTTTTCTATGGTATCAAGGGGGTTGACTTAAAACAGAGAGCAAAATTTGAAGTCCTTACTGCTCTTAAATAAACTGAAATAAATCCATTCTTTGAAGATAAGTAACATTGGAGTAAGAAGCAAGCAAGACCAAGGCAGCCAGCAATTTTGTGATGCTATGTCCTCAACGTATTTTAGTGAGGTCAGGATTTTTCAAGGCTGCCTGCAGTACACACTATTCCACAAGACAGAGAGTATCACTTGCAAAAATCAGGGGGTGGAAGAAAAAAACAAGCCTGTCCATGTCATGCTGGGGTGGACTGGAAAGAAAGACCAGCAGGGAGGAATTACATGCAGGTTTTGCAATTAGGGTTGTTCCCACAACTTGTAAACCAGAGGGTGAATTAAATCATTTCCCTTACTCAGTTTCAAAGTTTTACTCACTCTCATTTGATGGGAATGGTGGGGCAACAGAGGTTGGTATAGATTTCATTACATGTAGCTGCATAAACGAAGTGCATAGCCCATCCAAAAATTGTGGCCAATTTTTTTACCTAGACTCTGAAAAATAGCCTATAGGTTTCTTTCTTTTCCAAAACTTTCCATTTACATCACTTGTGGTTATCCATAAATTATATTCATTAAAACAGTTGCTCACTGGTGTCCACATTGGCAGCTGGAGATCAATCACATTTTGAAGTTCTGGGATTAATCAAAAAAAGAAAAAAAACAAACAAAACAACAAACCAAAACTATACTGTACAATTTGATCAAATGAGAAACAAGGCATTAGAAGATTAACAAAAACTTATTTCTATTTTCCTCTTCTGTCATTGAAATGGTATTTCTTTCCATTCTCTAGGGTCTGTCACTATTAGCATCTCCCACAGCTACTACAAAGAAATGGTGGAGAGACTGGGATTAAGATCCCAGTTCCTGAAAGAGCAAGAGTTCCCCATCAAGGTTATTTGAAATTGAGGCACACAGCACACTGGAAACTAGGGAACTCCACTTTTTCCCCTGAACTTCTGAAGAGCTTGTCTTTGCTGCAGGTTGATACACTGCATGCTTCCAGATGAGACAGCAGTTTTGTCACTTGGGCATAAAAAAGGCAAAATTCTTAGGTTTTGGTTAATTTATGTGAAGTGGTTGCAAACATTAGATGAACTTGGAGTCCACCATAGATAAAGGACACCAGCTGATGTTTGTAATGATATATTTTTTTAAATGATGGATGTGCCAACATGTTTGTTAAGAGGTTTGAAATAGAGTGTTTTTTTTAAAAACAAATGGAGTTATATACATAGGTACATCCTAAATTAGTCATATTCATGGAAATGTCTCCAATGCTTGGCTATGTAAATTAGCAGAACTAAACAAATCAGCACTGCTATAATAGCCACTAAGTTCTTTGACCTTTTGTATGCAAAACTGAAAGAATATCTTTGGGTATTAAGAAATTTGAATTAGCAGTGCATCTCTGGGTTATTCTCATAATTTCCTTATTTTACAAGTGGGAAAAACTGATTGTCTAGGCAATTAGTAAGATTTTCCGTAACAGAAATAACAGTCAGGCATCTAATTCCCATTTAAAGTGAGCAAGAGGCAGGAAGTCAAACTTTTCTTTTAGATTGAAATTACCTTTGAATGACTTGCTGGGAATCATGTGGGAAGTTGCGGAAGAATCTGTTGAATAAACTATTTGTCTTTTGTCACACTCCTCACCTCAGCCACAAGAAAATCCTTTATATATCTTTGTAACAGACTGGGATATTGTCCCACAAGTTCTGTGTAGGTTCATCTGAGCTCAGTACAACATTGATTGTAAGCTATCAATGACTGGAGAAGAGGAATAAAATCTTTTGTGAAGCAAAGATGCGTCACATATATCATAAATCTCTTAAGTATTGAAGACTCAGTATTTGCCCATTACCTTTTGTCTAGTTATGTAAAAACTTTTCTTGGCAAAGATCAAAATGTATCATGGTATTTTTTATATTCAATAAATATATTACTAAAAACCTGACTTCTCTTTTTACAGTAATTACTTTTTGACTTCCTTACCTGTGCATCAAAAGGATGTGGATAGCTTGACTACAACCTCTCCACCTTCTTGCTTATCATTTTTGGACAATATAATCTTTTGAAAGATGAAATGTTTGACATCTCTCACAGGAAATACTGCATTTATTTTGACAGTGCTATATCTAGCATGTCTTCTTTACTAGGCAAACTGTCTGGAAGGAAAAATAGAAATAACAACACATCGGCTTTTGTGTTTGTTGCTCTGGCTAAACTGCATAGCAACAAGACTTCGAACACTTGCCTATATTCAGGAAAAAAAGTGAAAATTTAGCCTTCTGCATCGAGTGCATAACACACGCACACAGAGCAAGAGCTCATATCCAAATAAAGACCTCACATCTTATTCATACTTTTCAACAAGCAAGATAGATGGGCCTCAACTTTTTAGAAACTTAATTAAGCAAAAGGTAAATTAACTATGACTTGTCACTGGGAAATGCTTCTTTATATGAATTAAGCAACTATTACAAGTATTATTATACAGAAAAAGAAAGAAACATAAGAGGAGAGACTGGTGGTGTGATATAGAAGTAGGAGAAATAAAGGACAAACTTCTATTGACAGCCCAAATTTCTAGCTGTTTTTCATGTACCTTACAAGTGATGAACCTTTCCAGAGATATTCACAGAGCATAGGAATGATCAGGATATATTTTGCTGTCCAGTTTATTCGTTTCTCTGTTTCCATATTCATAGAATCATAGAATAATAAAATCATGGAATGGTTCAGGTTAGAAGGGACCTTAAAGATCATCTAGTTCCAACTCCCTGCCATGGGCAGGGACACCTCCCACTAGACCAGGTTGCTCAAAGCGCCATCCAGCCTGGCCTTGAACACTTCCAGGGATGGGGGATCCATAACTTCTCTGGGCAACCTGTTCCAGTGACTCACCACCCTCACAGTAAAGAATTTATTTCTAATATCTAATGTAAATCTCCCCTCTTTCAGTTTAAAACAGTTCAAAAATATTACTTCCTATTGTTTACTTCTAATTGTTTGGGGGGTTTTGATTAGGGTTTTTTGTTTATTTGTTTGGGGTTTTCTTCCTCCAAACCTTTATGTGAGACCTTTTCCAAAATCTACAGTTCTTCGTTCTGAATAAAACTCTTAACTCAGCTTCTATAACACGTTTAGTCAGAACAGCTATAGAACTAGTGATATGAAGTAAGGCAGTAAAGATCAAAGTGATTTTCAATTCTTTTCCTTTACTGCTTTGAAAGAAATGAGAGCAGAGCCAGTTCAGGGAAAAAAAAAAAAAAAAAAAAGGATCAGCCTAAACTGTCATTCATATCCCCAATTTAAAATGTTGGTATCTCAGTTGGTATCTTAAGTTTCCATGAGACAACTTCACTGTCACAGAAGAACTCAATCATAGGATATAGGGACTGCAGACTACCATTAAACATCACTTTAAAGTTTTGCTGCTCTATTTGAGCTATTCCATGACATTTTGCTCTGACATATTTTTCCTTTCAAATGTCTCAATCATTGTAACAAAAGTGAGAGTGCAGATTCCAAAGCTGATTTTGTTCTTTAAGAATATCTTTGCCTCCTCCTTGATTATATACTTACCTACTTTTGCTTGACTAAAACTGTTATATAGAATATAATCTATTGTACTCATGTGGACAGATGTAAATGGAAACAAGGAGAAAAAAAAATAACCCATGCTGAGGGACATGTACGTTTCCAAAAGACTGAGCAGGAGGTATGTAGACAAATCCTATTATTGGGTAATGAGATTTGTGCGCGTACCGGGACACTATTATGAAAATGTAGCCCTTTTTCAAAACAAAGTGAAAGAAGGGGCCAATCTTTTCAGCTGGGGTCAAAGTCTGCTTCCAGTAAGGATGTAGTAAGTTTAGTGTCCAAAAGTAGCTGAAAGAAAGAAATAGCCTTTACATTCACAGAAATTTCAGATGACTTTGAGCCTGATCATGCTCTTATTGAAATTAACAGGAATTTTGCCACTGGGTTGTAGCATCAAGTTTATGAATTACTAATCTGCTAAAGCTCTCTCAGTGTCAAGAAGTTTGCATTCCTTACAATAGTCTTCTCCTATGAAGTGAAACAATTCGTATAAAATCAGGAATGTTATGAATAAAAGATTCAACCATTACATCATTAATGGACTTAGAAAAAAATTCTGCCAGTACCATGCATTTTAAAATCATATATCAAGATCCTGATAGCCACCTAAAATCATGAGTTTTAATATACAACAAATGCTGTACATCCACTCCACGTCTTCTGCAACTGTAGAACATAGACGTATGTTCTCAAATATTTATTTATAATCACAATGGCTAAGAATATACTTTTCCATAAAGGAAAACTGGGACTCTTTAGTAATAAAAAGATTCTGCCAGCAAAGCACTTTAAGGAGAACACACAAAATGCTAAAATGCAGAAACCTGGGAACACTGGGTCACTGTACATTTGGATACAGCTATGTTTAAAAGGTAAAGACTTGAAGGTAGCTTTAGACAGTCCTGGTAGCCTTTGTGCTTTACCAGCTCATATGCCAAAAAATATTTTATTAATAAAATATGCCTTTGTTTTGTTTAATCTTCCTGATAACCCAGAACAATTTAGTAGTAGGAAGATAGATAACTCATGAAAGGTAAGTAATTATCTACTCTTTCTAATTTTCTAAAGAAGCAGATGCTAAGTGTTTCATACGTGAGACAATAAGGTCTCCATACCTCACAATTTCTTTTTTACACTGCAAGGTTCCTTTTTCCCAGGGAAATTCCAAGGGAAGAGGACTGCCCACTCCTCTCGCAGCTTGATGAGTTCCAGCTTCAGAAGCTGCAGTGACTGCAGTGCTGACCAGTGCGGGTAGGGTTTTCACTGTCATGTCCAAAGTTAAGTCATTCAGCTGAAAGCCTTCATGGTCTGAGACCACACTATTATTTGTAAACACAGTGTGTATCTGTTGTACGCTGTCTCCAAGATGTACGTCAGAACAGTAACTGTTCAAATCATTGGACAATCGGTTTTAAGGAATATTTCTAATCCAGGTAACAGTCCTATTTATAGATCCTTTCTGCTGAAATATATTAAGTCGGATAGCTGTAACAAATTGGATGGTTGGTAGAAAATATACGGTGATACAAATGGTACACGTAAGTAAATTAGTGAATTTCATCAGTACTTACGAGAACTGTGTATATTTTTGTAACTACAGAGGCTAACACATACAGTCTGTAAGTTGACCATGAATTCATGTTCTGACCAGATGACCTTTCTTTTTCCAACAACCATGTGATAGATTTGAGAAGACAGTCATAGAACAAAATGAGAGAGGAATAATTTTGGTGTTTAATAATATAGCGTGTCTCCCTCTCTCACCAGCTGGATTTTCAAGCAAGTGCTTACATGTGCAAATTGTGCAAGGAAGGGCTGAGCTATGAAAAATATGACAAAATCTTCTCTTGGTGGCTAGGGTTTCCTCTCACCAGCTCAGGAGGAGGGAGACCTTGCCGTGAAAGGGGTGGCTTTATTCATATTTTGCTGGTGTGGGATATAGGATGTCTACTACTTTCCTTTTTCCATTTCCAATGAAATTGCCATTCAGGTGAGGTGATCTCCCAGTTTTTCCCAATGTGTATTTCTGGGCTACATGCATCTATTACGAAGGAGTATGACTCTGTACATGAAATAAAACAGCTGGAAGAGCTGCAAAATAAGTTTTGAGTGATGGGAGCTCTGGCATGATGTCAGTTACAACATGACCTTATTTCTGATCTGTTTTTCATTGCTGTGAGTCAGGCTGAACTTCTTTCCTATGTAAGGGTGATACCCCTGTAAAACTAGTGGAGGCAAGATCAGAATGATGCTCCATGTCTCTGAGAAAAATCAGGATAGCACAAAATAATGATTCAAAATGAAGGCATAGGTGAAACATTGCTTTCACATGGACAGGGGCAATATACTAGGAATGTGTGATGGGAGCAGAGTCCTTCTGTTGTCATGGAGACTGAAAAAAATTGTTAACAACTTCTAGAAACAGAAATAAGAGTGTTTGGAATCTCTCCCACCATATTCCTTACAAGTACTAATGTGCAGTTCTCTGATACTTGTTTCAGACCCTGATGAAATAAACAACAATAAATAGCATTTTTTTTGTCTCTAAATGTATGTTTTTATTTTACCAGAACCAATTTTAAATATAAATAATTGAAAAAAATCCTATGTATGTTTGTAAATGCATACACAGCCAGCATGCAGGAAGCATGTATCACAAAATCACACAGAAATTACAGACCCCAGCAGCTACCTTCCTTACACAGGGGAATCCACAAGTGGGAATCTGGCCCAATCCTCCTCACACAGAGTTTGAGGGGATTTGAGGGACTTGGAAATAAATTTGCAGCAGACAATTTGCTGCATGAGGATGATACTCAAACCACACAGTATAAAAAGCTAAAGGGAGGGATGCATCTTTTCAATTATTCCCTCCAATTCATCTTGAAAATATCAGCTTCTCAGCTTCAGCAATTTTGAGACATAGCATAGAGCTGTCACCTGCCATGCGAGGTCTGTGACATGCTTCAGCAGAGGTCACTCTTTTCTTTCAAGTCACAGCTAGAGAAGAGGATTTCTATTCCCCTTTCCCTCATATGTAAGAGATTAGTGAGTATTCACCTAGGAATAAGATGCTCAATTTATTTAATAAAATATGTAAACGATATCAAGGTCAACTAGAAGGAGAATGTGGGTTTGCAAGTTTAAGGTAAACATGAGGTGATGCAGGAGGATGGGATTTACTCCCTCTACCAAGACATAGTAACTAATAACTCCTCAGTGTAAAATGGACAATCTCAGGCCCAAACCTAAACTCTACCCTATTTTAGGGAAAACTTCCAGCCATCTGGTGAGTGTTACGTGTTGCTATACTTTTTGCTGAGCTATGCTGTCATCCTGTCACAGAGCTGAGGTAAAATGAATTTTCATAAAGTTCCTAACTTATTCTTGCCCAGCCGATATTTATCCCGAAACAAAGCTGTATTTCTGTGCTTCTCCAACAGGATTCCCTAGCAACATGTAGAAGCCTTATGGGTAGTAAGTCATCATCTTCTGTGAAAAAGGATGTTCACAAAACCCATGTGAACTCAGGAGAAAATTCCCTTCATAAAGTATTCAGAAAAAAATACAGGTGTGTTAGTGATTAAAGACCATTTTGATAGGCTGATATTCATGCAGAATAAGGCTTTGCTATGACAGCTTTTTGTTGTCAGAACTGAAGTTCCTGAAGGTAACCATATAACCTTTGGGTTTTTGTATTTCGTATATTGACAATAAACTAAAATACACTATAAACGTCATTTGGACTGTAAAAGAAGTCTGAAATGAAAGAAAAGGGAAAATACTAAACAGAGTGTAATGATTGTTTGAAACCAAACCAAAGCCAAGACTTTGAATAATTGTATTGTCTGCTTGTGATTACTCAAAATTTAGCAGAACATCAAATAAGATCAAAATTGCTGATTCAGTAGAGGTTTTTGATGTATCAGCTGGTATGTTATTGCTAGTTGCTAGCTTAAACTAAACTTAAATTATTGTTTATTGTATTTCATAACTGACACTTCAACTTCCTTTAGACAAAGCTGTTTTTTAAGCGTACAGGTATTGTTATCACAGCAGAAGGTCACTTGAAATCTGTTCTTTAGTCTAAATGATGCTTAAAATCAATAGTAGTTCCTGAATAGTTTTCCACTCTTCTTGACTCAGTGGATAAACAGAGGCCCTGTTCAAAACAACATAGAATTTTCTGGCTCAAAGTCACCTTTCAAAAAGAGGGAGACATAAGAATTTCTTTCTGTTGATTTCATTTTGGAATAGTGTTGTCATTTATTTATATCACCTCAACAATTGCTGCCGGAAGGATGCCCCGGGACAAGAGAATATATTTTTACTGTTCAAAATTGATCTATTTAGACAGAAGGCTAACATTTAATTCCACATAGATATATGCTGTTATGCAAATAACTGGGTGCAGTGAATCATTAAATAAAGAGACAAAGTCACAGCTAGTGTTAAGAGGGCAGTACTCGTGAAATGAATGGAGCCAGGCTTGCCTTTTTCAGCAAAATATTTTGCCTGAGGCTTTTTAGCATCCAAAGTGTAAAGAGCCGGCATGCTATCATTCTGCCTGAGCTGTACAGTTTTGCTATGGAACAAAAGATCTTTTTCATTAACAACAAGCCCATTGAAAAGAGAAGCAATGGATCTTTTTAGCTATTAATGGAAAAAACATTAACATAACATTAAGTACACAACTGGGGAAATCCCCAAATTAATATTCCTCACTTGCTGTGGTTTCAGCCACACTCTGTATAATTTAAATCACACTTTAAAGCAGGGGGGTCTGATTTTCCCAAATTCATATGTATACAAATTTAAGTGATTCATTTCAACCCAATGTGTGTGTATAATTTCAGTAATTGTACACACAAATCACACACTTGCCTGTAAATGGCCCCCTATTCTTTTACAGATGGTGAAAAACTGGATTAATTAGAACTGAAATATTGCCTTTAGGTAGCCCATTTAACCTGTTGATAAGCTCAAATACAGCAACATCATGATGATGCTGGAGAACTCCTGCATCCAGTCTTATTAGAAGATGTTTAAATATGTTCTTGAATTCTATTGGGTCAAATGCATGCTTAAGTGTTCTTTGGAGAAGGGATATTTATCTGAATTGGAACTTATATGCATAACTTCAGACTTACTTTGTGTGCCAGTTATTTTGTTACTTAGAACCCACAGTGCAGTAGCAGGGAATTTACAATTAGAGAAAGGAGATTACTGAAAATGAACCATTCCATGTCTGTCAGTGTTGTCCTGCTGATCCAATTGAAATGGATAAGATTTACAGGGCTGCCACCCTAAAGCATAAGGTCTTATGATTTAGCAAAAAAAAAACACATATAAGCAAAAATTTCTGTTGGTCAGTTTATCTTTGCAGAAGGCTCCATTGCAGTTCATAGATCACTGGTAGAAAAAAAGAGTTCTTCACAGATTTCAGTGGAAGCTAGATGAGGCCCAGAAAAAAACATCTTTTGACACATTTTGAGGAAAGCTAAAAGAACAGAAGATGAGAGGAGTTAAACAGATTTCAGATCAGTTTCTGCTCTCTGACACTGTTAGCAAATTTTTAGAAGTAAAAGGCAAAATCTCCTGCCAGTTACATCTGTGTAACATTGACTTCAATGGCATTTCACAGGTAACAAAACACAGAATTAGATCCAACATGTCGCTTCTCACTAAACTTATCCTAATACCTTTGCCTTTCAGGGCTTTAATATCCTGTTTGCTAAAAAAGGTGAAATACAGCCATAAGATATTTCTATTGCCTTTTGCAATGGTATAAAGGAGTCAAACTACACAGATGAACAAAATCCTCTGGCAACAGCAGGAGCATTTGTTACTAATGAAAGCTAAAATTCTTAGGGATGCTATAATCTTGAGTCTCCCGTGAAACAACATCCTCTCCCTTAGCTATCACATTTGCTTTCCTTCACTTCCCTCTGGTTTTTATTATTTAATTTTCTAATTATTTTATCTATCTTTCTGACGATATTTAGGGATCAGTTTGTTTGAAAGACTTGCATCGTATTGTGCTATCTACACATATGAATCTATTTTCTGTAACTATGAAACCTGGTAAACACAACTGTAATAAAAGCTGTAACAGAAAAAAGCCGTCAGACACAGAACCTGTCTTGACTGCTGGTGTATTCCATTTTCTTCAGTGCTATCTGAAATTATTGTCTTTCGCCTTCCAGAATAGGCAAAACTTTTTCGTCTTTTAGCCTGACTCCTCTTGACTTACTCCAGCAATTGAGCCAGATTTTCTCTCTGTTGCTTACTAAAGTCAATAGATTTTGTATAGGTGTAAGAGGAGCAGAATTTGCTCCATTTGTTCCAAACATGCTGTGAAAATACTGATGTGTTTACATAAAAGCACAAGTCTGAAAACACAGTAAATCAACCCCATGCTGTTTCAGTGTCAAAAGCAAGAATTACTGAAAATGTTATTAAATTATTGTAAAAATGGTAAATTAAATCTCAACTGTAAATGATGAACAAATTAGAAGGGCTTTGAGTACAGTTGGCAATGTTTGTTTTATGTCTCCGTAAATGTCAAAATTTAGACTTTAATCATTACAGTCTAAACTAGATTCAGATTTGGGTTTTGTTTACAAGTATTTTCTTCCTTTCTCAGGCTATAATGCAGGCAATGTTTCTTTTTTAGCAAGGCATTCAGACTGTTTCATTACCCTTTTGATAGTTCTAACACATTAGGATTTGAGGATGGTGGGTGAGTCTAAGTGGAGAAAGTAATATTTTTCACGTTACACCTTTAATGAAGTAAAGAAAAGAATGTTTTCGGCAAACCCATTAGTCTATTGCTTTTAGTACTAAATAGCATACTGGTGCAAACTGGTGCATTCTACCCAAAGAAAGAATAAATAAGGAAAGAGTATACAACCACATGGCTGTAGGACAGGAAGATTACTAAATTACTAAATTATCTTTAAGTTTGCATATTGCATAGAGATTGATTGGCTGCAATAAGCATATTGCTCATTTGACTTTTTCTACAGCAAATCCAAAAGGCTAACTGGCTGATTGTAAACTTTGCCGGAATAGGTTTCTTTTTCCTATGAAGAAATACGGGTATGTAATATTATGGAGAGCTTTTAAAATTCCTCCAAATATGTGACCTTTCATATATTACGCCACAATTCACACACAAATGTTAATGATACTGAAGATACTTAAAACTGTTTTTTAAATATTCATGCAGATGTTCACTACTTTACAGGAGCAATATCTTCTTTTAATTGAATTGTGCTTTCAATTAAATTTTGTAGAGTAGGATCAGTAGAAAAGCATAAGGTACAACAGAGAATTTTAACAGTAAATTCCCAAAGGAAATGTAGATATTGCCATAATCTGGGCTGCAAAGTTGAGGAACCTGAGGTAGTTGGTACATCAAGAAGACTCTGAAGTCCTGCCTTGTGATAAGTCAGTCCCCTAAGTCCCATCTAGAATGTAAGGGATAAGCCTGAAATGCACAAAACTTGATCTTATTTCAAAAGAGAACACCTAACCTAGGACACTCCATTCCTGAAAATACAGTGAAGAATCAGTACTGGGTTTATATCTAATACCCCATTCACCTACAGAAAACTGCTTTATCTCCCCTTTCCATTCTCTGCTTATTTTGGAGGAAGCGTTTGTGCCTACCACCACCAAGAGCATCACGACTATTGGACTGTAGAGTATTTTGGAGGAGGCCATCCTCCCTCCTTTCTGCTCAGTTTTTTAAAAAAAACTTTTTTTTTTTTTTAATAATAAAGAGAAGATTACTACAGTCAGATGATTTGTACACTCCTGAGAGAGACCTAGGTAGGCTGAGACTGGTCCAGATCCAGAATTATATTATATGCTTTAATAACACATATAATATAGATATCTCTATATATAAACACATACATATGTATGTATATAAATAATAAAATATGTAGGTACATTGTATGAGGTGATATTAGAGGTATGCATGAGGTGATACTTCACTAGAAAAATTTATTTTTCTTTTCTCTGGCACGGATTTGAGTGACAGAATTGATGGGTAGTTACATAAGCCTGCCTTTAGCAGACACTTGATTCAGTCATATCAAAGCAAGTATTTATATACTTATCCCGTCCATTTCCATAGAAATTCTGTACAGACCTGTTATTAGTTTAACTATCTAGCAGGAAAAATAAACATTTGTTCAACTATCTTGTTGATACAAGGAAAGGGGTGAATTATAAGCAAAAAGTCAATAGCCTGGGTGAAATCAATAGCCCGACGAAGGGGTGAGGTCCATGTCATAACTGCCATGTTATACACCTTACTTTTCACACAGAATGGTGAAAAGGAAGGTAGTTAATGCAGGAATATCTGTACTTACTGACACCAAAACAGTACACAGCCCAGTGTTTTAGTTATTCAAAGTAGGTGAAAAATGAAGACTATATAATCAGGGAAAGTACCACAATACCACCTCTTAATGTTCTCAAACTATGCTCAGCTCAGGGACTACTACTACAAACTGTCTGTAGCTTCTGTGTATGTGATAAATCTCTGCAGATTTCTCTTCCATAAATTTATCAGTTGAAATCATGTAAACTTCATATCTTAATCCTGTCAAGTAATAAATATTAATTACCATGGGTTTTTTGTAGTATAGCTTTGCTAATCCTAAGATTTTCCAGGTGTCCGGAGAACCTAATGAGCAAAAACATAAAGAACTTATTAGGTGTTTAAACTAGTAAGTTAGGCGGTAGCAAGGAATGTTCCCAGGTGTTACAGGTTTATTATGTGCATCACTAAAGAGTTAAAATGGTCACTAGAATGGTTTTTGGCCTAAGCTACCCCCTTCTCAAGCAGTCCCTGGACACAGTCAAAGAGTTAGGAGGTTGGAGAAACCCTTGCCAATGTGCCATGTCAATTAGTTTCTCAGAGAACAAACCTAGGCACATTCAATTCACTGATATAAATGCAGTCCATGGGATATCAGTAGGGACTGTCAGCATCTCTGGCATAAATGCCTTTACTAGTGAATTCACAGATGCTTTGTAGAAAACAATGAGACTTTTCAGTGAATGTAAAATACTTAATTCATTCTCATCATCTTATGAAAATGCAATGGAAATATTGGTACTGTGGATAATGTAGGACAAAAAAGAATTACAGGAATGTTCACATGAAAATGTTGATGCAAAAAAAACAGTTGGGGGAAAGATATTTTCTGGAAAGAGGATGTTGCTGGTTCTACATTCAATTAACAGCATGTGACAGCGAATCGTCATCTCACTTGAGTGTCTAATTATAGAATCATAGAATCATAGAATCATAGAATCTTCATGGTTGGAAAGGATCTTTGACATCATCGAGTCCAACCATACACGCACAAAAAAAACCCCTACAATCTCTGCCACTAGAGCATGCCCTGAAGTGACGAATCTACATGTTTCTTAAATACCTCTAGGGATGGTGACTCAACCACCTCCCTGGGCAGGAGGTTCCAGTGCCTGACCACGCTTTCAGTAAAGTAATTCTTCCCAATATCTAATCTAAACCTCCCCTGGCACAACTTCAGACCATTTCCTCTGGGCCTGTCATTATTCACCTGGGAGAAGAGGCCAACACCCACCTCTCTACAACCTCCTTTCAGGGAATTGTAGAGGGCAATGAGGTCTCCCCTCAGCCTCCTCTTCTCCAAACTAAACATGCCCAGTTCCCTCAGCCTCTCCTCATATGACTTGGTCTCCAGACCCCTCACCAGCTTGGTAGCTCTCCTCTGGACACGCTCCAGCACTTCAATGTCCCTCTTGTACAGAGGGGCCCAGAACTGAACACAGCACTCGAGGTGAGGCCACATCAGTGCCGAATACAGAAGCACCATCACTTCCCTGCTCCTGCTGGTCACGCCATTCCTGATACAAGCCAGAATGTTGTTGGCCTTCTTGGCCACCTGGGCACACTGCTGGCTCATGTGAAGCTGGTTGTCCACGAGCACCCCCAGGTCCTTTTCTGCTGGGCAGCTTTCTAGCCACTCTTCCCCAAGCCTGTAGCGTCACTTGGGGTTGTTGTGACCAAAATGCAGGACCCAGCACTTGGCCTTATTAAACCTCATAGAATTGGCCTTGACCCATCGATCCAGCCTGTCCAGGTCCCTCTGTAGAGCCTTCCACCCTCAAGCAGATCAACACTCCCACCTAGTTTGGTGTCGTCTGCGAACTTACTGAGGGTGGTGCACTCAATCCCCTCATTCAGATCATTGATAAAGATATTAAACAAAACTGGCCCCAAAACTGAGCCCTGAGGGACACCGCTGGTGACTGTCCACCAGGAGGATTTCACCCCATTAATCACAACTCTCTGGGCACGGCCATCTAGCCAGTTTTTAACCCAGCGAAGAGTACACTTGTGTGTGCCATGATTCGCCAGCTTCTCCAGGAGGATGCTGTGGGGGATGGTGTCAAAGGCCTTACCAAAGTCCAGATAGACAATGCCCACAGCCTTCTCTGCATCCAGAAGGCGAGTCACATGGTCATAGAAAGAGATCAGGTTGGTTAAGCAGGACCTCCCTTTCCTAGACCCATGCTGGCTGGCCCTGGTCCCTTGGCTGCCCTGCACTTGCCATGAGAGCTCACTCACAATGATCCTCTCCATGGTTTTTCCTGGTATTGAGGTCAGGCTGACAGGCCTGTAGTTCCCCAGATCCTCTTTCCGACCCTTCTTGTAGATGGGCTTCACATTAGCCACCCTCCAGTCATCTGGTACCTCCCCTGTTGACCAAGATTGTGGATAAATGATGGAGAGAGGTTTGGTGAGCTCTCCCACCAGCTCCCTGAGTACACTTGGGTGAATCCCATCCGGCCCCATAGACTTATGTGTGTCTAAGTGCAGAAGCAGATCATTGACTACTTCCTCCTGGATTATGGGTGGGTTATTCTGCTCTCCATCCTTATCTTCCAGCTCTGGAGGCTGAACACCCTGGGGATAGCTGGTCTGACTATTGAAGACGGAGGCAAAGAAGGCATTAAGTATCTCAGCCTCTCCTTGTCCTTGGTTGCAAGTCTCCCCCCCCACATCCAGTAAGGGATGGATATTCTCCCTGTCTCTCTTTTTGTTGATGTATTTATAAAAACTTTTTTTTGTTGTCCTTAACGTTAGTGGCCAAGTTGAGCTCCAGCTGGGTTTTTGCCTTCCTAATTTTCTCTCTGTATAACCTAACGAGATCTCTGTACTCCTCCTGAGTTGCCTGTCCCTTCTTCCAAAGGTGGTAAACCCTCCTTTTATTCCTAAGTCCCATCAGAAATTACTTATTCATCCAGACCGGCCATTTTCTCCACCCTTTAAACTTGCGACACTTGGACAAAATGGTAACAAATGGACAAACGGACAGCTCAGTTTAGAATGTACTATCTTTGGACAGATTTTTAAAGAGTTTTCTCAGCTGGAGTGTGTTTGTGCTATTGATCCTCTGTCTATGAAAATTCAGGAAGGGAGCAACAAAAACCGGGTTTATATCTCTACTAGCGTTGACTAAACACAAACTTTCATTTCTAGACTGCAGAGAAACAAATATTTCTACCAAATAGGTACTGCAGAGAAACAAGTATTTCTACTGAATAGGTAGAGTTCATACAGACAATTTTGAAATTCCTGTGATAAGCCCAGAAAGTGTTTAGACTCTGCAGTATCCTGTGGAGAAATACTAAGTGCTGTTAGCTGTGGCAAAATGACCTCTGTGTAAGTGCTGACGATATAACCAAGAAATGGCCTAAGAATGACTTGACAAAAGGTGACGGTCTGACAGTGACTTTCCTACTACAGCTCAGTAAGGTGTAAAATAAGACATAGGAGCAGTTCCACTGTGCACAGCAAGAATTAAAACAACAGGAAAAGGAAAGAAAAGAATATCACTCTAAGAAACACTGAATGAGAAATGTGCCTGAGGTGGAGGGTAATTACCTGAGCTGAGACCTGGAGCTGTCTGTGCCCTCACCGTAAAAAGCAATACATGGTTTCAAATGCCAGCAAATAAATGATTGATAAATAAATGCATAAATTACATAGCTATGGATACCTTTCACTGAGATGTCTCCGAAAGGTCTAGTAAAAGGAGACAAATGTCACATACATGACTAGCCTTGCCCCAGCCTCTCAAGGAAACAAAGCAAAATACCATTAACTCCAGAGTCTTTTTCAGCTGTGATATTTATAAGGTGTTCTGAAGGGCACAGGGAGAGCTATACATGAATAACAGTTTTTCTTGATTGAGAAAGTACTTTTTTTTCTGTGATTAGTTTCTTTCATAATTTGTTTTAAAATCACAAATGTTTACTGAGTCGTCTTTGCCGATGAAACAACAGTAACTTCCAAGGAAATCAACAGTAATCAACCTGACATTACAAAGAGAGAAAAGAGTGTTTGAAATTTTGTGTCTAATAAAATAGTAGACCTAGATTCTTAGGCTTCTTTGTGAGCACTTCGTAAAAGAATAGTTACTCATACTCCAGTGATTACTTTTCCATATGCTATTGCTAAGTTCATTATTTTATTGAAGACTGAAGTCAGCATTGCTTGTACCCAATTTTGCATCATAGTTTCAGTCAGTCTTGGGAGAGAAAACCACCTAGAAGGCTGGAGTGCCCTAACTGCACACCTGAGGAGTTACAGCTGAGCATTTTGCAAACAAATAAAAAAAAACAACCATGGAAATGAGTCAGTGCAAAGGTTTAATTTTCCCCATGGAAGCTACTCTATGGATGTGATTTTAAATATTTGAAAACGGTAACCATCAGTCATATATGAACTGCCATAGACTTAGGGACAGCTTCACTCTGGATAATACCCAGCAAAATATCAAATTTTACTGCCTTTTCTCATCCAAAACTGGAATTATCCTTTCAGCTAATCAGCATGCGGCCTGATCCCATTTCCAGTGAAACTACAGGCAAGACTCCCATTAACATGAACAATACTGATGTCATAAGTACAGAGACTTAGGACATGCTCTTCTCTCTGTGTAGGACTCAACAACCTGTTAAAGCATGCCTGTAAATCAAGCTTCAGTTAATATCACCTCCTCTTTATTTACTTAGGTGAGGGTCTTGACGTACTTCCTCAGTTCACTAATAATGCTACAAATTTAATCAGAAGCAGTAGAAAGCCACCTCTTTTCCCTCTGAGCTCTTGAAGTGTGATAGCAATACCAAAGGTCTACTTGAATGACTATGCATGGCACTGCAGAATCAATATAGAATGGTAGTTAACTGAAAAAAGACTGTGCAAGCTAGAGTATATATATCTATTAAAAAAAAAAAAAAACAACAACAACAAAACAGTAGCTTGAGCTCAAAACGTATTCTGAAGGGCAAATGGAAATAGCCAAGCTTTATTTACTTCCGGACACACTTATCACTGACACATTAGTCACCTTGAAAGTATTGATATACCTACCTAAAAGCCCTTCAAGTTAGAAGATGTAGCCCATGTGCTCACACAGAGGTCTAGATTCATCTGGTCCAATTTTAGATGTTTAGTTGTTTTAGATGTTTAGTTGCCAAATTTGGATAACTAACCTGAAGGCTTCCTCTGTAGTTAACAGAGAGAGAAAAAAAGAGAATCTTCTAAAATGTGGTTCAGGCAGTCTGAGATCTGAATGATGAGAATCAAATGCATATTTCTTTCCATCAGCTTATTAGGATTAACTTCATCAGCTACCAGTGGAACCTACAGCATCTAACACAGATACTTTGAATGCCTCAAGTGAAATGAGGTGAATCTGTGTCCCAAAACCTATTGGTTCTTTTGAAAAATTCTAATAAATAAAAAAATGAGACACTACAAAACTGTATGACTTGTTTGACTTCAGAAATAGCATGTACATGTGACATAAAACTGACAATAAAATGCAGTTGTCTACCTTGCCTGGTATTTCATTTATATTTCTATATATTCTCCCTGAGGTGACATTCATAGCTGATGATCTGTCCACTTTAGTTGTAGAGGGTAGATAGAGAACATGTACCACACTTCAAAGTCTTAAAAAATGTTTATGTAGGATTCAAGTGATAAGCCCATTCAGATGTTGGTGAGAACTTCATCAGAAGTTTGAGATGTTCTGGAGATGCTTTGCTTGCTTCTACCATGCTACAGTTGGTCTCCTTCCTTGATATGCTCCACCAATGAAGGCTGAGCCAGAGGTTAATATGGGCTGCCCATGCATTCTCGCAGCTGTTCCTCTGCATGTCTCTGACAGTGTAAAAAAGACTGCAGAGGGAGCCAGGATCTGTCCTAGTTTTCTCCTGTTCAGCTTGGACCTTAGAAAGAAATCTCTTTGACTTGGTTGATTTCAGAAAATGGTTACTTGAGAGTATTTAAATGCCTTGTCAGAACTTTTATTCCTTGCTTTAAGCTATCTTTACATGCAGTAGAGGGTAAATGATTTTTACAGTGTCCTGGCTTGTCTTGTACTTGATTTTGTCATGTTGACAGCATGGTGCTCTTTCTGAAGCAAACACACAATGAGCTGTGTCGTGTTATATATGTCTGATGTTAAAAAGCAAAGTCACACAAAGTATGCCCCTTTGAATGGGCATTGACTGCTGAGCTGCTAACGAGCACCGACAAGTCTGCCTTGTCGGAAAGTTTTTGCAGGACAGTATGTACCAGTGAGGGAGGAGGAGATAAACATCTACAACTTTGTTACCAGGACAGATTCACAAGAAATAAAAATCAGCATAAATTTACCTAGACATCTGTATCTCCCAATTACAATATGACATTGAAAAATCATCAATGGCAATGCAATGTTTAAAAATGTACATGTATCTGTGTTTAATACTGAAGAGATGTCTGGATAGTTCAAAAGTAAAATCATACCTTTTATATATCTTTAATCAGAGACATTTTGGGGAAAAATTTTATAGCATAAAGAAGTGTAATCTTGTCTTCTGTTTTTGTCCTATAGCTCCTAGGAACATGGAATTTGGTAATCAAACAGTCTATATGAAATGTCATTCCTTTACAATGGTTCAATTGTTATTTAAATTATCTTTTGAGACTTACTACCTTGTTGCTGCCTATCAAGGGAACTGTGGGGAAGAAAGATTTCTACCATAACTGTTAATTTCGCCCACATATACACATTTGATTGTAAAAGCTAAAACTGGATGGGTTATTGTGCAAGAAGAATAATTTTAATTTAGGGGTGGAAGTAATATTCATTAAAAAAAAAATGAAAAAAAATCAAAGATAACAAGCCTTGTGAATTCCAAATTGATAATGTAATGGTCTACAAGCCTCCTTGGCTCACCTTTTAGACTGACATTAGAAAAGCTGTTTATTAGCCTTAATTTTTATTATGTTTGATCACAAGTGTGGTAATTCTTGAATTTTCTCCTTTCTGAAGCATTATCAGAGCCCTTGGGAGTTCAAAACTTTTTGCTTATCTCTGACAGCAATTCATCTACCAAATAAACTTCAAAACAAATTTACTCCTCTTTGAAGTACAAAACTGCAATGTTGAGGTCATTTGCATTTACCCATTACACTATAGTGTTTCTTCTTTTTTTTTATTTAATCAAAATGACAACCATTAATGACAAAAAAAAACAATTGAGTCTTTCTTTCTCTTTTTGCATAGCGTGAAACTTATAGAATGATAATAAGGAATCACCTCAGACAAGCACAGATGAAAATGAGTTCTGCTCACTACTGTATCTGAGCAGCTAAACATTTCCAAAGTGCTTTGATGGCTCTTACTTTTTAAAAGGCTTTATCTGAGCTTCCATATTCTCAACCACATTGAACTGTGTGTTATTAAAAAGTAGTTAAAGTTCTCTTTTCTAAAGTGATTAATCTCACCCCAGCTAATCTCCTCATCCACACTCTGCTTCTAAGGCATAACAGAAGCCATTTTTCATTGGATTTCAGTTGATTAGATAGTCTGATTAAAGGCTAGTTAAGCCATGTTTCAATTGTGGTGGGGAGAGATTCCCTCTGAGTGCTAAAATCCCATTGTATCTTCTGGGGGTGTGGGGCCATGGGGTTGTTTTCCTTTTTTTTTTTTTTTTCCATTGAGTGAAAGAAGAGACCAGTCCCAGCTGGATGTAAGAGCACATCCTTAGAAATCCTTTCCCTCGGGCTAATGCATTTACTTACTTGCTTTCTTTTCTCCTTCTAGCTTCCCATGACATTCACAAATAAAGCTGTTCCACTATTCGGGGAAGAGTTCCCTCCCCTCTCCTCCCCCTTACTTTTTTGCCTTGATTATAAGTTCAGAGCCAAAAACGTCTGGAATAGAAAACCCACACAAATAATTAACATTTGTCAACAAGAACCATTATGCTGCTGGGTGCAAAGCAAAATTGCATTTGCTACTGAAGAAATCAAGTATGTCCTGAGGAGGGGTGAAATTAATGATATTTCAAAAGTGACTGAGATACTGATTTTCTTTTGGTGAATAAATAAATAATACTAATAAGCTAACTTTATAAACAAGTGATATGAATAGCGTGTTAAAATTTTTCCCATTCTGATGAGGAGTAGGTTAGGGAATAATGGGGAACATAAGAAAGTATATAGAAAATCTGAATATTTTGCATCCTGCTGTGTTGATGCATGTTACCTCAAAAATGTATTGCGTTGCTGCTTCAGATATCAGAAAGAATGAAAGGGGCTTTGAAAGGTTAGTGTGAAACTGTTTTAAAATACAAAAGGAAATATGAGATAATAAGCACATGATCCTTTTATATATTCATCACAGCGGCCTCGATCTGGTAGATACTACTTTCAAGCATGCAAGTATTTCTATTGACTCCAGTGAGATTATGTCTGCATTTAAAGATGGCCATGTGTTTCATTGCTTTGCTGGATTGGGGCCATCCTGCTCACTGCCTTGCTTTGCTTTGTCCTTGTTCTCCCTCAAATAGTAAAGCTCATAGCCAGAGAAAACACCATGAATATCTACAGGCTAATGCACCTAGCAGCAAGAGGCAGCATAGATGCAGAAAGAGCAAAGGGGTAGAAGATAAATTTGATTTATTTTTTTAACTAGAACTACAAAGAAAAATGGGGACATGAAAAACAATAGCTTTCATATATTTGGTTTGCAATACATGTTAAAATCTTTGTCAACATTAATTAAAATTGGCTTCGATAGAAACACTGTCTCACTGAAAGATTGAAAGAGGATGAAAGAGCATAAACAAAGGATAATGTCAGCAATATATCCAGATGGGAAGAGGTATGTAGCACGGTGCTGCAGGGATCTGTATTAAATCAGGGATTAATATCTTCACTAACCCAGGAGAGAAGTAAATAGCATTAATTACATTCACAGATAATACTAAAGAGATACTTGGAGGACACGGAAGTAATACAGGAGACTTAATTATCTTAGAACCGGGATCAGAAAATACCTGTGCGCTTGTACAATGCCTGATACAGCAGGTCACTGATCTTGACTGAAGCCCCTCAGAAGTAATATAATAAAAAAACGGGAATTGTTATAAAAACGAACAAGAGTAAAATGTACATTTAAAAAAAAAATAAAGTAAGGTGAAAAGACAGAAAGCAGCATTCAAGGGAAACAACAAATTGGACAGCAATAATTCTGAAAACGACTGTAGGTCTAAAAAAAGACTCATTTACACGTTTTCCATACCCATGTGGTATGAAAAAATCAACTCATTTTTGAGGCATGCATGCAAAAAAGCATGAGGGCTTGTAGCAGGAAGATAAACACACTTTGGTGTATGGTCAAACTATGACTGTCTTTAGAAAATCACATGTGATTCTGAGCACAGGAAAAGTGCTCAGATAAAATATACAAACATTTTAAAGTGACTGAAGGTGTAGTTATGCCTGTATGGTAATTTTTCTTGAATTATAGAATATATTCATGCTGGTTTTACACATTTATATACTCACTTTGCAATAGAGGATACTATAATTATACAAAAACATACATTATATAAAAATCTAGAGTATTTAAGATAAAGTATAGGTAAGTATAAGTACAATAAAAAGCGCATTTTAAATAAGATTATTTTTATTTAAAGTTTTTATATCCAGACAGGAAATGTATAAAAACATTGCTAAAAAACCCTCTTGCTTTTCTAGAGTTTCCTTTGGGTATGTGCAGAAAGTATTATTAAAGGTGATTCATTTGATTTATATTAAACATGCAAATTTTTTTATATACGATTATATTTTACATATTGTATATTGCCAGAGGGGCATGTTTTACTTTATGTCAGATTGATTATCTATTTCTTGTGATGTTTGAAATTTATTATGGCTACCTTCTAAGTATTTAAAAATATTTAGAAAGGCCAATTTGGCTTGCTTCATCACGTAGATTTATAGGGGCAGTATAAAAAAATGATAAAAGCCCAGATAGGTTAAACATCTGAAGGAAAAAAAAAAAACCAAAACTTCCTAGCAGTTTACTAGGTGACTGTGTAAAATGGGATTCAGTTGAACATGTCCGTCTCTTGAAACACGCAAAACAAAAATGAATAGCGCGCTATGAATATCCCAATGTGGTAAGTCACAAATTGCCAGGGAGACAGGCAGCATGATTCAATAGTTTTTTTTCCATGTCTAATTTGTAAGACTGATGTTATTATCAATATTCTCTGAGCACGTGGGGTTAGGGGGTGTTTGAACCGTATGTGATCTATCACCTCCACTCCCCTGCAGACTGGTGAAGTGCTTTGCTGAACCAGGTCTTAATGCTTGCAGCCTTGTTAACCTGCAGGGTAAGAGCCCTGGGAGGATCAAGATCACTTCTGAACTCAGCCAACAGCTGAATTTTTAATAAAGTGACTGCCAGGCAGAGGGATTTGAAATTCTGGATTCGTTTCATTAATATTGTAGCTGACAATCATTTTTCCTAAACTACCATTCTATGGTCCGAATTTCTCTGAATAGACTACTTTTAATAGCTCTGTCAATATGACACCTTCTTTCTTTTTTTTTTTTTATATATAGGAAAGAAAAACATAGTGAAGGAAGACTAAGCTCTGTCTGAAGCTCAGCTTTTTCTTAGACATGTGAAAATGCAGATTTATCTTCATTAAATACTATAATTCAGGGTTTCTTTATTATGATTAGATTTTTAAAAAATACAATTTATTTTTCTTTTTCTTAGAATAAATCCTTGAATAAAAGTGTTGCATTTGGTGGATAGTTTGAACCCTGCTATGTTAAATCTACAGCCAAGAAACAGGTCAAAATAAAAATACAACTAAACTGGCAACCTGGATTCATAAGAAACAATACTGATGGCACCTCTCTGACTCATATAACATCTATGATCATTGTTTATGGGAGCTTAGCCACTTGTGGGAACACAACGATAATAAAACTGTTTAGCAGTTTTATAGCTCACTGTATTTTCAGAGCAGTGTGGTGATGTTAAATAAAGATGCCCAACAATTGTCTTTGCAGTAGATGATTAGACTGCGTTATTTCCATTGTGTAGGTACAACGATCAGATGAGTTGCCCAAGACAGAAATAATGGTAGAGGCAGAGGCAGGATTAGAAGACAAGACGGCAACCTAATAAGTGTGGACTTAGCCAAATAAGAAGTTTCTTCTTTTTGCTTATAAAGCCTTTATCATTGTTCCTAAACCCAGATGAGTATTTTAAGAAAAAAAACTGAGGTCAAAGTTATCCTTATGTATTCTGCTTGATATAGGGAGAGACTTCAAAGTCCCAATAATCGTATCTTTCTGCATCTAATTTCAGTCATGGGATATAACTCAACAGAATCACTTTAAGTGGTAATCAGAGTAGCTGGCTGCTTCAGCCCCGGTGTGGGGCATTTCCAGTCAAACGCAGCAACATGTCATCAAAACGTGGGGTCATTTATGTTGTGCAAAACACAGAATCAGCCTGTCTTTGTAGAAGTGCAGTTTGTGATGTGAGTTACAAACACAACAACAAATCTATTTCTATTAGATTAAATATCTATGGAAGATCTGTGTCACAGAAGGTGAATTTTAATTCAAGTCACTAATATGCCATCAGTTATTAAGGAGGAAAGGAGGTTTACTCTGTGTTTCAAACCACCTCAAGATCTGGGGTTATGCACTATTCTCATATTTTTTTAAAAAACTGTAACTTGCTTTTTTTTATCCGCAAGTCATACAGTCATTTCTGAGCTGATATCAAATAAGACATAGAGAGAGACAGACAACACACTGCACAGTTTGCAGTTGAATTACCTTGTTGTCATACAATCTTTGCTTTAGCACCAAGGAAACAATTTAGGGATACAACAAGAGCTTCAAAGAGTTCTTGGAAACCCCAGTAAAGCTATTTGTACTGGGTTTTCCGACAACTGTGCTTTGCAAACTCTTCTATAGATGGTTGGCCCATTTCTTCATCACTGATACAGATCAAGCCTTTGCTTGTCTCTGTAGATTGTTTGTTTTCAGATGTCTTCTTTCAATAGCACTAAAATAAATTGCAAGTATGACATTTATCTCTGTCCTACTGATTTAATCTCCCTGTTGCTCTCTTTGAATAGAACAGGGATGGGGGAAGGTGCCATCAAATTAATGTGATTTTCAATGCTCCTTTTTATAATGTTTATTTGGCCATAAATTTTGTATTATGAACAATTTTTTTCTACTTGATGATGATTACAATGTATTTTTTACCTTTTGGCCTAATTTTCGCAGTGAATTTACTGCTCATGAAAATTCCTGAGTTAATCACTTAGAGACTGAATTACACTAATTTACTCACAGGCTCCAGCAAGCTGTAGTGTAGAACAAAATATTCAAGTCATTAACAATCCCCCGTCCCCTTTTCCATCCTCTTTAATTAAGCGATTCCTCTCAAAAGATAATACAGATTGAGGTTATCCAATGTTTTTGCAGCATTCGTGACTGTGGAAACCATCCACAGTCTGTGGATGGGGAGCTGTCTGAAAGGGAAACTCCACCGGGATGAGGTTGGCAAGGTAGATTTCCAGGATGCTTAGGAATGTCTCACACTGATAGCTGACTGAGCATTAAGATATATTGTGATATATTAAATGCCTCTCCCACAGGCTTTCCTCAGTGGTGCTGCAGCCGTGCATGGTGGCCAAAGGTTTAAAGTAGACGGTCCCGTCTGCCTGGGGAGATTGCGCTTGTCTGGTGCTGCACCAGCCCCTGAAGATGCAGCGAGACTCTTTTAGCAAAAGGAGGGACTGGGAAGGCACAGGGGCGGGTATGAGCCTTGCCCCAGTACGCATGCTATACCCCAGCCATTTTGTACCTCTATAGTCCACACCAAAGGCAAATCCTTTAAGCTGTTTTTTTGCAACTCTACAATTTTGTTATCCTTTCCTTTCTATAAGGAGGATGTAGAAGAAACTCAAGTGCTCTTTTGCTTCGGTGTATGCATGTACTTTAACTGGTAGAAAGAAAAAAAGGAAAAAAAAATTAAAATATATTAGCTGATAATGAAAGTGTCTTCTGGTAATCAAACATTTTATTCACAGTAGTATATTAAAATTACAGGGTGAATCCTCTTTGTCAGATGTAGAAAAACACTGAGGAGTTCCCACTTGTAACTGCAAAAATTGTTCAGCTGTTAACGGAGAACTGTTAATGAATAATAAATCAAGGTGCATACTTACACATATATATATCCAAAGTATGGTTTTGTTTATGAGAATATCTTTCATTGAAACTGTTTTTTAATGAGAAAAGTGTCTCAAAGGTTTAATGTAGAATACTGCATTAAAATGTACTTCCACACAGCAAAACATTAATAATGTATAAATCGTATTTTAGAATTTCATAATAGTTCTTATAGGTGCACATTTTTTAACTTAGATTTTAGTTTTTCATATACTTAGCCCCATTTTAAATATAGATGTCAAAATATGATTAAGAGAGGAATTTTTTCCCCAAACATTTTCATGCTGAGCACAGCAGTTAAAGTAATTGCTTCTCTCTCCGAGAAAAAACATGTGGGTTCTTCAATTCTAAAGTAATAGACACCTTCTCTAGACTGAAATAATATGACTTTCCTCAGGAGGGAAAATTGCTGTGCCATGGAGAAGGTTAATCTCCTCTGAAAGCTGTTCCAGGTTGGAATTCCGACAGTTTTCATGGATAAAATTCTCCTTGAGAAGCAGTATAGGACGGGGTCGAGAGGACAGTATGCAGAATATTGCCCTTCACCTTTTAGCAATTGCCCTAGCAGTAATTCTGCTGTGGTTCGCAGCTTTCATATTTAGGTATCATTGGGTACAGAATGATTCAAACTCATTTATATGGATGTTGACAGTGAATGTTTGGGATGCATGTGAGGGTCTGAGTACACATCCCAGATAAGGTTTTGACTTGTTAAGTTACCTCAACGAGGTACCACGTGTAGCTCGTGAGCTGGGGTTCCAGTGTCAGCATTGAAACAACTGTATTATGTTCAAGTCTGGAGGCAGGTAGTTTGGCATGAGTTCAGAGATAATTGCTCAGTGTAGGCATGCTGCTAAACATGTGCACAGTTCTCCAGAAATAATAAAAAGTATAACACAGAGTTAACCTAAATTAGTCCACATCCCAGGTGTCTAAAATAAGGCTGTAGGCAGAAACATGGTCCCACTTGGAACCTTCAGCTCCAACCCTTCCCCAGGAGATACACGTCTATGTATTTTTTATCCAGCAACTGAATGGGGAACAATGTCTTCTTTGGAAATGCTGCTGAAAGAAATAAAAATTAAGTGACAGCTGCGTTTTACTTGGTGATTATAAAACTTGCCCAGCAAAATATGCAGGTGCAACTTGCTCCTTTCCCTGAGACTGTGCTAAACCACATCTCCTTTAAGCAGGAACATATCCATGAGGGTCTGAGACACTTTGGATAGTCTCAGCCTCTTTTTTTTTTTTTTTTTGTTAAAGATATGCCACTGCATAAGAAGTAATTCTACATCTGCTGGATCAAAATAGAAGTAAGACTAAGACAGGACATAGCTATTTGACCTAATGGTCATAATACTTACTATAAGGTACTTTGTGCTGATCTTTTTTTTTTTTTTTTTTTTTCCAGGTCTGTTTCAGTACTTTATTCAAACCACAGGAGGAAGTGAGTACCGTTATTACTGGAAAAGAAAAGGAATCTAGGGAATCTAGCTGGAGAATGCCCCATTTCCTTGCTCTGAGTAACTAACTCAGTGTTGGGCAGTCCCATTTTGGAAGTTTCAAAAGAGGGTTTACATTGCCCCAGAAAGAATGACAGTGAGGTGGATCTCTCCATTTCTACACAAACTCAATGGCTCCTGGACTAATAAATAAAAATCATACAACATCAGCACCTCCTAAATAAGTTGAAGGAATGCAGACTTCTCTGAACAAAACCCACATGAACTTACAGTAGAACTTTAACAATTGGAATGAATGACAAAGAAGTAGTATATATTGGAGAAAACAGATTGTATAGCACTGTCAGTAGTAGCTATGTGACAGCTATATTTAGCTAAAAGCCTTCCTCTAGAGACTCTAACAAAATAAATGAAACTCTCTGGGCTGCACCTCCAAAAACAGTACCTGCAGGAAAGCAGAGGAGTGGGAAGGTAAAAAAAAAAAAATTAAAACCCCCAGGATTGCAGTATAATTATTTATTTATTTATGGTTTGGAAATCTTGCCTATGCTCGGTTACCTGTTTGCATTGTTATACAGACACTGTTTTGTTGCCTGTTCTGCGACATTTTGGTTCTCTATTTTCTTGCAGAAATGAGAACATTGTAATGTTTTTAGTTACTTTAGAGGAGTTCGGTATATTAAGTGCTGTTTAATATGGAAGTGTAGGTCATATATTTGTTGTGGTTTAAAAAATGGAGAGTAATTTGTGGCATATGTTTGTATCACTATAAGAGAATTGAGCAAAGCAAGATTAATGCAAATTAGGCATTATTGTGCTCAGAGGCATCTACTACTAACAGTGTTCAGTGTAATGAAAGGAGAATGTTGTGCATGATTAAACTAGTCATATACAAACAATAGCTCAAAGAAAAAAAAACATAATTTTAGGATGTGATTTTCTTCTCCCACATCCAGTAATATGCCCCAGTAAAGACAGAAAGAACGTGAGGAAAAGAGCAGGTAAAACCAGAACCAAGAGTATGCACTATGCTACTGAAAGCAGAGCTGTGCAAGGTGAAAATGGACCCGAAAACAGTGATCATAACTGGGTTTCTATGAAGTTTAGGGGCAATGTTGAGCTGGTGTACCAATTCAGCCTAACAGCCATTAAGCAAACAGAAACCTGCACCCAAAATCTGAAGTATTCTTCTCAGTTTTTATATCTCAGATTTTGCTGTGTAAGACAAACTTGGTTTCTGTATGCTCCCTTTACAGTAAAGAGAAAAATAGCACTTCCAGAACACGGTTCACCTTAATGATCTTAGACACTCCATAGAAGTGCCTCTTTATCTCTGCTGATTATAGAAGGAGAATTTGAGGACTATCTTAGACTGGAATAACTAACTTCTTGCTGTTTGAATGAGGTGAGATTAATCCTTTGGGTTCTGATATCAACTGAAATCTGCGATATAAATGACTAAACAGATAATGTCTGGTATTGTGATGACCTCAGTACATGCTGAGTCTTCTGTCAATAAGGATTGGATCATATTGGTCACGTAAGGAGTAGAACCAAGACAGGATCTCAGTATCAGTCTCAAATTTCTGAATTATTCAGTTACAGGGATTTAAATCCCATAGCTTCCAACTGTTGGTTTATATACCAACTAGTGAGTGTTAAAGCAATTTTCCCTGTTCAGAGAACCTTGTAAGATTATATCTAAAAGCTAAAACTACATATAAATTCCAGTGGCAACAGTACCATTTAAACATTGCACTTCAATGGTCTTGTGAAAAAAAGAATAGTTACTAAATTAGGATTTATTTGGATTAGGTTTTAAAAATTCTATTTTAATTTTCTGAATAGAAAGATTAAGGATTTCTTGATTTTTCTTCTATAGTTTATGTATTGTTCATTTTCTTTTCAATTGTTCCAGAAGTAGAATCAGTTGTTCAATTATGCTTAGGAAATTTTATTTAGAGAAACACTAATGTTCATGATTTGTTTCTTCTGCACTTACAAAAAAAAAAAAATTCTTCTGATTTCCACAGCAACTTGGACTCTGGTTATTCAATAAGCTTTTCCCTTATTCACTGAATATAAAAATTTCTGATGCTTTCTTTTGCTCAATATCTGGGAGTGGGAACCTTACTGTCTGATTTCATAAAAGGATTCAAGGCAGTGAGACATTTCTGGACATCTTAAAGATAAAATGAACCAAGTCTGAGCTCTGACGGTATTCTCTTTATGGCAGAGCTGCCCTCTATTTATGGCATGGGTTCTTTATATTAATGCCTTAGTTTGGTTTAGGAGTTCATCTGAGAAACAAATCTCCCAGTTCCAATTTTTCCTGTACTTCTGCTGTCATTGTAGAGAGGTATTGGAGCGCGTAAGCTGGATGCCTTTCTGATGAAACTAAATCAAAAGACACACGCCAGGAGCACATGTAGAATCCTACAGCCATTAATGGGCATTCAGACTAGAGCTAATCCTAAGTACCCTCCTCCTCCCCCCACCCCAAAACATGTACAGAATGCTCACTGGGTCCTCAGCACTGTTTCTTTATGGGATTTCACTACAGGTCTTCTCTATACACTGCACAGCCTGCTTAGGTGGACATAACTTCAATCATTTGATGTTTCCTCCCTTGCTTATCATTTAATGGTATTAATGAATTTTGAAAGACTTGTATTTAAAATTCTTTAGCTTTGTTTTTCTAAAATTACATGGGGTTTTTTTATGTTTTCTCCTCTCCACACCCAATTTTTTCATTCTCTTGTTCACTTAGCTATCATTAAATTCAAATAAAAGAATGTAATTCTCTCTGATAATACAAACATGCATTGACAAATCTTTCAATAAAAAGTATTCTATATCTTCTTTCACATTTAATATGTGGTTAGTTTTGAACAGCATCCCACTTTGCACTGCCTTTAGGTAGTTACACATGAATAAATTATGTTCAAAAAGCACTGATAGCATGAATTGAACTCCTCAAAGCCCAGAGCAGTTGGAGAATCTCCATCTGTATTCCATCTTATACATTCCATATGTATTGCGAGATACAAACTATCTTTACCTATATTTTATTATTGTTCTAATTCTAAGATGCCACTAAAATCTTATGGGAAACACTAGGGTTTTTTTTTGATTTTCTCTTTGACACAAGTAAAATTCTTACCACTTTACAATTACTAATTATTTACCATATCATTACTGTACAAAATGTCACAAATATTTACTTAAAATTAGAGTTGATTTTCTTTAGCTATACACCAATCTGATATTTGCTTTCCACCAGCATTCAAGGAACTGAATGTTTTTCTGCTCATAGAAAAGCTTATTTTAAATTCAGAGACTTGATATACTGTTCTAAAAAGCTAATGAAGAAGTTTTGAAGCACTTGATAAGAAAAGAAATAATGACCCAAACAATGCATTGACTGCATCCTTTTCATTTCAGATGTATGCAGACAGGATTCTTAATTTTCAGTCAGTAAAATAATAGTCTGATGCTGATTCCAGCTCTAAAAGAGTTTTGTTGTTCCAAAAATGGCATTATCCAACTGGACTTGCTGCTTCTCCCTGAGAAACGTTGTATTTCCCTGAGATCCAGTTGTATTTCAAGGACAGCCCATACTACCTTTCACTCAGATTCAGATTGAGGACTGTGGAAGAAGACAAGGGAAAAATCTGGGAACAGTTTGAAGAGTCATCTTAAGGGAAATAAGGCACATTATGTCAGAAGGCCTGTATTATAAGGAAGTGAATAGAGATATGAAGAATGACATATACACTCAATTTCAAAGTACGAGTGGTAAACGGGACAGCAAGGTTGTAGTCCAGCATGTTTCTGATGGATAGGTGGAGGGAAAGTTTTTGTGCTTAAATTCTTTTGGAAATCAGGTTGTATCACTTGAGTATTAACACGCTTGCACTCTGGGACTGGCAGACACAGCCCAGGGTCTCCACTGAGTGTTTTCAGCACAGTGCTCTAGTTTAGTCAGATTGTATATTGATATTAATTAACTCCACAGGGGCTTAAGGATTAACCATATCAATGTTAGAAACTGTGGAGATCCTTGATAATAGTATTTTAGTTATTTCTTTTGAAAACAAAGAAAACATTTGGTTTACAACTGAACATGAGCCCATATTCATACCTGAGTGACCTCTATAATTGAAATATTCCTAGAACTCATATGGAAATGTAATGGTCTTAACAGTACTAGCAGGAAAGAGAACTGTATTAATTGGGCTTGAAATAAAGAATCCAAATAGTTTTCTTTATTCAGCACGATGATTTCTCTTCAGAATATATGACATTATGAAGATAAAGAAAATAAACTAATAGACCTCTTACAGCACTTTAAGCAAAACAATATAATGAATATTTTCAGCATCAGAATCCATATACACAAGTCCCAAGGGTAGAATACAGTGGGAATTATTGACCTGTGAAAAATCTGATATAGCAAATATTTTCCATGCAATATTGTACCAAGGAGACACAGAGTAAACATGTTGAAATATGAACAATGATTTCAAATTTACTTCTACAAAAGAAAGGAAAAACTTTAGGCCAAATGCTTCCTTGACAGAAGAAGTTTCAGTTCTATTCATTCAGTTTAATCAAGTTTAGTTCTGCTGGTTTCTAACAGTCTTTGTCCGTAGACATTGGAATTCCGGTCTAATGACTGTCTCCATTAAATGTGATTGTGGCCTGTTCATTTCCAACACTTTATTAAGACAAGCAGAGGACCAGGAAAATGCCCACATCTTCCTTTCAGATAAAGCCAGAGGATTTCCATATATCTCTGCTAGTAAACCTGTTGTTTGGAGCTAGATGTCCCATGATTATTATTATTTTTAGTTATCTTTCCTAATGTCTAGCCAGTGTTAGCTAAAGCTCAGCTGGGTGATGTTGTCAGAAGTGAAGACATTTTGGAGAACTTTCTTCCTTCGCTTTCTATTGATGATTCTCACTTTCAGGTTGCATGAAGTTTTGAATTCTATATGAAGACCCTGGGCTTGTTTGCATGCTTAGTTGGCCACAGCAGACAGAAAACCAACAAAAAAAAAAATTCTTTTTGTCACTAGTCAGAAGTAGCAATAGAGATAAACATATTTATATCTTCCATGCTCAGTTACATATTCTTTCTCCTGGATCGGTCAGTCTGTGTTTTCTGCGCATCCTCTTACTGCAAAAATGTCCTACCCGAACCCTATAATGAATGTAATGCATCAAATTATTTACTGTAAGATAAAGATATTTGACTTATGTGCAAAGATGTTCAGAGTGAAGGGAATCCCCATTTGTAGGGAAAACAAAAGAAAAAAAACCAAACACACCTTCTGCAATTTTTCTTAACATCAAATAAATCCTAATTTTAGTGGAATTATTGGACATTGAATAAATGCCATCCACTGCCTCTGATCTATGTTTTTTTTTCCCCTCATTTTTTATGCTTTATATTCTCTTTATTTCTTGAAAGGTAATGTGCAAAAGAGTTCAAAAAACTGTGGCCTCATTTTGTTCTTTGTGATACATGATTTTTTAATTTTTTTCTTTTTAGAATGTGTGTCTTTGATTTCTACGTTTGAATGCCAGGATTTACTACAGTCCTGGATTTTTCAAGAAGGTCTCATAGAATCTCACAGACTTTGACCTGAAAGAAAGGAATGGATGCACCTGTATCAGTAAGTTGTGATGCTTAAAGCAGCATTAGTAAGAGGGAGGAATTATATGAGCATACATTTTCTTCTAGTAGAATAACTTCTACACAAGAACCTTTATTGTCATGAAGTCTCATCCTAGACAGAATAATTGCACCGATTCTGCATTTTACTGCAAACCGGACACTCTGCAAAGCCACCTCCTACAAAAACAGTTGTCTTTCAATGAAGAAAATTTAAACATTTGATGTGTTTGGAACACAGTTAGCCTCTCAGAAGTTATTAAACCTGATAATTGTGTTAAATCAGGAAGTAGATTTTTTCTACACTAACAGTGCTTTCTGGGCCAGTGTAGGAGCAGTAAAATGGCACAGCATCCCTTATGTACCTGAAGATAAACACCAAAGTGTCCAAAGTAAAAGCATAACAAACCTGCACACACAAGAGCCAAAATCTTGCTTGTGTAGCTGAAGCCATACTGAGAGGGAAGAGAGAGAATGATGCTAAAATATATCAAGTTAAGCTCATTGTTCCTCAGCACTTCTGGCTGGTAGAAATCATTCAAATTGTGTAATTGAAATTTGGCATAAACCCCTGCCAAATAAGCAAATATTAACTAAATAAAAAAAAAAAAGACATATATTGTTTTCTTTGTTTCCTTGTTCTGAGCTTGATTAGACTTACTTTCCTCCATGTTGTGCAGCATTTTCTTAATTATAATGCTAGAATTCACCTTAACAAAGAAAAGCACTGTATTTCTTATGCTAAAAACACTGTACATTAAAGTAGCTAGTGTTAGAGTGTTTTTTCCAAACCTTCTCTGATCACCTAAAGACACTGAATCTAATTTCTCGTCTTGTTTTCTCTTCCACAGAGATATGAATTAAAATATGGGATATTAACGAAATATTCATGTGTGTTGCAGCTGGTGCGCTGCTTTTCTACAATGGAAGGAAACATTCCCACATATGTAGCTGAACAGTTTGTGCTGTGATGTCTTCATGAGTATGTGCCTGTATGCATACACACAGATACAAAACTAAAAAAACAGATTCAGAAGAGAAAAAGGATAAAAAGGCTTTCATGTGAGAAGATTTTGATCAAACTGGGTTTTTCCAGCTTTGAAAGGAAATTACTTAAAGGGGAGAACAAGAGGGATCGATAACACAGTGGATTCAGCGGAGCAGGTTGTATTGGGTTTACATGGCAAGGTTTTGGTAGTCGAGGGGCTACAGGGGTGGCTTTTGTGAGAAGCTGCTAGAAGCTCCCCCATGTCCGACAGATCCAAAGCCAGCCAGCTCCAAGATGGACCCTCTGCTGGCCAAGGCCGAGCCTATCAGTGACGTTGGTAATGACTCTGGGATAACATATTTAAGAAAGGGAAAAAGAACTGCTGTGGAACAGCAGCTTGAAAGAGAGGAGTGAGAATATGTGAGAGAAACAACTCTGCAGACATCAAAGTCAGTGAAGAAGGAGCAGGGGGAGGTGCTCCAGGTGCTAGAGCAGAGATTCCCCTGCAGTACGTGGTGAAGAGCATGGAGAGGAAGGCTGTCCCCCTGCAGCTCACAGAGGTTAATGGTGGAGCAGAAATCCACCTGCAGCCTGTGGAGGACCCTACACCGGAGCAGGTGGATACACTTGAAGGAGGCTGTGTCCCCATGGAGATCCCCTGCTGGAGCAGGCTCATGGCAGAATCTGTACCCCCATGGAAAGAGGAGCCCATGCTGGATCAGGTTTACTGGCAAGATCTCTGACCCTGTGGGGGACCCATGCTGGAGAAGTCTTTTCCTGAAGGACTGCACCCTGTGGAAGGGATCCACTCTGGAGCAGTTCATGAAGAACTGCAGCCTGTGGGAAGGACCTGCATTGGAGAAGTTCATGAATGACTGTTTCCCATGGGAGGGATCACATGCTGGAGCAGGGGAAGAGTCTGCGGGGGAAGGCGTGTCAGAGACAATGTGTGATGAACTGACCACAACCCCCATTCCCCCTCCCCCTGAGTCCCTCAGGGGAAGGAGGTAGAGAAAATCAGGAATGAAGTTGAGCCTGGGAAGAAGGGGAGGGTGGAGGGAAGGTGTTTTAAGATTTGGTTTTATTTCTCATTATCCTACTCTGATTTGATTGGTGATAAATTAACTTCCCCGAGTCAAGTCAGTTTTGCCCATGACGGTAATTGATGAGTGATCTCTCCCTGTCCTTGACTCACAAACCTTTCACTGTATTTTTCTCCCTCTGTCCAGCGGAGGAGGGGGAGTTGCTGGTGCGACTTGGTGGGCACCTACTGTCCAGCCAAGTTCAACCCATTATACATGTGAATAGGGATGGAACAATCAATGTTTTGCATAAGAAACAAAGATGAACACGATGAAATTGTTTGGGACCACTCTAGGACAAATTAGACATACAATGCGTATACGTTGAAGAATGCACTGCCACAAGACACTGCAAGATCAGTTCAGGAAGAACTGCACAGCTTTGTGAAAAACAAGATGTATGGCTGCAATCTCTTTCTTCAGAAGTCAGATTTCAGGTTTCAGAAAGCTGAGAACATATACCTCTTGTTCTCTCTCCTTAAACAGTGACTGCTACCACTGTCAGAAATAACCTATTGGCACAGGTAGACCTTTGTTCTAACAAAAAAAAAAAAAAAAAAAAAAAAGGAAATGTATGAATGATTTATGGAAGACACATAGACTATATCTAGCCTAATAAATTAAACAGTGCCTGGGACCATTTTCAGATGTTTTGTGACAACCAACATGAAGAAGCATAAGTCTGTTCTATTAAACTCTCTTATCCTAAAAAAAGAGTGGCCAAATCCAAACTGTTTATTCAGAAAGGTTGCTGGTTGGTGTTAAATCCCAAACAATGTCCAGGAATTTTTTTTGCAGAGTACCAGTTGGCCCAGGCCAAAAGCATGCCATGTACTGTTCAAACAATTTAATGGGAGAGATAATTGTATGCCATTATCCACGAATTGTTTAATATCCTACTGTAGACATAACCTTCTTGTACTGCACAAGCACCACTAAAAAGACAGCAACAATAAATACAGCAAGAAAGTGAATTCCATTCTTCATTAACGTAAAACAGATCATTTATATTTTTTGTATAATCCTACTAAGCAGGAGAGTACTGTTGATAGAAATAAAAAAAATACTGAAGATTTTGTATCTTTTTTTAAACATTCCTTTCCCATGCTTCCTCATGTTTAGCATCAAGCTCTGCTACGAACAGTAAAGCAATCGAAAGGAGAGCAAGACCTTTAACAGTACTGTTTTAAATCCACTTTAAGTTAGCAATGACAATGCACCAAAACTTATGTTACACAAAAGCAGAAGTGCTAAAATTATATAGGTAAAGCACAATATATTTAATTCCGTGCTTACTGAGATATTTGGGCTATTCCAAATACTGTGCTCCCAAACTAAATCTTGGGACAGTAACGTTATCCCAGATAAACCCTGGACAAGGAAAATCATAGCATGAGCATCACCCTCAGGGCACCTCATATTTATCATACCCACTGAAATATGGAATAACAAAATAAAACCTAACCCAAGTACATGATAATGAAATAAAGTTTCAGTTTTAAAAAATGCTTTGGCCTTCTCTTTGTATCCTTATCAATCTGCTAATCTAAGAGTGGCTAGTTCTACACAGACCAAATGACTCTAATTGCACAATTACAGCATTAAGACTATTCCATTTACCCAGCAAATTGATTGGCTAAACAGACCTAAGTACTTTATTATAATATAGAATTTCATAAGAAAATAAAAACAATGTTGATGTTCAGGCCTGCTGAGAAGAAAATGCAGGGCCAGGGTTTTAGCTAATGTAGATTGGTAAGAATCCACTAACGTAAATGGCTTCGTTGATTTACACTGGCTGAAGCATATAGCCATACTTACCAGTAGAGTTTGCATACTTTTTCTTCTTCAGTGTAATCACGCTTCAGCTGCTCATGATGTTTGTGTTACTATGTCTAAGATGGACTAAATTCTAAAGGCATACTGCTTACAGGAAAGGTTTTATATGAGGCTGTCAATTTGCACAATCCTGTTAAAATTACAACTAAAACATTCCAGTAAGTAAACTCTTAAATATTTAGTTTCTTTGTCATTAACCAACCAGAATAAATTAAAATGTAAACCTCAAACTTGCAAAACATTTAAACGATCACACTAAAGCATTAGTGTAGGATAAACTTAATCTTGGCAGTACAGGAATGGTGCTTTAATAGTATGTGTCTTTGAAGAACCAATAAATGTTGCAGAACAATATTAAGCAATGTGTTTTGCAGTCAGAACTTTAATACACTTATTCTGTGTTTTTGGGAGGAGGAGTAGGTTCGTATTAGTTCATGTTTCTTTTGTGTCTTGGACTGTAAATTAAGCCTCTGTTCCTTAGGACTGCTATTTTTTGACTACAAAAGCTAAGATTATAAAGGCTAATGTTGCTTAAGTAAGGAGAATATAATTTATTTTGTTCTTTGTAGGGTAGTGAAGCAAAATTCTGGAAGACTACAATGAGAGGTCTCTCTTGTGACGTCACTGCAATATTGGTTGATATTTTGGCAGTTATTGTTCCACAACTTTGCTAGTCTTCATAATTATCCTATAATGGGTAATTCAATTACCTAAAAAGAGTTGGGTGATTTTAGATCTCTTAGGGTACTGTAGATGGCCTCTAACTGCCCCTCTTGAAAGGCATCTATTTTCTTCAGGTTCCATGTCATATTTGTTGGCCCTACACTGAAGTACAGATACACAAACAACTAAAATAGTTCTAGATAACCATGTTCACACACTTGACTATAATATATCTATAATGTAAACTATAGCTCAATATAGATGTTCTGAGGATTTATGAAGATGAGAATTCCAGGACTTCTAAAGTGGAATGTGATTGAAGAATTTTAATTGCCTTCAAATCAAGTAACAAAGTCATATATAAACTTAGCCTTAGCACCTTGATATGGTTTGATTTTGTGTTGAAATAACAAATTTTATATACAAAGCTCAGGAAATAAGTACAGCATAAATAATTTTCAGAATTTAAAATGGATCTATTTTTCAAAATTAGAGTAACATTACTATAAATTATGTTTATAAAGACCATTATATTTCCAGAACAGCACTGGGAAATAAACACTGCCAAAAAAATCACAGTATGGACCCAAAGTTACCATAGAGTGTCATGCAATAGTGTAATGTTATCTTCTGCTTTGGTTGGAAACCCAATTTGATACATCAGAGGCACCTCTATAGCAAGAAAGATAAAGAATTCTGAGAATTAGGCATTATGAGGGGGATGCAATTAAACACCAAGACACCAAATCTTCAGGTGTCTGTGGGTGAGATAGGTGTTAAAGCTTCCCCTACAGTCAGTGGAAGCCTAATCAAAATAATCAGTGAAACCTAGAGTGGGTACATGGATGGCACACAAGAAATTTGATTCAATTGCCCACAGCCAAGAGGTGGATTAGGTACCTGGGAGCATCTGTGTGTGTGGCAACTGAATACCACCCTGCTTGTCCTATGTCCTGTTACAATTTATGGAGATCTTGTCAGTGAAGCCTAAGGAGGGATTTATTTCCCACTGTTGTAAACATCTAAGATTGCGTTCAGTTACCTACACAAAGGCACCTTGTGTTATTTGAGAGATGGCTTAGGTGGCCATCCAAAATGTTCAGACAAAACTGGTGGATATGACACATAGGAAGTTAGTGCCTTTCTGGTCCAACAATTAGGGGCCATTTTGGGACACTTTACGTTCATCTCAAAAGACAGTAAAGATTTATGGTTGAGTTACTGAAGCACATCTTAGATGTTCACAATCAGCTGAGTTGAATTACTCTGCTGATGCTATCAGCTGGACCTTCTTCAAGTATAGATAAGTAGGATGGGGTTCAGTTGCTAAAACATATGCATGTAACACCATTTTAATGATCTTGTGCATCACCGTATATTTACTGAGCATCCACACAGGGATGGCAGTTATAACACAATAACTGCAGGAGGTCCATACCTTCTGGAACAAGAACCAGAAGGCAAGCGGGTTACATCAGGAGCTTCCAAACATCATTAGATGCCTCGGTTTAAGCAACTGGATCCTACCTGCACATCTGTAGACAGGCAAACCTAGGTGTCCAACAGATTGAATTCCATCCTGTCCTGTGCTGAATACTGCTCTTCATAACAAAAGTGAAACAGGGTCAAAAAAAAGTTGTTTATGGCTGATAAGGTAACAGTTATAACTACTTGTGCATTTGTTAAGTCTTTGATATAAGCAAAGGAAATCAGCTTTCAAAACCTGTTGAATTCTTGACCAAACCCTGAAATCTATGACATTAGGGTCTCATCTTAACAAAGGCTGTGCAAAATATCTTAACTGAACTAATATTTTATTTTTCTAATTTCTGCTTTCACGCTTCAAGCATGAACTGTCATAGCTTGTTGAGTTTACACAATGATTGTATAGGACTACTCTGAAATAGCTATTACTTGAGAAAAAATTTACATACTCAGGACCATAATTTTAAAATTTATGTAACAGTAACTGTACCATATACATAATACGAGCCTTATCCTGCTTGTCTAAGCTTCTTAAGGGTTTAAGGTAGATCTTGTTTTAGGCAACTGGAGAGAGATCAAGCTCACCTTAATGCAAACATTTTAGATGGGATTCTGTTACTTGCAAGGAATATGTATACTTAATAAATAAAATACATGTTATCAATATAAATTTCAGGAGCAGTCTGACAAAAAATTTTGGGCAGAAGATCAGATCTTCAGGAAGAAGATCATGACTTTGGGGAAGTGAGGCAGTAAGTTTCACTAATTCCTAGAGCAGTCTTTTCAGATGTATCCTTCTTCCTGCCTTATCACAGGTGTATAGAGAAGCCGTTTCCTGCTGGCCTGTGCCACTTTGCTGCACAATTCCCCAAGTCTCTTGATGACGGGGACATGAGTCTGCAATGAGGTTACATTTTCTTTATTCCTTTCTGTCATCTGGTCTGGATATGGATATTTTCTCTTTGCATGTCATAAGCCACCATCCTTATAGGCACATGGTGGTAGATGCTGTGCAGTCCAAGTCCCATCTAGCTTTCAGTAACAGATTAAATAAGAGGTTCAGCTGCACACCAGCAGCAGCAGAGCACTCAGGGGCCTGATTCTGACTCTGTCCCTCATCAACACGAACAACTTTTTAACAGCTTCATCAGCATCATGGAGAGCAATTCAGTCATAGGGTTTGCAGGATCAGGCTGATGACTAGCAAGACATGTTCATGGAATAATTAGAGAGGGGAATAAACACTAACATTCAAACTTGCATTTTTGCTTCTTAATACACCAAAGACTGAAAGAATTTTAATTTAAGTAGTTAATATGACCTACCATAGAGACAGACAACTACTAATTTGGGATTCTGATATGATGAATTACAGTGTAATTTAAAAAAAATAGATTTATATAAAATACATTATTCAGTGTATCATTCCATATATGATAATATACTCAGCATATTATAGTTTCACTTATGTGTTTTTTAAAACAATAAAATTAGGATTACTTATTGTTGTTTGGAAAGCATATCCCGGTACATATATTTTATTAAAAGAAAACTTCATCTTGTGAAGGAAAAACATTAAGCATCAATTTATTTTCTCTGGTTAATTATTTTTCCTGACCTATTTTATATTTTTAATCAGTGATTATATTTAATTCACAAGCTTCAATATATTCAAGTTTATTAAAAATGCCTTTTCCTTAATTCAATGTTTACATTGATTTTTCTTACTTTAAATCAAGTAGGGGTGAGAAGTGCTACTTCCTTGGTATGAACTGGATTAATTTCTATATCCTTGATGAAGAAGTCTGAAGTTTAGTCTTGTTTCCTATCCTACTTTCCCCATAGATATTACAGGAAGCAAGCATGCAGCAGACTGTTTGAAATCACAGATTTTTAATCAAAATGAGAAGTTTGGGATTTTCCAGGTTTCTTTTCAAAATTTACCTTTTTGGTCTTACATCAGACAAAGCTCAGTGAACCTTCTATTTTCAAAATATCAAAGCTGAACCTCTCATTTAGTTCTATATGGGACAAGATTTCATCCAAAGGCTGAGAGTCTGGAAACATATGGATAACATAGTTTATTTTGAACTTTTTAACTATGTAACTAGATGGATTGACTAGAGTAAAATTGTGCACAAGTATAAGAAATAAAAATTTATGGCAGTGTAGAATATATGCAAGGCAAAGAGAGATACTAATATCGTATAGGGAAAGGAAAAATGCCTACTTACTGTGCTAAGCTAAAAATGGTATGAGAGAAGGGAATTATTTGATTTTTATCACCTAGAAGAGCTTCTCTCTCTCTCTCTCTCTCTCTCTCTTTTTTTTTTTCCCTAAAGGTCTCTTGTGTCTGTTTTCCTTTTTTTTCCCGATAATGTACAGATACCTACTGTAGAAGTGTGAAGATCTGAAATTAGTAATTTGATATGCTCTCAAAAAAAGAATGAAAAAAAGGAGATGAAATTTCTTCCTTTTCCTGCATTTTACTTCCTAAAGAGTTTCCTTGCAAATAAAAGAATGTATGGGCTGCTGAACAGGCAGTATAATAACTGTGTTTTAGTGAATAACAGCAGGAGAAATTCTGTAAAAATGTGTTTGTACTCAAACTATGTTTTTCTTCAATAGAGTGAGAACCCTTTCTGAAATCTGCCTTTAACAATCTCTGATGCTTCTGTTTGATCAGTTAAGTTATCCATGCTTCTGTCACCCAAAAGTTAGACGATTGTTTTTTCCTACATGGGGAAACAGTTCAAAAATGCAGAACATAGGTGCTTCACATTCTGTGGAATAAAAAGGGCAGTATCTGAGGGCAATTTAACTTATTCTAAAATAAATTTGTAATTAGTTAAAGATGAATGATCCTTTGGAGGTGACTTGCTCCTTCTCAGTTGACTGCAAAACACATCTAGTAGAGCAACTTTTGTTAGATGCTTGAGGTTATAAATGAACCCCATCCTTAAACATTACAATTTTGAGTTCAATGCCTTCTAAAGTTGCCTATTTCTTTCTATATGAATATGATGAGATTCGATTTAGAAGATTATCCCTAATCTAATCTAAAAACAAGTAAGATTAATTCTTTCTAAATACAGACATGGTTTCACTTGTGAAGTTTCAAACAACATAGGACATCCTACCTTGCAACATTGCCTGATTATATTGTTTAAAAAAATGAAGTTAAAAAATGTGGTCAAAATGCAATACAATTGGTTTAAACTTATTAAAGTGTTTAAAGTACTTTCAAAGAGAGTCCCTCAGCTTTTAAAATGGGTAGTCTATTTGATTTGCAACAGCATAGGTCTGCTGACATTCAAGATATACTGCAAAGTCAGTCTGTTGGTTATTGCACTTAGTAAGGACATGACTGTTTAGAGATATTTATTTTTATAACTATTTGTTAGTTTATTTTACGGCAGTTGTACTATATTGTTTGATATTTGTTACCCCCTTTTTGACTTCCGCTACAATTTCTGTCAGGGTGCCCAGGGCTACTGATGGGTGCCTTTGCATGTGTGTTAGTTTAATGAAAAGAAATAAAATTATAAAAAAAAAAAAAAACCCAAAATGTTAATTTTCAGCTTCAGTGCTCTGATTTTCTTCAAAGCCAAATTTCATCTGTAAAATGAATAAGTACCTAATTGGACTGTGAGGTGCAGCTGGTTAGGGAAGTTTTTCAGTTTAGTTCTTCCTCATTTCTTTCTGCAACCGGGATCCAGAATGCACTCTTGGAAAAGTTTCATGTAATATATTGTTCAACAGATAATGCTGAGAAAGCGCTTCTATGTTTTATCATGTATTTTATAAGGATTTCTTTCCTTACCTAGTCCAGCTCAGCAGATAGGCACACATTTAACCATAAACGTAAAAGTCCCTTTAAATCAGTTGAAAACACTGAAGTATTTTTTGCCACAGATGCTTTCAATCTATCTTCGTATTTACAACTATGGCTCACAGAGGTCGTGAGAAGAAAACTTCTGGACCAGGAAAGATAAGAAAATATTTTAATTCTGACAAATCCCCCCCTCCCCCACTCTTTTTGCTACTTCCCCTTCCAGAAATAAATCCTAGCAGACTACCATCTGTTTACTTCCAAATTAGTTCATAGAACTATATAAAGGCATTTTCTCATTTCTTTTCTAGGTGGTCTTCGCCTTTCTACTAATGGGCCATTTGATCTAAACTCTAGAACTTTAGATTTATTATTTATACTTATTCTCAGCTTTCGTAACAGGTGGCAGTTCTCTGCGGTTTCTACTTGATAAGTTAATTATAAAAGGCAGTTGATATAATACATGTATTTTTTCCTTATTTTATATCACATATCTAGTGGTACATGACTAGAAAGAAAATATTGCATAGTTAAATAAATACCTTGTAATAAAAATACCATTCCTGGACGGTCCCTTGTTTGAATTTCACATCCTGGCAAATAGTACCATTGCATTTCTAGTCCCCTAGCATAAATTTGAGGACATCATAAAGATCATATTGTCTTGGCTGATAAGACTAACCTAGGACCTGAAATTACGTTGTCTTCTATGCCTGAACAGAACAGAAAGGGAAAAAAGAAATACTGTGAAGTGAAGAAAATGACACTGGAGAAATTTGAAAAATTTCCTGTATCACCAAACAAACTCAGAAAGGATGCAGTTCCCTACTGTGCATCAGGAACATGTAGATCTGATTTAATTTCTTAAAAAAGATTTTTGCCAAGAGTTTCAGGTAAAATCTACTTGAACCCATAACAACTCCCTGAAACAGAAAACTGTAGAACAAAACTGATGAATAACCTTGTTCCCTCTTATGCTGATGTTATGTCAAAAATACTATGGTCAATTTACTTATCTTGGTTTTAATATTCCAAATGCCATGGTTATTATGAGTGAAGCACATCTAGAGCACAGTTTACTTCCTCCTGATGTAGACTCCTACAACTAGAGGGGATCATGCTTATCATTGAAGTTTTGAAAAACAAACAAACAAAACCCAACAAAACAAGTCTAAATTGCGCACTTCAGCACATCAGCAAAAGAGAAGCAAATTATAGGAGCACATTGTAGGAATTAGAAGAGAGGCAATTCGGAAACATCGGACTGAGAAAAAATAATTTCAGAAAAGCATGAAGCAAGTTAAAAGACAAATCCCTGTGAAAAATCTGTCATTCACAGACTGAAAAATAGTACCTTCTTTTTTTTTTTTCTTTTTTTTTTTTTTTTTACTTTAAAAAAGCAGGCTCATAACCTCAACAAAAGGAGCAGCAAAAGGATTTTGACTTATCAAGCTGACAGGGGTGGACCAAGACGGATTACAGAAGTTGAAATCACTGCAGTTTACCCTCAGCTCAGTCTCAGCAGGTCCTGAGAAGAAAGAAAAAGATATGAAAAAATGATATGAACTCATCAGAAGTTACATAGATGTACAAATCCTCAAGTTCTTATTAGAAGGAGGACATGTCTGAAAGTTACCTGCAAGTTTTAAGGGCAGCACAGAGGACACCTCAGAACCTCATAATCACTTTATTAAACTTGATTTGAGACAGAAAATATCATTCAGTTTGTAAGAAGGTGAATGTGGCTTCAGAACTCTGAGCATGAACAAAAGCTTGGTCCTCCATTTTGTTTAGGGCTGTTTGCAAAATAGCATTATTGAACAGTGACAAAATTTTATTTCAAAGTCAAATTGCAGGGAAGACAGTAGCTGCGTATTGCTGTAAGGGGAAACAGTATTGGTAGTACAAAGTTATACAAAATAACTGTTGTTTGAGCTCCCTTTGCTTAAAGAAAACAGCATTTTTAGCACGTTCAAGCACTGGAGCAGGCTGTCTGAGGAAGCTGTGGCGTGCCTGTCCTTGGAGATATTCAAAACCCAACTGGACAAGGTCTTAGGCAACCTGCACTAGCTTTATCGTGCTTAAGCAGGGAATGTTGGGACTAGATTATCTCCAGAGGTCCTTTCACACTTCAACCATACTGAGCTTCTGTGATTTTTTTTTTTCTTTTGCAATTTTTTTTTTCCTCTACGGTCCATTTACTGGAGTGAATAGGCATACCCAAATTCTGTTTCTGGGAAAAGATCACTTCGTTTAGTCAGGTATATGGAACAAATGACAATAAATTAAGAAAAGTTAGACAGGGTTGGCACATCAGAGATTATTCATGTCACCTAAGAAAATTATGGCCTGTATCACAGTCTCTAGGACTGTCAAGAGTACAAGTAAGAAAAGAGACTAAACTGAACTGTCACTTCTACAATGAGATGATTACAGGACAAGATGTCTCAAACCTTTCTTAATGAAGTAATTGATTCCCAATAGCTAAGTCATATTAAATTAATTTACCGGACCAGTGAAAGCAAATATCTTTCACAGGCAATTTAAATTCTCAGTGTTCAGCCATATCTTGACTCTTGTGCAAGATGAACATGAAAGTATAAAGTTATGGTGGTGTAGATACTGACACTATAGATACTTTATTTGCCATTGTTTAGGTAACATTGCAGATATTTTTTACTTGGTTATATGTTGATATCATCAGTGGGAAATTGGGCAATTTGGGAGGAAGCTTTGAGAAGATATAGAGAATTTAAGATTATCTTCTAAAATCTATTTAACATTTTTGTTTTTTGGGATTACAACTAAAATGAGTATGTTAATGATAACCTATATTTTTTCCATTCTGTTAGATATGCAGTTTATAGTCCCTGAAACACACAGAGGAGCATCAGGGGGAACAATAAATAAATAAAAAAAAATTGGAAGGTGCAGTCTGGAGTATGCTGTAACTAGAGCATTAATATATGCTACAGGAGAAGGATCAGAACTGGCTTGTGCAAGTCCAGAACTCCAGGCAAGTCAGATGTGGGTATTTGCACACAGGCCTCCCACATTCCAGTTGTATGTAGGGGACTGGAAATGCTGTCTCCTGGTGTGTGTTATGGAATCACAGAATCACAAAACGGTTGAGGCGGGAAGGGACCTCTTGAAATCATGCAGCTCAAATATCCTGCTCAATGGATACTTCATCTTCATTTCCTCCCATCAGGTATTAATACACAGTAAGATCCCTCTGAGCCTTCTCTTCTCCAGGATGAGCAGTTCCAGCTTTCTCAGCCTCTCCTCATCTGAAAGGTTCTCCAGCTGGAAGATACAGGTCATAAAGTGACTGCTGAAAATGCTTTCTCAGTCCACCAAGTTGGGTGGAATACCTACTTTAAGAATCCCTTTGGATTTAGGCACCAAACCATTTACCTATCTCAGAACTTGGTGGACATGTAATGGAACTAAGTAACCTCAGAATTCATCTGCAGCCACTGGAAAAAAAAAAAATAATGCCTTAAATTTTGGATTTAATGTCCTAAAATAAGGCATCATCTATGTAATCAAAACCCAGAAATACTTTCTGTTGTTTGAAAAATATATTCAGTACATTCTATCTGCTAAATATACACAGACCTTCAGTATCATACTGTATAACTAATCCTTCTAAAATAATTATGTACCATTTACCACAATATTTCACACCTCTAAATATGATGATTAAGTTCTTTTTTTTTTTTTAGGTCATCAGCAATTATTTTGCAAAGAGAAAAAATTACCTGAAAGAAAAATGACATCAGTAGGTATAAGATAATAAATACAAATGCCAGTCCATTTTTGATCAGCATGAAACTTCCTGAAAACAGCATGCAAAATCTAGTATTAATTTCACAAATGTGGATAATGAAGATGTGAGTGGCAAAGCACGTGTCAAAAGTATGTAAATGAATTGATGTTTAATCTACCTATGAGTAAGAAAAACAATAACCTCCTGCAGGAGGATTGCTTTTATTTAAGTACTGCTATCTGATGAAATCCCAGCACTCTAACAAGGGTTTATAATTTGATAAAAATTACTGGTGACTGGATCTGCATTTTCTTCAAACTGCTGCCCTGCTTCTTGCTAAGTGCACTGCTGACATGTTTGATATTGAACTTGAACTTAAAAATTGCTATCCCAGTAGATGTTTATTAGATTTAGCTGGCTGAAGTAAACCTAGACACAGTGCCCGCAGTACAATGTAAAAACAGATCTTATTTATGTGTGCCGGGAAATGTTGCACATTTCTTCCAGGAAAAAAGGGAAAATCAGAAATAACAAGAACAAAAACACCCACAAAGCAAGGTATTATCCATGCTATTAGAGGATCAGAGAAAATTGACCTGTGTTAGACTAATGTAATGTCATCTTTGAAAACATTACAATACTGTGTAATGTAATTTATTTTTATATAATCATTTTAATACACATTATTGGGAAAAAGCTTGACAGAAAGAAACAGTTATAAATTCAATACACAAGCTGAAGCAGAAGAATCTCGGTATGGGGATCTAATTTCTCATGTGAAAATATTACATACATTTTAGTAGGACCTCAATGCATATCGCTCATTTGAAATTATTTTAAAGAAAACCTATAAGGTTAGCAGAAGTGGTAATTTATGAAGGAAGACACTCCTGGAAATATTTAAACTCTAATAACATATGCTCATCCCTAGACGATCAATATATTTTTTGAAATAAAATATAATATTCTGACAACAAATACTGCAGAACCTTTTTTTCTGCCTACAGATGACTGCAATGCTATAACCTTAACAATCATGTAACTATCTGCTGGTTTGCTAAGACAAGGTCCTCCATCTGGGTCAGGGCAATCCCAAGCACCAATATAGGCTGAGCAGCAACTGGCTTGAGAGCAGCCCTGAAGAAAAGGACTTGGGGGTGCTGGTGGACGAGAGACTCAACATGAGCCATCAGTGTGCACTAGCAGCCCAGAAAGCAAATCGTATCCTGGGCTGCATCAGGAGAAGCGTGGCCAACAGGTCAAGGGAGTTGATTCTCCCTCTCTACTCCACTCTCATGAGACCCCACCTGGAGTACTGCATCCAATTCTGGAGCCCCTACTACAAGAGAGGTATGGACATACTGGAACGTGTCCAGAGAAGGGCCACAAGGATGATCAGAGGGCTGGAGCACCTCTCCTATGAGGACAGACTGAGAGAGTTGGGGTTGTTCAGTCTGGAGAAAAGAAGGAACTCTGAGGAGACCTTATAGTGGCCTACCAGTATCTTAAGGGAGCCTACAAGAAAGCTGGTGAGGGACTTTTTAGGATGTTGGGTAATGGTAGGACTAGAGGGAATGGATTAAAACTAGAGATGGGATGATTCAGACTGGACGTTAGGAAGAAATTCTTCACCATGAGGGTGGTGAGACATTGGAACAGGTTGCCCAGAGAGGTGGTGGAAGCTCCATACCTGGAATTTTTTAAGGCCAGGCTGGATGGGGCTTTGAGCAACCTGATCCAGTGGGAGATGTCCCTGCCCATGGCAGGGGGGTTGGAACTAGATGATCTTTAAGGTCCCTTCCAACGCTAACAATTCTGTGATTCTATGACTTCTGTTCAGGTAGACACATACTTATTTGCCTATACCTACTAAAGCCAAATGGAGAAATATACATGGTAGTGACCTGTGCTCATTGGTGTTGAATATCTCAGGTGTCTGCAGGAATCTTTCTGCTGGTGTCCTGCATGCTTTCTGTCTTCCCACCATCTCCGTTTGTTCTATAGTTCTTTGCCGTCACTGGTCAGCAACATTGAGCTAGTATGAGTAGACCGTATCTCAGAAGTATTCAATGTTGAATTGCAAGTGAAGTTTGACTGTGTTATATATCATTCAGCGTCAACTGTCATGCAAATATCACAGGATTTGTCTGGATGAAGGAGAAGCAATGATAAATACAGAAAATGAAAAAGAGGCAAATAGGCATAAAAAGGCAATGAAAACAGTAAGGAAAAAAGAATGTGTACCTAAAGGGATCAGGAACAGTCCTAGATGAATTGTCATGGATATGGAGAAAAGAAGGAGAATGCAGAGCATGGCACAGCAAACACAAGACTCATCCCTAAAAAAAAAAAAAACACAAAAAAAAACAAGCCAGGGAAAAAAGTTATGTGAAATTAGTTATGTGTTTCTAGCAGGTAAATGAAAAGAAACTGAACATAATGTTGAACCATATTAAACCTCTAAACTCATAAACTCATTGTGGTATAAAGACAGCTTTCTGCTTTGTTACTGTTTTACCTTTCTCCTTTTCTTTTTCCCCCCTGAAACTTGGGTGTAGAAGAAATACCTGTGTTACATGTACGTCAGTGATTTACCTCTAAAACACTTTGATGAGACCACATAAGAGAATTCTAAAAATGTTAACAGTGATATTGGTGATTATCAGCACATTAATATGGCTGACTGGGTAGGACTGCGGGCAAAATTCTCCAAAAAGGAGAAACCCCCCCAAAAGGATTCACATCTCTAAAGCATTTCACTGCATTTAATGATTATCTAGAAAACTTATGCTCAGCTGCTGCTTCATTAACAAGAAAACCTGACTCACAGCTTTAGTATGAAGCTGCCTGGACACCATGGAGTTTCTCTGTATGCTCAGAAACATTTTAGTGTGGATAATACTGACAATTTGGACCTTACTTTAGGTCCAGCCTTGACTGAGACCCAGAAAGTACACATTCCACACCTAAGTTCCCCATTCTGCAACTCATTCCAGGAATTAAAGTCAAAATACAGCTCTTGGAGGAGGATCCATTAAAAAAGCAATGACAGCAAACTTTTAATTTCCTGATGCAATATTGCAACACATGGAATACTCATGGAGAAGGAAGCTTGTCTTCAAATTTATCCTTTCATTTAGCATTTAAAACCTACCTTTCATAACCTAAGAAACGGGTTATACACCACGTTTTGAGGAAGGATTCAGAGTTAGTATGAGGTGTAGTGAAAATAATTATAACAGTGCTTTGAAGCACTCTGAAGACAGAAGTGTTTCAAGAAACACCTGTCTGTAGCATTTAAAACAGGTCTTCATGCCTGTCCTAGTCTATCTAAGCTGTACCTTACTCAGTTTGCTGACTTCTAGGACTTTTCTGAGATACTTTATTTTTGCCCCAGCACCACTGTGGAAGCTTAACACAGGATGATGCTTCTTGTGCCAGACACCATCCCAGTTATACTCCTGTTATTAATTTTGAAGGGATTAAGTTCCTTTCTAAATTTATATCTAAATTCCAAACAGAAAAGTAGTTTAGACCAGATTTTTGTTCTTTTATGTACTGAAACCCTAAATTGCTGCTGACTGCAAATCTTCAAACACAATTCCTTAACAGTTATTGATTTGTATTGGAAATGTTGACTTTCATGCTTTTGAAAAATATTAGATTTTTTTTCACTATTTTTAATGGAAGAAATATAGTTTTGCACTTTTGTAAAATATAATATATGTTGTCCTCATTATCAACCTCATTACATTATCTGCTGTCCTCTAGGAGGGTTTCTTGGTATTTCCTGACCAGCCACTGAAGTCTCAAGTGCATGTGAGTATTTATTTGACAGAGGTTTCATTCTCTTTCTGAGGTTGTTGTTTTTTGTTGAGTGTTGTTTTTTTTCTTTATCTGTTTTTAATTTAACTTGGTTATAAAATTTTATTGTGATCGTTCATGACAGAGGAATGAGCACATTTCAGTTTTATTCCTTATTGCTTATTTCTATTTTTTCATATGAAATACATATAACCCACTATCTGTAGTTTTCAGTAATCTGCCCTAATTAGATTTAAAGCACATATTTTAATATGTTATCGACAACAAAGCTTCTACTCCATCACTGTCATTTAGACCAAAAGAATTCAAGAGTAAATAAAAAATATGGTAATTGTGCAAAGCTCTGAATATTTCTGTTTGTTGGGAACTTCCCAAGAAAGATAGGAATGCTGTGTATTTCATGCTAAAAATCAGGGCCTTAAAGTTCTGGGATTTTTTCACAGATTTTACAGTGATCTGACTTGGCTCCAGGCAATCACTATTTACTGTGAATACTTCTAGTTAGTAAGGGATAGAGTAAAGTTTAAGTGAAAGCAGCTTAGACCCTTGTTGCTATGTATGTGACACTAACTGGAAATGTATTGTTTATTTTTCTAAGTGTTTTCTGCAAAAAAAATTAGGTGATCAAATAATTTCATATTACTGATTATAATCGAGGTGAAAGCTTGAAAAACAAATGGTTTAAAAAAAGGTAAAAGAGAACCCAAGGAAAAACAGCAATATGTGCTTAGCTTCTAGATGTAGAAGACAGACCCACATTTTTTATTTACATATTTTAGGTAAATATTTTACTGACTAACTGCTTTATATAACCCAAAGCTTTCCCTTTCCTATTAAAGTTTTAAGAGCTCTTGTGAGCTTAAAATATGTTCCTTTAGAAATGTAAACCTTTCCAATGTATCTTGTCAAAGGTTTCTGTCTTATCACCCACTATAACCAAACTTCAATCAGCACAGTACCCATGGTACTTAAAAAGCAGGATTCATTTTTATGTGCATTGGTTGATATTACATGTGCCAAACTTTATCAGAAACGTGTTGTAGCAGAGCGGTATCTGAGTTGTATCTCTCAAGAAAATGTAAATTTTATGCTGATGTGTGTTTTTTCCATCTTAGTTGGCAGTCCTGGAGAGCCACTAAGAACTAGGGTATTTTCAAACATCAGTTTTCTTTTAATTTGAAATAGCTTTTCTAATAAATTTTCTCTCAAAAATCAAAGTTTCTGATCTGATGAGTGAAGAGGACAACCACCTTATTTAAGAAATCATTTTTTCTTCTTAGCACAAAAAATTTTAGGCAGATTCATAAAACTCCAAACTCTCCTGAGTTCATCCAATCCTGCTGGACACATCTGGTAAATTCCTGTGAGGCATGGTCTTATCCAGACCTCGTAAACATCTGTAACCTTCTTTTCTTGTGGGATGGGTAGGCAAAGAAATCAGTACACTGCATGATCTCTAAACCAGTAGATGTTGGAATGTGTTTTTGCAGCTCAGAGCAAAATTTGGTACTGCATTATCCACAGGTTTACAGTCCTGGGGAGAATACTTATTGGAAAGGTCCAATCAGAGCCACTCTCAGCCTTAACTGAGAAATAGTAACAAAAAACTGCCATCCATTCAGAGGGCTACAGTTAATTTTCCATGCAAATCCCACCTATGTAGTATCGGAGATTTTTTGTTTAAGGTCTCTCATCCCTTTTCTTCTTTCTTACCCCACTTCTGTTTGGGAGTATGCCCTGTTTTGTTAAAGGGATGTTTTCAGGAGAAAACTTGAAATGAAATTCAAGGATTATTCAGATCTCTACCATAGTCCTTCAGCTAATGGACACACGGCGATGAAGCAAAGTAGAATTATGTGCTCGGTTGTAAGCATATATTGCATTTAACGACGTCACTTACGAATCTTTAATGAAGCCAGTGAAATGAAACTATGTCCTAAATATTTCAGTTTCTGAGAGAGATGGATGGTAGGAGACTGTACAGGAGACAAAGTAAGACATTTTTAATGGCGGTACATTTGTTCACACAATCTTAAAAACAAACGGTAGAAATTACACAGTCTTAAAAACAAATGGTAGGATTTAGAATAATTTTTAGATGGCTTTATTATAGGATAGAGGACATATTAGATGTGTAATTTAATAAAGCAATAGCATTACAAAATAAATGACAAAGTGGAAAAAAAATTATATTGCACTGAGTTACTGATATAAATTACTTCCTTTAGGTAGAATCCTTCTTAAAATCTTTGAGTTCAGGGAAAAAGGAAGCATACGTCAGAAAAAAAAAAAAAAAGAAAAAAACCAAACCACTCAAAACCTTAAAATAGATTGTGATAAAAATGCATACTATTTGCAGAAGATGACTGTAATTCCAAATATTGCTGTTGGTAATTCAAAGAATGGAGGATGATCTTCTGTTCTTAGCATTCTGTACATTTAGTTACATAGTGTGAAATTCATGCCTGGGTAAAAATATCCTTTTGTGGGCTTCATATCCTTAATCCTTGTATTATGGAGATAAATGGGACCAAGCTAGACCCTAGATCTTGTGCCAGAATTCTTGCAAAAGGAGGAAAAAATTCTTCATAATTCATAATGAATAAATTTTAAAACTATAAAAAGTAGGACAACATATTGAATAATTAAAAAAAAAATCACAGTCATAACTGTTCCAATGGAAGTTTAGTTGCTGTAGCAAAGATCACTATCATTTTGGTCTTTGTTGTCCTCGTATTGACATACAAAATCATGGTTTCATACATGGAAGACTGTCAGTGGTTCCAAAGGCACATTGACTCCTCTGAATGTATAGAAGAGATGCTAATGTCCTGCAGGACTTACAAATCCTAGGCTGCAAAATCACCACGGTGACATTTCCTTATCCAGTGCAATTTACATGTACTTTACATTTGATTGAGTATTCACCAGTACAAAGTGTGTCTGTTTGCTTGCATGGGAACAGGGGAAAGAGTAATGGTCACTGGATGAGAAAGGGAACTCTGTCCTCCACGCTGCCTCATGTCAGCGGGAAACACTCTTGGCCCTCTGGTAGAATTTAGACGCTCTATTTCTCTTCTCATCTCTGACCCTGCAATGACATCAGCTTTTCTCACTCTACTATAAAGGACCTTGGAACAAAGGAAAGTTGGTTTTTTTTGCCTAGTTTTTCCTCTCACATAGAAATAATTGTATGGGAAAACCTCTTGAAAACACATTTTTAGAGAAGGTGATTGGGTTCATTCTGAATGAATTTATTCAGGATGTCTTTCCAGCTGTTAATCCAATGAAAACATGGAAAAATCCTGTTCCATAAAATATGGCACCTTTTTTTTTTTTTCTTAATTTTTAATTAATTTCTTTAAATGAGAATGCTTGAGGGATCAACCTTGGATAACAAAAAAGGAATAGTATACAGAAGCTGTTGGCTGCATAATCCTCTGTTGTATTACAATATATCTTGAAGTATATTCAACTGACAGTCAAATTAGTATTTACTTTTGTCACAAAAAACACTGATTCTGTCACGTATCTAAAACCAACAGTGATCAGAGTCATAAGAATAATAATAGCAATAATAATGACAAAATGGTATGTGCTGTTAAAATTCAAATTTTCACAAGACAAATATGCTATCATAAACCCAGCCCCATAAGATCTAGAGAAGGCATAAGGCTTAAGGGATTTTGATTTGGACCCAAAGATTCAAAAGCAATTTACATCATGAATTTGTGCTAAAGGGTTGTGTCTGTCCTCCTCAGTGCACATGAGCATTACTTCCCCAGGGTTAGGAGTCCGAGGTGGCTGTCTGTAACACAAGCTAAATCACCCCATTTTCTGCCGTTACTCTCAGAAGCAGAACATTTGTCACGCTGCCTAACAAAATGCAGAGCGCTCGGATTTGAACAACAGGGTGCTTCTGCAGCAGGTTTTTCACTGTGTCTGGCAATCCATGCCTCATGTTTAATGCAGGATTTAATATAAATACTGTGTCTTTAACAATATTATATACTCCTCAAATAACAACCAAAAAAGCCACCACCATCTTTTATAGTGTGCTAAAATTGCATATTTGGAATGAAAGCAGAGATATGGATTTATGTCTCCTTGACTAGTGTTTTTGAAAATATGATATCTGAGATTATTTTATACATATATTGAAGTACCATGCAAGGAAAGAAACCCAAACAAACACATACCAAAACAAAACATCTACTTTAGAAAAAGTACATTAGGAGCTATAAGAAACAGAAGATTCTTTTCATGTATGCTGCTCCTCTGTTTTATTACAAAGTTTGGTGAATACTGCGTTCCAGGTTATGTAGGTAATAAGGCAAGCAAATGCCATATAAAAATATTCTACCATACCTTCTAGAAATAAAATACTTTATCTTTTGTTTGTTATTAATAATGCGAAATAAAAAATAAGCAGAAGCAACAGAATTGGTCTATAACCTTTCATGCAGTTTATTTCATGACAAAAGAAGTCAAATGCTGTCATTTTCCAAGATTAATCCACAGGATGAATCTTGATAAGCAAAAGCTTCATATATTGAAAACAATATATCAACATATTCTGGTTTGAAAACAAAGCCGTTAATTCTTTGCTGAAAGCAATACATTTTTCCCTACATTGAGCAGAAATACAAAAAACTTTGTGATCATTGTTCCACAATGCACACTTGAAAGGAGAATAATCCACTGTTGGCCTGATTATCTTCAGGACATCAATGAAATTGAATTAGGAGTATCTGAAGAGAGAAAAATTATACTACAATCAAATGGTTTGAACTTTGACAATATATCATCATTTGCAACCAATACCCCTAAGATTAATTTTGGAGGACATCCCTCTGACTACAGAGTTAATAGGAAATGAAAATGAATATTTGCTTGAAGTTAATTGCTTGCCTCATGTATTGCATAATGCAGTAAAGTACACTACAGACAAGTTCTCATTTTGCTTTAAAAGCTGTATAACAAAATTTTTCAATTACTTTATCCTCACGCACCAAAGCAATTTCAGACCTATGAGAATATTTCACTTTATCAGCGTTCGACATGCTGAAACGTTGAAGCACATCTCCAAATTGATAATCTCCCCATAGATTGAAATTATTCTACATTTTCTACATGAAGTTGGTTTTGTACATTAGGAAATTGTCATTTTGAAGGTCTTTAAGTATGGTAAAAGGTTCTCCAGTGCCAAGTTCACCAGATTTAAAAAAAAAAAAAAAAAAAAAAAAAAATCCTTTGAATAATCCAATTTTGGCATATAATAGATATCTTCTTATTAATGCATCAGATAAGACTAAGTTTCAAATTAGTTTCATAGGTACATGAATTGATTTTAAAAAAAATTTGGAATACAGGAAAACTGAAAAATAACTTTTAAAACAATAAATGGAAGTATATGATAATATAATGATGCATGTAAGGACAAGAATAATAAGTAGGTGAGTAAAAAATATAATATGCTAACGTTATTTTTCTTAAGTCTGAAAAGAAAGACATTTTCTCTGTTTTCTATGACACGCAATGAAAGGTGTTGAAACCTAGACCTATTTATTTCAGAGGCTATGCAGTTTTCTAAGCTTTCAGTTTCATGTGTATAATAACTTCTAAATACTATTTTTCTGCAGTTTACTTATTTTTAAAATTATATTCAAAAATTAAACAATGGAGAATACTGAAGGAAATTAGTGTTAGGAAGGAAAATTTGCAATTTAACTTGAATTAAAATTTATGTGGATCAAGTAGGTTTTACTTCATCATGAACCTAGAAGACAAAATGATAAACTGGTATAAAAGCCTTAATAGAAAACAAGTTATGTCATGGCAAAGGACAAAGGTAAGACATGAAATGAGCTTTGACAGGCAGAATACTATTATTGTATCAGGTATCAAAATTGAACACAAAGACCTCTCTTATAGTTTCAATGCAATACAGTATAATACCTTAATAAATATCGTCATGACTTTGCACTTAAATTTCACAGTGATTTTCCAGGGAAAAGTACCAGGTTTTAGTCATTCCAGTCATTATAGACAGATACTGCTGGCTTTCAAGAAAATAAATATATATATTTGTTTAATTTTTCAGGAATTCACTTGATTCTTGAATGCTTTCTCCTACACACACGTTTATTCTAAGCTTTAGACAACCCCAAGTAAAATGTTAAAATTAATGACAACCACAACAACTGTGATAAATTGCAGATTTACTAGGGAGATTAGAAGGACTTTTTGCCATCCCAGTAACAATATCCAACGCAGCAGGCACTCCCAAAGCAGGTAATAGATCCAGGATTGCATAATTTCCCTCCATTTATTTTGGACTTCATTCTGCATTGCGTATGGTCCTAAACTGATATAAATGTTAACCTGTATCAAGTAATATTAAACTCAATCTTATGTAGAGAAAGCTTAACTGCCCTCTTTATCCAAACAATTGTTTGGGGAGTAGGGAAGGGGGGGTTTCTATAACATTAAATGTTAGATGAAAAATACATTAAGTATGTGTGTGTTATTAATAAAGTATTTGGTGAGGCTCAGATATCATTAAAATCATTCTACATAAGACAAGTATGAGGAATACTGCAGCAGAATAGATATTTAATTAGTTTCAACTGAGCCCCATATCAGAAAAAGACCAACTCTTCTAGCATCAGGGATGTTTAGGGAGAAATATCTTCACTGCATAAGGGATCTCACATAACGGTGAGGAGAAAGGGATTTCATTAAAAATACCAAAAAGTAGAGAGTTCAATACAAAAACTGACCAGTACTGTGCATATGCCATACTGAGAATAGAAAGTGGGGAAAGATGGACTGTTTGCAATACATTAAACGGTGCTTACTATAGGCAGGTCTCCGTTGAAATTTTTGTGCTCTCACTGAGTTCAGGAGCAAATTTTTTTCCCAGTGGTGCTCTTAATCATAGTAGTAAATTAATTTCTGTTCCAGTGTAAATTTGATGACTTACAGGTAATGAGTAAGTCCCACACTGTATCTATAAGATACTCTAAACTTCAAATCCTTAGACATCTTCTGGACATGCAAGAAAGATGCATACAACTATGATGGAACTATGAGAGCATAAAATATGACAATCCCATATTTTTTTCATATATATGTAATATATATATAAAAACACATAATTTTATGTATGTATATACATTGTGTCACACATGCACATACAAAAACATCCATACTCTTGCTCAGCTTCCCTTCCTTTATCTTTGCTTAGATGCTTATGTATTTTTATTACATATCACTTTATGTTTTTGATTTACTTCTTCTCCCTATATTTCCATCCTGTGATTTTCAAGTGTAAATTCAGTGACTTTTTTTAAAAGTGCACTGTGTCTCGTAATTGTCTATAAATGTTAAACTCTTTGTTTAACTGACACTCGTCTTTCCTTTACTATTATCATAATGGCTTCTGAAGGTTTATCAGACCTTTAAGAACTTGTGTTATGTATTTTCCATATTATTGAAGTAAAAATATTAGTTTTTCTTTTTTTTGGATAAAGCAACCCAATAAGGAAGTGACACTAGATTATTTGATCAAACCCCATTGGGTGTATAAGGTATCCTGTGTATATATTGTGTATCAGGGATATGAGAGGGCAAAATCTTAGGCTATTTACAAATGTAATTGGACTGTTAAAGAAAAAAGGAGCTAAGCACTATTAAAAAAATCAGTGTGTGAAACTTCTCTCTCATAATATATTTTTAGCTTTTCTTTTATAATATATATTTTTAATTATACTTTAATATCATTTACAGGTTTAATACGTTTTTTAACATATTCAGCAACTGACAATCTTATAATCCATTTATTTTTCAGGTGGTACAAGTGGTATTAACCAGAATAGAGGATGACCTCTGACTGGCTAATCCTAATTAAAGCTGAGCAAGAGAGTTTTTTTGCAAAGTTTTCTGATGACTTCAGTAATAGGCTGAACTATAAAACTTCTGAGGTGTATTATTCCCAATGCACGGACAAAGACAGGTATGGTGTTGCCCAGGTTTTGGACCAATTTGAAGAGTTCCAGTGGTATCTTTGCAATGGAATAAGTTTAAGTGGGAACAGCACGGCAGGAAAAAGTAATATTTCCAGGGGAACATAGTTAGCAGAACATAGTTAACATCATTTGTCTCTACTTGGCAGGGTATTAAAATTCCTGTCCTACTTCCTGCCCTCCACCACTCATAAGGGTATGTTAAACCAACCTCTCAGATGTTTAAACTTCCTTCATGACAAGGATAATTCAAAAAGACCTCAGAAGGAGAAAAATGACAGGTTGAGTTTGCAGTTCTGGCTTGTATTGCTCCTGAGATGGACAGAACCTCAAAGGGTGGTTTAAACGTAAAGTGTTGTTTATGGCTTCTTTACTGATTTTGAGCAGGACAGAGCAGCTGAAAGAAATAGTACAACTCAACGCAATGACAGTGACATGCCTATTACATTTATCTTCATCGTCTCCATGGGAGAGAGTAGGCAGCAGTTGGTGGAGCCACGTAATGGTGGATTTATCTGCCATGTTGCTGCTTCCTGCTACCTGTTCTCCAGATGCCATCAACTTAGCATGATAAATTCCTACCTCATTGTGTTATTCAGATGGGGCTCACAGACCACCACTGTAATATCAGAGGAAATCAGTATTGAAAGTGCTCTCAGCCCAACCTCAGTAATCCACCAGTAAGACTACTCAGTAATCAACCAGGAAAACAAACAAAAAACCAAACAAAACCCACCCAATAAATGAACGAAAAAATCAAAGAAAAGGACTCTGAACTTAACTTTAGTTTTCTTTGAAAGAAAACTTTCTGCGGGGATTTAAACTGTCAATTATAGGCTATCCTTCAGATTTATGTTCACAATCCAGTAAAGTGAGATGTTTAAATATTTTCCTCTGCTGTTCAATAAATATCACAATTACAAGTATCTGAATTCTGTTCAGCAGTTATTTTTTTTGCTGAGAAATGGTTCATTATCCTCACTAAAAGTATAGTGCAATTATCCAAATATCACAGAAATTTAAGCTGATAGTCATAAATGTCTTCCTCCCCTCAAAAAAGAGGGCTGATCTGAAACATACTGCTCCTTTTGCAACAGTAAAAATTAGGTATTTATAATTTGAAGCAATAGAGTTTTGTCTCAAAGCAGTTTTTTAAAGCATTCTTTGGGAAAAAAAAATATTCAGTAAAACCTGTACGTTCTATTGAAAAGTCAAAACGTCAAAAGCCACTTCTGGTTTTAAGAAGTTTTAAAATTAATTAAATAAATAATCCTGCAAATGAAAACATAATTGTTGTTTCTTTAGTGTAACTTTGCTGCGTTCAGGTTTCCAAAAGAAGTTTTCCACTTGGTGACATTCCCAACTGTGCTTTTATAGGAGAGTCTTTTTCCTTTAGGTAGGTGGTAAAGGCTGCAGAAAACCCAGCTTCTTATTGAAGTTCCTCACTGGAGACAAATGAACATAGTTAGACCATTTAATATGACAATAAAGGTAAAGTACAGTTCCAAATTTGGAAAATATACTTAGATATTTAACTCTGGCAGAAATTGATAGAAATTAGATGTGTATGTATCCTTCAGCACTTGCCATTTCAGTCAAGAAAGAGCATGCTGTGGCCTTTATGGTGATCTGATCAGCGTCTTAGATGTTCATATTGGAGGGCTGCAGGTGGCCATTGAGTGAGAAGCTGCTATTTCCTACTACTTTACCCATTTCCTACTACTTTTCCCATTTCAGTTTGCTCTGTAACAGCTACAGCGATAATTACTCATACGCAGCTTTACCAGGGGAGTGAGAAAGATCAGTGAGTCCTCTGAAGTGGGTTGGAGAGCATTAATCAGTTCTTTCTCCATAGGCATAAAGTCTTTTGACCCCTTGAGCTGAACTGAAATCAGTTATTTATATGCTTTGTTCCAGTTTCTTTAGCCTTCTAACTTTAAAGAAAAAGATTAATATATTTATTTAATGGCAGAGCATTAGGTTCAAACCTTTTGCAACATGTACTCATGCTGAACTTCAAGAGATATTTTTATTTTGGCTTTGTAAGCATTACAAGAAAACAACTGCAGCAGCTACTATTTAAGAAGTAGAATGTGATCCAAATAAAAATCAATTATTTAAAACTCCTGATACATTCCTTCATCCAGCAAATAAACCAAAGAAATTATATGGGTATGTCAGTCAGAAATACATATGGGGTGGGGGAGGGGGGAAAGGAGGGGAGACAGGTGAGAAGACAGAGTTCTGCAGTATTTATTTTCTTTTGTAAATATTTAACTTGTAACAAATAGGAGGTAAATCCCCTAACCTGCAGTTTCCCGTGAATATCTTCTATTTACATTTCTGTTAATTTCCTTCTTCATTCAACCAGAAATGAAAAACATAATCCCTTGCTAAGTTTATTGTGGAAAACCACATAGCATTAAAAAACAATAATAATTTAAGTCAAAGATGAAGTCTTTAAAGGTGGGATTGGACCTCTGTGTTTCCCTTAACTAGACATCTGAGAATGAAAAACACAACTGTCAAGATGTCTCCTGGCTTGCGTTACAAGAAACTTAATCCATTTACTCACTAGTGTGATGTCCTGCTAGCAGGAAGCAAGCACACACTAATTAAATGCTTCAGTTCTTTATTTAAATGCTTACATTGCATCCCCAAAGAGAAGGGTGTCTAGTGCAAATCGTTCTTGAGGAAATTGCTTGGATTTTTAAGCTTTGGTTGTAACAGAAGTGTAGCGGTTGTTAGCAAATTAGTGGTTATGGTTACAGTAAATGGAAAACAGAGAAGCAATTATGGCTACAAATTATTTCAAAAGTATTAGGAAATCAAGATGAGCTACTACGTTGTTAATGGCAACTGGACAAAACTAGAGCTGTAAACCAATAAAGCAGGACTAAAAAGTGAATGATTTAGCATCAAAGGAGGCAATTTTATAGGAAGACGTAATGTTTCCAGGTGCCAGCTGAAGCTCATACTCCGTAAACACCAGTTGGGTTTATACTCCATGAAAACTGCTTGTCATCATTTGTGTATTACACATTTGTAATCCTGAAGTTTTAATTGCATTACATAATCGTGACATGGAAGATTATTTTTGTTTCCTACCAGCATGCCTAAGTGAGGTCTGTAAACTCCAAGGAGAGTGTAAATTAAGAAAGCATGTGGCTTTTTTGAGGACACAACTTTTTATTGTCCCCTGAAATTATTGATTTAAATATATATATATATATATTTGCAGAATTTACTTTGATCACACGTTAGTTTGTTATGCTTGTACTTTCTAAATAGCTGTTTGGTTTACTTACTTTTCTGTCTTGAACCAACAGATTCATGAAGCTGGGGACAGGTCCCTGTAGTCAGAGAAAATGATAGACTCCTCTAATGAGGGGTGTCTGACACTGGAGATAAAGAAGAGAAGAATGTACCAATCTTGCAGCAGAAAATGCATCAACTGAAAATATTTACTGTTCCTATTAAAAATGAATTAACAAAAACAGGTGGCCTTTTAATTGAAGCCTTTATCACTCTTTGCTCAATTTCATTTAAATGCAAATTTGAAATCCTTTCTCTAAACCAATAGAAAGTTGAAACTGAACATGAATACTGGTTAACTAATGATGTAATTATGTGGCAAACCATTAGGCTTAATATAAGGTACCACATATACTGGAAATATTAAGACAGCCAGTGAGGGTCCTCTTCTTTGAGTATACATTTGTAAGCTGTTAAACTCATCATCAATACTACATACTTTGCCTGGATTTGGTGAGACACTTACTTCAATTTAGCCTTAAATATAGTGCCCTGTATTTTTTTTTTTCACTGCATATTTTCCTTGTCCCACAGGGGGGGAACTTTACACTCAGAAGTGCCAAATCCTGTCATAACTGTAGAAAAGAGGCTCATCTATACTCAGGTCTGACATTCCAGACACTGCTGAATTTCTAGGTAGGAGATAGTAAGTCAAGGACTTAGACTGAAAACCGAAATCTTCAGCTGTCTGCTAAGTGATGGAGATTTATATGCAGGGTGTCTCTTCTGAGTGATCTGATGGAAATGATTTATGGGTCCTTCTGCAATCTTTTTCCTTTCCATTTTTCCCTTTCCCTTCCCTTCCCTTCCCTTCCCTTCCCTTCCCTTCCCTTCCCTTCCCTTCCCTTCCCTTCCCTTCCCTTCCCTTCCCTTCCCTTCCCTTCCCTTCCCTATCTCATAGGCTTTGCTAGTTCATCTTTTTTATCTACTTGTCAGAAAGATTTTGTTGCCACATCTTAGTACATGTTTACTTTAAGGTGCCTTCACCTATGGAATGGATTTCATAACTTTAAAATGTTTGTAGTCTAGGGTGCTAAAAAGGCTGTCACAAAGCAGCTACGAGGAAGGTGGCCTTATCCTGGCTGATGATGAAATATCTGGGATAAAGAGTGGAACTGCTCTTATAATAAAATAATATATAATATAGTCTGAGTATTTAAATAATAATTAAAAAAAAAAAAACACAAAAAATGAAAACCAAAACCACAACAAAAAACCAGAAGCCCACTCTGTTGTCATGGAAATCTCTAATAACACTAAATGGCTTCTAAAGAAGAATTAGCCCCTTGGAGCTGATAGCACTACCCAGAGTCTGCATGAGATGCTCAGTTCTTAATTGTGCTCCCTTCCTTTTCTTTTTTTTTTTTTTTTGTCATCTTGGTTATATTAAATATAAATACATTAAAAAAAAAAGAAAACAAAACCAACAAGCAACCAAATAAAAAACCCAGCCAAAACCCAGCAAGCAAACAAAAACCCACAATAAAACGGAGATACTAATACAGAAGAGACAAAACAGAAGTCACAGGTAGAAAAATAAGATGATTTGTACCTTAGAGAGAGTTAAAGAAAAAAAAAAGTGTAAGAGAAAGAGAAACTTTTTTTTCTGAGAAAGATTTATCCCTCCTAAGATATTAGAGAATATTTCTTTTGAGTTTGTCACTTCTGTACTGCACTTTCATACTAAAAGAAATAAGAAAAAACATTTTAGGAAGGGGTCGTATATACCTTCAGTGATTCAGTTATCACAGCTTTAGTCTGGCTGTTTCAGACTATGAACAGGGATATTTTTCATTTGTCAGGAAAAAAAAACCAGTAGTAGACCTTATCAAAACTCTCAGGAATGTATAAGAAGCAAATTTTACAGCTTCCAGGTTCAAAAGTTCAGATCAGGGGTGTGGCTGCATGCAATTTATTTTGCATATGAAAGAAATAGTCTTGTGACTTTCCATATTAATGGTCCTCTTTCATTATAATATTAAGTACACTGGGAAGGATGATACATCGCACAGGATAATACAAGTTGACATATACAAAAGAAGCATAAGAAAGCTTAGCTCCTGATACTGTTATTTTGCTTCTGGGTATCTGAAATGCTGAATACATTTTTCATTTGATCTTAGCTAAATGCAGGCATCAGCTGTTTGCAGAGGGAAAAGCAGACTTAAACATCCAGCCATCATTCAGCCAAACATTTGACTCCAAGAGTTTTCCAGTAATTGGTGAACTATTGAGATTCCTCTGACACCTACACAAACTATTGTGCAGAAAATGGGTAACTTGATGCATACAGCTAATGGCTGTCTCCATAGAAGCTCCTTTAATTTATTACTAACCTGTTTTTTTCCGTAACCAAGTCAAGGGCACGGTATTTTGGTTTTCACTCCTTGCTTTCCTTGGTAGCAGGAGGGGTCCTTTCCAGGCTGCAGAGGCAGACCAGGCAGCAGGGAATCTGCAACGGCTGATTCAGCTTCTTCTCCCTGAACAAGGAACTAATCCAATTGACTCACGGTGAAGTAAACAGATAGTGACATATTTGTGGACAAACTACCATACTCTCCATTATTTCCCCCCAAAAAATATTTCTGAATTGCAAGTATGGAATTTAAAAAGTCTGCCAACCTCAGCAGCTGGTACATTTCTGTAAGACCCAACCATTAAGGGGAAAAGTTAATTTCAGTATCATGTAGTGCATTTCCTTACATCTCCTAGTAAATATCTCCTGCACACTGCACTGAAGAAATATGCAAATGTTCTTTTCACACTATAGATGTTGTAGTATGCCTTGTGTTTTATAAATTATAAATTTATGTTTTATTTTTGTTTTCTGTTGCATATTTGAATAACGCTCTGAAAAGCAAGTTGACTTTGCCCTGTCTTAATACATTTTTTCTTAGTGCAAATAGAGCGTATTTGAAAATATTTATCTAGGTTTGGCATGTACTAAATAGGTTGTATTTTCAAAAGCACAATTGGTTTAATATTGTTCCCACTGAATACTGAACTCATGCAGTGCAACGAAATCAGGACTCCACCTGCCTTGCGAGGAGCCTCACAACTGCAGTGTTATTATTCTAGGGGCTAGGTATCCACTCCTTTCAGACTTTAACAGCAAAGAAAAAATAGACTTTTTAAACAATGATGTACTTATCTGTCAAACTGTATCACATATCCTTCTAGTGTGAACTCCTCCTTTCTGAACAGAAGCAAAGAAGTGCGTTATCCTGCCCTGCCATTATATATTTGTAAGGGATAAAGAATGAGGTCTTCTTCTAGTGCATTTACTAGAAGTTCTCCTAGACTGAAAGTACTTTTAACTAGAGTGCTGTTAAAAACAGGGCCAAGTAAATAGCTGATGCCCCCAAATTCATTAGCTCAGCTGCAGGATTTGGAGGATTTTCCTCAGCACTGCATAAATAAAATACCCAGAGGTGTTCACATTGCATGGTGAATCCTTCTGAGGCAAGTCCCTAGGGTGACTTTCTTCCCTGTTTTCTTGGGTTTAGGTGAGAGTCCTTGTGGAGGGATTTGGAGTTTTTGAACTCACCATTTAAGAGTGAGATCATCAAAAAAATTTAGTAACTGCAATAATTCATGCCTAATCTTCAGTTAACTCTGGATTAGTTGATCAGATTTAGATGTCTGAGGAAGAAATGTTTAGAAACTAACTCAGCAAGGCACTACTTGAGCTAATTATTACTGATGTGCAGAGAAAGGGCTGGGAGTTACCTGGTAAAAGTAGCCAGAGATGAGCAAGCATCTCTGAAATTATACGTAACTTCCTTCTCTTGGGTTCTTATGAACATTAATCTGGAATTAAGTCCATGTTCAAAGTTCCCTGTTCCTTTTACTCCCGTTCCTTTGAGAAGACAAAAGCACAAACTAAGCATGAATCTGAAGAGAGGGAATAGTTAGTAGCTTGTTGCTCACCAGTGCTGTAGGAAACTATCCCCTATGTGGTGTTGAATGCAGAGAAGAGGTATAAATTACTTTTCTACATCCTTCAAGAACATCCCTATTACCAGGCTGTCTTGAGTAGCTAAAGTAAGAATTTTTTATCCTGAGTATTTTATATTTGACTGTCCTCACCACGGTCTGTTGGCTACTCTGGTACAAATCTTCCTCTCTAAAATTTATTTTGGAGATATTTTATCATATATAAATAAGTTTTACTTCTTGGAGGAGAGGGAAAAATATTCTGCATTGTCTGGCAACCATTCACGCAATGTTATAAATCCAGGTCTCCTCCTACTATGTAATCTGCCAGAGTGTTTTTTTCTCCGGGCATGCTCTGAAGCTAAAGGATCATGCTCTTGTAATAAGAAAGCTTTTCTCCTGGCAGAGTTTGAAACGCTCAGAAATTTAACTTGAACAAGAGCTTCAAGCAACTAATTATCTCCTAGTAGGATCCAGCTTCAGCACCTTGTGTGTGCAGGCACTTGTGGAGTTAGGCATCAGAGAACGGATTTTAAGGATGTCACTGGTGGCTAAATGGGAAATGAAGAGGAAGATAAAGATGGAGCCTTTTCCAGAATGAGTTTTAAGATGCAGACTGAAAAGGCTAAATAAGAACTTTTGGCAAAAAAATCAATTACACATAATTTAAATTAAAGATTAATATATTTAATTTTGAACTTGTAAACATTCTCTACCAGACGTTACCAGTTCAATTCAATGAAGTAATTGTATAGCAGCAGTGGAACCTGTGTGGCAACTCCGTGTTACAGCACTTCTCTTTATTTATTTATTTTTCTTACAAATTAACAGGCTCTTATGCTCTATCAGAGAACTTAATGCTTTCAGTTGCCTGAAAAACTTACTTTTTGACAAGAGTATTTGAAGATTGACACAAATGGCATCTATGATATTAATTACCGAGAAAATTCTTGTGCTTCAGAAATATCGGTTTTGTTTTGTTTTGTTTTGTTTTGTTTTTTTAAAAAGGCATGTTAATGTTTGCTCTTCCATTGAAAAGGGGTTTTGCTTGGCTAAGCAGTGTACTGTGACACTAGGTCTCTGACACAGCTTTTCCTATCATGTCATCTTTTGTTTCATCCCTTGTTAATTAGCTCAGTCATCAAGAATACTGGCATTTTCTTCATGATTAATTTTCAAAACTGTATGTGTATCTCATTTTACTCTTTCCTTGATTCTTTGCAGCATTTGTAGGAGACAGAACTTCAAAGCGTGATGTAAAAGACCTTGGAGCAGCAGCTAGTAAATCGGACATTTAAAAGGCTAACACTTTTAATTGTTGTCCTTTATAAAGTTTTTAGTTTCTTTAGAACATTTTTACATTTTAGCAAATGGAGTAATAGATATCATCCACATAAACTTACCTCTTTAATTTTCACTTTAGATTAGCTTTAATAAAACCTACAAAGAAAAACGAGTCTCTTGCAGATAGCCTGGAATAAGTCTCCTTTCTGGTTCCAGCCAGAACATGAAATGGCAGCATTTTGCAGTCAGCAGGTTTGTAGCAACGCAAAGGCACAAAAAAACAGTATACTGGAAGCAAAACCACACATCACTTACGTGAAGTGCGCTATTCATGTACCTACATTGGACAGTGGCTGGCTTCATGAAGCGCTGTCTAGTATCTAACCTGCCTTTGCCTTTGCCTTGCTCTATACGGGGTCATTTCCACCTATAGAAAGAATATGGCCACAGCAATTTTTCCCCACTCTGCTTTCTCTTTAGACAAAAGGAAGTGACTGCATAAGCTGTAAAGGAGTGAGGAATCAAATTGCACATGTGCACGTGCACATGTGGACACGGACACACACACACACATACACACACATACACACACACGCACGCACACAGAGGAGAACTGCCGAACTGCCAAGACACGATCCGCGATGCCGCGTGAAAGGAACATGATGACAGCTCAGTATCACACTCTGCCCCCACACAGGAGTCTTAGACAGGAAATAAGGTCTATATCCAGCTGCAAGTGGATTTTGGAGAGCAATAAACAGAGACAGAACATAGGTAGGACTCTGCTGTTAACACCTCTTGCAAAAAGGAACATGCACAGGAACTTTAAGGACAGGAGATGAGCTTAATTTTTCACCATGGTGGTGTCATTACCAGAAATGTGTTCCCACAGTTACAATCACTCACAGCCTGGGAATCCTTCTGAGGGTGAGATCGACAGTTGAAGTGCTGTAGCTGCAGATTTCTTCTCTAAATATCGTTGTCTCTGGTTTACTGATAGGGAGCATGAAGGGTTTGCTGAAGGTCATGGAGAGGCTGGGACAGAGGAGGAACAGCAAGAACTACTGAGCCCCTTCAGTCTAGTTCCAGATACTTAAATTTTTCAGATGTATCTGCATTGTGAAGCATAACATGCTAATATGCATAACTATAGAAATGAACTCCCTATTTCATTTGACCTTATTTTATTTTCCTCTGGTGATATTTGAATGCCAATATGTCTGGTATTTCAGTTTTTTCTTTACATATTCAACACCAGTAGAAAATAATTTTTATGGTTCTGTTGTTTTTTGTCACTTTTAGAATATTCTTCCATCCTATTAAAACAAAGAAATATATTTTTGATTATGCAAATTACCTACAAAATTGCCAACTAAATATTTCTTTCAGACTTTATTCTGTCTTTTTTTTTTTCTTCATTTCTTCCTTACTGTTGGGGAAAATACATGAAATGTAGGGGATGTACAGAAGTGGCAGTTAGAATCACCTTGGTTTCTCCTGAAAAGCAAAGATGGCTTAAATTATTGAAATTCTGAGAAGGGCAAAAGGAAGTACAAATGCCAGTTGTCTTCAGGATAAAAATAAACTCTCCACATCCCCCCTCCCCCCCACCCCCATCAAACTTGCCACTGTTATTTTTCTATTTTGCTTGAAGAGCAACATTTAATACTTATTTCTTCTTTGGTTTAATATTTCTGTAATACATTTACTCTTTGTGAAATTTATTGCTTTGGAAAGCCTGGAGACAAGAAAGCACACTTCCAAAACTGCCAAAGAAACTTCAGAGCACAGCTGAAAGCCAGTGAATCTTTTTTACTCAGGAAGCTTTGATCATTAGGAAATAAAATAAATAAATAAATATACGCATAACGCCCTCACAGTCTTCTGAGAATGGTGATTTCAAGTATTGACTCACCAAGTACTCTGTTTCTACGAAGTTCTGGGAGATCATTTATGAAATATTGTATTAGCTGAAAAATAACTTACAAGTAGTTCTTCATAGCTATGCCCAAGCCCCAAATCTACCCACAGCTGAAGTGTAAAACTTAAACTTGGAATGTGAGAAAAAAGGAAAAATAGAAAAATAAAATTTGATAGTAAATAGGGGAAAGAAAGAAGAGAACAGGGACAAAAGACAGAGAAAGGAGGTGGGAGGAGGACACTGTATAAGAATATAGATGACCAAATTTCCAGAAGAAAGTTACCCTCTGAAACTAAAGCAGAAAGGAAGAAATTATTACACTACACAAAGGTTCCAGTGATTTAAAATGTGAACTTACTAAAAGTTTAGTGAAACAAACCTTTTGAGGCTCTCTCATCTATTACAACACCTTTTTGCAAAACGTTTCTTGCTGACTACAAAATTAAAGAATGTAAAGGTCTGATATTTAACAGCCTGGAGCAGCTACAATCCACAGAGTCACAAAGGCATAAGGCTGACACCATACGGAAATATATTTCTGTTGAACATTCTTGATATGTTCCAGGAAAACAACTGAATATTTATCCAATTAATCAGTTATTTTTATGTCTGACAAGAGCCTAATGCTACAGTCCTTGATCAAGATGGAAATAAAATGACGATATTTCAACATCGAGTTTATCTTTCATTATCCATCACACACTATATGAGTAACGTACCATTCCAGTAAGAAGTGTCTTAGACGTTTTGCTTAATACAAGCTTGTTTTCCTTGCTCATGAGAGCCAGGAAACAGGGCAGAAACCACTTCTAACCTCTGTACTAGCCTGGCCCATCCCCATGAAGCCCTGTGTGAGAATATGACTGATACCTAAAAGAAATCTAAAAATTCTGTCTCTTTGAACTTTGAGGAAGTCTACAATTGAAAACACTGGACTTTTTTTTCAATGTAATAATCTCTTCCTTCCTCCTCAACTTTCCCTGAAGTATTATCTTTTAAACAGGTTTTACATCTGCTTTCTTCAGTATTTTTATTCTTTTTAGCACTCTCTTTTGCATAGTTAGGAAATTATCCTAAGAGGATAAGATATCTAAATAATGTGAAGTCAGACTAACGGAAGTGATTAGGAACCGGTTTCCACAAATATATGGAAAATAAACTGTGTCAGCATATACCAGCATGTAAATTTACACACATACACGTACTCGAACACCCCTTGTATGTACTTAACATATTAAATAAACATTGGTGGAAGATGGCAAAAAGGCAATCACTACTTCAAAAATGTTGTTAGTTTGGAGTCACTCCTGCTAACTAATATCTTTGTTAATTTTTGGAGTGCATTTAAAAAAAAAACAAAATCAAACAGTCAAGATGTAGTTCTAGAAACTGCAAGTAATTTCCAAAGCAAATAATATGTACAATAGCACTGTAGAGTAAACTGGGAGCAGCTGCTGATACTGACATTACAGATGGTTACAAAGTGTATAATTTATGTTTTCTGCAACAGTAAGTGGAAAAAACATTTAGACAGATTCATAATTTCGTTTTTTTTTCAGATCTCATTATTGTGGCCATACACACTCAAAGTCTGTATTTTGACATTAATCCATTTTTATTATGAATATGTTAGCATAGTATGTGCTCTTGGATTTTTTACGGTTTCTCTAGGAAGGTGATTGTCTCAGTAGATTATCTACTTTTTGACTTTACAGAAATGTGGAAGAAGTCAAGCACTCAGTACTCTAGACATAGCCTCTCTGAAGCAGAGGAAATACATGAGAAGGTTACCATATCTAAGATTAGAAGGTACAGTTGAGCATTTATCTACTGCCAATAAATCAAGGTCATTGTGCATAAAACATATCGAATGGAGGGACAAAAACTTATCAAAACAGTTATATACTTACATTTTCTAGGGAAAAAATAACCCAATTACTGTAATCCCATTCCCCATCTTCCTCACAGGAACAAATAGAACATCCTTCCAAACAACAACAATAAAATGAAGTCAATGTGAAGATCAGTCTTTTCAGAGACTGCATGGACAGGCTGAGTGGGTTTCATCTCATCTACCCTTAAGCCACTCGAAGGCCTAGCCATGTAAGCTCAGCTCATCATCTAAGATGCCTCTGTGGTTTAGTGGGATGAGATAAGCCTCTCCAGAGGGTTATTTATCCAACTCACTTAGACACCTATCTGGAGGTGAAGTAGTTTGCTAGCTAGATGAATCACTCTCTGCAGGACACCCTCTCTCTCCATTGACTACAGAAAATATCTGTTTGAAAATCTGGGACTAGCCTCTTGATGCTTGGGGACCATAGTTAGGCAACATGATCCTTAGACCTCACAGCACTGAATGCAGTGTAAAAGCTGGAGAAGAACAAAATGTTTGCTCAGGGACTGTAGGAAATCATTCTTTAGGTTTGATTTAAGAATTGACACAACATTTTCACCCTTTTGGAGAGTTCTGCATATCGACCACAGAAGACTAAAGGAAAAAAAAACCTGTCTTTCTCATTGGTCTAAACCCATGTTTGCAGTTTCTGTATAATAGTCTTTTGCTGAAATGCCACAAGTCAAGGTGGCCCTTGGAGCTCTTGGTGTCCATCTGTTTTATCACATACTCCTCTTTCAATGTTATATTTTCAAAAGCACAACATAATCTCTGTAGCTCCTAAATCTAGCAGCATAAAACTCTCAATGATAAGTACTTTAAGTTGTGCCCTGATCATTGGCAGAAGCTTTAAATCCTTGACAGTGCAGTGGCAGCTGATGTCTGAATCAAATCTTAACATCAGCAGAGCTGGAAAAAATCAAGTATTTTTTCACCACTTGCACCTCTAGGGCCTAGTCTATCTATGCATAATGAGGGGAAAAAGTACCTTTTATGACTAAATTTAGTGGTTAGAACATCATCCTTTCTTTACTGGATTTGATTTGTGAGCACCCGCAGCCTTAAGCATGCTGGGCTCTTACATATTGTGAAGTGAGCCTTCGTCACCGTCTCCTGCTTGTGTTATTCTTCCTGATATACATATGCATTAGAACACGTACTGGGGTGACCCTCCAGCTTTCTATGATTTAATCAGCTGGTAAGGAAATCTTTCTTTTGCCTTTTATTTTTTTCCCCACCAAGTGAATATTGCCATTTTTTTATTCAGAGTAAAACAGGTTTAACCAAGACTCTCTCTACTAAGGTACTTTATCATTAAGGATAGACACTTGGAGGGGAATTATTCTGCCCTAACTCAGGCAACTAAAAGCTTCATTTATAATACTGAAGTATTCACCTTAGGCTGACTTTATAATCCACAGAGAAATAGACACATCCAGAGATAGCTCATAGAATAACTGTCTGGGATAATCATCAGAAGCCCCCATCCTCTTATCACTAACTACAAAGGGAAGCTAGATAGATTAGTTCAGATCTGAACGCCTCACTTTCAAATTAGGGAAGGTGAAACTTGGGACTCCCCCCTAGCACGTCAGCAGAGGGATTTGGACTTCAGTCTTTTGCAGAACAGAAGAAAGATCTTGAGTCAGAAAGCTTCTTTTGAGAAGAACCCCTCCTTCTTCTCCGGTTTGAACTGTCTGTAGAGCCTAACTCCAGGAGAGGACTCATATCTCTTTACTCCAGATGGAGAGAGTTGCCCTCATTACCTTGGAGCCAAACACTTGGTCCTTGTTGAACTCTTGCCACATCACCCTTTTGAACACATTTGACAGGTAAAATAAAGCAATTCCTTACCAGTTGGGTGGCCAATGTGAAGGACCCCTCCAGGAATCTAATGCTTGTCAGTGTCTAAGTAACAGGTGAAAAAACTTCTTGCTTCAGGGGTGGTTAATCTTAAATTTCTGTAATGGGTAAAAAAATGGGATCTAATGCAGCTTATATTAAACCACGGGCCCGGCAGCCAAGTACAGTGTTAACCATGACCTTTATGATACCAGCTCATGTTTTACGCTGAATCAGTGAACCTAGGATGTTGTTTGAAAGGGAACCTTTCATACGGAGTTCATTGCTAGGCATTAATCTTTTTCAAAACACACGAAGAATTTATCAACGCTGACCTTCACTGCACTATATTACAAAGGAATAAGAGTGCTGATGGTTGAATAGAATATTACAGTAGATTTGCTTCAAACTCAGAATAAACAATTAACATAGGAACATCTGGATTGCTCTCAGTTTCAGCACTTTGGCTTTTACTGCTGTCCAGTATGTGCATATTTGAATGCATTTATTCACAGATATATAAGTACATGTGTACATACACACAAAATGAGGGTTTAGATTGCTATACTGTCATTCCCAGAAAAAAGAGAGGCAAATAAATAACTTGTTGGGTGAATGGAAGTCTTAGCAATGTCATTTTTTTCATTCCCATGAATGGCAAGGTGTTCATAGGCCTTTTCCTATTTCCAGTGAAGGTGACAGATACTGTCAAATTTTCCTATTGACTGTAATGGAAACAGAAGCAGAAGCAAAGTTCTTTCTATAGGGGAATTCCTTTCCGTATGCAAGGCTTTGCATTGCTATTCACCTCACTTCATGGCTACATCTGACCCAAACTATTCCCGTCCTCTATTTTCCCTAAGACCTTGCAAAAAACTCATTCATAAAAGTCCTTATTATCCTTTTTTCACTCCTTTCCCTATTAATGACAGCATAAAATGCTACAAACTCTCATGATTATTCTAACTTTTCTCAGATTTCACACAGAAAACAGAGCTATTACCTACATGTATATTTTTATTAAAAAATAAATAATTTGCTTTTCACAGACATGCTGCCATAAGTTAGAACATCATGAGATCATTCTGCAAATGAGGAGCAGTTGGATTTCAGCAGTAACTCTGGGATAAACTCGATTTAATTATGAAAGAGGGGAACAGAGCATTTACTTTGTTTATTTTAAGAGTGAATGAGTAAGAGTGTATGTGTGTGTGAATGTTGAGGGGTGAAAACCAAGAAAAACAGGGAAAACAGGACAATATTTTAATAAGAAAGTTTTATAAAATATCTCCTTAAATATTGGTAAATATCTCACGAATTCAAAATACTCTGAAAATTCATATTTTCTATTAATCTTACAAATTAAAGTGTGAAATAGATTTAATCTTGCCTCAAGTATTCCTCTTACTATATCCATAACAAGACACTCACGATTTTCTAATTCTTCCTCAATGAAATGTACCACACACAGGCAAACTCAAATCTACTGTCATTTTTCAATTTAAAATTAATCTTCCCCGATTAGGTTTTAGGGAGAAGCTCACAAAAAGACTCTCAGAAAGTCAGGTTCACATTAAACAGAAATCTTCCTATTGCCAAACTGTTGATATTTTCATTTATTTCCTGACATTTAAAATCCCATCATCCAAGTACTGGGCGTATGGCGATAACTCATTGCATATATCACACAACAGAAAAAACATGTCTGTTTCCACAGCTGAGCAGACTGATTTTTACAAAACTGAGCCAGTGGTGTATTATCGTTTCAAACAAGGACAAGTTGTCGAGCTTTTTTTGCCTGAGAGGCAGGCATACATTAACTGAAGGCTGCTAACAGAATAGTGACAAAAGAGGCACAATGCTCTTTCTGATTCCCTGCTTCCTCCTCCTGAGACTCAGGCTCATTTGGAGCACTGATGCTTACCAGACTCTACAAAAAACACAGCAGCTGTTGTCAAGAGAGAAATCTCCATTTGCAACAACAACAAAAAAATCAATTAAACAAGCACTTTAAAGGAGAACTGCAAAGTGCTCCACACTTTGCAGTCTATGATATATATATTTTTTGTAGGTTTAAACATACTTAAAAAAAAAAACAAAAAAAAACAAAAAAAACAACCCTTTCTAAAGCTACAGAGTCTCAGGGGGATTTAGTTCAAAACTTGAAAGCAGATTAGCTACTTTTTGTTGGCTTTGATAGAAATCTTTTGTCTGTCTGCACAGCCATGGCTTGTACTAATAATACAGGGGTGGGAGTAATTTCTAGTACGCTTGGCTCTTAGGTCCCAAACAAAACTGAATTTTTCATAGGTCTGTATCTCTGGGAAGGTAAAGGTTAGTGCTTGATGTCTGATTTACTTTCAGCCATTTCAAAGCCTGTGGAAAGTACTAAGGGGCAAGAGATTCAGTTAATCTACCTAGGTGGAAGTTTAATAAGGGAGAAAATGTGAGGCTTATTCTCCATTTTGCTCCTATTGCTGTTTTACCATTAAAAAAAAAAAAAAAAAAAAAAAAAAAAAATCAGGTCCCACAATCATAAAAGTAATTTGGAGGACTTTTTGTGAGTGTTTACTCTGTTTTTGAAATCCGTGCTTTTACAGACGTATATGACTCCTTTCTGACACAGTGCCTTAACTATTGACTGAGTAAATATTTAGTGTTTGTACAGTAATTTTCATTCCAAAGAATACTAGACTATAGATTGTTGAAACAAAGTATAACCCTCTCAGACAAGATGAAGAGGTTTTTTTTACACATACATATACTGTACATTTACTTACCCCTTTCAAAAATGCCTTTTCTCAGATAAATCTTTGAGTTTTATTCATATTGCTGCAGTGTATAGAAAGCAGAGCACCATCCTACTATGAACATAAAGTAAAGAGATTTCCTATATCCTAAATAATAATCTCAGAATAAATTGCAGCATTGTTTGAATTTGGTTTTGGTTTCGTTTTTTTTTTTTTTTTTCCCTAAAATACAAAATTGAGGCCCCAGGAAGTCCAAGTATTTCAAGCTTTAAAGCTAGGAGACTGAAATCATGCCCTTTACACAATTAGAATGGAAGGAACACAAATGCTGTGGTATAAGCAGAAGCTGAAATAATGTATGGAGGAAAAATAATCTGACCCAGGATTCTACAAAACAAACCAAACAAGTCTTAAGAAATAGCTCCTCCTTAGATATTGGCTTTCTTAGCAAACTTTCCTTGCATTTGGCAGCGTGTACATACGTGTATGCATGTGTACACATATGCATATACTAGCAATTTAACAGATAAAATAATATTTAGTAAAAATTTCATAAGTTCCACATTTCACTGAAAAATGCATGTGTTCTGATGGAAAAATCTGCCTTGTCATGTCAAGAAAATTTAAGGTCAAACAGAGCATTTCTCTTTTTCTTCAGTCAATGAAAATGTTATTTCTACACCTGTTTCATGGTGGTAAATCCCCAACCAATGGAAGAGGGTGAGCTCTACAGAGTCGTTCATACAAGCAGAGGTACCAGATGCAGATTTCTTGTCTATATTAACTTCTAATTTAACTGTCTTTTTGTTTAATTTGCATGTAGGAAGATGACATGAATTCATTATATTTATTACTCTCATGAAGAAAGAAGCTGGCTGCATTCTCAATGTACTTGTTCCACTCTGAAGGACGACTTTTGAAACAGGGTATGCCAGATTCTCTAAATGGCAGTGTACGAAGCGGCTGACGTTTGGCATTTCCATGTAAGACTCAGAAGAATGAACAAATCTCAGTGAAGCTGTTCAGTTTTGGTTTGTCAAATTTCAGACAATACCTTGAAGCCTGAGTTTCATCTCACACAGATATAGATCAGTGGTAATCTCTTGATTAAGTGAAGTCAGTGGGAGTTATGACTTCAGTAGAGCCAGGATTTTCATCCCACAAGTAATTGTTTTGAGACTAATGGTGTTAAACTTCCACAGAATTAGCAATAAAAGGCAGAAGATTCTCTTTATTTTCAAATTTTATATTAGTAAAAATCTGTGAGAATGATTTTCTTTAAATAACCGTAGGTTTTCTAAAGCTAAAATTTCTCTTTGTACCACAATCTCATAGTTTAAAGAAAAACTATTTACAGCTGAATGGGAGTGAAGATGGAGACTTAATTTGCTTAAAAGTGGCTACTTACTTACTCTGTTACATACAATTTATGTCTTTCTAGAATTATACTTACCATGACTCAATTAGTGATATATGAATTCAAAACATATTTTTAACACATAGTCTAATAGACAGTCTCCCTTCATAATTTGTCCTGCCAGTATCCTTTGGCTGTCATAGTAGCTACAACTCTACTATGACTTCATTAACTAATGCCTTGTTTGACAATATTAATTTATTCATGCAGGTAGAAAGCCATGTAAAGGATGAATACAAAACAACTTAAAACTAAACCAAAATAATCCTTAGAATGTGTGTTACTATGTATATATTAATATATACTATATATATATAATATAAACATAAGGGGTAAGATTAATAATTGTAGAAAAAAAAATATAATTTCGCTTCCTTTTTTCCTTAAGTGGACTACTGAAAACAAGATAATTCTTAATTAAGACACTTGAACATTTTGCTGCAATACACCATCAAGACTATGAAAAGAACTAAAAGCAGAACAAATAGTATAGCTCACTATATTTTAGTTTAAAACTTTAAATATTAACATATGTTACGAACAGACAATGTAGATGCATTTCACAATCATTATATTTCTGTCTGCTATTTTATTTTCAGTAAATTATTGAAAGCATCTTTTCATTATAGACTGCAGAATATTTTAAGCTTGGGAACATGCACTTACACAAAAGTACTGATGTGACCCATGCAACAAATGGAATCGCTTTAGCAAAATGGAGGATAGATTTGAGATGTTGAGTATTGTACCTAAAAATATTTAGTTTCCTATATTTTCTGTTTTTGTTTTGTTTTGTTCTGTTCTTTTGAGTTTAACGTAAAACTTCTAATGTGTGTATATCCTCTATCATAATCAATCCATGACAGTTTGAGCAATAAAAATTTATTTTTTTAAGTAAATCATGTAATGTCTTCTACCAGCAAATTTTAGACCATTAAAACAAAATGAAATGAAAATATTTTAGAAGTGACAGCTATAAAAAAAATAATTTCAAATTCATTCAATAAGTTATACGAAAATGTGACAATTATTGTTCTTAAGAGAATCTTAAGAATTCTCACCATATTTTTCACACATCAAATATTCCAAGATATAGTAACACAGCACTTCAGAATACTAAAGGCTAATAAAATTCAGGCTTCAGGTTAATAAAATTTAGCCAGTGGTTGTTATGTTAATGTGAAAGAAACAGAATTTAACCTGACTTCTGAGCACCAAGTAATTTCTTATTTATTTATGTTTAGCTTTCTCTCCTTAAATAGACACTTGTATTTTGGTTTGCTGGTTTTGGTAGGGCTTTTTTGTGGTTGAAATATAGAGTTCTAGATAATTGCTATTTTTTTACAAAATTCATAGAATCATAGAATGGTTAGATTTTATGTGCCATATTTTTCATTCTTTGTAAAAGCAGAATAACTTCACAAGGTATAAACCAGTGGTAAATAAAGTCCAACACACAATATAGAAACTTAGAAATATATTTGTCAAAGGTTTTCAAAACATGAGTTTTGGTGACAGGTTTACATTGTGGGTTTTTTTCCTCTCTATTCTTTCTAAAGATAGGGCTGGAATATCATTTGAGATGCAGGAAAATTCATATATAGGGTCCAGAATGTATAGAACACACATACCACTTTTTGATATTTGCCTTGTTTGTGTAATCTACTCCTACATTCAAGACAGAATGTGCTTTGATAATATTGCCAACATCTGTATCTGCAGGGCAACTCTTATCTGAAATGCCTGATGTGCTCAGTTACATTATGCTGCATCACAATAGGATGACTAATCATGTCATAAAAGTTAAATGAAATCATCTAGCCAGGAAGAAGAATGCATTTTAAGAGTTCAATATTTCAAATGAATTATCTGTTCTTTCATAGTGACTAATGTTTGAGTTTAAAGCATATTTCTTTTCTGGGAACCTAGAGCTTGATTATGCTCCACTAAATCCAATGAAAATGCTGCTGTTTACCTTTCTGAGCACAGGATAGGAGTCTTTTGTTAGGAAGGCAGTGACATGTGCATATGCTTTAGAAAAAATTCTACTCGCGTATGATTTCCTTTTTACCTTTGACATACTATGTTACCTCAAAAACCTTCAGTAACAGAAGCATTGCTTCACTGCAGCACAGAGAACAAAAAAAGTATGACATGATACCTGTGTGCTGTTACATAGATAAAGTAGCATGTTAATTAACTTCTTTTACACAGTGAAAATGTTTGTGTTGATATAAATATCAAGCTTTTCTGTAAATAAAACACTGATGCTATAACAAATTTAGAAAAGCAATAAGTTTGAGAAGACAATTAGTTGTGGTTGTAGCCTATATGTGAGACATTTTAAATTTTGATGTTTTTCTTACGCTCCTGCTATGCATTTTCACCAGGAACTAACTAAAGGAATGTGCAAGCAATCTTCCTGTCCTGTGGAAAAACACCATGTGTCATGAGGCGAGCTGTCTTTGCAGAATGGACAGTGTCTAAAACACCATTCTGTAAAAATAAAAAAAAAGCCAAGATGCTCCACATCTTATCTTAGGATAATTATTGACTCAGAGGCACTATGTGTGATGGCTGTCTACAGCAAGCATGGTCAAGATTATCATTAGGCATGCCACACACCCAACACTAATTCCAGTGTCAGGAATTCAGTTCTAAAGCAGCTCTGCTGCAGTCAGTTTTTGGCATAACTTCAAAGCTAATATTCAAAGTCAGAAAGCTTAAAACCGTGCAAGCTTATTTAGATTCTTTAAATGGCCTGGCTTAGTAGATTTGTGGGCATTTGAAGCTTTGTAAATTATTGCAAACTGAAAAAGTAAAAAATAAAAAATAAAAAGTTAATCTTTGCAGTTAGAGTTTTCAATGATTTGACATTGGATTAGTTTCAAAGTATTTACTTCATGCCTATCATCCACTGTCCCTAAATCTCAGGAGTACTGGAGTATTGTAAGTGTATTGTAATATTTTTTGATTGTGGAGTTGTTTGGTTGGTTTGGTGTATTATGAAATCTCACAAGAGTTTTGGAAAACAAAAAGCAAACAAAAATACCAACCTCTTTACATAGAATCCCACCTACATTAAGAAGTGACTGTTTTCTTATCTGCTATGAGAAATTGTTGGACTTGAGTCACGACTTTTTAAAGACACTATCTCATGACTTGATGGCTGTCATGAAAGAATGTGTAGGTACTTGTGTCACAAATTTTAAACAGCTTTTGCAATAAGAACAGCTGAAAACTCTACTTACATGACTATCAGTTCTACCTCTGTTACATGCATAACTTCATGTAATACGTGTAATGTCCAAATAATATGAGCAGTGTACAGAACAAGACAAACAGAATATCATCACATGTCATCACATCTTGATGTAACATTACAACTTCCTCAGTGCTTTTAAAAGAGCTTGCAAATACTCTACCACAAGAAATCCTTTTCACTCACAATACAGGAATTTTCCTTCAAATTATTATTACAAGAATGAAGGGGGTATGATTTGGTCTGTGAGCATTCAGAGTTTTTCGTACTGAAAAGGTGTTGGCTTGAAAATCAATTATCACACGTTTTTAAGACCTATGTATTACCATTTAAGAAATTAAAATTTTGGGGTTTTGACATCTGTTGTGATCTCAGAAAGCATTCTGATATGAAATGTTATATTTGTGAAGTTATGCATAAAAATGTTATTTTTGCCTATGTTTTATATTTACTAATTTCAAGTAATTTCACTGTGACGTAATATCATTTGAGACTTAGGGTTTATGGTGAATCCTGAGCTGGCTGAAGTCTTAAATTGAAACTATTCATCTTATCTTTAAAATAAGTCAACCAAAGTATATTGAAACTCTTCATTGTCAAAAAGCAAACAATTTCCATAATTTGAACAGGGAAAGGGCAGATTCCCTGCCAGAGATTGCTTACAAAATAAAATAGCAATTAAAAGTAGATCTGTATCATAGAATCATAAAATCATTTAGGTTGGAAAAGACCCTTAAGATCATTGAGTCCAACTGTTAACCTAGCACTACCAAGTCCACCACTAAACCATGTCCCTAAGTGCCACATCTACACATCTTTTAAATACCTCCAGAGATAGTGACTCCACCACAGAATCACAGAATCATAGGGTTGGAAGGGGCCTCTGAAGATCATCTAGTCCAACCCCCCTGCCAGAGCAGGTTCACTTGCAGCAGGCTGCACAGGAACATGTCCAGGCGGGTTTTGAATGTCTCCAGAGAAGGAGACTCCACCACCTCTCTGGGCAGCCTGTTCCAGTGCTCTGCCACCCTCAGGGTAAAGAAGTTCCTTCTCATGTTTAGGTGGAACTTCCTATGTTCAAGTTTGTGCCCATTACCTCTTGTCCTGTTGCCAGGCACCACTGAAAAGAGCCTGGCCCCATCCTCCTGACACCCCCCCTTTAAGTATTTATAAGTGTTAATAAAATCCCCCCTCAGTCATTTTTTTTCCAGACTGAAGAGACCCAAATCCCTCAGCCTTTCTTCGTAAGAGAGGTGTTCCAGTCCCCTAATCATCTTTGTAGCCTTTTGCTGAACCCTCTCCAGCAGTTCCCTGTCCTTTTTTAACTGGGGAGCCCAGAACTGGACACAGTACTCCAGGTGTGGCCTCACCAAGGCAGAGTAGAGGGGGAGGATGACCTCCCTTGACCTGCTCCTTGATGCACCCCAGGATGCTGTTGGCCTTCTTGGCCACAAGGGCACATTGCTGGCTTGTGGTCATCCTGCTGTCCACCAGGACTCCCAGATCTCTTTCCACAGAGCTGCTCTCCAGCAGGTCAGTCTACTTCCGTGGACAGCCTCTTTCAATGCTTGACAAACCTTTCAGTGAAGAAATTTTTCCTAATATCCAATATAAAACTCCACTGAAGCAACTTGAGGCCTTTTCTCCCAACCTATCACTTTGGAGAAGAGACTGACCCCCCCTCGCTGCCACCTCATTTCAGATTGTTGCAGAGAGTGATAAGGTGTCCCCTCAGCCTCCTTTTCTCCAGGCTAAACAACCCCAGTTCTCTCGGCTGTTCCTCATAAGACTTGTGCTCTAGGCTCTTCACCAGCTTCATTGCCCTTCTGTGGACACACTCCAGCACCTTGATGTCTTTCTTGTAGTCAGGGGCCCAAAACAGAAGACAGTATTCAAGGTGCGGCCTCACCAGTGCCAAGTACAGGGGGACAATCACTTCCCTAGTCCTGCTGGCTGATACAGTCCAAGATGTTGTTGGCCTTCTTGGCCGCTTGAGCACACTGCCAGCTCAGATTCAGCCCTCTGTCAACCAACACCCCCAGTTCCTTTTCCTTCTGGCAGCTCTCCAGCCACTCTTCCCCAACCCTGTAGCGCTGCATGGGGTTGTTGTGACTCAAGTGCAGGACCCAGCACTTGGCCTTGTTGAATCTCATACAGTTGGCCTTGGCCCATTGATCCAGCCTGTCCACATCCCTCTGTAGGGCCTTCCTACCCTCAGGCAGGTCAACACTCCCACCCAGCTTGGTGTTGTCAGCAAGCTTACTGAGGATACACTCGATCCCCTCATCCAGGTCATTGATAAAGATATTAAAGAGAACTGATCCCAATACTGAGCCCTGGAGAACACTACTTGTGACTGGCTGCCAACTGGATTTAACTCCATTCACCACCACTCTGTGAGCTCGGACATCCAGCCAGTTTTTACAAAGCAAAGACTGTGCTTGTCCAAGCTGTGGGCAGCCAGTTTCTCCAGGAGAATGCTGGGGGAAATGGTGCCAAAGTCTTTACTAAAGTCTAGGTAGACAACATCCACAGCCTTTCCCTCATAGAGTAAGTGGATTACCTTGCCATAGAAAGACATCAGGTTAGTCAAGCAGGACCTGTGTTTCATAAACCGGTGCTGATTGGGCCTGATCACCTTGTTGTCTTCTACATGCTATATGATGGCTCTCAAGATGATCTGCTTCATAATCTTGCCCAGCACCGAGGTCAGACTGACAGGCCTGTAGTTCCCTGGATCTCCCTTCCAGTCCTTCTTGTAGATGGGTGTCACATTTGCTAACTTCCTGTCCATTGGGACCTCCCTGGTTAACCAGGACTGCTGATAAATGCTGGAAGGTGGCTTGGTGTGCACCTCCACCAGCTCCCTCATCACCCTTGGGTGTACCCCATCTGGCTCTGTAGACATGGCCACTGAACATTTCCAGTAGCAAATGAAAGGCCTTTCCTCTTGTTCTCCTTGGCAGTCCAGCAACTTTGGGCAACTGCATGGTTTGAGCAAAATCTGAATCATTTTTTTCCTCTGTCTCTGAAGCCTTACTTAAGTATTGCTGCAATAGGCCCCTGTTCCTTTCAACATTAAACTCCCAGGCTATGCTTATGCTGCACGATCCCTACTTATTACCCCATCCCATACTCAGATGCCCACAGAGAAGGGACATTCTCCTCCTCACTTGCAAACAATCAGCCCCATACTCCAGCAATAAAATAACACACTCACCGCCTGCTTTCCAGCCTTTTTGCCTTTCAGAAAGGCATAGATTAGTCTATAATAGATTTTAGAAATATTTTATTACAGTAGAAATATATTACTTTAATGTGTGTACTTACTGCAGCATACTTATAAGCTATGAATGAACAAACCACACAAGTTCTACCACCACTCAGAGTCGAGGGCGATGCTCCCAGTTCCCTCAACAAATTCTAATGACTTAACCTACATCCTGTGCAGTATCTGAAATAGAAGAAATAGGCTCAGTCAAGTTCTGGAAACTTATCAAATTGTGTAGGCCATGTATAAAATTAACAATAGTGTGGTAAATGACATTGGATCTCACTTAGAACGATCTGCCAGCTTCACGCAGAAGGACAGAAGGAAAACACAGAACTGTTCCAGACTTGTTAATTCCATACCCACCTGTTGAGGTAGAGAATGTTCAGTGCTCCACTGTGCTGCAGGCTGTAAGGTAAGCAGAATTTAGTTTCTGATTTATGATATGAGTGAAAATGACTCTTCAATGCAATATGCCTGCATTTACTAGAAGGCATTCCTTTTTTCCTGAAGTCTGTGGATTCAGATGTTGATTAAGATTTCAATTAATTCTTTGGGTTTTGGGGGACAGAGTCTGTCTTCTCGGCTGTCTAATGAGAGGAATTAGAGAAGTTAAAATTATTACAGAATGCTGATATTAGGCAGTGTATAAGAGAGGAAATGCAAGACTGACACATCTTCCTACACCTAAAATGAAGGAATGAAGAAGGGCAGACCTGCTCTCAGGATACTTCCAGACTCATTGAGGCTGCATGATTAAAATGAGTTTTGAATCTAGACCCTCTAAAACTCTTTAGGTTTTTTCTGACTCTTATACCTTGCCTTTTACAAAGAGGATTTCCTGCCCAAACAGACTTCATCAAAGCCTTTCTCACCATTCCTGCATAGTGAAACTACAGGAAATTCCTGAAGTTCTCCTTTAAATGAGGGCTTTATTAGTGTAGTATGGCAGTGTTTGCTCTCTGAATTGCTCCAAGGGATCTAACTATGGTTATGTGACTAATTGTTCATCTCCTAACATTCCTGGGTGGGAAATGTTTATTTACTTGGATCACATTTCAGTTGCAGTAGAAATGCTCACAAAATGCCATATCTTGGTAATGTTCCATCTATACTGCTGGGCTCCCAAGAAATATAGGAATATCTATATTAACCCTTTCTTTCTCTCTCTCTCTTTCCTTAACATCTATCCTTAACATCAATCAAACCTTCATTGGTCCACAAAATATGTTAAAGAAATTATTCTTTATCTTGCAGAATTGCCTAGCAAAATTATTCTTTTCTTAAGTAGTTTAGTTTTACTGACTGCTTTACCTATTACAAAGATAACCAAACCTGATTTCTGCATAAAACATAATCTGAATTTGAATCTTGAAATTCACAAGCTTCATTGAAAATGACATTAAAAGCTCATCAGTGCTTTACTTCTGCTCTCTGCATCAGTTTCTGTTTAAAATTGATAAAGGCAAGATATCTTGCAGTATTTTGTAATAGAAGTCCTGCTTTCACATCTTCCTATCAAGCTGACGCATACAGAAATAAAATACCCGTAGTTTATCTTTAAGTTTCATCTGACCAGAAATCACCAAAATAGATGTAAAACTAGAGTAAACTATATCTTACCATTCCTATGAGGAACTGTAACCTTTTTTTTTTAATTTAAAAATGGATTTTTCAAAAGCTTAGCTGTGAATCCCAAGATCGGTGCTATAGTTATTGCTGGATTCAAAGTTGAAACTATCAAAACCAAAGAACCACAATGTATAAACTGTTCCCTGTGAAGGATGGGTACTCAACACTTACAGGAGGAGGAGATGTCTTTTCTTTAAACATATTATCCATTCTGCAACTGACATCTGTAAGTTTTATACTTGTACTGCTATGAGAACATGGAATTTATTTGGTGCAAGAAGGAGAAAGGAGGAAGTTTGACAAGAAAATCCAAATTAATTCTTTAAAATACATGTATTAAAAGTGGGCAGTTCAATTCCTTTCCTTGTTAGTCAGGTTTTAAAGTTTTTTCCTCATGAAGAATTTTCAGCACAGTCATTTGGCAGAAAAAAAGGGGATTTTTTTTTTTTTATTTTTAACGACCAAATTAAAAATATTCTGTTAGAAATGAAACCAAATCAAAAGCTGCTGTTTTGTTTTGTTTCCAAAGAAAAATGAGTGACAGACTGAAGTGTACATTAACATTGTAACATCAGATTAAGAACCTTTTTTTTTAACTAAACAAAATAAATACAAGAATTAACAACAACAATTGGCTGTCTTTAATAGACCAGCAGAGGAAGGAAACAAGGAGAACGGATTGAATCTTTCTGCTAGGAATGGAGGGATACTCTTTAACCACCCTGACCTGGAGATGAAGGAAAGGGGAAGGAAGAGCTAGCAGTCTCAGTGCTAGCTGTGCTTCTGTCAGCAGCAGCCTCTCAACGCCCATCTCAGTTGGCCAATCTATTGTGACCTTCCTCGCTGCTGCTGAGTGAAGACTTGGATGGAGAAAAAGGATGCGCAAGTCTGATTCTGTCTCGCCAAAAACTTCCAGTCCTTTGGAAGGAGTGAAAAGGAGTGGCAGAGACACAGGCATCACCAACTTACATTGAGTTCCTGAGTACTTACAGAGCAAGGCACAAGCCCAGTGTATCTGATGAGAGGAGCAGTTAAGTGTTGGAATAGGGTAGATGTCACAGTGTTGCCAGTGAAATGGTAACAGGTAACTGTGCTGGCACCACTAGATAAAGAAGGGACTCTAGAGGGAGTATAAACAGCTGGTTTCTCTTCACCCTCAACTTTGGCTAAAGTCCAGCTGTGAACTGGAGCCTGGAATCATTTCACTCAACTTCAGCATCTTTTTTAAACTGCCTAAATTAAGAGTTTAATTGTTCTCATTCTTTTTTCATGGGTACTCATGAGAAAGACGTCTCCAAAGAAAGGGTCAGTCCACCTAAAAAATAAATCATTTACTTCGTTTGGGAGGTATCTCTTTCCCTGGGTTATAAAGCCAGTATGGGATGACTATACTCTGAAAGCAGGCCTCTTTAATCAAGAAAATAAAAATAGGGCTCAAATTACAATGTCAACTCAGTTGCATATACACATGTGTTTTCAGACCATACAACAGTATATTTTCCACCAATTTTTGTCAAATACAGCATCCTTTGATTGTAAGTGTTGCTCCAATAGCACTGCAAAACCAGAGACAAAATCTGGGCTGCATCTGATGACTTAGTTCAATTTATTTCATTCTTTTCACATCTTAAGATACCTGCTGGCAATAAAGGAATAAGTTTTGATGATAAAACCTTGCCTGGTGTTTCTGAATGCATAGCTAAATGAATCACCCATGCGTGAAAAGTAAATCCCGAATTATTTTCTATCATTCGTCATATTATATGAGGAAAAAGCAAATTACTGCACAGATGTAATACATGATTTAGTTTGGATGGGCTGTAGTTAGACCTTTAAAATCCTGGTGATATTCATTTCAGACTAATCTATATATCTAAAATTAATCATCTTACTGTAAACTGGTCAACTTGGGTTCTCTTTCCGACCAACAGAAGTGGCATACCCAGGAGGCAATTATACCCATCCTAGAAAAGCTGTCTACAGTATGAGAGATGTATTTTTCCTAAAAGTCTGTTTTTCTCCACTGTTTATAAAGATGGCCTAGCACGACTGGCCTGGAATTAACCAGACTTTTAGACATCTAAACTTAGGTCAAGTGAATCCTACGCCCAGTTTACACTCATATAATCACTCAAGAACACTATTATGCCACAAAAATTAATTCAATAAATATAAAAGTGTATTCACGTACAGCCAAAATTTTGGAGAATTGTACCTGTTTTGTGGGAATTCATCATACCTTTTCTCTTTTGTTATTTAGAATAGGCTGAGATTTCATTCTGCTTGATGATAAATAAAACAGAATGAACCCCACATTTGAATGGAGAAAGTCTTGGAAATCTCACCGATACATGAAAATATCAGAAAAGTAATTTTCAAGTTTTGCCTTATTATATTGTATTAACATGGCACTATGGCAGTGACACCTTTTGAAGTCGAGATCCTGCCTTTGAGCAAGAGCTGGTTCCTATTGTTTGCTTCATTTTACTTGCTTGCAGTCTTTATTCCCATTATAGAAGTCACACTGTTTACATTCAAAGAATGTACGCTCACTGTTACTTTTAGTCACAATAAAAATCAAGCAGCTTCCTCAACAAGCCAGCTAATAATAATGAAATACCATTCAGAATTTTATTACAAAGGAAAGAAAAAGGACATCAGATGTTTCCTTTAAAACTGAATAAATGCCTAGGGAATGTTGAGTCATCTCTGAGAAACCAGCCACTCACCCAGAACTGTCACAGGACAGAACTGGAAGAAAGTACGCATCCAATATGGGCTGAAGGAGAGGCCAGTTTAAGGGGATACTTGGTCTATGTTACTGTCCTCTCTGCAAACACAGATTACTCTAGAAGAACTTGTGGACAGTCGGTTGTTTTTCATCAAACTTAAAGCCTTGGGCATGTGGAAAGCCTTGATTTAACAAGTGTGACCAGTACAGAACACCTGGAATTTCCTTTTCAGGGAAGGAAGCAAGCTGTTGAGTGCAAGACTCAAGGCTTTTCCATAAGATGATTAGCATCATACAACTTTTGCTGAATGTCTTTGGACATTTCTGCATCTTTTTCCTACAAACAGATGTGGATTTTTTTCGTGAAGATGATTTCTATCTAAGACTTTTTTTTTCTATCATGAAGATGATTTCTATCTAAGACACTTTATTTTTTTCTGAAAACATGGATGAACTAGCATGTAATCTTGAACTGATCACCAAGTTAAAATAAACCGGAAAAGCTAAATTTTTATACATATATGTGCATGAACACGCAGTTGTCTTATACCAACTGTTTCAGAAGCACTTTTGTCTTGATTTTCACACCAGCATGGAAACGTGTTTGTGTGTGTGTGTGTGTACAAGCACAAATGCACAAAATTGATTCTAATATTTGTCCTGATGTAACGTCTCATTATAATTAAGTAATAAAAAAGCAAAATAACACCACTAAATATTTGAATGGTTAGGACTTTTTTAAAAGTTTCATATATAAGATTATGAAAGCAAATTAACCAACATTTTTTTCAATCAGGATGATTTGTTAACTTGATCCATAGATGGGAGTCAACAGTGAATTGCAAACCAGACTGATGGGTACTAAGGAGAAGCTTAATAAATCTTTTCATATTCAAGTCCTAAAGTAGTGTGGATTTTAAGTAAGATGCAGGAAATCTCATGACTGAAAACAAATGTAAGAAAAATACTATAACAAAAATACCCAACAGTATCATTTTAACTTATTTTTACATCTAGTTACATGACTTTATATTATTAATGCATTTTAATGGAACTGTAGATCACACCTGATATTTTTGATAAAGCATACTGACTCCTTGCTGCAGCACATTAAAACGAGTGAGTGACTAAAGTAACCTATCTGCAGTAGTATTTGATGGGTAGAAAGAAGCTGTAAACTGGACAAATAAGTCGTATTCCCGAGACCAAAAGGACACAAATTGTAAAGGAACAATGTTTTTCATGTCATGAGGAGAATAAAAAAGTATATTTTTAAATTTGTTTATTTATTTATTTGTTTGTTTATTTATTTAATATCAGCAATGGGAAGGGTGAGGAGCTGAAAACCAAATAAGTGACAGTTACATTGTGGATTGAAGAAGTCTTGGCACCTTTTTGTCCAGAGAAACCAGAAAGTGAATGGGAAAAAGTGAGCTGTTTATTACCTTGATGAGTTCTAAGGAGCTAAGAATTTTGACCTATTGTAATTATTATTTCTTGATTTTATAACAGTGACAATTAAAACCGTGCACAATAAACTAAAGAATTAGCATTCTAGATATGAGACTAAATATGTCAACTGACTAAATACTCCTTAGATAAAGAAAATTAAAGTTAATGTAGATAACTTCCTGTCTAAGGAAAAGAAAAAGGCAACTATGCAATGACTTTTAAAATCCTTTTGTGGAGTCATTTCATGCTAAATACCCTGTTTCTCACTCTTTTGTCAAAAAAAAAAAAAAAAAAAAAAGAAAGAAAAGGAAAAATGAAAAAAAATGCAAGTTTTGGCTAGAGACAACATGGAAGGGTATCTTCTACATATAAGTGAGAAAAATGTTTGATTAATAAATAAAATAAAAAAAAATAAAAGTTCTGATCAGAGGTTATGAAGTATAGATGAAAAAATAACGTTCATACAAATTTACATCACACACTGAGGTAAGACATAGCTAAATACATTTCTGTTGAGTACATGGTTCTTTGTGCTTCTCATATACCACAGACAAGTATCTAGCATTCTTCTGAAACAGTATAGTGCAGAAAGATTTCTTCCCCTGTGAAAGGCTACAAAAAGCATTCCCAGAGTATATTGTATGATAGCATTATTTGTTATTCTTTTTTATATATGTGTATCTGGGTATATACAGTCAAATAGCCCCTACCACAGACGTCATTCACACTTATCCTAAACATGAATAACCTAAGTTAAAGTAATGAAAACTAAACACCGCAAAAAAGACATGCACAGCTCCTGAAGACAAAACGTAGGGTTTGCATAAATTGCTAACCAAAACCCTCTATTCATTTAGCAATGCCAGTATCTTCGTGTTTCTACTGTTTGACACAATGATGGATTATTTATTTACTGAACAGCACTGGTGGCCAGAAAATCTGATTTTCATGCATGAAATCCATGAAACCTCAGCCACTGAACAGTTTCTTTTACACGTGGCAAAGGTCACCTATCAAGGGATTTTCTCACGTTTTGTGTGATTGGTCATGCCTCATTTCCTTCAAGAAAATATGATTTCCCCAAAGTGTGTGCATTTTAAGAGACTCACAAAGACTGAGAAAGTTATTTCCTTTTTGTTTGTGATAAGCACAAAATATAGAGACTAACCTACCAGGAACGACAAGCAACTGTTTGTAGCTGGAAACCATATTTAATCCTATCATTAAGGAAAACCTCAGAGCACACTAGGAACAAAAAGAGTGCAAAACTGAACACTTAACCTTGTCATTTAACCTTTCAGACTTGCAAGTGTTTAAAGAAAATATTCAGTATATTTGATAAGTGATTTCCCTCTACTGGGAAAGTATTACCTGTTCATGCTAAGAGCTTCTATTCTTTTGAGCAATGGGAAGTCAAACCAAATGACATGATACTGGATTTTTATGGAGGTTTCACTACTCTTAAACACTAAACAATTTTACTTCCATGTTCTAATCTCTTGGAAGAACAGAAACAAAACTACAACTCACATTACCCAGTGTTGGTGCAGTACTTTCAGAAGGTGGCATGGTAACATATCTTCATAGAGAGCTTTCTTCAGGACTGGGACTACCTCTTATTGTTGCATGCATGTATGAAGTGCCTATAACAATGGAGCTCTGCTAACAGTTGGGGGTCCTAAGACACCACAGTGACAGACAACTACATGAAAATAGAAATGTAGAAGAATCCCCTGAAGTGCTGGCGCTTTTTTCCCCTCCCCTTTTATTTTTGTACTCATATGGGCCATAGGCCTGTCTTTTGAGAGGCTGAGCTTTAGGATGCTAATGCATGTTGACTAATAAATGGAGAAGCTTCTGCAAGATCTTTCAGATTTTCTGTAGTTTCTGGCAAAGGCTACACATCTGCAAGTGACAGTCTATGCCTTTCATCTAAGGAGTGATTCCCCACTTTGTGATTTCTTTCCTCCTTTTTGTGTGAAAACCATTGAAATGAATAACCTCCTGCACTCCCAGTACATTTTATTGTATCATATATTAATTCATCATGAAAAAAAATTCTTCCTACTCTTTCTACAGGGCAGATATCTGACTAGTGTTGTAATGACAACAATGTCTAACATGAAAAATACACAGAAATAGGACATAAAGTCAAAAGGAAAGCATTCCCATCTCAATTGAAAAAATGTAATCTGTTCAAAGAGAGATCCTGTGGCTTTAACTTGTGCAATCAAAATACAATTTTCTGCACATCAGAGAGAGGAAAAAAAATAAGAAAAAATTGAAAAAGTTTATGGTTAATGAAGGTTCCTGGATATTTTAATAATGTGGGAATATTTAAACACTGGCATAGTGTTATATTTTAATATGTTGATGTTAATATGCATTGTTCATTTGGCTGCGTTATTTACAAAGGTTTATAATCTTCCCTATATCTTGGGCTCACAGTGTTGATTACATCTTTCAGCATCTTTTTGCCAGTAGGGCAGGGATAAATTACTATGACAGTTCAGAAAAAATGTCAAAAATGATCAGGGAACAGAAAAGACTAAAATACAGTGGTAGGAAAAGAAATACTGTACCTCAGCAAGAACGAGGAGGAAGGCGATAGTGTAAGAATCTTTAAAGTACATGAGTTCAAAAATTTATTAAAAAATACAAATTGACTCACATGCCTAAATGAAAAAGACCATCATAGAAATTCTTCTGTGCTAACTGAAACAGGGAAAAAGCAGTTATTAGCATAAGTCTGTAATCAGTACAAAAGGGAAAGGATGAATAATTACTGTTGAAATTTTAAAAAAGGAAAGATTTAAGCTGCATGTTTGAAGAAAAAGTGGGAGTGAATGAAAACTTAATGTTTGGTGTTGGAATATGGAATACTTTTGCATGGCAAGTCTTGAAAATTACAAAGCTTGAGACATTTAAAACAGGACTGGACAATAAATGATTTAAATATACCAAGGAGTGCTTTCATAGTTGGGTAGAGAGACTGAGTCAAAAACCTCCTATCTGTCTTCTGCATCTAACAGTTATCCCTCTCCAATAGTACAAAACAGTCCGTAGTACTTCATTCCACAGATCATAACAAGTGAAATACAATGCTTACCGAGGACTTTTGCTCCTGCCCCTTTTTCTTCTGGGGCAGAACTGCGTATCAATATTAATGACATATCATCTTCTAGGTTGTCTACAACCATGCCACTCTCATGATAAATGTGATAGGATACTGTGCGCGGTGTTGCCAATACTGATGCTATTGAAGGGATGTGTGCCTCTCTGTTATGTTAATTTTGCAAGCTCGAACTTGGCTGCTGCTCCAGCTGCCACCACTATTTATAGAAAGCAAGTTTGTGTTAATAAACCTCTTGCGTAGATACAAATTGCCTGGAATAAGTATGAGTGTTACTGCTCTGATTTGTCTTGGGGAGCTGGGAGGAATTTTACATATAGATCGTCAGAATAACTCAAAACAGTGTAAAGATTGTTTTATTTGTTCCTTGCTGTCTAGATGATATTCTTCCTCTAAGCACATGGTATAATGGGATAAGGTTTGTATAAAATAACCAGGAAAATTTAACAAGGAGTCTTGGATTTTGGTAGCATTGGTACAGAAATCCTTCCTTTTTTTTTTTTTTTTTTTTTTTTTTTTTTCTCTCCTGACCTACTGAAAACTGAAGTTAATCCCTGAAACAGGATGGTGTGTCTTCATTTTGCAATTACCTTCTGTTATTTTTCATCCTATTTTATAATTTTCCTCCACTGACCTACTGAAAACTGAAGTTAATCCCTGAAACAAGATAGCATGTCTTGATTTTGCAATAACCTTCAGTTAATTTGCATCCTATTTTATATTTAGCTTTTCTGTTTCTAAATTGCATGTAACTAGATTATTTACAGATTTGTCCTGCCTTCTTTTCTTCATCCTTAAATACAGTAAATAAGGAAAAAAAAATCCTGAATTCATACCTTATATTAAGGACTTCCAGTATTTCAGAATTCTCATAGAAAACTTTAATAAAAATAATTGTTGGTTTGGTTTTTTTTGTATTGTACTACAATACATGTAGTAGATACGCTGTTTTCCTGCAAGATAAGCAATGTTTGTTCAAAATAGACGGGCAATATATAGTCCTTTTCCATTTAGCGAAAACATAATATTTAATGTAACATTTAGTTCAGCCATAGATAAGAGTTGCAACACTCTTTACCAATCAAAATAATGAAGATATGGTTGCTTTATTTTTACTGATAAACAGAAATTCACTACAGTTGTAAAGCAGTTCCATTTAAGGCCTAGTGAATATTTATTTTTCAGTTTTGTCATAACTGCAAAAAAGATTAGCAATAGTTTCAGTGACAAAATTAATTCAGTGCCAGAGAAAGACACGGGGGAAAAAACCCCACAATCCCCGTAGAATCAATTCTTTTATGAATTTGGAAAATAACAAGTAATCATTGCTTGTTATAGTTTTTGACAGCTTAAGTATAAAAAAATCAATTACCATGAAACGACTATCCAGATTAATGTTGAAAATAAACCTGCTTCTTAGGTACCTGATAACATAGCATTGATTTTTATTGTTTGAGGGAGGCTGGCTATATTTAATTTCTTTTATTGATTTTTTTTTCCTTAAGTCCTATATTCAATGCATGTGAGATACAATGCAATTTCTTATAGCAAAGTAATGCCAGACAGCAAGCCTGTGAATTAATTTTACATGAGTGAAAGCAGTGCTTAGTAATTTGCTGAGTATTTGAGAGCAAAACTAGTAATTTTCCTCTTTATTATTTATAAATATCAAGAGGTCCAGAAGTGGGTATGGTGGTGTGGGCTCAAATGAGAAGACCTTGCAGTAATTTCTAATATCTTGACACTGCAGCACCTCATGTCTTATGCCTCGTGTACTTTGAATGCCAGTAGTGATTGAAGGTTTCTGGAAACTGGGGGAAAAATATCAGCAAGATTTCAATTGGCTTTTGAGACCGTGAGTTTTAAATCAGAATGCAATTTTAAACAGAAGTGAATGCATGATTTAAAACCACACACGAACATGGCAATTAAAAAAAATAAAAAATCGTATTGTTTGGAGTTTAAAGTAGTTCCGGTCTTTTTTTGAGCTAACGAATAAGTAAAAATAAATAGCATTCATGAGCCCGTATGAGTAGAATTTTAATGATTCCTGCATCAGCAAAGTGAAAGCAATGTCATTTTGATAAGTGAAATGCAAAAGTTTCCTTCAAATAAATGTAAAATATGCAAATTCAGTGATGGAGAAAGGTAGAATGAAAAGTTTGGAGCAGTATTTCAGTTTCACTGAAATGTTGCTCATTGTGTCATGCATTATAACTTTATAGCAGCAGCTTTCCTTGTCTAACTATGCCAGATAAGGCGGGTGCTCATCAGAGAGATTGCCTGTTATTTGGAGATAGCTCAGAGGATGAGTTTCTCTGCAGCAAAGCACTACTGTATTTAGCCGTAGAGGAAGATGGTGACATTTGAAAGTGGGTAAGCAAAACCCGACACATACAGGTACTGTAGTCCTCAGAGCCAATTTACTGTAGCAGGTGAACATCATACTCCATCTGATTCAAAACAAAGTAAGTAGAGCCTGCCCAACTCACCCTGAGGAGCTTTCAAAGCTTAATAAAGATGTCATGACAATATCTGGAAAGACTTGATTACTCCTGAACATTTATCTACCCTCATGACTTTACCTGTGTGAAGCGGGGCAGTGGGTGGCAGTGTTACACTGCCGCTTCCTAAGAAGACAAGCTATTCTAACCAGGGGGAGGAGAAGGGATGTACCTAAATTAAGTTTGAAAAGCCCCTTCTTTACTCATCATTTGATCACAGGTGCCATAATAAAACCATTCACTTGATTTCTACTGGCCTCTCTGCTTTAATTAATATAATTTGAGTGGCATAATATGGTCAGCTCCAAGAGTTTTATTGAAAAAATAATTGAGAATGTTGATTTGAAAGGAGGGGTGTGTGTGTTGTTGTTTATTTGGGTTTGACTGGTGTACATATTTAATAGTCATGCACAATTATCATCGCTTTCTATGGTGATAATACCTACCAAGTTTCCACCAGGGAGTAAGAACAGTTCTGCTAGGTCCTGTTCAAATGTAACTACTTACCATCTTTATACGGTGTCTTGATATTGAAATTTCTGTGAACAATTGGTTCTAGAACAGATTTTTTATAATTGGTCAAATTCAGCATCAATAGAAAATAACATAATGTTAATTAGAAATTATCCCTGTAGGGGAAAAGGTTGAGATGAAAGATGGTATCTGGGCTGTTTAGGCATCTGGGTCACTAAGTTATGAGAGTGATTTCCTTGCCTTTGTCTAAAAATGAATTAATTCCTGCAGGGGACAGTTAGAGATGGAGCAGACTCTCCACCTCTGGAGGAGCTTGTTTCTTTCACTTGATCTCATGAGGTTTATAGGGAGATCGGCTTCCTAACATCAGCACCAAAAATTGGACGGGTAAAAAAGAGGATGTAAATACTATTTAACAGTCCTATTATGCAATATTTTGTGCAACACACCTATAATGGAAATAATATGTTGGCGGTGTTAATAAAGCTGCTTGTAAATATACGGCTGAGTCCATAAAGTCTGACCTGCAGATGCAGGTATTACTAGAGTTCATGCACTGCCTGGCATCTACGATAAGCCTGCAAGTTTGCCAGTTTAACTTCCTACATTGAAAAGTTGTTCTGGATATCACTAAGACAAAATAAATGTGGTCCAAAAATATGTCACTTTCCTGTCTTTTTTCACATTCAGTTCTGTTCTGGAACCTAACATAATCTGCTTCCCACTGTAGATAGGTGGGAGTGTGTAAAACTTAGCAAACTTACTTGCGCTCAGAGTAAAAACCCACTCCACCTTCATTTTTTCAACACCTCTCAAGATTTTGAAAAGATGAAATATTTTTGAATTTAACATTGTTACCCTTCTGGTGTTTCAAGGAAGACTGGATGAGTCCATCAAAACAATATGTTTTCAAAGTCTCCTCAAAGCGCATTAGTAAATTGTTTAGTCCTCTATGTGTGGTGTCCAAGTGCAAATATACTGTATAAGAAAGATTAGTTTTAAAGGAGCAGAACCGAGTTAGTCTTTTTTTTTCTTTTTTTTTTTCCTCCTCACATCTGAATGGCTGTTTGTCAAGAGGAAATGTAAACCAAACTGGTGAGTTCAGACAAAGTTTCATTGTACAGATATCTCACAATAAGTATTTGTTCATAGCAAAGATATTTCATTTTCTTCTGAGATGATGCCTGTACTACATCCAAATTGCAAAGCAGGGGTGTGCTTCTGCTCTCTGTCGTACAGGTAGAGATCCATGCTCTGTAGGGACAGACATGAGCATATCCTTTGCTCCACCTTCTGGTCTTTATGTAGGGGAAAAATGCACACTAATGCATATGCTATAAAGGCAGTCACAGCACTAGATCTGGACATTTAGGTATGCAGGACCTGCAGTGTACATTAGCATATCTCTGCCGCACAGTCTACTTAATGCCCATGAAAATAAATTTGAGGTGCATTGCTATGAGCAACCGCAAGATGCTTACACAGCAGATGTTCCTGTATTGTGGCTATCTAGAGATTTTCACAACTAGTAAAATTATTAACTATAAGAATACATAGAAAATGGGATCTGGAAGTCTTTGTTAACGTAGTCCAAGCATGGCTGAAGCCACATTTGGTGGGCAAGAAGAGTTTGGGGCAAGCCATAGGTGTTCTCAGTTATCTTCTGTGCAAAATTATAAGGGAGATGTCTACTAAGGCTTAATAAATACTTCCGAAGGAATATATCTCTCAAGTACAAATGATGGGAGCCTGGGCTGCAACTCTTTTGTTTACTGAATGACTGCTCTTCTCACAGCACCTCATGAATGAGGAAGAGCAGAGATTAGAAAGGACCTCCAGAAATTAATTCAAAGCATGCAGCTCTTTAATATGGACATTAGTAACTGGCATCTGAAGAGTATTCAAACATGCTTATCCCAGATCCTGGTATTTCTGCTTCTTCTTAAAGCTGGTGAAGGATTAAGAATTCACTTAGATTTTCTCTTCCATTCTAGAAGTACAATACATGCTTGCAGCGTTCTCATATTCTTTTTCACATGCCCAGTTTGGGCCATGGTTGGGGACCAGTTTGATCTGGTCAAGTAAAGACATTCATAAACTCTTAGATTATAATCTAAATAATGGATTTTGCCATTTTTTTTTAATGCAACATTCTGACAAGAAATATGACTTCTTGTTTACCGGTTGTCTTTTCTGTGATATGATTTTGTGTATGAGTTAATTATTGTTTTTCTTTAGGTAGTGCTCAAGAGACCCCAGTGAAAACCTGGAGCCCCATTATTTTATACAGTCTTTATCGCTACAATGGAAAAAATAAAGCTAAAGTTCTGACTAGCCCTGTCCATGATAAGACAGAACAGATCATAGAATCATAGAATGTGTTGGGTTGGAAGGGACCTGTAAAGGTCATCTAGTCCAATCCCCCTGCAGGAAGCAGGGACATCTTCAACTAGATCAGGTTGCTCAGAGCCTCATCAAGCCTGGCCTTGAATGTCTCCAGGGATGGGGCCTCCACCACCTCTCTGGGCAACCTGTTCCAGTGTCTCATCACCCTCTTTGTAAAGAACTTCTTCCTAACGTCTAATCTAAACCTACCCTGCTCTAGTTTAAAACCATTGCCCCTCGTCCTATCACTACATGCCCTTGCAAACAGCCCCTCCCCAGCTTTCCTGTAGGCCCCCTTCAGGTACTGGTAGGCCACTATAACATCTCCCTGGAGCCTTCTCTTCTCCAGGCTGAACAACCACAACTTTCTCAGCCTGTCCTCATAGGAGAGGTGCTCCAGCTCTTTGATCATCTTCGTGGCCCTTCTCTGGACCTGCTCCAACAGATCCCCAGCTATATTTACAATAAATATCGATGAAACAAATACTATTGTTAAAATAAACTTTAAAAATCATATTATAGATAAAAGCAAATGGGGAATCATCTAAGAAATTTCTTTAAATCTGCCATTGTTACAAATAGCTTGCTTACAGATTGCTTTAAAAGAAACCATCCTGTCGGTAATTTTCATATAGCCTTAGAAAGCAGTAAAAGAAATGCTCTACCTAGGGAAATGTTCACTGAAAATCCACAACAGTATTTTCAAGGAAATGACCTACTTTAAGCTGCAGTCTGTGATTTCTGCATGTGCAGTACTGTTTCTGGCACGGGGGGCAGGTATTCGGATTTGCAAGGTCTCCTCTGACATTGGATGATCATGTGTTTTTGGCAAATTATTGGAATTTTTAATTGGAATTATTTCCTATTAACACTTTCTGCTTTTGTGCAAGGGAAATGCAGAATGGTTGGTGTGGTGTGGAAGGTTCTTTGGCTTAGTTAAAACTTAACACAGAAATATGGGGAGAATTCCAACCCCACATAGTTATCCACTGAAGTCTCACTGGAGTTAATTAAATCACTGTTTCACCCATAATGATAAAAATAATAAAAAAATTAATGTTACCCACTGAAGCGTAAGAAAGATTATCTACGGTAGGGCCACTTAACAAGAAAATGTGTTAGGCTACATAGAGGCAAGTGTGTCCTTCTTCACATTAAAGAGGCAAAATTGACCTCAGTTAGGTTTGAGATGATTATAAAATAGAGCTTATTTACCCAGTTTCTTACTTGCTAGAGTTCCCATAGTCCCTGAAGGTCCACCCCATTTTTCACACCTTTCTCCTAAAGCCTTGTCACCCAAATTGTTTCCTACACCGGTTGCCCCCAACAATCAGGAAGCAGGAGCAGTCAGGGTTCCAAGCAAAGCAAATGTTGGACTCTCACCCAGGGAAAACTTCACCACTCTGGTGATTATCAGGGCTACACACTGAGGAGCATTCTGGGAAACCACCAAGCAAGATCAGGTTCCGTGTGCTCCCAGAGTACACCAACAGGCCTTAGTCACCCTCAGCAGCCTCACCTGCGACTTCTACTCATACCCTCTCTGCTGCTGGTTCGTTTCTCTTTGTGGAGTAGCCCATTTTTTTTTTTTTTCCTGTTCCCTGACAGTATTTTTTCAATAATTATGAGCCAAACTCCTAGAACTACTTGCCAAGTATTTTGGAGAGAATACTTAGAGGATAACAGCTCTAATATTGCTCCTGAGGGATAGCAAAGGCAGTTATTTTGATTTTTGTTTTGTGGTATTTTTTGAGGTTTTGGGGGGGGGGTGGGGGGGGGGTGGGGGGTGGTTTTGTTGTTTTTTTTCTTTTTTTTTTTTAAGTAAAAATGCATGTAAAACATAACTATTCAGTGTATTTATCAGGAATTACATGCAAATGTTCCAGCAAAGAGCATAGAAAATGTGGTTATCAGTCATAAGACTTACCTCTTTCACAGGTTTATTAAGGAAGAAAGAAACCCTCCACACGCCTTTTTTTGCTGGATTGGATATTTTTGGCTGAGAAATAAAGTTGATCAGAAAGCTCCACACAGTGTCAATACACTGGCATAATTTCTCAGTAAAACATTTCTTCACACTTTTACTTACATAAATCTAGTGGGGAGAAGGGGATGGTTTGCGTATTTTATTTTTTGTAATTAATTAAAAATAGAGCTTATGGAAAATGCTAACTCCTAGTTCTTTCTCGAATGACCTGTCCTCCCAAATTCCTTGTCTTATTTTCACTTCAGCAAGGAAATTGGGCTTTTTAGCTTTTAAAACTGAGCTGGAAAGCCCAGCTGGCACATCTCTGAAGACAAGTGACTGAAACTTGATATTCTGTCACAGGAAGCATTAGTCCAGGTTCTAACTTGAAATAAATTAGCATGGTCACATAGAACTGAAGGAATAGGTCCATAATAAAGTTTTCAAGTGAGAGTATCATTAAAACACAGAGTTGAAGGACTCATTGCTAACAGGGCTAATACTTGAATGAGGAAAAAAGATGAGATCCTTACCTGGGAACATTAATCAGATTCATTCAGTTCTGTAGAGCAACTGTGATTTTAAACAGCTGAAGTTCTTACCCAAACAAATGGAGTTATCCCCAATTCAGTGAATACAAAAAGTTTAAATACCCAATATGTTGTTTATATATTGATTATTTTGCTGGTTTATTTACTTATTTGCTTAACTGTTCAAAAATATTTGGTCAGCATCTACTTAGGAAAAAGATGGGATAATGCAGTCGTTACTGTTTTAATCAGAATGGAAAGTCAGTGAATTTCTCTGCTACAGATTTCTTGTGTGGTCTCAGGTAAATAATTCAATTTATGCCACAGTGCAGGCAAAGGTAATTTCATATCACAGAAAAAGGTGATTTTTATAGAATGAGGGGAAGGAAAGTTCATCAACATCGGTATAGAAATATGAGTTTCTCTGTGAAAGGGAATGGAGCCTAGTCTGCAGGAAATTTGCAGTTTATTTTAAGAAATACTGCAAGGATTTCATGGAGCTAATACAGTTTTCAGCACCACCATCCCCACCCCCCCCCCCCCCCCCCCCCCCCCCCAACCAGCTCATGTTATTACTCTGGGACTTAATTTCAGTTGTGTACTTTGTGCAGCTCAAAGGCTTATATAAAATAAAGTGGACTATAAATCAGCTGTTCCACACTGATTATTGGGGAGACAGGGGGAAAGGTGGACATGTGGAGTGGAATACAATGAACTGGAAAATGAAAAGGTTAAATGGAAATCCTTGCACTTCCTTCATCCTAATACTGATGGGTAACTTTCACACACGGTAGAAATCTGGTGAAATCTGGTGTGGCTGTTTCCAAACCTCTTTATTCTACAGTGCAGAAGAGGAAAATTCCCACTGAAATTTAATTTGGCATAGCTTCAGTTTAAATAAAAGTTTTACTTGAGTTAAAGTTTCCTTTCTCTTGGGTTTCATCATTCACAAAGAGACAAGGAAACAACTGCCCCTCCCCCCCAAACCCCTCACAACTTTAAGAGGTGTACCATTTAGTATCCTGTTACAAAAAACCAAATTCTTGCTAAATTCTCAAGAAAAACTGGTTTGGATTTTTTTCTGCTCTGGAGAATAATTAAAATGATTATTTTTTTTTCCAATCAGGAACTGCCAGTAAATCATGTTAGATAAGCATATTGAAACAGACTGATACAAACACTGTCTTTTCAAAATATTGAAATGCCTAAATGTAAAATACGTATAATGTCTTCTCTAACTACAGTCTAGTGTGATATGTCAAAAAAAAAAAAAAAAAAGGCAGCAAAAACCCCCAACCCAACCTTATTCTCTCGTTCTTCCTTGGCTTCTAGTCTAATTCAGCACTGCAGTTATTGATATAGAGTTGTTTCTCTGTTGTTTTTATTTATTTATTTGTTTTTAACATCACTAGGAACACCTTCTATTTCAATTTCTTTTGTCAGTTAAGTATTGTTTGGTGGGATGGATGACAAATCTAACTTCTTTTAGGCTCAATGGATTCTTTTTTTCTACATACTGCAGTTGTTGCATTTTCTTGGTAGTTTTAGTGAAAATAGACCCATGACTAACTGCTTTGCTCAAGCATTTCATGGAAGACAGATAAGCAGTAGGCTTCAGATATTTACATAATTAACTTCAGGTGTCCCTTTTTGACATTGCAATTTATGTGAAAGAATTTGCACTAGATTTCCATCACATCAGTAAAAGTAAGTAACAGAATTGTACTAATTTTGTCCTTGGATATGCAATCGTAATCTCTATGGAATTCTGTAGGATGTGGACTTCTGGAAAATTGGATGGATGTCATTGAACAAGATCTTCAGTTGTTATCATGACAGATATGGAGGTCTATTGCCTCTAAAATTGTTTTTTTTTCTCCCACTTCCCAAGACTGTGGAGGCAATGAGCACTCACAGGAGGCACAGAGCATACACTAGGACCTCCCACCTTTTCTCCTTTGATCAACATAGAAATAGTTCTTTACACCAAAAATTGGGTTGCATTAGTATTAATATTCAACAGTGTGATAAATGAAAAAAATTTGCATTCATTTCATGCTTCAGACCAAATGAGACATTGCTGATAAAAATAAATACATTCACTTCACAGTTTGAAGGTTATCTTTGCAACTAGAAAGGTTAGAGGTTGTGTTTGTTTAATGGAAGATCAGGTACTACAGCATGAGATGACTGACATACTGGGAAAATGCTGTGAGTCAGAACTGGGGTAAAGCCCAATAGACATAGCCTGCCATGAAAAACAGGGGAAAAAAAAAAAGAAAAAAAAAAAAAAGAAGAAGAAAGAAAAAAAGAAAAGACAAAGCAAGCAGGAAAACATACATTTTCCTCATTTCTTGGAAAATGTTTATAATTTGACAGCTCTTCCTAAGTGGGACTATAATGAGACCTTTCAAAACTGAATTCATTGACAGAATAACTAATAGTATGGGGAACTTCATTCTAATTTTAGATAATGAGGTTTACAGCCCTGCATCTTATGGGTCATTACAGACATGAATTCAGGTATTTTATCTCAGGTGAGTTCCCTAACCATGAGCAACTAGTTATTGGAGGGTTCCTTTCTCTCTTTCTCATTTTTGACGAAAACCTTTAATTAAATCTTGAGAAAATTCCCCAAGGAAGAATAATCACTGAAATCTATGTATTTCTATGACAGGTTTACTTTTTTACAAATCAACATTTTTCATTGATATCTCTTTTGCCTGAATAGTTCTGAATAGCATTAAGTCTGAGGTTCCTTGCCCCTAGTCATTACAGGGGGATGAAGGATGCTGTTCAGCCATCTGTCCTTCTGTTTTTCACCTGAGCCACTATGTTTCTGCTGCATGTTATGCCTTGCATTTGATGGGGACAGGGAATTTCCCCTTTTGCACTCTGACAGGTAAAAACCATCACAATTCAAGAAATGATATTATCTCTTAATAACAAAATCATTAAAAAAGAAAAGGAGAGAAAAAGAGCTTCTAGCTGTGTGAGTAAGCAGAAGGCTGTGTCTGTTGTGAGGAAAAAAATGGTCTCATTTTTACTGTGACTACTGAAAGCTTTGTAGCGTATCGTTATCAATAGCTGACATCTGTGCAGAACTGTCCTGTATGACACTGGTGTTCCACATCTCACATGCAAGTAGCTTTTAAGCAAGGATGAAATGGGATCTGGATCAGAAATCCCCTAGGGACCATCTATAGGAAGAAAAATCTCTGTAGCCAGATTTCCAAATCATTGCCTGTAGGCAACCCAATTCCAAACAGAAAGATAAGAACCAAAACAAAACAGCAGAAACAAAAGCTATATAGTTTTCTGACTTCAGAAGTATTTCCATCCTGATCCCCCTTCGCTTTTGTTGAGTGTCAGTAGTTGGAAATCCATATTTGCCAGACAAGCTTTCAAAATAATTATAAATGCCGGAATGTTTCATGTTGCATCATGACGATTAAATATAATAAGCTACCTCCATAAGATCTGCAGTTCTCTTTCTGAGCAAATACCCGTAGCTAAGAAAGGGAATTGACAGACAATAATGTGGATGGAGATTCAGGCCATCATTCACAGGACGTCATTCCTGATGTCACAGAACATGTCACTCTGTGCTCCTAAATTCTAGAGTCATTTTGTGACTGAGGTTTCTAAGCCCCAAAGTTACCTTATGAGCTTTAGCAGTATTGAGAATAGTGTAGAAGGGGGTAAGAGGTGTAACTAATGCTCTGTGGGCCACTGAAGGGAGATCAACTTGGCAGAGTACGCGATGTTGTCCATCGGAATGAGTGTTTACAAAGCTATACTGGGGCAATTATTGGGGTCCCATGGAAAGAAACTTGTGGGACTTGGCCCTTAGCACTGCAGTATATGTCAGAGACAAAGAGAAAAATACCTATATTTAAGACAATGAGAAAAGGAGCTGTGTTTTTTGAACTGTACATTTCTCTTTATTAAGACATCACATTTTCAATCTCCTAATCAACACAATGTAAAGAGGCTTGAAATCATTTTATCCTACTAAGCCTAGCGCTCTGCTCAATTATCATCATAAAAAGGAATGGCTTTTGTTCTGCAGTTCACTGCAATTGGTTTCCAATAATTACCTTTATGTCTTTTTAGCTATCTAGTTTACAGAAAAGATCATAGTGTAGGTAAAGTTTACATTAAAAAAAAGTTCAATAACTTGTTATCTAAAGATAACAATTTAGCCTTATGTTCACTGCATATATTATGGCTTTTGTGGCTTCTTTTCCCTTTGAATGACACGGTCAATGGTTCATCACATTTGCACCTCAGAGCCAATTGTTACCCACTCATGTGTGAAAATAGCAGAGTCTATTTAGATTAAATTGCTCAAGATCATCACGGATTGGTAAGGGACAAATCACAACATTTTGCTTGAAAGAAGATTGTTGTTGCCTTCCACCTCTCACATTCTGGGCAAAATTTTAAGTACTATACAAATGCATTCTTAAGAACACAGAAAGAATTCAGAATTCATTCTGTTACTTCTGCTTAAGGAAGATAAGTGTACTTTAGAGAAAAGGAACAAAGAAATGACAATAAAATATGTTAAATAGTTACTTGTGTCATCATTTAAGACCTCCTACATGATAGGAAAAGTACAAGAATATAGCAAAGTCTCTCGGGTAAAAATACATATCAGAACAAAATGTGCAATTTTAATCGTAAATAGAATATGTACAATAAATATACAAACATACATTAAACATTTTAAGATCACTTGAAAACTACATGTAACAAGTATCATGTTATATTTATAAATATATTTTGTTTAAAGTATTGAATAAATAAAGGCATTAAATTGAACAGTCAGTTTAGGCCATTTTCTGTACAAATTGATTTTAATTTCCAAATTGGGGTACACAATATCTGTGTTTACTTCGATTCATTGCTTTAGTCAGTTTGCAATTAACTGAGATAGCGAAAGTGAAGGTGGTCTGTACTAAATATAAATATAACTATAAATGTAAATAGTATAGATACAAATAAAATTAGTGGCAATATAAATAATATAAATATAAACATATACCCAAAATGACATTTTTAATGTAATCCCATCTTGGACATAGAAAACATTTCTTCAGGCAAATCTGTCTTTGAAGACAGTCTTTTTTTATTATCTTTGCTGCTTGGAATTACGCTAAACATACTAAAGTAGGATTAAAAATGAGGTGCTACTACAAATACTGCATGACAAATTTTGTATTAACACTATTTTTCCCTACAAAAAAATTATAGATCTAGGGCAACATAAATGAGGAAAGAGAGAAGCAAATCCTGTGAACTAACATGAAAACAAGCAGCTCTCAATTCCAAGCTTATTGAGGTATGCATGAAAGGCAAGTCATGAATATGTGAGGCAATCAATAAAAGTATTTTTACATAAAGTAGTGTTAACATTTATGTTCAACATACAGTGAAAAAGTTGAGAGTGAATTGATCATAATAAAAGAATAAAAAGTGTTCAGTTTAACTATGTATGTCAAAACTAGAGGAAATCCTGGAGCAGTGAAATCAGTGACCTTTTTCTTCCTCTTGGAGTATGATCTGAACTTCTCTCTAACCACACAGTAGTTGGAGGAGTACCGGCACTGTCAATTCTCCTTGATCACAAGTTTCGCTTGGGTAATTGTTTCAAAAGACAAGTGAAACATGACGCTTAGTCCAGTATTCTTTCCTGTCATAGGGCTGTTGAATAGAAAAAAAGTTCACTTTAATTATAATTCAATATTTTGGCACGTCTTTTTACTACATGTGTGCCTATACGCAGACACACATCTGACAGAGACAAGGATTAAAGGCAGGTTCAGGTCTGCATATGCACACCTGTGAGCACAGACAGACATGCAAAAACGCAGCTTAAGTCAGTTAAGGACAGATACTCTAGCAGAGCTAGAAGAAAGCTGTAAGCATTGTGTTTGAGGTTGCACCAGCTCAGCGGCAAGCTGGACCTAACTTCTACAGGACTTCTGGGGTACACCAGCTCAACGCGCTTAATAAAGCTCCAAAGGGTACTCAATGCTGTACACTGGCTAATGCTGATGACTCTGTTTGTACGATACGCGCAGACCAAGCTTTCTCAGTTACAGCTCCATGACTGTGTGGAGCGGTAACCAAGAAATATTCCTGGGGACGCTGCACCCCACTGCAGGGCATGCCCTTTTCCATGCCTGCCTCCCTGCCAGCAGCATCCCTCGTCCTCTGCCTTTGACCGCTGGGAGGATGGCAATCCAGTCCTATTTTCTGCAGGGAGAAACTTCAGGGCAAAAGGGGATTCCCTGCAGTTCTGCCTCTCTAAAGTATTCCCACTGAAAGCAGTCAGGATTTGTCTATTTGTTTCCATGACATAAAAAGAAGAAAAATACTCTGTAAGTATGTAGAGGTTTCTTTATCTCGTGGAGTGTAACTTTATCCCATACGAGGAATAGAGAAAGCTTTCAGAAAAGAGATGAAATGAGAAAAATTACTAAGCAGTCTGTGGAAAGCCAGACATTCTTTGGTGTTCAGAATATTTGTTTTCTGAATAACTCATTTGTTATTTTTGGGGTGTATTCCAAGGAACTCTCTACTTGACTATGAATAGAAATTTGTTTCACTTAAAGATCACAACGAGAATTCCTTTTAACAAGGGACTGAATTTTGTCTTTCACGAAGTAGCTAGAATAGAATAAAATAAGTAAGTATTTTTTACAGAAATAAGTATCACTTAAATATTTACGTAACTGTGGCAAATAAATTATTGTTTAAAAATGTGTTGCTGATCAAGACATGTTCATGCTGATAACCTTGACAAACAACCATACAAAAAAATTTTGGTTTATTTCATGTTACAATTTTCATTTACAACTTCACAAATATTAATGAACAAACAAACAAACAAATAAAAGTAACAAAGAAACCCTTCTCTCTTCATTTGCATGCTTACAGGAGAGTGGCAGTGATACATTTCAGGCATTTTATTCCATATATGCGGGCATGCTTTTGAGTCTCTGGTCTCTGGGTCAAACTCCACACCCTTAGATGAGCTACATGTGGACAGATAGCTTCTTTTCCAGCTTGGAATATCATAAGTGTTTGAATACAATGCTGTTTTCTTATTGCTTACTGATTTCAAAAATGGCGATGCTTTAAGCCTACTAGCCCAGTAGACCACATAGTCTAGAGACTGACCTTTGGTTCCCATCTTGACTAACAGCTGTGATGACACAGAGATATGTTCCCGTAGCTGGAAAACAAAGCTAAACACAGCTAGGTGGTTAGGTTTCAGAATAACCAAAATTTGACGTTCGCAACAGATTAGATATTTCCAAATTATATTTGGCTGTGTTTTATGTAGTATGACACCCAATTTTTAATGATATTGAAAATCATAATCCTAATTTATTTCCCAGTAAGACTTTTTTTTATATGCTTGATGTTTAAAAAAAAAAAAAAAAAAAAAAAAAAGAGAAAATAAAGCAAAGAAGAAAAAAGCGCCAAACCCACAAACAGTGAGATTCACTCACTGAAAAAATAAAAACTGTACTTTCTACAGTTTGCAATTAGGACAATCAATGTATTTAGACAAAAAGAAAGATGTTCACATCATTAACATTCCTTGGTAAGTCTTTTTGGTTGAATGAGTGTTTGAATATTTAATTAGTGTTGGTTTTGAGACTCATGGGATTTTACAATTACATTTTCAAATGAAATTTGATCAAGGCTGAAAATAAAAGGGGATATGGAAAAATACTTTTAAAATTTCTTATGAAAAGATGTGTATATTACTAGTTGAACTAGAATCAAGCATTTCCTCTATTAGTGAGAGTACACAAGATTAGAAAACCTACTGAATAAGTATTACTACCATGTTAAGACAAATAGAACATTTTTAATTTAAACAAAAACTTTACTTTAAATACTATCCAGAGGAAGAATTATGAGCTGTATTTGAGTATACTGTGTGCTGTGGAGTAAATACACATCTTTCCTCAAAAAAATTGAAGAAAAATGGTAATCTAAAGGCTAGTTCTCTTTTGAAACTGCTAATCATTGTTGTCTTATTGATTGTTTATTTACTGCATGCTCAGTGTTTTCATTTTAATATCAGCCCTGTCTGAGAGTTTTCAGGGTTGGAGTCTGCTAATGGAGCTAAGTGGACAGTGTTAAGTTATATAGAGGCATTTGCTGTACTGGGCTCAGTTTTGTAAAACTGTATCACAGTTATGCTTTTAAAATTTGCATGCTTTAGATAAAAAAAAAAAAAGTAAGGATCTGTGAATAACCTAGGAAAAAAATAGGTAAAAAATGAATTAGATCATTTGACTTGTGCTGTTAGTAAAATACAACTTCGTCACGTCAATATGGATGTATTGGTCAGTACAAAGGCATATAGGGCAATTATCTGCCTTTTGAATTTCCCTCATCTACTTAAAACTCTCACTGACTTTTGATATGCATGTATGGATCATTGGTGTATTCTGTAACTTCCTCTATGATGTGTGTGTAGAAAAGTCAGATTCTTGCTCATCTGCAATTGTTTGGGTTTGTTTGTCTTCTTATGTAGAGAATGGGGAACATTTTCTATATATACACTCAAAAGTTGAAGTATTGAACTAAATACTACTAATTTTCTTTCTTTTAATATATATATTTTATATATATATATATATATGATGATTGGCATAGAGTCAAACTAAGTGTACATTCCTACTCCAGTACTGAAAACTGAATTTAGAAAACACACGTGAGTAACTTAATCCATTGTAAGCAAGTCCACAGGATTCAGGCCAACATCCTATCATTTTGCCTGGTATTTTTATAGTACAATATATGTAAGCATATTTTTACCATATTCTGCTAACTCCTGATAGGTGTCTAATTTGACAGTTGAGATTTGGTATTTTATTTACAAAGGGTGCTACTACAAGCACATAAACTACAAAAACATAAGTGAATAAATCTGTGATCTGGACATTACAAAGTAATCTGTGACCTTTCCAAATAATTTCATTTTCTTTAGAGTTTTCCAAAATTTGCATTATCCTCCTTTGAAAAAGTTTGTCACTACCTTCAGTCATCTCCTCCCCTGGACAGGAAATCCTGACTGGTTAAGAGCAAAAATGTGGACAAGTCGATGTTACTTATGCATAGCAGAAGATCAGATAACTGTTGTAGTTTTCATCTTCAGCCATAAGACTGACATTTAAGCCTGCGCTGTTGTGTACACTAATTATTTGAAAAGGAAAAAGTGGCCCCTGTACCCTCCAGAAAATGCTCAGCACCATTTTTAAACAGAGATTGGAGAAGGATTTTTTGTGTTTGCAAGTACTATCATATATTGGTCTGAGGCAGCTGAAATAAAGACATTGTTTTAGTTGTCTTTGTTTAGTTGTACGCTGGTTGTCAGATCATTTCTGCCTCCATGCAACAAAGGCACAGTGGAGAACATTAGCTACAGAATCCTCGGCTAAACTAAATCAATCTTAATGCTGTCTGACACAGTGTTTAAGTGAGTCCGAATGTAACTTTTCCCATTTCTGCTCGGGAGCTATGGAAATGTCTGCAAAGCAGCAAGGAACTGCAACAATCAGCACAGTACTGCCAAAAACATATTTGCAATTCAGCTTTGCTTATATGATATTGGTTTATGCTGTCTTTGAGATACAGGCCTGGAAGAAAGCCAAGTCCTGATATCACGTGTGGGCATTGTTGTCACAGTTGGTGACACTTTCTTCAAGATGAGAGAGGAACTTTTCCTGGAAGTTAAATGAACATAAGATATAATCAGCTTTTGACCAAGCTCTTCTCTTCTTTAATCAAAAGTGGGGATAAGGAAATAGCAAACACTCCAGCCGTGTTTGTACATATTGACTATAAAGCAATTCACAATCTATATATTTAACTGTTTGGGCACAATGAATAACCTGTTACTTAGGGCTTTACCCATGTTTCTAGAAACACCGATAGGGAAAGCTAGCATCCTCTACTCGAATCCGGTTCAGGGTTCAGAAAGAGACTTTCCAGGGGCAGAGAAATGGAGAAATTTTGTATGAAAGCTCAGTGGTTTTAAGTCTACCTGAAAAAGATATTTAATATCAGTGGAACAGATGATGTGCAGAGTTACAAACAGAGAATTTTGAAGTTGGTAACTTAATGGTATCTTTTAATATGTGGCATTGAGGTGACTCTTTTACATGACATGTAGCACTTCAGGAAAGTATTGCTGGAAAAGTGCAAATGATGTGGATGTCTCTAGTGAGTCACATAAGAAAGATTGTTTCCTGAGGGAGTTCCAGGACAGATGGCATTTGCAAATGAAATGGCAGTGATGACAGAATTTGCCCAAGCAGATGTAAGCTGCTTCCAGGGAAACAAGAAGTTGTTGAATGAAGCAGGATCAACATCAACACCTATTAGAATGGCCCATCTGAAGAGGTGCTCAGATAACCATTATATTACACACTGACAGCTAGGAGACCACAGTGTTGTTAGTTTCTGCATTGGAAATAATTTTTTTCCAAGGTGAGCAGTCAGTGAAGAAGAAGGAATGGAAGAAACATATGCAGCAGGAAGTAAACTGGTAGATGCAAAACATCAACTGCTTCATGCAGTAGGGGTAATACAGGTCCTATGATCTTCAGGGTTTTCATTACTGCTACTTTACTAATATAATTAATATTTGTAAAATGGGTCTGTCAAGGATTAATTCCTTTAAAATATGAGGGAAATAGATTTATTTCTGAGAGTCTTTAGGCGCTTTTGCTTTGGGTTCATAGGAGAAACTGTGGAATCTGATGATGTGTTTAGACACATTAGTGACACCTCTGCTGTGCCTGTGAATGACAGAGATGAACAACTCCAGATTGTGCTTTGGACGAAAGGCTGCTCTAAATCCATATTTCATAACTAACAGAGTCACCATTAAAAGATTTCCATAAGGATAAAATACCGTAATAGATATTTTAAATAAAATAGCAACTTAGACTGCAGTTTAAGAGATGTTTAAGTGGAATTAAGCAGTCTTACACTTTTTGAGCTTGTTTTGTATCACAGGGACTAATTTTATCTCCCAAAGAAAGACAGATAAGCAAGGGATAAAAATAATGGATATAATCTATTTGCTTAGTTCCAGTCATCAGGGTGACACAGGAGCCCAGAAATATGCAGAAATAGGGTATGATAGTGATAGTTACTAAATAGGCATATTTAGTAACAGTTTCAAAAAAACAAAACAAAACAAAACAAAACATGCTGAAAGTTTTGATTATAAGGAAGTGGATGACAGTTCACATCTTCCTTAACATCTAGTCAACCTCATGGAAAGATGGTAAAGCTTTTAGTTGTATGAGTTAAAGACAAAGTTATGGGATAATGCTGTGTGTCAAATTCATTTATGACTGAAATATTACAAAAGAATAACAGTATTACCCTACTCTCCAATGTGTTATTCATTAAGGTAGTTTGGTCCATTCCAATATGTTCATGCAGTAAGACAAAGCATTGGGCATAAGCAGTTGTCATTTCTAGATGCAACACTGTCAGTAAAACCTTCAGGCGTCACACTGGTATTCTGTTTTTATTTAAGATGAAAGAGCAATGGGGCAAAGATGATGTAGATTTTCTCACCTTGTTTGAGCTAAGAGCAAAACAGATGCTCTGTAGAGTAAAACATTACTGAAACAATAAGAAGGGATGTGCTAATAGCCTGTACTATTCTGAGAACAGGCTACAGATTTCCAGTATATCAACATCTGAGAGATCCCGTCAACTATTAATCTACAGGCTGAAATTTTCCTACTTATTGAGACTCAGACTATTTTGCAGAGAAAGCTGAAATATTTGTAAAAGATCTTTTGTGTCTTGAGGAATCTGACTTTCTCACTTTATGCTCACGTTAGTTGAGTCTAAATGGAGAATATAAGCTGATTTATTGTGCAATACATTTCAACATATATTATTTACAGTGTTTGGTATTTTTTTCTGTATTTGTTATACTAAAAGAAAACCCACCCACCCACCCACCCAACCAACCAGAGTAAGCCTGCAATGCTGATTAGGAATTACTAATATTTTTACCAGAGTTTAACTTGCAAGAATCTTGCAGATTTGCTTTGTGTAAATTGTTGAGCATTTCTGAAGAGACTTTACTCTTGTCTTTACAGCAATAAAGAGTTAAAACGAATTGAAAGAAGAAGTGTGTAGTAGTTCTTTACATTATTGCCCTAGCACATATTTATTTTGGTCATTTAATGTTATTGGTATTAACATTAATAAGACTGGAGTTCTGTATGCTTTGTACAATTATCCATTCTTTCTGAATCATAGAATAGAATCATAGAGTTAGTTGTTTAGGTTGGAAAAGACCTTTAAGATCATTGAGTCCAACTATTAACCTAGCACTGCCAAGTTCACCACTAAACCGTGTCCCTAAGTAAGTGCCACACCTACACGTCTTTTAAATACCTCCAGGGATGGTGACTCAACCGCTCCCCTGGGCAGCGTGTTCCAATGCTTCATAACTCTTTCACAGAAGAATTTTTTCCTAATATCCAATCTAAACCTCCCCTGCTGCAACTTGAGGCCACTTCCTCTTGTCCTATCACCTGTTACTTGGGAGAAGAGACCGACCCCCACTTCTCTACACCCTCCTTTCAGGCAGCTGTAGAGAGCAATGAGGTCTCCCCTCAACCTCCTTTTCTCCAGGCTGAACAACACCAGCTCCCTCAGCTGCCCCTCATAAGACTTATGCTCTAGACTCTTCATCACCTTTGTTGCTATTCTTTGGACACACAATATATTATTGCAGTGAACCTTAGTGTATAGAGCATTTACTCAATTTAGCCTAAAGCAACAAAGGATTGATTGAATAATAATGGACATATATGTGTTTTCATATATATTTCCTTTTGACAATTGTATCAAGGAAGATTTTGCCCCTGTTTAAATATGACCTCTGTCCAGCGTATGCACGTAAGTCTACGTGCTTCATATAAAATAGGGTAAGAACATTTTTCTGTCCCATAGAAGGGCTGGAGTACTTATACTGTATGTCACAATTAGGTTTGGCTGTCAACTGTGTGCTAATAACCTGAAGTGCCATCCATTGTGTAACATTGTGTATAATGCTCAGTGACCTCAGTGCTTGTTGGAGGCTGATAGTATTGAAGTGGCTTCAGAAAGAAACATTTCATATATACCTGGTTTGTGTACTTTTTTTTCTTTTTTCTAACAGCAGTACAAACACATAATAGATTGCTTCAATGTATCAAAACATTTTCTGTATTCATCCACATACAAGATAAATGTGATGTCAGGCTGCTAAGGATAAAAGATGTGCCGCTACACAGCCTTAAATAGCAAACATATTAAAAGTAATTTCACATACATGAGGAAGATCTTCTGGCTATTTGGCCTGAAGGTTAATGAAGAAGAAAATTTGCCCTCCACTAGTGTTACAAGTTTTGCACAGCTCCCGTTTCACCATAAGCCAATTCCATTCACTTCTTCCTGATACCAGTACCATCACGTTTGCTCTTTCCATTACTCCTGACACAAACACATATAAGGCCACTAGCAGATACCAAACAACATAGAATACTTATGTTCTGGCGAACTAAACAGGGTCAATACGCAGACTTGCACACTGATATGTGGTCCTTCATACTGTTATATTCTTAGCATGGCCCCTGAAATAATTTTGCACTCATCAGCCAGTGCTCTCAGACACTATGCCCAGACGCAGTTTGATGCTTAGCATGGGCCAGGGACACCTCCTTACAAGCAATCTGGATACAGTTACTGTGGCTTGGGACAAAAGAGAATTTATCTGTACAGAAATAAGCTGTGCCAAAGCAGCTGGCAGCAGGGCCCAAGAATAGTTTGTGGTGCATTTTCTTTATTAGCACAGGCATAGCCACGGATTCTAGACAATGAATAACATGCATTCCCCATGTAACTACACCTATTTGGACTCTGCATCCTTGTTTTTAGCTTTGGAGTGTGACGAGCTATGCTTAACAGTTCAGAAGCCAGCATGATTTAAGCACTACTGCAGAAGGCTTCATATATTTATTTTTAACTAAGGAACGTGGATGATTAAAATCGACCTAATTCTTTATTAAGGCAATGCTTTGTGATAACATTTCTTTCATAAAAGTGTTCTGTGGGAGTCATAAATGATTCTGTACAAGTTATGTCAAACTCTGGCTAATTCCCAGAAGCATTTTAAGATGAATTGATGCAGGAGGCATGCTCCAGCCTGTGTTGCATGTCGTTTGTTTCGTGACATTCAAGGCTGAAGCTAAATCCCTGAATGTCAGAGAGACATTCAGGATTCTGTGCAGTACTGTCTGCGGAGAGTGTTTGACCTTCACTACAGTACTTGCTGGGGGCGTTCTAGTCTCCTGAATGCTCACAGGAGGCCACCGATACCTGTGGCCTCTTTTGGCAGAACATAAAATCTAGTGCTGAGCAACTTTCAGTTCTGAAAGAGCTTGCAATGCAATTGAGCCATACTTTTTCAGCACAAAATACCAGGTGACATTTAGGCTTCCAGATCTACTTCCAGTTTTCACAGTGTCAAAAGGTGAGCATCTACCTTGGCTGACTTAGTGGGTTTTGGATTAAGTTCTGTATAAGTCTGAAGCTTCCTGAAACCAGCCCTCCTCCTCTACTAATCTTGTAATTATGCATATGTCCTTCTAATAAACCTGTGCTCGTTGCATCTGTTGGTACTACCTTATCTAGAACCGCCCAGGCAGAAAAAAATTCCTCATGCTTTTCAGCTACAGCCAGTTTATTTGATGGAACTAATTATATATTCTTCTCTGATTAGTTTATTATTTTATTTTCTATATTTTTTATGTTTTCTGGGACAGTATAAACTTCAAAGTTAAAGACCTTCTTGTAAGCACAGTGATACCACCTCAGGCTTTGATGGTTCACAAAGCTACAAGAAGTTGTACTGGCTCAAATCCTTAGTCATATCTGAAGTTGGAAGAATTCATAGGATCCTTCACTATACCACCATCCAAAGTAACTGGGCGCCTCTTTTAATCAATATTTTAATAATATTTTCCAGAAGAACAACTGATATTTAATGTCTTCTGAATATAGGTATAGATTTAATTACGGCAGAGTTTCTTCCAAAAAAAATTCTCATTTTCCTTCTTAGAAGGAGAAAAAGTAATTCATTTTTTAAAATGAAGTATATAAATAATTATTCTAACAAAAGGAGAAAAATGGAATGATTAAATACTTGGCCTAGTCCTTTAATCAAACATAAAGATACTTGAGCAATCTATTTTCAATTCATCTTAACTTTTTGTATCACTCTCCTGAAGAATCAATATTTATTGTTCAACACAAATGGGAACTGAACGCAGAGTGATGCCATTTATGAATCTGCATCATGTTCTGAAAGACCAACGCGCCTTAGAAAATCATCACCTACTTATCTCTATCTGGCCACTCCAGGAAAAAAATAATGAAAGGAAGGAGCCTGTCCCTACTCTTAATGTATTTTAAACCAATTTCCAGTTTAGAATATACTCACATATATACATACACAAAAATATATATGAGAAATCTACATATATATGAAAAACAATATATATGTACATATATATACATATATATTTCATATATATAAACATATATGTATATATATGTGAAATATGTATGTATGTATATATATTCATATATTTTACATATATATATACACACACACACACACACACACATATATATATGTGAAAAATAAAACAAACCCCCTTTTGAGTGCCTTTTGCTAAAGTCTCTCTCCTCCCCTGACCAGTAAAGTTGATTAAAAAAATTCATCGGTCTCTTCAACTTACCTCTTTTGTAAAACAGACAACAAATATATAATTTTGGTTACTGCAGTAGCTCAAGGAAAAATATCTCAATGGTCTCAGTTACAACATACAGTATTGGCTTAAATTCCACTTGACATTCTCCACCTCAATTTTCTCCAGGGAGAAGGATTAAACAGTATGGTGTTACTCACTTCTAAACACAACTTTGTCCTTGGAACAATTACAGAGCATTGTGGTTAAATAGCACCCTTTCCTAACTCACATTGCTACAGCCGAGGTCTTTGCACTCTTTTCTGCAAACCCAGTCTGAGACAACTTGAAGCCTGGTTTTCATAGGTGGTGATGGCATACTGCTCTTCTTGAGTGACTACATCCATGTAACCCCTCAAGGGCTTTCAAGCTATACATGGATAGAACTGGAATTAGTAGCACTTCTCTGACTATGCCTAAATGTCTTGCTAAAAATAAGGCTTTTCTGTAATAACATAAAGAAATGCGAATGTTGCTTTCCTACGTGTTGCTGTATTATTTTTACAGGAATCAGAGAAGCACTAAATGAAATTTTTTGTGCTACCTTCCTTGGAAAAGTGGAGTTTGACTTTGAAGTGACCTATTTGGAAAAATAGATGCAAGGAGTGAGAAAGACAGGTTTTGAAAAGAGCCATACAAACTATTTGTATGTCTTGATATTTTACTATATATATAAGCTGGAGCTTTGCCATCTTAACACTGACACATATGTTCTAGCAACTTCTCCCCAGGTAATATCCCCCACCATACTCATTCCTACTTTCAAAGGAAGTCTGATTTCCACCTGTAAATTTTCCTTATTAATGACTCATTTTAAAGCTGTCTGAACCAATTAATACCCATAGTGTATTTCTACAGTGGTAAAATCATTCAGATTGCCCTTTTGTAGTGTTCTGAGACAGCCCACTCAAGCATCCCGTTAATAGGAAGCAAAATGTTTGTTTAATTGTTTGTTTTCCTCCTCAACTGTATAAAGGAGGCACTTTTTGGCTAGAGAATGTGAATATATAACTCTCAAATGCATCATGAGCTGCCGTCAGGAAATTTATAACTCATGCTTCCTTATCTGCAAATAGCATGCTCCCATTATGGAATAGGTCAAGCATTCTTTTTGCCTAGACCACATTAGACTGCTTTTGAGGGCTGTCCTGGGGCTTAAGAAGCTCTTGCTGAAGGACTAATGTAAGATAGTGGAAAGTTCAAAATACTAAAAAATACAAAGGAGGAAGAGACTTATGGGCAAAAATCTTCCTTCAGTTTAATCATCAATATACATCTGGAGAAATTCCACCGAAGCCAGAAAATTACTCTGGAATTATACCAGAAGAACTATAAACAAAATAAAGCAAAAATGTTGGGAGGAAAGAATGGGAGAGAAAATAAAATCCACTTACACATAATTGAAAGGAAAAACTTCACAAGATAAAATGTCACAAAAGGAAAACAGAACAATTGGGCCACTGTTTAGATAAAATAGCAATCGGCTAAATGACAAACCTACCTACCTAAAACTCAGAAATATAAGATCTGTCTTTAATGTACAGCTCAAACCTTATCAATTATAGCAGTCTTCACAAACTGAGATGTGAATTAAAATCTGCTGCAGGTATCTGCTCAACAAACACGCTGATTTTATATGGCTTCACTGCACGCTGGGGAAGCCTGTATTCAGAGTAACCTGACTCTCTCAGAGCACTGCACAGAGAGACTTTTTACTCCTGTATTCAGAACTCCCCTCTCATGGCACATGCTTAGAAAATTTGTGCTGCGAACACCTAACATAATCACTACGGACACAGACTCACAAAGTCAAACGCATTTGGCTGCCTAACTCTTCCAAAAATTTGTAAAATTTAAGATACTAAAATGTGCAAGAATTTTGGATATAAGTCCCTGAATCAGCAGTGTGGTTACGGAGCTGCCCGAGCATTTTTTTATTTATTTATTTATTCTGAATTGAATCATTAATAACAAAATCAACATCTTTAGTCTGTGTCTGAAATTACTTTTGCTTGCTAACCAGTAATTTAAGGAAAGACTGAATAGTCAGGACAGCGTCAAAAATAATTCTTCCCCATTTGGGTGTCAGGAGGTGTCTGCCACCTATGCTAGATGTCAGAAGTTATATCATAGTCAATGGACAATTAAACCATAGAAGTAATAAAATCTGGGGAGTTATTCAGTTAAATACAGGAATTATTTCAGATACTCTGAGGTATCTTGCCCTACAGGAGTATTCAAAGTGGTCTCCAGCTGCTGCTCCAGAAAGATACAGGTCACCTATAACACTGTGACTTATCAGTCAGCCTTATGCACATACCTTGGGTACTCTCTAGCATTTGAAATGGCACACGACAGCAATATTTAAGCAAACAAATCCCACGTTAGTTGTTGTCATGGTTTAACCTCAGCCAGCAACTAGGACCATGCAGCCATTCCCTCGTTCCCCACCCTCCATCCCCAATAGAGTAGGGAGAATAGAGAGAAAAAGGGAAAAAAAACCCCAAACCTGTGGGTTAAGATAAAGACGGTTTAATAAAACTGTAATGGAAGAGAAAATAATAATGATAAAAGAATATAGAATATGATAATGCAATACAATTGCACTCACTGCCCAATGATTGATTGACCAGCCTGTCCCAAGCAACCATCATGGATTCCCGCCCTCTGGCCAGTCCCCATTTGCACATTGAGCATGACATCTATGGTATGGAATATTCCTTTGGCCAGCTTGTCCTGTCTGTGCTCCTTCTCAGCTTCTACAGGAAACTGAAAAAGTTCTTGACTTAATATTAGCATTACTTAGCGACAACTAAAACCATATGTGCTATCAACATTATTCTCATACTAAATTCAAAACACAGCAACTACTAAGAAGAAAATTAACTCTATCGCAGATGAAACCAGGTCAGTCGTTTATGCTCAGGTGAGATTAATTGCTCTCTAATCTTCAGTAACTGCATTGACTAAATCTTCACTGAATATAATGAAACGTCAGATTATTTGCATGCTTGTGGATGTCTACATACAGGTATTCAGTGTCACTGTCTTAATCTCATGATGAATTCTATTCTAGCTGACTGTAGTGACATCTAATTGAAAATAACCTAATTTAGCACCAGTGACTTGAGTTTGATGAATTTTAATTAATATTTGAGGAACTTTGGTTTCCTTTAGGTGGAAAGAATCTATACCTGTGAAGTACTTTATTATTAGAATTACTATCTGATTAAAAGTTTAGGTTCATAAACACTGAAACTTTTAAGTTTTCTTAACCCAGAGAGTAGGAAAGGAGAATTCCATCACAACTAAATGATAATAATGGCAAAAAGATATGGAGCAACAGAAATAGGATAAAAAAAGATGAATGAAAAGAAAAAAATGTGGCTGAGCAAACCCAAGATAATAAAACCAATAAGTTCTTTCTGGGACCCTGGGCAAAGTTCAATTACATCAGTTCTTCATATCCTTTCTCACTTTTTCCACTTTGTCTTCATGAAGGACTAACTTCCTGAATACAATAAATCAGGCCTCATCATGTTCCCATTAAAGTGAGTAGTAAAACTCCCATTAATTTTAGTGGGTCAAAGGACAACCTCAAGTGTAAGTTATTGAGCAGATTGGTTTGTGGATATATTGCAAAAAAAAGAGAAGTTTCATGAAATCACACTAAGCAAGTTTCTGTTATACTTACACTTTTTTTTCTTTTTCTTAGAAATTCAGTTGTTCCAAATTGTGTTTTGTTTTATTTTGCTTCATGTAAAATTAATCAAATTGTTAAATTGTTTGTTTCTAAGTAGAGCGGGCAAATATTAAAGGAAAGTATTCCAAGATCTGTTTTACTAATACGAACAACCTTTTACATATTTTCCTCCTTAAAAATGGACAGCCAATAGTCAAGAAGTCGATTGAACATATATTTCAAAGGCAACCCACAAAAGGGGAGAATTTATTAAAATATTTGATTTTTTTAAAAAAAAAGTATAAATATAATGGATGTTTGTGGGCTATTTATTATGAAAGGGGGGAAAAAGAGGGTAAGGGATATATTGAGTACTTTCTGTGATAAACAGTTTGCTAGTTCCTTTACTGGAATACAATACTTTCTTGGCTTTGCATAGTGATGTTTTTTGAGTCTCTGCTAATAAATGTCCCAAAGCGTAGAAACAAACATGGACTTGGCATATGTTGATATACAGTTCCTTCTTGCAGCAAGAGTCCTGTGCATCTAGTATTGTCATGCCAGTTTGAAAAGACCACATTGCAATATTTTCACCATATTTGTGCTTCATTCTTGTATTGTACAAAAACTCAGTAGTTCAAAGCTTGTGCTGGGCACCTTCCAGAGCCAGGAAGGATTTGTTTCTCTCCCTTATCATCTGGAAAACTTGGGAAGGAACCTAGGGGAGAGGAGGGATTTCTTTAAAGTCACTGGACGCTGGCAAAGCTAGAAATGGGATACAATACAATTTGAGGTGATCTATTTGTTCATACTTAGGTCATCAGTTTGGGAGTAAGGTGCTGTCTTTTGCCAGTTTATAAATAGAAGAATGGATGTGAGATGAGGGAAAGAATTAGTCACCTGCTTCATAAGAAGGAGTATGTGACATGCCTATTTCCTAAAAGAGTACTTTAACTAATCCCTTTCCATAGTAGGAAGATACTGCTGGTGAATTTGACCTTGTCTTCCTCCTGGGAAGTTCATACTGTTCCATTGCAAGACTTACACTTACTAAATATCTTGTGGACGTTTTTTGTCTGGGGATGTGAGGATGTGAAATGGGTGTTCTGCGCATCCTTCTGAACCAGATGGACCTAATGACCCATGTGGCCTATTATTAATAACCAGGCATTTTTCTGCTATAGACATAACCTTTGATCACATATACAAAACTTCATCAAGTGAAGATAGGAAATAGCTGGGAATTCTCACAGTAATTTTTGTTTATTTTGTCACACAATCTGCAAGTCTTTGCTTAAACTACACGTAATGGAATTGTACTTTGAACTCTGTTTTTCCTTTGTGTAGCTGAGCAGTGGGAAAAGACATGAAAAAAACAGAAGTACAGAACTGAGTGGGCAGGGACCGCAACAACTCAAAACTACGCCGTATTATGTAAGCTTGGTATTTTAACTTTTTTTGAGCTTAAAACTATTTTGCAGTGATTGAAATAGCTACTACAATATCCTCTATTCCTGAATTTCCTCAGGCATATAACTGCAATCACTCTATGTTCTTTATATACATTCAAACATTACTCTCCCTGGAGATTCCTGTGGGAAATATTCTTTTCTCTTTTTACTTCAATCAAAATCATCAGCCATGGCATATCGATTACAGACACAAAAAAAATAACTCTCCACAAACCTAACTAAGCAGCAAAAAAAGGTGAGAACCATAGGAATAATTTGCTGCTGTGCAATATTTACTGTTTCATGGGAAGTTCTCAGGAGAAGCAGACTAAAACCTTATGATGAAAGTCCTTCAGACTATTCAGCAAGAAAGATTCCCCGCAGAAAAGTAAGGAAATGTATAAAGTAAACTAAATATTAAAGAGTAATGTAAAGACTTATCAAAACACTGTAAATAAACAATTTCAAATTGAAAATAATTTCAAAAATGTGTGATTTACAGGTTGACTTATCAGTGCATTTAAAAATGTGACAGTACTTTTATACGCAATACTTAACGAATGAATTTACTAACTTTGTGTCTTCATACTTAGCCTTTAGAAATAATGTGATTGACACAGAAACACCATTCATCAAATGCTGTAGGACATCTCTAGCTACTGTCTAATCATCTACACTGGTGAAAAACATGCTGTCACAGCATCATCTGGCTAATAATTAGAAAGGTATCAAATAAAGAAATTCCCGTTCCTCTGAGCAGGCTTTAATTGGTTTTAAATATTCATATGTGAATATAGCTTTCTTCACCTTTATTCCTTCGACTTAACAGTTAAACTATACTCAATCCAGTCTAAAGTTTCAAAGCCAATATTTCCACAACCATTCATTAGCTTCTTCATGAACTTTATGGCTAGCACTCGAATTTTAGGTGGCTAACTTTTAACAGCATCTATCTAGTTTTGGGTATTTTTTTTTTCACTTTTCATTTTTAATGAAGAAAAAAATCTAGAGAATCTATTAGGGATGGACGTGTTGGAAGCTATCATTGCACTGGTAGTGGCAAGAGACAAGCCAGACAAGGGACAAATGAATCTCCCTGCAGGAAAAAGTTTATGATCCTTACCCGAGCTATCCAGATTTGGGGGTCTTCACCTTGCTGTGTTTGACCTTTGCTAGCAGTGAGTTCAGAAAAATAAAAATCCACTGTAGGATGCATTGCTGATTCCCACGGGATTTGAGTATCCTCTTTACGTAACACTTCTGTGGAAAAAAAATTAAAGAACAGCAGGAGACTTGGAGCATGGTAGCAAAAATAGTATTCTTTATTGAAATTTTTGGTTTTGAATAATTTCTGTAATTCTTCTGGTGTTAGGTTATATAGGACCTTTCCATTACAGGTTTTTTGACAGTGAAACACTTTTTCTGGTTTTGGCTTGGACAGTTGCTAGGACACTCCCTAATTCAGCTCTTCACCTAGATTTGTGCTTCATTCTGAAGGGTGAGTGATATGTTTTCTCAGCAAGTTCTTGTGCACCCCAAATCCCAGTAACAGGTAACAATGAATTATTACAATCCACAACATTTCCAGTGTCTGTCTCTACTTCTGTGTGTAGATACCACAATCTGGTTCAAGTAAAACAGAGCAAAAAATATGTTCCCAGACTAATTTCTGCTATTTAGACATGAATACATGTCACCTGGGGACATTGCACGAGGAAATTAATAAGCAATAGGATTACAGCCAATGCTCCTACCTTTTTCCCCCTTCCTGTTTTGACTTAGTGGAGCACAAGTATTTAAATTCCTTATTATGAATTCTCAGCTTTTTACTAAAATAAATTCAGCTACAAAATCTAAATCTAAGACAAACCCATTGTATTTATGCCAACACAGGAAAGGAAAATTTAACAAACTGCACCTCTAGCAGTACATTTTGAACTACCTTGCTTACTGAAGTGATTTACCCTTTCCATGAGGAAATGGCAAAGCTACATCGTGGGAGAGACAAAGTGAATCCTGTGATTATCCACTTGCATGGGTTACCAATGTGATAGAATATGTGCCAGCACAGTATATCACAAGATAGGAAGGAGTGGTTTAACACTGAAAAATGTGACTGCTTTGCTTTGTTCGGTGAATATATAGAAACACTGAGAATTTTGTTATTCAAGCTCTCCAGATTTGTTGAGAACTCTAATCTAGAAACCTCCAGTGAAAGTGGGTTTTTTTTTTTTCTGTTTAAACTTTTCACATAAGCACAAAATATCATTAAATATTTTGCTCTTGCTTTTTAAGCATATCCACCTCAGACTGGAAGCAGAACAGATTTTGGACTGTGGCAAATATTGGGATAAAAAAGTATTATTTTACACTGCAAACTTCAAAATGCTTGTAAAAAAATGCTGTTAATACATAAGAAAAACAACTATTGTATTTATCAGTATGTGTCTTCTACTTGTAATGATTGTATCAAGGTTACAAAGTTAGTTTGTTTTGTAACTTTTGTATGATAACAAGTTAATAATTTGTAAAATCATTTATTTGAGAAGATGATATTTTGGCACTTGTAGTTAAGTCACTCAGCAAAGACCTTTGGCAGTCATACATTAAATCCTGGTATTGAATCATAATGTCTTCAGAAATACCAAGGGATGGATCTGGGTCCTGATGCAAGGAATGGTTTCTGGGAAGCACTAGATTCAGCGCGGTGGGCCAAGCAGATGTTTCTCCTGATACCAGTACAACATTGCCATAAACCCACTGTTCGAAGGAGGCGAAGTAAACTTCACACAGTAAGTAGGAGAATTCACAAGAAATTTCTCAATGAAAGGTAAAGGAATCTTCCTTTATATGCCTGTCACTCTGACAGTAACCACAATATCATATGTCCCACAGCTGTGATTACTAAACAAAATTTTAAAATACCACAAGCAAGACCTGGGGAAAACAAAATGAAGAAGCTGTGTAAGAATCTCAAAATTCTGATTAAAGAACTTATGCTTACTATTCTGTGTAGCTACCTTACACTCTGCAAGATGGCACAAAGTCATCTTAGTATGAAGTAGGAAGTAGTCATTGACATAACTAAATCTATGTTGCTGTGAATCTGGAATCACTAAAATTCAAAGCATATCAAAAAAGCAAGGTACTAAGTCTTGTAACTAATTACTGATTTATAAGGTTATGTCCTATAAATGGCACTTAGATTTTGGCCCAAAGGAACAAAATTGACTTAAGAATATTTTGTTGGATAGCATGTTTGTTGTTTTTTTAAGTTATACATTGACTTAACATTTTCTTTCCCCACCTCTTCAGTTGGCAAGTGTCTTTATGAGTTATAACCTTTCCACTTCTAGCCATGAGAATTATTTTACATGATTGATTGGTGTAATTAGGCTGTCTAGTGGAGCGGTGGCAGTTCCTTGTGCTGCCAAGCAGGAGGGACCTCAGTTCTGAACTCTCACAGCCTGGGATGGCCAACAATGGACCTGCCATAGAGAAGCTGTGCCTGACCTCTGAGGAAGGTGGTGGACATGTCACTCAAAGAGCAGACCTGCTGACTGTGAGCAGAAAGCAGCTGCTCATGTGCCTCTAACAGCTGGATGCAAACTGGTAGTTGCATAAGTCTGTAAGTAAAGGAAACAGTGATGAGCTGAGATATTTTGTGAATATGGAGACAAGCTATTTGGAGCAGACTGGAGGGGAATATAACTCTGCATTGACTTTAAAACTCATGGCTTCCCTATTCTATCATTGCATAGAATATCTGTAGATATGAAAACATATTTTTAAATAATATAGGCTTGAGTTATTATCTTCTAACCCCATGGAGTTACCTTCTCTCGTACTTCAAACAGATCCTTACCATTAAGATTATTCTGGTTAGGACTTGGCATCAGATGGCTGGGTAGCAAATGGGTGCTCTTTAAAAGAGGTTAAAAAATTATAGCCAAAATGATAATAGTTAATCCCCCTGAATAAAATATTTGACTGTGTGTATCTATACATTTTATATACTTGTACATAAAAGCTAACACTAAAAAAATCTAGGTTAGAAACAACCCCTCCATATTGGTAACTTTTCTCTTCATGCATGTCTGCACAATCATTCATGTTTAGTACCAGTCTTCATCCTGTTATGTGGGATTTTCCTCTCTTCTTTGCTATACATTACAATATTCATGTGTATAAAATGATGACATGTTCTTATATGGCCTGAGAAACTAAAGTGCTTCTAAAATCTATGTATAAAACCAATATAAATAGCATTACCTTGGAAAAAAAAAAAACATAACCTCTGGTAATTTTCTTTTGTATGTCATTTAGATGCATTGTTTCAGTAGTTCTTAATTTCATTGGTCTTAATTGTTGTGATTAAAAGCCATTACACAGGCAAATCAGAAGAGGTTTGGTGGTTCTAAACAGCAGTCAGACACTAGTCCTTGACACACCAACGCAATTAAAAATGCAATCAAGTTGGACAACTGGAGGTTAAAATAGAAGCAGGATGAGTGGACATGAGTTGCAGAAACTAAACTGTCTGTCTGGAAAAGAGTCACTAGAAATATCTGGAGAATCCGTGTAAAAAGTACACGTATTGAAAACGGATTAGAGTTATTAAGGAACCAGACATTAAATATTTTTGGCTGATAAAATCTCAGAGAAAAAAAAAATTATTCCTTTTTTGTGCGGATAACAACAGTAAACTCCCCTTCTGAAAACCATGCTAAAAATTTCCATATCACAGCTGCCCAGAGTGCATAACAAGGAGAATATTAGTAATGTCCAGATGCACATAAATCTACAGGGATGCCTCTTGCCAACAGCAAAATGAAAGGGATGACAGTGTCAATCACATCCAATAGACTATGTTAATGCTTTTCAAACAGTTCTTTCACACTCAAAAATAGTGCTCATTAATAATGTATGGTCCGATATGAAGGAGAAGGAATGTTGCCTCCAAAACTGAGAGAATTCATTGTTCGTCTCTATACTCGTCTGAACAATAAAGCCCCATTTCTGAAGGATAATTTTTCTTTTGTCTTTAGGACTATGCTGAAATGATTTCAAACCTATTATACTAATTGGCCCCTTTAGTTTTTGAGCGTGTGCTGCAAATGTTGCACTTTAAGAGCCTTCTCTCCCCCACTGCCTCCGTCCCCCCTCCTGCCCTGACTGGCATTTCTGAATTGTATGAGTAACTTACCAAGCTTTTCAGAATTGCTGGGCGGGTGACGGTGCAGAGTTTTTTCTCTGCTCCTCCGCTCTGTTGTTCGAGCAGCTGTCAGGAAGGTGGGCCTGTGGGTTTGCAGATATATTTTGAGACTAACAGATTGTAAGCTCACACATGAGAACAGAAGAAATACTTAGAATCTGAAAAGGTTATCCACCCCTTGGAGACTAATCTCCTAATATACTATATTTGTCAGAAAGCACCTCAATTGCTTCTCAAACAAGCCCATTATATTTGCCTCACAAACCATTCAGAGTGATGTTTATAACTGCCTGCTTATAGAAAAAGGTCCTTTTATACCCGTGTGAATTCAAGTTTTATTTACTTTCAGTCACTTTCCTTTGTTCTATCATCTAAAGTGACAGCCTGTATTTGAAACAGTGTCTTGTAATGTTCCTGCCCCAGAAGACAACCAGACCAGCAAGAGATAAATCAGCACACTTTCCTCCCTTGCCCTTATAGAAGAAACAGACAGAATAGGGCAGACTATCAAAATCCTTAGCTTTTTGGGCTGCTCACCACAAACCGTCTTTTCAGTTTTGCATCAACTGTAAAATACCTTCTCTTCTCACTTTTTAGGCTTATTTTTTTTTTTCCTCTCTTTTCCACACATAGATGTACGCAAATATATATGACATCAAGGGTACCAAACAACCTGATGGTCCCAGAAACTTCTCCCTATACACTCAGAACAACAGCAGGAGTTCAGGTTTCATAGCCCCTTGATCTGTCCACTCAATGTAAAGTTGGGACTTTGAATTTCTTTTCAGATCCGTTTGCAGCACTGCCATAGGAAGAATGGAAAGGAAATGTTGGTAAATGTTGCAGCCTGCTAGCTCCCCAACCTCACAGTTTGTTTTCATTTTTTATAGAGCACAGAATTTATATTCTGATCCCCTTCTGGTGTCCTCATATCTCACCTTAATCTGTGGGAACTCATAGATCCTACTCTTCCTTTGGCACAGTTAAAAACATTGGCTATTGCTAGGTCATGCACTGCTCATTTTGAACCATGCTATACCAATCTGTCTACTTGTTTGCTTACCATATGTTTTTATTTATTTTTTTTTCTTAGGACAAATGCCTTTTTGAATTTTGAAATTCTTTCAAGCAGACTCTATGTCTTTATGAGGTCCACTGCATGGATTCTCAGTTCACGGATTGCTCCAGTGTATGTATGAAGAAATTCTCCCTTGTACGTGTTCTTTTATATCTTTTTTATCTTTGTTTCCTTGTCTGATTTACAATAATTTTTGCTACAAATACCTCAAGTAATACAATAGAATATTTTGAGATTATAAGCCTAGAAAAAAGACTAGTTAAGGTTAAATTAAAATGAATTTAGAAGATCCCAGTTTGAAAGTAAATATAGAGCTCTCCAGAAAACAATTACCAAAAAGGAGCTTTCAAACACAAGAAAATCGTACAATATCTGATGTACTTGGAAACTACACAAAATCATGGTTTTACGGCTTCAGAGACTAATCCTCAGTGCAAGTTCAAAAGATACAAAATCCTAGACAATCTTATACATCAGTTCAATTTTTTAATGTTTATAAGTATTTGAATTAAAATTCACAATGATACCTCAAAAGTTTCATTTCAAATATGATTGCAGACAGGACAATCAGAAGTATTGACATATGGTCTATTTGCCAGGCATATGTCCAATCTGAGGGATCAAGGACAGCTGGTCATTACAGAACTACCCCAGACGATGGATGTCCAGCCTTCTCTGAAAATTTTTGAAGGAGGTAAAAAAAACTGTATAGCCAAAACACACTGATAGTATGTGAAGAGGCAGAACCTTGAAAGTTATTTCGGAATATAATGGTAAAAAATTCAAGGCTGCTAAATTTTATCAGAATTTTCCTAGGTGTTTTTATGTTCTGATTGATTCTTCATTCTGGAATTGATTTGATCTTTAAACATCACTGCCTTTGTATGTATTTTGATAGTAACTCTGAATGATCCCTGACTGTAGCAAAAGCATCATTTCATATGGAAGGTCATAATGAGAGTTCATCATTATAGAAAACATTATATAATTTCCATCAGAAAACTGCTTGACATAGAATATTGCAATACAGTCATGTCCACTTTTCACTAAATCTTAATATCAGCTTTATAGGGAAGTCAGAAAAAACATGGACCTATATTGCAAAATAGCACAGAACATATTGCAGTAAGAAAACTATGCATACCCAAGTTCACAACATTTTAAAATAATTGAAAAGTATTCTTGTTCCCCGAAAGACTCTATGTATCTAATTTAAAATTAATGGAAATGATACTTTAACTTCTGAACCTATTTACTGACTATTTACTTAATCATCAGTTTCATGGAAGCAAAATGAGAAAGTAGAAAGACACATAACAGACGGAGAGCAAATCTGACCCAAATGGCGTCATATAAGAAAAGCATACAGAGTTTGCAGGACAAAAGTAATTTACTACACAACATCTGGTGCCAGTTATGGACTGGCTTCCTTGGAATGCTGATGTAGAGAAGTGAAAAATAATGGCAGCCAATAACATTGTAGAGCATCATCTCACTTATGGCTGATATATGGTCAGGGCTTCACTCGCAATTTGAGCTGAATAAGACTATTTTGAACTTATGCTTTTATAGTTTTTCTCTTTGCCCCTTCTGTCTGCAGAACAGCATTTTATTCAATAGAGGAGGAGGAAGATTCACTGTTTGGGAAGTCTGCTGGTCAAGAGAGAGACTTTAAAAGAGTTTTATATTCATAATAAATGCACATTGTATTCCAGTGTTGTTAAAGGCCATGCAAAGCCATACCAAGTATTCTGATTCCTAAGGCACGTATACCTCACCTGCATTCCTCACCATCACTGCTACCTGTTAGTTCTTCCCACTTTCCTTACCACTGCCTCTGTGGGCAAGCTCTAGCTGTGATGGACTTCCATCACTCATTCCTTTGAAACATCAGTGTATAGCAGGTCATATTTTCCTCCTTCTGGGGTCTGCATTCAAAAAAAGCAGAGATGCTTCACTTACCCCATGCGCTACAGCTGCAAAATCACAGTAGCTCACCTTCAGCGAAAGACATTAAAAGAGAGATGGAGACTGTAACGCTCCTTTTTCTTCTTCTTTGGCACATATTGTGAATTTTGTTGAAGTCAAAGCATTTCACAATAAGTTGAGCTGCAGCTGCAATGTGTCAGCAAGATCCATCTTCTTATAAATTCTGCAGCCAAATAGTAGGTGTATGACAAACTTTTTGGTTCAAAAACATGCATGCCACATGCCACAAATTAGCTTAGCCATCTCTGACAGTTTGTATAAACATTTTGCATCTTCTCAAGCAATGTCACACGTGGCATTCATAATCTGTTAGAAGACAAACTGTGCCCATTTTTGTTACCCTCTGAATCTGCCAACTTCCAAGGAGAAACAAATGCAAGGTTTGTTTGTTTGTTTGTTTGTTTGGTGGTGAGGAAGATTGTTGGAATTTTTCCTGGTTTGATTATTTTGCATAGAACAATTCAGCTTTAGTAACACTATCCAAGCACTAGTTTGAGCTCAGCATGACAAAAGTAGAGTAGAAGAAATGGCCAGATTCTGTACGGGTGACTCAGAGAAGTAACATTTCCTGCTTGCTTTCTTTGTTCCTTTGTGTGTGGGACTGGGATGGGAGGGGAAAGGGAGAAGGAAGTAAATTACTGCAGTCCTTGAAAAGTCTATTATGGTCAGAGAATAAAGGTAGAACTCGTACAAAAGCTCTGCTGACTCCCCTTACATGTTTGCCTTCTCTCTGTCCAGTTACCAGAGAGTGGACTCATTCAGAGACCAGTAGCTGTGCCCTGTAACAGACCTGATCCAGGTCCCAGGTGCATCTTCCTGCTCCATTCAGATGGAAAGGGTACGAGGGAAGGGCTTCAGTCATACCACAAGATCAATGTTAACACAACGGCACAGTAGGGAAAGGTGCCCTTTGTAGAGGACAATGCAATGTACAATGTTCCTGGAATGCAAGACATAAAAAAGTGTGAAACATCAAAAGTTATCACTTGAAGCATTTTTTATAGCAAGAGTTCAAATTTATCTTAAAAGAAAGAAAATGAGTGCAAAGATTTCAGGATGTGCAAGGGATTTTTTTCTTACTTTAAACTTTGCAAATGATCCTACAAATTAAATTCCTGCTAGACTAGGAAAGTAGGAAAAAATAAAGCCCAAGTATTTGCTAATATTCCTGCTAATGGGTATTTTATGGAGTCTTTTATATTTAATATTCTCTTTCAAAATACTTCATTACATTTTTATATGTTAAATGCTTATTTTATTACTGAAAAGAACAGTTACATGAAACTGAAAAAAGGATTCACAAGATGACATTAACTACCATTTGAATTGCCAATAGTGTGGCTCTTGGAAAACCAAGCAAAACTAAATCGATTTTAGCAACATTTCTATTAGAATCAAGTAGCAAGGTATTGGAATAAGAAAATACGTTGCATATCAGCTAGACAGTGTAGCAGAATCTGACACTGGAACATAAATAATGGTAAAAAGATAAAGAGTACATAGTAGACGTATAGAATATATACACCTGCATAGAATATATACACCTGCTGTGGTTTCAGTTAGGGTAGAGTTAACTTTTTTACTAGCAGCTGGTATAGTGCTAGATTTTGGATTTGTGATGAGAAATACTTTTGATAGCTCACTGGTGGTTTTGGTTGTTGCTAGGCAATCAAGGCCAGCGATTAGACTTGGGATGCACAAGAAGTTGGGAGGCAATACAGCCAGGACAGAGGACCCCGACTGACCAAAAGGCTATTCCATACCATGTGATGTCATGCTCAGCGTATAAAGCTGGGGGAAGAAGAAGGAAGGGGAGACATTCAGAATGATGGTATTTGTCTTTCCAAGTAACCGTTATCCATTATGGATCCCTGCTTTCCTGGAGATGGCTGAACACCTGCCTGCTGATGGGAAGCAATGAATGATTTCCTTGTTTTCCTTTGCTTGCATGCACAGCTTTTGCTCAACCCAGGAGTTTTTCCTCACTTTTACTCTTCTGATTCTCTCCTCCATCGCAGCTGGAGGGAGTGAGAGAGCGGCTGCGTGGTTCCAGTTGTCAGCTGGGGTTAAACCACGACACCATATATCACATTAAAGTTTCAGTCTTTATCATGTCATATTTTATCTTAATCATATGAGCTAACTATAGTGCAATATTTAGTTTTCCAAATTTATCTACCTTCTCAGGGTCTAGTATTAGTAGCATATTTTCAATTTGGGATGATCTGTATGTCCTTTATAGCCTCCACAGCTACTTGTGTAAGGAAAAAATAGGTAGTGGGGTAGTAAATGCTTCTCCTAAAAAGGCAGTTCTATAATCTGTTTGCCTGCCTTCCGAACAAATGATTAATATGTAATATTTCTATACATGACCAAATTTCAATTGATATTTATAGTTTACACCTTGTCTACATAGGAAAATATTTTCTATATAACCTCAGATGTTAACGGAAATCAACAATTTTATACTAATGTTAGCTATCGATGCAGATGTTTTTACCTTGTACAAGGAAAGTTTTTATCATTCCACTTTATATCAGTCAGGATGAGTTTTAAGCTAAAGAGGCAATTTTATTTCTAAATAAGATTTTTATCATGGGGTATTGTTGTGGTTTAGCCTCAGACGGCAACAAAAAAACCCCCACGTGCCGCTCACTCTGATCTTCCCAATACGGGACAAATCAGAAGAAAAAGGCAAAATTCTTGGGTTGAGACAAAGGCAGTTTAACAGAACAGCAGAGGGAACAAGAAAAACAGCAACAATAACACGAATAAAGGAATATACAAACACGATTACAGAACCGCCGCTCCCCGCCGCTCACCGACCAGACCTGGGACGCCCCAGCCCGCTTATAAGCGGTGACTTCCTGCCCCCTCCCCCGGCAGCTCAGTGAGGGCGTGGCTCACATGGCATGGAATACTGTCTCTTGGGGAGAATTAACCCTATCCCCGCCGGAACCAGGACAGGTATGAATTTCTAAAAAACTCAGAATTATATTGTTATAAGAAGTAAAACTTTTTCCATCAACAAAGCCTCCAGCAACATAACATGAGCTAATATTAGAGGTAAGGAATCAGAACAAAGCACTTCAATGTAAAGGGCATTTGAACTAGAAGACTTTGAGCTTATAATGACAAGCCATGAGCCATGACTTTGTTTGTGTCAAGATTCTTCTCGGTAATAATTAATAGAAATTAAAACAGAATTGCAAGAACCGTTGTAGAAAGAGAACATGTCTTGCATACAATCACCTACTTATTTGAGGTGCATGCATGGGCCTCTTTATGAAGTTCTCATGAGCGGGAAATAGAAGGGAATGAGCAAGAGCAGCCAGCAGCGGGCAGCTTGAAACTATTGTCAAGAACACCACCGCTTCAATCTAGGCATGTATATTTGGCCAATAATATTACATACTTCCAAAGACAGGCCATTTAAGCAGAATAAGAAGACTGAAAAAGGCAGAGCTTCAGAGAGACAGGCCTGGTGAAAATGTTAATGATGTGCAAAATGTTATCATTCTGGAAAAGAGAAAAATATTCCTTCCCTTATTCACGTCTAAAATAAAATGAAAGATAGAAAGCCACAAGAACCATACAATTGCTGCTCCATACAGTCAATTACTGATGGTTGGAAGAAAAACAATAAGAAAAGGTGGACTAGTATAGAAAATACTACTATTATGTAAGATTTAAGGATACTATGGTTTAAAACAGAAACAAAACCAGGAAAAACTATCACAGAAAAAAACCTCCTTGAATCAATTTATCACAGGAAGAATACAGAAAAAAAGACATACTCTTTATAAGTAGGATTAAGTACATCCATGCAAGTGTTTGCAATATGACAATTAGAGATTGAACCTTAAGTCAGCAAAACTATTAAAAAGTTCTGGGTAAAAATATCAAAATGTTTCTTAAGAATCCAAACCAATTTTTTATACATGGCTTATGAACTTTGGAATTGTCATGACTTCTTTTGCATGAAACTGAAAAAAGTCATGCTATTTTAAGTGTCCAAATGGCTTACCAAATTACAACAAAGATCGAACAAACTTGAAAACCCAGTATTTTCTTTATAGATGGTTCACAAATATGGCAAGGGTTTAAATTCACCAAATAAATATTTTCTTAATGCAGTTTATTAATGCATTTTGTTAATGCAATGCTTACACTTCTTTAATGTGTCTCACTCTCAGAAAGTCACTATCTCATACATATACACAGCTAAAACCACACAAACACACATGCACAAAGATCCACCTCTCCACATACTTGAGTAGCTATGACATTGTCTCTTTAAAAGAGCAACCAGTGTTTGCCTGCACTAGCCTACATTATACGCTGACGAGAAATAGGAACACATGGATCTGTTTGAATACACATTTAGAAGTTATGGCAAAGCCAATGAAATTTTTTATCCATGAAAATTACAAAATGAATTCATAATAGAAAATCTATTAAGCAAAGAAAACAGTAGCCAAAAATGGGTACTAGTCTAAACTTCATCTTTATTTACCCAATATATTTAATGTTTAGGCAGTTTTCTAAATTTACAAGTGTTTGCATAAACGGTCTTTTTCAATTACTGACTTGTAATTTACTACAGTTATTTGCCTTTGTGTCGCCAGCATTAGATATACCTCTTAACGGATTGGTCTATGTTCACATATAATATAGACATTTCAGCTTGAATAAATCCCAGAGGCCTGACCCTGGATATAGCCAATAAACAAGGTCTCAAAATCTGTTTTAATGCAATAAGTATGGATTTTTGTGTGCTAAACAATCTTAGAACCTAATCCCTTCAGTGTCTGATTAATCAATAATATAAACACTAGTTGCTACCTCTTGTCTTATAGCATAGAACAAAGAGAGTCTTTCAGTTTAAGAATCAGGGCTTAGCTCTCTGAAAATCTTTAATTAATGTAAATTCATAGACAAGAAATTATAAATAGTAGTAGAAATATATATGTGTATTTAATCAGTGAGACACAAAGAGGCAATGATTAGTATGGAAACACTGCAAAATATATTCTTTGGATTAAGTCATGTGATTATAAATTTGACTGTGTAGTGCATGTAGGAGAAAGGGAAACTAATGCAAAAGAAAAAGCTTTACAAGAAATTATGCACGCTGAATGTAGAAAGGTGTTTTGAAATGACCCAAATTCTGCCTCCCTGTGTATTTATGGAATTTCTTTTTTTCCAGTCTGGTGTCTATGGGCAGAAATTGAAGACAGAATGTGACCCTGCATTATTTTCATTGCTCAATTTACCTTTTTAGTGGTAAGTAGCATAGTAGTATTTTAGTGGTGGTAAACACGCAGACCAGAATGATATCTAATTTCATTAACAAACAATGTCTTATTAATTTAGGAGAATTCCTGTCCATGTGTCTATTGTTGCAGTGTCTGTGAGATAAGGTAGGACCCTTCTTGCTTCAAGAGAGACCTTGTTTCCACTGTGAACACAACATATCAGTACCCATTCACTCACTCCAAGGATAAACAACAGAGCTTAGTTCAGAAGCATTTGAAGAAACGCTTTTCCCCTCTTAAGACAGCATGGTCTTATTCATCCAGTCTTTTGGGAACTTTCCTGGTAAGGTATTATCTTCAGACCATGTCTGTGTATTATCTGGTGAGGGTAAGCTAGCTGATGTCAAACCCATGTCAGGAATCACATTAAGAAACACTGAGGACATCAGCCAGTGCTTGAGCAAATGCACACATCCCATTTTTCTTACCATTACTGATGCAATCAGGGAGACCAGACTACAGCTTGTCTCAGAAGAGAGTTTTATTTAACCAAACCTACATGAGGTTTGGGGAGCCACTATGGGTTACCCAAAAGGCTTCTTTGTGTGTTAGGAGTCCCCTTGGGCACATAACTGGGTCATCCTATGCTGATCAAGGGCCACAGACTTCTTTTCTCAGTTTCTTTTCTTTTGTAATATGTCAAGCAAATATTAAGACCATTGCTGGAACATTCTTTTTACATTCCTCCATGGGTGCACAGGCTAGTTCCCTGTAGCTGTCTGCCTAATAATTTATTGAACATGGTTGAAATTTGCTATAAGTATATGACTAGCAAAAGCAATCTAATTATGATGCCCAGGTAATACAAATAGAAATTCTATCCTTTGCTTCAGATGCTAACACACCAAAGCCAAACTTACACCTTTTCATCATTCTATTTACTTTATGGTTGGTTTTCGGTTGGTTTTGTTTGGTTTTGGATTTTTTTCCTGTAAGAAGACATCAGACATTAAGACAACTTTTATTCCAGTTTAAGCCTAGGAGATGCATATTTTTAGATATATATGAAGAGTTCTACTTTAGGATACTCCACACTGCCTTTTTGCTCTCAGTGATGTGAATTACTTTGCATGGTCCAGTGTGATCCATAACAATAGAACTGATTCTGAGATAAAATATTTGACAAAAATTAGCAGCTAAGTTAAAAAGATTTGATTGTTTACAGATAGTAGCCAGATGAAAGATAATATTTCCTTACTGTGGTGTACAGAGATTGAGACCTAAATTGTGTCTAGCTCGCAGGGGATGAGTGGTGTGTATGCATGGAGAGAGGAGAGTAGCTTCACTGTTGGAGATAATTGCCTTATTTCTACCAAAAAGCAGCTGGACATTTTAACGGACTGAACTGAAGGGAGGAGAACATAAACTGTCAAGTCTGAGTTAGAGTTTAGCCAGCAGCAGGTAAAAGAGACTCAATCTGTGTCTATATGTGAGCCATATTGGATCCTATAGGAGCACAGCCTCAGTTTTGCCATTCAGCAGAGAGGTCAGACTATGGACCGGGCTATCACAGGAAGGTGGTGGCACTGCTTTACACCCTGGTGAATGCAGTACTCCTGAAACCGTCCTAGTAAGTCCCTTTGTTCACTTCTGAGCCACTGGGACTTTCCTCCCCAAGTGTCTTCTCTCTCAGTATCTCTGTATTTTGGTCTTCTGTAAAACACGAGCATCTCTTTGGACTTAGGACAAGGCCACTGTTTAAGTCTGTTAAATGAGCAAAGAGATAATTCTCCTTCCAGCAAGACAGCTGAGCTGTACAAGCTTCTCTCAACTGAAAATCACAAAGTAGTTATCTATCCCCAATAAGACAAAGCAGTGTGATCATAATGGCTTGGTATTTACTGTCACTCAAGTACTGAATGACATGAAATATGACGAGCTAGAGCTATATTTCTGTCCCCAAGTATACACTATAAGATGATGAAAATAATGGAAATGCGTATTTTCTACTAGAACATGCAAGTTCCATTGCATTCATGAAGATAAAACTTACAACGTGTCATGGCTAACATTTTGACTGAAGTTACCAAGCTATTTCAAGACAATAAAACCCCTGCACTCTCTAGGTACTCTGTACATTTTCTCTAATTTTTGTTTCACTTTCATTTGGGAAGCAGTTATAAAATGATATAACATTTTTCCCAGAAGGAGGCTTAGATCTTTATTTTCCATTTACATGGCTTCATGAAACAACAGTACTTTGGTACTAAGGCAAACTAATCAGAGAGTCACCACTACTCACAGTGGTGTTCTGCAATAACCAGAGTGTAAAATTGTGTTGAACATCTCCTGCTGCTGTTTCCACGCAGGAGCTTTAGCTTTGCTGCTGCAGTGTGGATGGTTCTTGTTAGAAGGCAAAATGAATTTAGCAGTTTGACTTCTTTTGAGGAAATATATTCCGACAAATATCTGGAAGCATTCTAGGGAAAGAATGTCTCATGTCAAACACATTGATCGGTCGTATTGACACACACGGTGCTGTCAAAATTCCGGGCAGCATTCCTCCCTACCAAATTGCCCAAACCTTCAATGCATGGAAGTCAAAATATTTTGCAACGAAAGTTTGAAATTTAAACTCCAATACAATTGGTTTTGGCTGTCCAGATGAACAGAGTTAGGAAATACTTCCCTGTTATTTCCAAGAATTTTTCTAGCTCATCTTATTTAGTAGTTTACTGGATATGCATGACAAAGGCATGTCGAGTTAGGTCGAAGAGCCAATCCAGCAATAAATACATACATGCTACTGATCAGAGGAGACATGTACAACAACATGACAACTAGCAAGTGAATATGGGGAATATATTTTAGGTTCAAATGCACATAGCATGCTTTCCTGAAGACTGAAGAACAATAATAATAATAATAATAATAATGGGAATGACAACAACGAGTCCATTCAATTAAATTCTGGAGTGGGAACAGAAAATGTAAAGAAAATTGAAGTTCCAATCTCGATATAGCTTTAAGTGACATCAGAAATCGTATCTAGGAGAAAAAAACATTGAAAAGATAAGAAGACAGAAACTCAGCTGGAATAATTTGCAAGTTTACTGCCTTCAGTGATTTCTGCTGGCTGGGAATCAGTTTCAAGGTCATTAGATGTACGCTGGTAATTCTTGAAAAGAAACTTCCCAGAGCCTTGAAAGTAAGAAAGTCTTCTTCCTATGAATGATTAACAATTTCAGACTCTACAGTTTGAACTGTCACAACTGTAGCCATACTACCTTAGTTGCCTATAGACAAGAGAAAGCAGTCATATTCCCATCGCAGTGCTACCTTCTGGTTAGCTTAGTCCTAGGATGAAGTGTTAAAGGCCATTACAGCTTCCAGTGTTGTCAGGCAGGAATAATTTTTCATCTGGTTTAATATAATATTTATCCTAAAATCAAGTGCCTTTTCTCATACCAGTCACCTATAACTGTGGGAAATACCATTGTGGTGTTATTTTCCCAGTCGGTTGTATTCTGCATCTTATTGCCTCCTGCTGATATTAGCCTCCATAAGACTCCAAGGCTGTAACATTTCCACAGAGTTTAAAGAGCTCTGTGGGACTACTTTTTCTGAAGGATCAATATAGTTTGAAAAATATACACTTTCAAGACTACTGTTATCCCCCCCAAAAAAAGTGATAAGCTCACCCACAAAAAAAAAAAAAAAAAAAAAGTGATAATAATGTTAAATCAAAGCTCCTTTGTGCTGTAACTTTTAGAATCTTATGATTTTAACAGGACAAATATTGTCTTTGGGTATCTCTTTATCATATAAGCTTAGTCGCAAAACAAAATATGTAAGAGTTTTACCTGAAGTCAGGTATAGGATAAGTTTACTGAATGAAAAGGGTATAAAATCTGTTCTCTGGCAGGAAATCATTAAAAAATAATTATTGCTTCTAGCACCTCAGTTGACTGGTTATAGTTATAGGTTGTAGGTTATAGTTAGTATAAGCCTATTCCTATAATATTTAAATCAAAACTAAAGGGATCATTATCAAAATATAATTAATAATTTTTACACTGAAAGTGTTTGGGAGAAGAGAACAGTACTTAAAGGAACTGTGAGGAGACATCCTGTTGTTTTATTCTGTATCAGGACTTCAAGTCAGTGAAAAAGGCCGAGCTTGAAATACTACAAAGATTAGAATACACTTACAGGCTTATTTCAAAATAAGGAAAATGTTTAGCTCAGAACCCATCGAAAATCTAACTCACAGTTACAGGATCTAGAAGCTTATAACTGAAATCCTGATCACATTTTTTAGGATTTTTGTTCCAATTTGGCAACTCGGTAAGTTGCTTGGAAACTCGGTTAAATGAAATCTTTTTACAAAGAAAAAGAACATGTCTTTCATTAGTAACTAGAATTAAGGTTAAGTGAAGGTATCATAGTAGATGGGGCAGTTGAAAGGCTCAATGGATTTCCTTCTGATGGGGCACTGAGTGAGATTCTGTTCACTTGAATTGGAATAGAGTGCCGAAAAACTTCTTAGGTTCCCCCTAAAGCAACTCACTCTGTCTGGTTTTCAGCAGCAGTTGAAGCTGCCCCACTATATCAGGAATCTCCCTGCCCACCCTGAGGAATTCCAAGGGCTCAGTTGCAGTCTGACATGCACAGGTGTCATCCCTGCTTTCAGGAATGCAAGTGCATTTAATATAAGATGGAAGAAAACAAGAGAGAATCCCAGGAGGCAAGACCTGTATCTTTCCTGACTGTAAATGCGTGTCTTAAACTCTAATCTAGGACCAGAATTCCTTTCACCTGGCCCTGTGACTGCTGCATTGCTCAGGGAATGGCTGTTCAGAGCACTGGTGGCATTGTGGACCCCCAAGGAAGGGCAGAGCCTGGAGCTCATACTGACTCTCTTCCCACATCCAGATGTTCTAACCACAGAGACATGACCTTCTCTGTGTCACAGCAGGCACGGAACTAGATACTAGTTGAAGAGACACACATAATATTTCCAGTTAATTTCCTTCTGTCTGGAAAACAGAGACAGATATCTATTTTTAGCCAGCTTCATCATCCTCTGAGGGACTCTGCATTTGCTAGGAAGAGAAAATGAAGAGAATATTCAGGCTGTAGGGATGGATCCTCCTCTGTGGGTTTTCAGAGATGGTAACGTCTCTTCATGGAGCATTTTGATGAAATGGATGTTGTCCCACTGCCTTTCCAGGGGACAGGTATCAAACTTTGAGGTTGAAGATAGCTATTTATGTCAGACTTAGTCAAATTAATTTTCTGCAAATGTAATCCGATTTTTTGAAAACAAGTATGGTAAATACCTCCTTGTAAAATTATACTTAATTATACTTATTTTTGCTCTCTCCCATTGTACTCCTTGATACAATCTTTGGCATGGTAATATTTATAAAGACCTTTTTTTTAAGCCAGCACATTATTGTCCGAAGTTGTAAAATCACTGGTCACTTCTAAATATTAGAATTAGTATCCTGAGTTTCTCCTTCTTCCCACTAGGACACGCATTTGTTTCATGAGAACTAGATTATCTGGAAACCAAGCTTCCATTCTATATTGATCTGCAGTGCTTATAAAATAATTCTGTACTCCTAAATGACAAAGGAACTAACTTTATTGGGAGATTAAACCTAATAAAACCTTACACAGTGCAATAGCTCTCTGTTACTTTCAGCATAATTGTTTACACAGCCAGTATCTAAAGCAAACATTTCCTGACCCATTTTTGGCTCCTTTTCAGTATTGTGTTATATTTAGTGTAACACTTATAGACCAAGTCAATTTGGTGAAGCTGAATTTCCTCTGAACGTGTTGGTTGTCAGGGAGCTACTTTTCAGGTCAGTAGTTTTGTAAATACAGCTCTGAAAGGGGAGGTATGGCTGGTTGTGGAGGTATTCGTTCCTAAAACTGTTTCTTGTGCAAACTGTACGTGTGCAGTACCATAGCAACAGTAGCGTACCAGGGGTGCATCGTGGTGGATTCCAGAACAAAACCCTTGTTCTCTTCCTGCTAAAAGATCCACACACACCAGGAAGACTCATTTTTCTGCAGCTTAACCTCAAGCCAGGGCTTAGCCAATGGCCTCGTCACAAGCCTGCAACCCAAAAACACTGCTCAATGATAATATGTTAAGAATCGCTCAATTTTAAGAATAATTCCTCTGTCTTTGATGTCCTGTACTCTGCCTCTGTGTACCTCTGTACCATCCTCCTAGATGTCCTTTTCTTCCCTTCTCCTTCCTCTACCTGATGTTTTCCTGGGTCTGTGATGTCTGTCTATTCATGCTGAAGACCTATTCATTGGGTCTTTGAGTCATCTGAAGGTCTAATAGACTCTCCCTTAAAATGATTGTTCCCACTCCTATCCCTCATCTTTCTCCAAACCTCAGTGGTGTTGCTCAGCCGGCAATGAGGTTTTACACTTACTACTACTTTAGGCTTTCCAAAAGACTCAGGTATCTCTTTCTTTTCATGTCTCAGGCTTTTCCTTTATACTGAACACCAGATATGAAAAACTTCAGTCTAAATAGTCTAAACACGGGTGGCATTCCATCGAAACTTTCAGGTTGCTTACTTCATTTTGCCTTCAGGCTGTCACCAAGCTTCTGTTTGTGTGATCTCATACACCTTGTGTCATAGGTTATCTGGCTTAAAGTGTTAATTCTACTCACAGTAGCAGAAAAAATACCAACTGAAGATATGTTTTCAAATCATCAACACAAATAAAACGTGAAATGTGTAATAAACCCTGGCGGTTAGTTTTTGATTTTTTTTTAAATGTTTTTAAAATCCTTAATGAAAATCAAACACTTTATATCTGTGGAAAATCAAAACCCATTATACTTGCTCAAACAGATAATAAAAACATTCACATATCTAAAAGTTAATACACTGAAAAGTAAAATTATATTGAAAAGTACATGATAGGGAGTTAACTTCCTTCCCAGCATTCTAGATTCAGATAGATGTGAATTTCTAATTTATATTTCAGTTGCCATCTAATTGAGAAACAGTGGATCTTTTTGGGGGGGAACAAAGGAGACACAAAGGAAAAAAAATGCTTGCATCCTATTGGAGGGCTTTGCAGAGGAAAATATACATTCTAAATTAATTACACGTAAGTATTATCTGGTGCCAAAGTTATATATTTTTACAGTACAGCTTTTACAGCAATTCTTTCATGTCAGTGCTGGAAGTGTAGTTTACATCCTAACAAGTGCACTAATCTCCTTTGAACTTGAAGAAACGTGCCCCTGTGGGTATGATATATTCCTGCATATCGAGCAGTTTATCCTTTTGCAATTGAATGTTAATTTTGAAAAACAAAACACTACTTAATTTAAATTTCTCCATCCATAAGCAAAGCAATAGATAATACAAAATTAAATATGTTCTAGCAAGCAAGTAAATTATATTGATGGAAGACTCCAGAAACTCTTTTAAGTATTTTAGTAAGGTGTTTTTAAATTTTGAAATAATACATGAGTTGTATTCATTATAATAAAAGGAAAATAAAAGATTTACATGAACTGTTACAAAACTTACATAAATTCACATTTTTTTTCTCATTATCTTAAACCTATTAACTGTACTAGATCTAATGTAGATCTGCTTGGCTTTGCATCAAGCTGTAGACCTGCAAATCTGGATTTCATTTGAATTCAAACCGGAAAGTCAGCTTTTCCTGAAATATTATGGAAACAAAACTTCTATCGAAGACATCCTTTTTTTGATGCAACAAAGATTCAGTAAAAGAAAAAAAAAAAAAACAAACCTATAATTGTATGTTTCTGCAAAATACATAAATCCACTTTTTTTTTTTTTTTTTTTTTTTTTGTTACTGTGATCTGGTGAGAAAGGGTACAGGCAGGATGTTTCATACCAAATCCTACTCTTAAGACATTTGAGAAAGCTCCATAGCTTCAAGTAATTCAGATAAATTTGGATATAAAATTGAATAATGAATTTAATGACTGTGAGCTTTGGAATATTTATCTTAAACAAGCTTAAGGTCCAGCCATCCCTGAATTCTAATACACAGAATGGTTTTTCTCCTTTAATTGTTAAGTTTGCCTCTGGACAAAGTCTCTTTATCTAATTTTTAAAATCTTGATATCAGGTATACAACTCTAATTGGACATATTCAAAAGATACTTTTTATAGTTTATGCCATAAAAAACACACAGTGAAATTCACAGAAAACATACATGACCCTCATTCATCTAGAGAATTTGCAAATTCAAAGATGTACACATTAGCAAGGAGTACACAGAAACAAATCACAAAACACTTGTGATCTCCCATCTGCGTATATCTGTCACTGCACATGCATAATAGCTGATTCTACAGGAGATGCAGAAGGACATATTTATGCAGCCAGAATTAAATCATCAGGCAAGAGACAGTAATATATTCACACAAATAATAGTTTTGCAATTGCTTTATAAAACTATCAATTGTTTAAAATCTTTCACAATAAACACCTACTTCTTGGCATGTTGAAGAACACAGATATAACTGTCTGAGCTGATAAAGTGTAGAGGGATAAATAATTAGAAGGCTAGTATTTAAAAACACTTGTAGCACTAGATGGAATAATGACAAATAATAAATCACTGATAAAAGTTACAGCGTTTAGAGAGGATACTGGCCTGGGGTGCTGCCTAAAAATGCTGTCATGGTGCCCGATACACCCTTTTTTCTCAGGCAACTTCAGCTTCTCATTTGATACAGAGAATTCTGCTGAATTTTAATTTCAAACCATGGGGCCTGTATTACTTCTACAACTGTCTCTGGGATATCATTTAAGACTGTGTCTTTCCAGAGGGAGTTTTAGTATCTGCTGTGACTCACAATGATGCTGTCATTCCCACTTCGCACATGTGAGGCATAACTAGTGATGCTTAGTAGCCTGTGTCCTCTGGCCTGGCCCTGTTCTGCTTTGTAGTGCACTGTTTTCCTTTTTGGAGTTGACTGCAAAAGCAAAAAGGAATTATCTTTGTGCTTTGGGTGTAGGCTTTCTGATCAGTGCAACACTCAGGCAGTGACCATATGTACTGCATCTCCTTCCTCTGTTGAGAATCTACAATGTCAGTTTGTGAGATCACTGAAAATAATAATAATTAATTTTGTGTTGATTGACAGGCTAATTCCTTTGCAGAATAACATGCAAGGGCAATTGTCAGTCAGTGCTAGCCACATGTCTATGTAAATTGTATTAGAGAAGCTTAAAGCAGAGGTTAAAAAAGGTTTAAAAGCTTGTGCAATGCCTCATACAGTGAAATCAAATCATGACCAGTTAGACAGTTGAATCAAAGTTGTTTCGTATTTAAAAAAACCTTCTTATAACCATGTTGGTTTTGTGAGGTTTTTTTGGAGGAATCAAACAAGCCCTCTATTGTCGAATTAGAAGAACTATCTTCTGATGACACTTAAAAAAAAAAAAATCAAAACTTATTAATAGTGTAAAAATATGGCATTTCTGCGTTTTCTATTGACTACTTCAAGTTTTCATTTAGAACTGATTCTTTTAAAATAAATCATATTTTAATATGTAGCTCAGAAAATACAATATGTCCAAATCACATTCATATTATTTCTACCCTAGCAATACTTTTGATCAAATCAAAATTGATTGTTTTCTAATCAAAAATGTTAACCTTTTCAATTTTTGTTCCAGTCTGGAATTTAAAAAATAAAGGTATTAGGGAAATTGCAGTGCTCAGAAAGATTTATTCTTTATACTCATATGTAAAATTGATGCCTTACTAGAGGCAAACTAATTGATTTTATAAGTTATTTTCATCATTTACTGACAAAGTTTCAGCTGCATATCCAGGAGGCTTTTAATATACACTGATGAGGAAATATAGAATAGCGTGTACAAAAATGTAGAAAATGTGAAGGTAGCAGAGTTCAATTTCAAAGTAGTCAAGTCCTATTTATCGTGACTCCCAGGTAAATTTATACACAGGAAATCAGAAAGAGGCATTTTCCATCTAGGTGCCTCTAAGTGCCTGACTACCTCAGAGATGTCAGAGGGGTACTGCTTTTATTAGGGGAAGCACTCCTTGGCTTTTTTTGTTAGGAAGTGAGCATTTCTATGACCGTGACCACATGTGTAGTTTGAAGGTGAAAACTTAGATATTTTAATGAGCCTTGTCTGGTAGAAATCATCTCAGCATCACTAAAGCCAGCAGAGTTACAACAATTGGTACCAGAACAGAATCTTCCCATAGAACTTTATTTTCAAACATAGATGGTGCTGATATTTTTGGAAAACATTTCTCAAGCTTCACACATTTGTGATTTGTTCTGCACTTTCAGTGACATCTTCTATTCATTTACTGGAAATGAAGGATAATGCAATCATCTTAAGACTCAGTACGGTGATAAGAACTGCAAAGAGCTGCAGTAAAAAGTAAAATGTATATACATACATGCACCTGTACATGCACTTATGTACAATTTTTTACATATAAATATGTATATATTATTGCTTAGTCAAAATAAGAAGTTCTTACCTTGTTTAAGAGGATGAATTTTGACTCTTTGGTAGTCAGGACAAAATACTCCACTTTCACTCATTTCAAATGTATCTGTAGTATTATGCAAAATGTCCTCTGATTTAGGTGAGAGGTTTTTTTAAAGCACATTTTATAATAAAACTTTTGTTTTGCGGGTGAGGGCGAAAGATTGGTTACTTGCCCACTTTATAAACAGGTCACATTTATGGTGGGAAATAAAATTCAGCCATCATTTCCTGATTTGCTCTTTCTCCTCAAAGTTTCTTTTACTCCACTTCTTTATTAGATATAACAAAAAAAAAAAATTCTTTAGCACTTCAGGCATTTAACACTCCCTCTGAAGCTAATCAGAGATTGTGTCACCCATAATAGACAATGAACCCTCTGAGGAGCTCAGAAAGCACATTCTATTGTTTTTATGTGGCTTTTTTAAACTCTTTCCTGAAGGAAATCCTTAGCCCAATAAATTTCTTAATCACTTTGAAAAACATGTTTCATTTTGTTTTCTTTGAGATGTGTGGGATTGTTTTGTCGTTTTTTTTTTTTTTTCCTTGAAAGTGTGTTTGAAGTCCTTGAATTTACCCCTGGGCCCAATAGCCATCTTTAATTCTCATTTCTAATCCCCAAACTCTCTTAATCAAGTCTTCAGTAGTTTTAATTATTATTCAACATCTTATTTAGGATTAAATTTTTTTATGATTGTACAATGAATACAGATCATGAAATACTCATTGTATAATCACAATTAAAAGAATAATCCCTCCAACAAAGTTTAGAACAATTTAAACTACCAAGGATTTAAGAGAGCTAAGTGATTGGAAAGGAGATTTATGGCTTGGCCAAACGTCCTGGAAGTTAAAACAGATTTGTAAGCATTTTTAGGAAAAAGGAAATTGCTATGATGGGCCAAACGTGAAGTCTGTCAGGTTTGATAGACTGTCATGTATTGTGACCGGTTCAAAGAGTTTCAGAAAAAAAGGTCTAAGAACCTTACAGCAAGAGAGTGTAGAAAAATCTGCATTTATAGTTAGAACTCTTCCTGATCTTTGATATCAGAGAAAGCTTAAATCCTGAAGCCTGGAGGTAAAGATCTCTGCAATAAAATTGTCATTAATGGTAAGAATCCCATGTACTCATGTTATCAATCTGTAAATCCAGCTAAACCATCGAATCATATGGTTGGAAGAGACCTCTGGAGATCATCTAGTCCAACCTCTGCTCTTTTGGTTAAGATTATGGCTTCAGAATCTAGTCTCCAGAGGACTAAAAGATTTCCAGGAAGAGCAGTATAACCGGGCATAAATTAAAAATTTAAATGCATGATAAAATCAGCAGTGATGAAAAACATGAACAAAAATGCAGTGACTCCAAATCTTTTTTTCCCGCTATAACAAGAATGTCACTTCATGAGGTTCATTAGGTAAATTCACATTAGGCTTACAAAAATCAAGCCTCTCACCTACCCAATAAAATACCTACATGTATTTTAGGCCTGTAATAAATTCATTATCCTGTGAGTTACTGTATAGATGCTTACCAATAAACAGCTTGGTAAAACAGCTGAGAAGGGGGAAAAGATTAATTCAAAAGCAGCCTGTTCCTCTCAGGAAGCAAATCTTTTTTTATTTCCTGTAAACAAACTAAAGAGACACAGATGACCCTGTACAAAAGGATCTTTTGGTGAGCCTTAATGCAAAAATTCCTGCTGCAGACTACTTGGTGGGATTAATGGTGACCAAGACGATACAGAAGAACAAGATGGTTAAACACAGCACTGGTCCATTGGTGCTGCTCTCCAGCTACCTCTTTCCCCATCTGGGCAGATTACGTTCACGCTCCCGTCAGTACAGGCTTCCATGGGCCTAACGTAGGTTGCACTGCCTTTGCATGGGCTTAGTGCTGTTTTTCCTGTCTTCCAGGAACATAGACCTTTTTGGCCAAGATGTAATGTTTCACACTACAACAGTTCATCTGCTTTCACCTGCAACATACTTTTCACGTGTCAGTACTTTTCTTAGCCCTTCCTTTTCTGCTCTGAGTAGTAGCATGCATTTGGATTTTCTGTGTTATCCTACCCTTTCTTGGCTTTTCCACAGCTCTCTGAAAAGCAAGTATTGTGTGGCTTCCCTTTTGAAACGTTTTTTTTTGGTGTTTTCCTCCCTTTGAATTCATTGAGCATATTAAACTGCATTGGTGCAAGCCCGGTGACAAAATAACTTGAGAGGGAGGTATTCCTAGTTTGTAAAAGAAAATCCTCCGGTGTAAATGGCTGAGTGTCTTAACACAGTTGATTAGGAAAATACGCTCTGAAATTCTCAGACCACACTTGAAAAAAGTAGTCTTATCTGTCAAGGGAATAGTGGGAGGAGAGGCAAAAGAAAGGAATTAAGCCATTCAGAAGAGAGTTTCCTGGCAGGTGGCTTGATTTGTGCCACTTCAGCAAATGGAGAAAAACAAACAAACAAGCAAAAATTTACAATAACACTCAAGGTGATTCATTAAGTTACGTTTTCATTAATGTTTGAGGGTGTCATTAAAGCACTAAAATATTGAGAAGTTTTCCATGTATTAAGCATTAGCCACTGTATCACACTGGGATATAGCCTAGCATTGCCCTGTATCATACTGGGAGACTGCTTAAAACCGTCCTGTGTTGTCTGTCATCAGTGTTCAGTGTGGGACTTCCTGCAAGTTTTCAAAGACAATAACGAAACCTGGGGATTGTATTCTTTTGAGCAAGTGAGTCACCAAAACATCACAGATGTTCATTACCATATGAATTTAACACAATTTCTAAATCCCCAGATCACTGTTATCTCTGAATTTACCCTTTGTAGTGAATGGAGGGAAATTGTTATTTTATTTATCTGAAGACCGCATTGTGATAAGCAAAGTGCTGGAAATAATCATATGAAATTCACTGTAGCATAAGACTTTCTGGTAAAGAAAAGAAATAAAAACAACTTTTTTTTTTTTTTTTGACGGAGAGGGAAGGATATAACAAATTTTAGTAGAATATAGGATCATAATTGCTATTTCTGATACAATATATAATTTTTTCTCCTCTCAAGAAAAAAAATCAAATTCTGTATGAGGGAATAGAGAATATATGAAATAACCCATGGGCCTAGTTTTACATGATGTAGATTTACATGATGTTACATTCCATCTGAAAAAACAAGGATGATGTCAACACAGTCTTTTGAAGGCACATTTGAGCAGTTCAAGAGCACCTGGGGTGATCCGACTCCAACCTCAAAACTGCGCAGGTGAGAGAGGGGCTTGTTAGAGGGGCTGCAGAGCTGTACTAGCAGCTGCGGCACAGGTTTTAAAGAAAGACAAAAACCACAGCTCCGCAGAAGAAACTCTGTTTGCAAATACCGTGTAGTTATGCTCTCAGAAACATTTATTCATCTGTGGCCTCACGTTATTAGTACCGGTTCTTGAGCCATATTGGCTGAAGCCAGCTAGAGCTCTCCCATAGACTTCCTGGAGACGAGTCAGTAGCTAACACAGGCCACAGCAGTTCTCATTAATTAGGTAGAGATTCCGGTAGCATGAACACAAGCCGACCTGTGTCAGCTAGCATAATTGATGGCTGTGTTTAAATTCCAAATAACCTCAAAAAGATATTTTCCTCTTCCTTTGTCTGCTCCTCTTTCTGCATTATCTTTCCTTTAAGCCCAGCTAAATATTTCCCTTTTAACACGTTCTCTGTTTCCCTGTACTGAACTTCTTCAGCATGTCTTGCATTTGTTTATGTCATTTTAATTTGTTTACAACTGTATTTCAAAAATATATTTTAGATGAAGCAAACAGAAAAAAAAACCCATAGAATATGGTGAGGACTTTAGCCAGTGACCTAGTATTTTAGGAAATTCAGATTCAGTGAAGTAAGAAGCCTGAATATAAGGCAAGAGGCATAAAAATACAGGATAAAATTCCAAATGATCCATTCTGGGACCATTACTGTACATAGCTCTGTGCACAGGTAGGCAGGGTGTGGGAAGCAGTCAGTGGGCTGGAAACCTGAACACAGCACAGAGGAAGTCCTTCTACAGGTGCCAGGTACAGCTGAAACTCCACTTTGGGATTTTGAGGAGCAGGTACACTTATTATTATTACTAAGTTGAGTTTGATATTTCTCCAAGACCTGGTGAGAAAGGAAAGGGAAGAGGAAGGGGAAGAGGAAGGGGAGGGGAAGGAAAGGGAAGGGAAGGGAAGGGAAGGGAAGGGAAGGGAAGGGAAGGGAAGGGAAGGGAAGGGAAGGGAAGGGAAGGGAAGGGAAGGGAAGGGAAGGGAAGGGAAGGGAAGGGAAGGGAAGGGAAAATTCAGCTGATGAACACCCTAGTGTAAAAAGGAAATAAAAGACATTTCTCTGTAGGGTGAAACAATCCCACTACATACAGTTACATGAATTTGTAATGAGAGATCATTTGATTTTAGTTCTAATATTTACTAGCTTTTCATTTACAAGACAGACATATTTGCTGTCCTCTAAGTTTGCAAGACAACCAAGTAATACCAATGAGCTTGATGTTTCTTCCCAGTTTAAGCTAGATGAGATGACACAAAATGCCAGTACTGTGTAGTCCTTATGATCTGGCATCAGCTGAGAAACCTGTAGCCATTGGTTTTAATCAGTAAATTAACAAAAAAGTTCAGACAACCTTTCTCAATCACATTTTAGCATGAAGAAATAGAACAAAATTATGAAAGCTGCACAACCGTCTTGTATAAATATTGGGGATGTGGGGTGTGCACCTATTTTAAATTAAAATTTCCAGTTTCTACCTGTAGAAGATTGGAAGTCTTTTGGTGCTATAGGGACCAATGGCATCCACACAAGTGTGTGGTCAGCAGTCACATGGGATAATTTGACCTTCCCAATCAACTCTTTGCCTAGGACCTAAATTAAATGGTTGGCACTGAGTCAGATATCTCGGGGGCTGATACCTAAAACAGACATTACTCAACTTCTCAAGACTTCTCAACTATTGAATTATTTAAACAGGGGACATTGCTTCATGTGACATAAAGCAATAAAACTGATAACTAGACTAACAGAATAATTTGATATTAACTCAGAAAATATAATCATATCTGCTTCACATTTCTGCATAGCTAACTAGTTCAGTTGAAACGGAAAGTTTTAGTGTCTGAATTATTTCGTCCAGACATGAACCCTCCATAAGACCTGAAAGTAAATGAGAGTGATAATCTTTATAACTCCCCTATTGCCAACCTGTAAGTACAAACGTTGCTTGCTTTGTTCTTTATTTATGTTTGAAACGCTTGTTCTGACAAATGGCGTGATCACTGATCCTTCAGTACTAGGTATAAAGGGTAGGACCAGGTCAGCTAAATGGTTCATCCCGGCTTGTCTGTATTGCTAATGAAACTCCAGCGTTATTACTTCTTTTCCAACCCTGGGGAATACAATTGACCAGTACCCTTGCATGTTCCAACCCTATGCTTTCCCCACCTGCTGAAAGACACTTCTGAAACCTATTTCCATATGAAAGTATAGTGTCTTTTGTACTCCAGAAAATACAAAGTTAAATCCTAACCAGATGAGGATCTGTCCCAGTTGCTTATTCTCTGTTAACTACTGCCTAGCACTCCTGCTGAGGCAAAATGCCTTGCCAGTACCTCCTGCAGTGGGCTATGTCTTAAAGGCACACATTAATTGTTAATTAACAGATTATGATTTAAAAAATAAACTCCAAACAGTTCATTATGGTGACATTTAAATCCCTCCATTCAGTTAAATAGGATGACAGTTTATTTAATAATGATCACAATGTTCCTTTTTTCTGTTGCTTTTTTTTTTCCTCTTTAGCAGCATTCTGATACAAAAAAGATGCTGTCAACAAATGCAATTCAAATGGTCTCTTTATGAAACAAAATTTGTGTGAGCTGATTTGACTCAGTCTGGTATTGTTTCTTCAAGGGCGGGAGGGGCGCCTGCAAGAACAATCTGTTTCTTTTAGGAGCCAACTCCGCATGCCGTACTGTGTAAAATAGTAATAATTGAAAAAAATACCAGTTCAGCTGAATGAAGATTGTAGGATTCAGCTGACTTTACAGTTTTAAGGATATTTTTTCTTTTTAAGAATGATTGGCCCTTGTGAAATGTGAGGAGCAAAGAACATTGCAGGATGTATTTTTATGGAAGGAAGCGTCCTTCTGTATGATCCCCAGATGAAAAGCTGTCATCCGTCTTCTGAATAAGTTTCATCCTCCTCCCCTTCAATGGCTAGTTTTTTGAAACTGCAGAAGACTCCAAGCAATTCTTTATAATTCCCTAAATAAAGACATCAGAGTATTGGCAGAAACAGTACATGAACAGGAATGGGCAGCTGTCTTTGAGAGGGGAAAGAAAAAAAGAAAAAAAAAAAAAGCACGCTTACCAGCTTAGTTAAAAGCTGTGAAATGTTATTATTGAGCGTATGTCAATGTGATGTGTCCTTCCAGTTTAAAATGGTGCTTTAAAATGGTGCTTCAAGCAGAAGATTTCTCATTTATGATATATTAGCCTAAGTCTATGAACTGTTCTGTGGAAACAGTCTTGCCAGTCCATCAAAGGTAATTAAAGGCAGAGAGTAAACTTCAAAGACAAAGTGGAAATTGAATTGTGAGGGGGGGGGGCGGGGTGGGGAGGGAAAGAAGAAAGAAAAAAGAAGAAAGAAAGGAAGGAAGGTAAAAAAAAAAAAAATCTTTTCATTTGGGAATATTTAAAAAGGCATCTATTGATATCAGGCTACAGACAAGGTTTTAAGGATGACCAGAAACATAAGCTATCCTCTGAATTTTTATTCCTTTTCATAGAACTGATGTAAAAAGATAGATCAGGTTGCAGTGTTAAGTGTTACATTGCACATTCTTTATGGTGTCTTATTATTAGGTGGATAACACATTCTACTAATAGCTTGGACATTTATTGCTATAATTGTCACACACACCCCTTATTTTTTTCCTTGGATCAGTTCTATTGCTGGTCAAATAATTCATTCTTTTTCTATAGTGCTGTGTCCTAAATAGTTGTGCCAAGTATTCAGTCTGTTCTGTGGAATGCACAACTTTAACTTTGTCTCTGCATGTGCTCATTATAGCAGTCTTTAATTGCAGGATCAGATAATATTTCTCAAGTAGCACAGTATAATATTATATTATTTGTTCTGGGATTTTCACTCTGTTTTTTTTTCTGGGAACGCTCAAAGACACTTGCAATAAATACATTGCAGTGTCAAATTAAAGTTTTATTGTCATTATTTGAAGCATTAATGTTTTTTAAAAAAATCTTTTAAAAAATAGAATTTTTGTATTAAATAAAGCATATTCTTCCTCTCTCCTGTCTTGGTTATCTTTCAAAGCTGGCCAAACATCCTGCACAAACCATCTTCACACAGAAAAATAATAACCAGTAATAAGGATAATGTCAGTACCAATAAGTATCATATTCAGAGAGAACAAACCTGCAAAATTTCAATCTGAAAGCTGAAAGTTTCAGAAACCCATGAGAGACTATAATAGACTGTAATGAAAATCATGATTCATTTAACTATAGAGGTAGGTACAGCTCCCATTATAACACGAGAAAATCACCTTTGCTGTCTTTAGTCAGCTCTAGAGTAAAGGCAAATTGTTTAAATATACTGAGGGATAAATGAATGAAAATTTATTTACCTAGTGAGTAATTCTTCATAGTTTTCATATTTTCAAAATCATAATGCATTGGACTGTTTTTTTACCACTGGGATTTTTTACATTTTTTGTTCCAATACCTACTTCCAACAAAATCTCTGATCTTTTCAAGTCAGGATAGGGCTAAAACACTAAACCATTATATTGCTCTTTATTTATGATTCAACAGTGGGTGAAAATCTTATTCCCTGCCCCCCATGGGAAATCACCTATTAAAAGTTCCAGTTTCTTTTGATCTTAATCCAAAGATCATCAAAATCAATAGTTGTGTTCCCATTGACCTCTAGGATGACTAATACTAGCTATTTTGGAGGATAAGTGGGATGGATATACGTGTGACATGAATGCAACTTTACAGAGAACCATTGGTATCTCTGTTTCCTAACTGCTTGCTCATAGTTTCTGGCTATTTATATAGGGCAAGAAGAGCACTTGAACTATAGGAAAGGAATGAAGGTAAGAAAGTGGATAACAGGAAACTGCATAGTGGTTTGAGTTTATGTTTCTATTCCATTTTGATCTAATTTAAAATTAAAAGGCAATGTGTAGAATGTAACATATTTCAGAAGATGAAACAGATGTCTTGTAGGAAAATAAAACTCCTAAGAACAATATTAGAACTAACCAAAAAGTTAAAACACTCAATGTAAAGCCAGTAAATCAGAGATTTCACAAAATTTGAAATAGATAGAGGTTTAATATAGAAACAAAACCAGCAGAGAAAAAGAAAAGGGAAAACAAGCTGATCTCTTTTTACTTTATTTTTCTTCTCTCCATTGTTTGTTACATTTCCTTGTTCTGTGTTAGCTTAAAATTAGATGTGAACTCTAGCCTTTCTTAGTGTTTATTTTTTACACAGAACTTTGCTGGAATTACTCATATCCATGAAGTCAAGCACATTTTTCAAAAGGATCATGATTTATTTGCAAATGGTTACTTCTTTATTAGACAAAAAATTATTCGTTTCATGTAGCAAGCTTTTTTTTGTTGTTTTTTTTTTTTTGTTGAAAAAAGAAAAGGGAAGAAAACATTTTGAGTCAGGGTCTTGATATATTGCAATAGATTTGTGATTCCATACCAAGGTTTTTCTTTTCAGTTTAGCCAATGGTTATAAACTGCAAAAAGTATTTTCTCTTTCCGAATGTTATTTCTACAGTATTTAGTAACTGTCTGTGTCTTGGGCTCAGCACTGAAATTTACTTCTTAAAGGCGAAATGAGAACTGGCTGCCTGAAATGTTTTTTTCTCAGGCCTTTATTGTTGGAAGGGTGAAACACATGGAGTAGGACAGGACCGCATTGAAAAGTCACAAATGATTGTTATTTGGCTTGATAGCTTGTAATTAACAGTTGTTTCTGGTAAATGTCTATTGTTACATTTCATCGCCTGGACAGATGTGTAGCCTCTGCAATCCTACCTGATCTGTAGAGTGCATGTCTTTTCTCGTACTTATTTGGCATTATCTACTACACACAGGACAAGGAATTTTCTGTGGGACATAAATAAATGATAAAAGCTAATCCTGAATATAGACTTCAAAAAATTATCATGTCTTTAGCATTGCTTTGTGAAGAAGTCGGTTACAGGCCAGTAAAATTCTGTTCTCATTTTCACCTATTCGTGTCTATATGAATGCCAATGGCAGCAGTATATTTCTCAGTGCCTGAACATTTACCTCCAAGCCCCAAATCAAACCAAAAAAAATCTTTAACTCTCCTTCAAGAAGAAATAATTTATTTATTTCACTGTCAGTCCATGTTTAATGATTATTAGGGCAACCAATTAATTAAAATGAACTACATGAAAATTAATGCAATTAAAATGAAACGAGAGATGGGATTACAGCCTCTGTACTTTGCACTGGTCTACCTGGTAACTTTTATGTCCTTGGTGATCCGTTTAGCAAGGTCTGAGAAGAAGGGAAGGTAGCTCAAAGATGTGCATGTTCTAAAAGTTTTTTGCCAACGCTGGAGACAGAGTAAAGAACAGAAATTATTGTTCCCTCTGAGGAAAGAACAATTATAACTCAGCCAATTTGGAGAGGATAGGATGACGCTGGGGAGACTGGGAGCTCAGAGCTGTGAGTTGTGTGTGTGTGGGAGGGGGCATGGAATTGGTTAGGAATACAGGACGCAGTCTCATAGGGAAACCGACTTCATTAATTCTGCTAATTTAACTTAGCTTTAACTTTAACTCCTAAGCACAATAACAAGGAGGTGAAAGTTTTAAATGGGTGAATGCACACTGTAAATTGGTTATTATAAGCCTGACTTATAGATACATTTGTATCTATACATGCATACACAAGTATTTATATATCTGTATGCGCATATAGGTACGTGTGTCTGTATATGTACATATATAATATGTATACATACATGCAAATGTGTATATGTGCTTGTAATAGAGAAAGTGCCAGTAGATGGCACTCAAGAATGTATAACTGATGGGTTTGTTGGCTGCCTTTTCATGAAGAAATCCGTAAGAAATCTAATCTGTTCTTGAAATAAAGACGGATGGCCTCCACCCAAGACAAAAGCATAACAAAGTCCCTACTTGAAACTAGTGTAATGGTTCTCTAACCTCCAAAAAGTCTTTATCTGCATTGTTTAGGGAGAGCTTGCATGCACTGAGGCTCAGGTGGGACAATTGTTAATACTATGGCTGCCTCCGAAGTACTATGTGAAAAGATTCAGATGGTATTTATTTTTTGTCTCTGACAGCACCTGTCCTGGTGTGATGCTTCATGATCAAGCTAAACTTTTTTATCAGCTGAATTAGGGCAGCTGCATCCAAACTGCCTGATGGGAGTTAACCCAGCCATACTAACCATTGTGTATTCTGGATATAATCCGGAGAATAGCTCACCCAAGACAAAACCATGAAGACTTTTATAATAATTTGCATAGACAATTTGCCCTATTTAGTTTCCAGATATAGATTTCTTATTTAGCTTTTGTAAGTGGCATTTTATCTGCAAAAGAAATAATGAAAAAACTGTGTATGAATGCACTGAAATCAGGAAGAAATAAGTGGAAATTGTTCCTAGTAAAAAGAGATTTGAGAAAAAAGTTGTAACATCAGCAGAAGGAGATTTTTGTTCTTTTTTAATCCAGAAGTCCAATAGTCTAGAAAATACAACTGTGTCTACAGGCAGCACATGCGTACTACACTGCATCTAGACTTCAGTCTTGCCACCCCTACCAGCATGACTGTGTGTCAGAAGAAGACCCAGGTCTACACTGCCCTCCCATATCCCTAGATTCTTCCTGGAAGGAAATCTGAGCACTGAGATGTGAATTGAACCACACTGTACAACGATAGTTTGTCAGGTCTGGGGAGCTGGGAGAAAAGAAATACCAGCGCCTCCATATAGACACAACCAGAACATTTAAAAGAAAAACACAAACAAACAAACAAACAAACAGAAAAATGGGGGGAGGGGGAGGAGCAGGGGGAGGAGGGGGAGAGGAGCATCAGCTTTTGACATTGAAAGTGAGAAGCCTGAGAAATCAATAATGAAAAAATGACACCCAGACTGCAAAAGCACCAGCTCCATAGCCTTGCAAAAGATCACATTTTAAACCACATGCTGGATAAAAGTGGCTTGAAGCCACAAGTAAATAAACACCCCTGGTGGTTGGTTTGTTGCTTTGTGTTTTGGCTTTTTTTATTTCTGCTGTGTTCAAGAAAATGGGCTCTTGTTCTCTAAGAATAAACGGCATTTATCATAGCTTATTTCTTTATGAAAATTCCTCTCCTATGAGATATTCATCCTAGGTCTAAAAGCTTCACCTGACTGCTCAGATGATGAGAGATAGCAGTAGTGTTCAGCCTGGGTTTGGAAGACCAAGGAATGTTTTTAACAAGTTGCTTCCTTTCTGAAGATCTACAGCTTTACGCCTTTCTCATTCAACCTTAAAGAAATTAAACCTCGAGTGGGACTTAATTTGGGAGCACAGACTTTCAAAATATTCACAGAAGAGCAAATTTATTCCTCCATATTCTAGCTTGAACTTTCTCTTTTTCAAGTTTATGTACACTCTACTGTCCATCCCCTATATCTTCATTTTCCTTAAAAGGCCTTGTTTTGATATCTAAATCTTATCTGGCATGAAATGAAGTCAGTTGTAAGATTCTAATTTCCATGAATAATCTCATTCATAAACACACCACGAACATATGACACACATATGCAGAGAGTGGAATCTGGGCATTTATTCTGCAACATAAAATGTTTGGATCAGCCACAATAGTTTTCCATGAGGAATGTTTTTGCCTGTCAACCATTTTAAATATGAAAATGGTTGGAAAGCCTGAAAGAGAGAAAGCCTGAATAAAACTTTGTCTGAAAGGCTACAGAGAAGTCAGGAAATGAGTGATGCTGACTTCTTGCCAATGGAGCTGTTTCTTTTTTATTAACAAATGAAATAATTTCTGAGATATGCTACACTCAGAGGCAACTGTCATTCCTGATCTAGTTTTCACACAGTATTTTTTCTACTTTTTCTCAGCTGTAATGAAAAGACTAGCAGAGCAAATTGAGAGAAAAGGACAGGTGAATCTGTTGAGAGGCTCTCTAATGACTGCTTACTGCAGCATTCTTTGCATGATAGCTTAATTAACTAGTTACGGTACATATCTGCTATCCTTAGTGAGTACTTATTAAAACTTTTATGTATATTCACACGTGCAGCTTTGAACACAGCTTTTAAGATACAAGGGCTTTTTTTATTTTTTTCCATGATGCTTTTGCTCTAATTCTCTTAGCAATCAGCTAACCCTAATTATATTTAGTCTACAAAAGGCTGCTGTATGCTGTTGTAATATGCCACCTGAGAGATACCTCCTTGAAGTTTGGTAGAGTTTAATAAAAAACTAGTTAGTGAAGGCTAAATCCTGGAAAGAACTAATGCCACAAAGTCACTTCGGTTACATGGGAATTCTCCCTTAATGGTACAAACACGTGCAACTCCTAAAAGCTTTAACTGGTTCGATAGATTCCTGCTTCTTGCTACATTTCCTGTTCAGCCACAGTTACTTAAGAAACGCTATTTTAGATTTGTAGGAGTTTTACAAGTGTTACATAAATTGCTTGGACACCTTTATGTAAAACAGAAGGGTTTATTTTCCTTCCTCTCTCAAAGTAACAAAAATAATTTCACTCTTCTCTCACATCCCAAATAGCAAATCACTTAAATTCTTTAAGAAAAGAGCACATGTTTATAATATTCTATACAGTATAATATATTATGAAGCATAAAATGCTTTGTTGAAGAAGGATTCAGTTATGTATATAATGAAAATTACTCATATGCTTATGTTTTCTGTTGACTCACCTATTGTAGGAATGACTACACTAGCCTACACAAATATAAATGGCAACATTCTTATGACATAAAACTCTAAAATAAGATCATCACAGAATTTGGTATGCAAATCAGCACGGCAAACTTCCCACCTTCCTTCCAGAATTCTCCTATTCTATAGGATGAGATTTTTCCACATATAAGAACTTCATGTGTGGGCTATATAACAGAAGAATCACACATGCTGCTATCAGTAAGAGTCCCCTTTTTCTTTAAGACACGAGGCTATTGTGGTACAATGCGGTACAACAATTAATCTGACTATACTTTGGAAGGCAAATGACTGTCAGCTGAGCAGTCACAAGGCAACAACCACTGCCATGAAACACATTACCTTTATTACTTTTTTAACGTAATTTAAATTATTAGCAAATGATTTTGAGGGGCTTTTCAAAGCCTAAATAATGACCCTGAGGTCCAGCTGATGTAAGCACCCACAATTCTTTTAAAGAGACTTGAGCCATGTCATTTTGTACACTCTGAGGACTCAGAAAAGTGATTGGTAAAGATATTTTTTTTGACCCAGTCTTTGGTAATAACGTATTTTTTATTAAATACTCTGTTTACTAGTACTAATACTCGTAAACAAGAAAAAGAGCATATTAGTCCATGCGAAATCCAGCTATATCACTTCCAATACCTGCAATATTTTATTTATATACCTAAATATTTCTACTCTACCTTGTTTCAGGTTAGAGGTAGGAAGCTAAATACTAAATACTTTCTTTCTATGTTTTTTTTTTTTTCCTCTCAGGCTGTATCTGCATTAGTGACTATCAACCTGTGAAAAGAGCACTGTGTTCTTATTAAAGGCAAAGCTGCAATCCAAAGTAGGTCAGAAGAAAGGAGCACCTGACACAGCACACAGCTTCCAGAGATCATAGCTAAAAGAGAAAAACACCCATCTGTAGTGCCGTTGCTAATGACAAGCTGAACCTGGGTGAAAAGGTTCCTTTCAGGAGAGAACTAGGAGGAGGGGCAGTGCAATAAATACAGTGACACATGCCTGCTTGCCTGAAGAGTTTCCTCTTGCTCAGCCCTGATACCCCTCCATCAATCACGGTTGATGCCTGCATTACATTCTAATTCCTAAGACACATCTCCTGTCATCTGGAAAGATCAAAGGGGAGGCTTGCTCAGGGACAAGGGAACATGTTAATCGCAATCCCACCCCTTTGTTTGTAAATCCTTCGCAAGGTTCCAATTGCAGTGAATTAATTGAATTAGTTCTCGCATAGTGACAGTGATTCTATCTGTTTTTTTTTTTTCTTTTTCCTTTTTTTTTTTTAAATGTCTTAAAAGAAATATAGATTGTGATACCTTAGGCAGCCAGCATTTCAAGAATATGAATATGAATATGATCTTGAACCGTTATGATTACAAAGCACTGGGAATCTACATGTATTTTCTCTCATACGAGAACTGCATTAACATTTCACTTACTTAACCTCCCAGTAGAATTGTGAAGGTATCATTTATAAGAATTGTATAGGTAGTATAGGAAGAAGAGAGGATTGATTGATTCAGGAGGGAAAATCATATTTCTTTCAGGCATATTCCTAAATTGCTTGACACACATTTGCTTATATGTGAAGGCTATACTTGAAGGAAAGGTGATATCTGAGCTTGAATAAAATACATTTCAAGGTAGAACTGGAAGAATTAGCAAGGAAACAGCTGAGACTCAGACTGCACAATGTTTGTATATACAAACAAAAAATTTACACCAAATTTCCACTGAATTTAAACCACTTTTTAATCTAATACAATTTCATTAAACACACTTATTTTAATTTCACACTGATTTATTTAAGCTTAATTTAAGCCATTTCCTGCAACCTTGTTCCCAGTTGACTTAGACTATGTCTGCCTTAAAGACTTTGTTATAGTTCAAATAGCCAAGGTACGGAGAATAAACTTAAGCTCACACATCTGAGCTGGCATAAATCCCTACTACAGATTCTGTTCTACCAGCAAAGATGTCCTTTAGCTTGATTTGTTTCAAGACAGTGAATTTATTATATTGATACAAAGGTTCAGTTTGATAATGGCTCCATTAGGAGCACTTTGCTGGTTTACTGTATTGGTATTTCTATAATGGTAAAGTGTTTCTAGTATAGATGTTTCTGGATATTAAATTGAACCAAACCTGATTTAAACCCAGAATAAGAGCATCATCCCAACTTTTCACATATAAACAACCTCTGTGAAATGCTGAAATAAAAAAGAGTTTGTTAATCCCAATATATAGTATTTTCCCAAGACAAATATTTTCTGATGGCAAAAGAAGAAAGTATTAAACCTCACTTTAGAGTTAAATAACAATGAAAGCCACATTCAAGGCTGTCAAAAATCCCAGACTGTCCCTGAAGTTAACACAGCTGAACTCCTCTAGAGTATCTGCATAACTGTATCAGCTTCTTTATTCTTTTACAGATACAATATATTTATATTAAGCTTTGAGTCTCTATGAAGAAAGGGACTTTAGAAAGGTTTCACAGAATGATTTAGCCAGGCAACAAAATGGAACATGTACAAGTTCATGTTTATGTGTCTTTCCAAGTAAAGATGTAGAAGGAGACAAAAAAAAGTCCTTGAGGGGGACATTGATGAAGTCCTTGAGGGAGAGTTTAAAGCTCTTTAAAAAGAAAAAAAAAAAAGGCATTAAATAAATAAAAGATTTTAAAATAACATATTTTGTTATTATGTTACTGGTAGTGGTATTTCAAGAACCGATCCAATATCTCTAAGTCAATGGAAAATTAACATTGCCTTCAAACTGGGATTCTTATATGAAAGCAATGTTTCCTTCTATACTGTGAATTTTCTGGAGTTAAGAGTCAGTGCTAGGGCCCTTTAAAGTTCCCTTGTGAATTTGCCAGGGTGAATTTTCCTGGTAGTTTGATTCTAAACATCATATTAACATTTTACAGCATATATACATAAATACTCAAACAATTTTAGCCTGACTTTAATGAAATAATGTGCCCATTCCTTCCTTCCAGAATTCTAAAATAAAAATGTCGCTTTCACCTTTTTCTCTTTTGATTTTAGAATTAAATTATGGTAGTCTATCAACAAATGTTCACCTGTTCGATATGAATGCAAAAATCATGCCAGATAGAAATGGCTCACGTCCACATAAGGGTGGAAAATTGAAAAAAAAAAAAAAAAATCAGGAGGGAAATACAGTACACTGAAGATGCTTCTTTTACTTGTTTTCTTCATGTCACAGCTGCAAAAGTAGGTGCAACTTGATTTAGACTCTAGAATTGTTGTAATCTTGATAAAACTTGATGATATTTAATGTAGCACTGAAATAAAGAAAAGAGCAGAATGTGTTCCTTGATTATTTATTTACACCCTATGGATGTCTGAAGGTATCATTGTTGTTCTGTACTAAAACACAGAAGTGGTCTAGGAGCCTGTATCAACATGAATGTCTAGTGAATGTGTAATGTAGGCATCCATGCCACAGTCTGCTCCATGTTTTGTTTTAATATTTAAAGGTCTTGCTCTCCGCAGGTTCCTGAGATGATGAACTCCATAGTTCCTCAAACATGACAAGACAAAACCAATTCCTTGAATTACTTCTTAGTGTTCCTTTTTCTTCAAGAAGAACCTGTGTGCCCTCTTTGTAAATTACGTCTCCTTAAATTTGACTCTCCAAAATAACTTTATAAAAACTGTCATCTTCTGTCATGTCACTTCATGGGAGGAATGACTTACTACGCAGCTTTAAGAGTTTTTGGTGAATGACTAAATGTATTTTACTGGCAGAGTCACTCTTTGCTATAAATTTGTTAAGAAGCTAAGAGAAGTACTCCAGTAAGTAACTCACATCCACAAAAGCCAGGCTAATGTTTTGGTGTGCCAATTTTGTCTATCCATAGATAGACAACTTTGTTCTTTATTAACAGATTTTGGTATGGAGAAGAAGTTGTTGCTGGGTGACACTATTTTGGGAGACTTGCTATCTTCAGATTTTTTAATTATTATTATTCGTATTTCTATGAACTGAAATCTAAGCCAGTTCATTGTAATAGTTTAGGTCAGCTGCTCCACTGCAGAGACAATAAACTTTAGGAGAGAGGTAAGACAAACACTGGGAAGTGACTACTTCAGCAATCACATTCCAATTTTCCATTACCCTTGAGTCAACAACCTAAACCCTTAGGCTGCCAGTTCCCAAGATAATCCTGAAGGTCTTTTCAAAGACTGTATGAGATTTGCCATTTATATTTTTCTGGTATTGAGATAAATGCTAACAAAGACTGCGCAGTCCAGAAGTTTCACAGATGAGCTTCTTTACAATGCTTATGAATATCACTTTTGTATTTATTTGTTTATTGAAACAATTTAAAATCAGTTTTCCAACTCATCCCCCCTTAAAACAAAACAAACAACACAGCCCTTGTGGGTGTTTCTCTGACTTGCTTTGTACCGAAAGTAAATGCAATAGTTAAGTTAGTCTCCCTTCATACTTCTTTCATAACTTGATCATTACTAGCTCTCAGGAGCTTCTTGCTTCTGAAATGTTTGAAAATATTTTATACTCTTGGTAGGTCACTTTCTTACACTTCTGTGTCCTGCCTTACTGTAATTTTATGTGTAACTTTCCAGAGCTGATGTTTCCAGAAATCTTTATTCTTGATTAGAAGCTACTTTGTCTTTCTGGAGGAGGTCTTTCTAGTTGAATGTTTCACTTCAGGAGAGATGCTAATGATGAAGAGAAAGTCCAAAAGTAAGTAGAAAGAACTGCAAGAAGATTAGAAAGAATGACTGCAAGACTGAGGAGGCTGAAGCAGCCAAGGGAGGGGTGGGGGATGGGAACACAGAAAAAAAACCAAACAAAACCATAGAGAATACTGAATGGGGACATTAAAAACAGTTGTCAAGTACACAAGAGGCTACTGTAAGAAGAAAAGTACTTTGTACTCTGTATCCATGGTCGTTAGGATGGACTTCAACAGCAGGAAGAAAATTTCAGACTGTGTGGAAAGAAAAGCTTCCTAGTGTAATGATAATGAAGATCTGAACTAGGTTAGATGTGGAGAATGTGTCCAGTACTGAAGGTCTTTCAGAACATCGTAGAAATATACACACTGGACATCATGCAAGCATAGCTGATTCTGACTGGGCCAGGGGATGTGTTAAATGACAGCCTGAAGCCTCTTTCATACCTATTTTTTTTGATTTTATCATTCTAATAACTTCATTTATTCTGAGTTTTTAACAGGCTGGCTTATGGCACCTCCCTTTAGAGTTTATTTGTGCCATATACAGCCTCTAATGTGGCTAATTTAATCTCTGTGGCACCTGTTTATCCTTGCTTAAGTGCCTTTTAATTAACTTGCATATGTTTATGCAATTATTCTTTTAAAAAGATAATACTATTTTTTTGCGTCTTTCCTCCATGAGACAGACTACATTTGCCTTATTTTAGACACTGTTAGAGAGTGAATTTTTTGTAAGTTAATTCAGTTTGAGTATTTTTAGTTTCTTATTAAATCTTTCTATGAGAAAGTCTTACTTTGGATAAGTTAACATATTGAGCACCTATACCACAGTAGTTAGAAGAGGTAATGACATTTAGATATTGGCAATGAACTAATCAATCCTTGTGTCAATATTCCTACCACTGATTTTGTAAACTTGAGAAGGTTGGTAAATGTATCTGATTCTTGTAAAAGGTGGCATGGGTACTTTCATAATGCAAGAGATACGGTGAAGGTCCTTACAGCGGGCAGAATAGATTAGCCACTGTAAGGGTAATTTCTAAATGTAAATTCATTTTCTTTTGTGTAATGTAATTTCCTTTTATTGGGTATAATGTATAACTTCTCCTAATCTTTTCCTGATAAAGATTTTCATTTTTGTCATTTTAATACAGAATGGGTTCTTGATTTATTTTTCTGCTTGGGCAGGATCTTTTATAGCACCACCATATTGCAGGACCCGGGTTATTTCCTGATTATTCACAAAGGGGTGAAGGCAGCAGACACTTTCATAGGTTAAATATGTAGATTCTTGACATCCCAGTTTTCTCTCCCACAGAGTAACTTTGGAATTGACGAAAGATTAAGAAGAATCTGCTTGCTGTCTAAAGTTCTTATGATCTGTATCATTCTCAAATCTTTACGGGACTGGATGATATATAGTCTTAAACCTGAAGGTAGAGATCAGATATGAGAAACATTACATATATAATTTCTCTCCCTTCATGGCCACTAAAATCTCACTTATTTTATACACTAATTTTATGATGAGATGAAGTACTGGTATTTTCCTGTTTGCAAGACAGAGTCAGTTTAGATGAGGTGCCTTTTAAAGAGCCATAGAATAGATTAATCCCATTTTAGGCAATCATTTCACTCTTTAAATGTAACCTGATTTCTATAGGAGTGTAGGACTCTCTTTTCTGAGAGAAAACACCCAATGTTTCTGTTCTGCTTCTTTTCAGTCCCAAACCCATCCAGGGAATTAAGGAACAAGGCTGTGCAAAATAGGAGTTCTATCTCACCGGGAACAGTGAAAAGCAGTCACAGGTTATTCTGTGCTGCATTTAATACTCTACTTAAATTTTATGAAAAAGTTTGTGTTTGTATCTAGAAAGCCTTTAACAACTTTCTTACCTCCTTGGGGCTCCCAAAAAAATGTTATGTAGTAGTCCTCAGAAGCTCCGTATCAAGGGATCCTGACAATTAAGAAAAGGCAGTGTGATTGTCTAAGTTATTTTGAAATATTGGCTTGCCGCCTACGCAAAACCAAACAAAGGCTTACTCTGGCTTTTAGGTCAGACCAGTATATGCCAAGCTTGAGCTCTGGTTTGCCCCATACGAGGAAATATAATGGAGTGGAAGCAGCAGCGACTTAATATAGGAGTTAAAATTACCCGTGACTGAAGTGAGCACATCAATCAAAAGTTTTGGCACGTAATGAGCTAGAAAAACTGGTGTGGTAGGTTTGGGGGCAGGAAAAGGCTTCATTCTGTATTCAGCAGTTTCCAAATTACCATGACATCCCTTTGCATAAACCACCCGACTTCCAGCAGGTGGATTTTACAGGCATTGTGCTGCCAGCACAAAGATGGATCAAGTGGGAGCATTCAAAATAGCTTCCTGTTTTGTGTTCTTAAAATCAGAATTCCATGAAGTCCACCAAAATTCTTAACATTTTTAGAAGCTAGACTGTAAAATAATGAAAGGGACAGAAAATCAAGAATGAAAAATTTGACAGGTTTCATACATTACACAAGCAACAGTGCTTGCTTTCTGTGCCCTGAAAAAATCCAATTTTTTAATATAAAGAACTACATTAAAATGAATCAGAGAGAAATGCTATAATCTTTCTGAGGTGTCTTCCTAATGCATGCATGTCATTCAGTGTTCATTGCAATAACACATAGCATCTCCTCTCTTACCACCTGAATGTTTTTTGATTTATTATTCCTGTCTTGATCTTTTAGAAAAAGATACTGACATGTTTACATGTCTAAAATCATTAGCTAAAAAATCCCTTCTAAATATATAATGACTGCAAAAGTGCATTGGGGAAGAGATCAGATGCATGTTATGACACTTTTCTATAAATGCCTTCCAGGCATCTATATATAGGGGATCAAATTCTTCTTTTAGATTCCCACATAGTAGTGTGAGTCGTGTAGGAAATCCTTGCAATTGTCCCAGAGAAGTTCGCAGGCAGTGCAGGGCTTTAGGGTGTGCTTCTAAGTTTGTACATTGTTCTAGGAGATTTTATCTTCCTTTTTTTTTTTTTTTTTTTTTTAACAAGGTATCCTAAGGTTTAAAAGCAGACTACACGTTTGCAGTTTCTATCCTCTCTGTTTAAAAATAAAGCCATTTTAGTGTCTTTATTGCATTGCAAGCAACGCTAAAACATGTTTCTCAAGGAGTGTTAAATTAGACTCTGGTGATGCTGCAGGACTGCTAACCCACCCAACTGGATGTTCACTCTGAGTCACTGCAAAACACACAACACAGACGTTCACACAATTGCTAGAAAAATCCAGTGTTCAATGCTCATTCCAGCTCTGTGGAATAATGATCTAGTTTCAGGATACAGTGAGTTGTAAAATAAAGCATTACAGACTGGAGATGGTTCATTTGGAACTGTTTTCCTTTTTTCTTATTTATTTCAATGCAGGACAAGACCTTAAAATTTCAGCCAGAAGAAGAGATAAGAAAAGGTGGAAGAGAAGGAAGAGGAGAAGGAAAATTGCAAATCTACAAGAACTACAGGAACAGACAGGCTTTGCAAATTGATAGGTTAAACACTTAAGACAGGTGTTCTCTGGAAGCTGAAGAGAAGACTTTAGTCCACAAGATGTTTTAAACTAAAATCAAAACATATCTTGAAGAATGATTCAGTGCCTAGTACTTGACCTGGACATATCATTGTTAGCTGGAAAACTGAGGCGAACTCTAGGCTCCACTGCAATCGATAGATGTTTGCCATTGATTTCTGTGGAGGCAGGACTTTCTCACAGCTTCTCCTCATCATGGAAACTTCCCCTCTGTTTTTGCTTTCTAATGCGAATCTCAGCACACAAGAGACCCTTGTCCCCTTACAAAAATTTCAGCTGTGACTCTTACTTCACACTCCTGTTCTTCTGTCCTCATGTCATCTCTTCCTCCTCTCCCCATGAACAGATTGTTTATAAACCCTTTTCTCTTCATAAAAAAATCATTCTGTAGCAGGTTCAAAAGGAAAGGCCCTCATCAGCCATTTAATTTACTATACTACGTGTGAAAGCAGAAGCCAGGGATATTTTTGAAGTGCAGAATTTTACAGGAATAGCAAAATTAAAAAACAGATAACTTACTGGTCTTATTGTTTTGCTTTCATAACTGTCCCTTTTTTTTGGTCAGAGAAGAATTAAAAGAAAATCTTCATTAAAGAGAATGTGCTTGAAGTCTGGCACTTAAATGATATGTACTGGCTCTAGATCAAGAGGATTCTTCTGATGTCTTTTTTTTCCCCTCAGTGACTAAGTCCACAACCCCCTCCCAGCCCCCACCTTTCTCTTTCCCTGCCTTTAATGGGATAAAGTCTTCTGAGCTAAAGCCAAAAATTGTTTTGAATTTAATCTGTCTGTCTGTGTCTCCTTTTCAGGGTTGACAGCAATTTGTTGTTCTGCATATTTCATGCCACTTAAAATCAAATACAAACATTCCATTAATATAGGTAAAACATTAAAATGGTGAAATTACTTATATCTGCAACACAGACTTGGTCTAACAAAAATCTTTCCAGGGACTTCAGTGGTAGCTATATCAAATCCTGTGTTCCTTGCATCAAATTTCATATTTTCTCTGTTCTTTTTGAGAATTATTTTCAAAAGATAATTCACAATTTCAGAGGAAGTTTAAAATTCTTAAATAATTGTTAAATTACTTACATTTCTCAGCCTCTGTATCCAGTATGTCCCTTTTAAATTTGTTTCCCTAGTCCTATGGCTCTTCTGGGGAAAAAAAGAGAAAAAAAAGGTCATGCCTAGGCACAGTTATGGATGAATTCTTTGGAAAAGAGAACAACAAACTGCCTGCATTAAGTCTCAAAGTCAAGAAAAAACAAAATCCAAATGATTTATTGAAAATATACTTGAAAAAAGGAAATAAGTTTACAATTAAGATTTTAAAAGAAATCTTTCAGACAAGGCAAGTTGGTTAATCAGTACCTGATTTTGCCTAAATGAAAAAGAAATGGAATACTTATTTTTCCTTCTAGCCAGGGATAATATCTCTTTAAGCTAAGGGAATTAAATGTCTGTTTTTATCCGTCTTTTCCCCCTGCAGTACATAATCACTGTCTGTCACACTTTGATGTCATAATCATCCACTGAAGCTTCACTGTTAAAAAGTAAATCTGCTTAACGCACCAAAAAAAAAAAAAAAAAAAAAAAGCACTTGCTTTTTATTGCCTCAGTGGCAACAAATTTGAATTACAGACATGTGGTATTATGTCACTCTGATCTCAATGAAACCATTTTGAAAGGCAGAAGTGCATTTTTAAAACAATACCTTAATGATTTCAAACAGTAACTGCAACTGTTTTCTAGTAAGTAAGCATAAAGAGTTCTTTCTTCTCTGTAATGTATGTGAGCACCATGACCTCAGTGTCAAATAGTACTTCACAATATCTTTTTGCAATCATTTTTCCATACCAGGAGGACATCTAAACCTTGGTATAGATTTCAGCTGTGACTGAAATACCCTTTTATGTATTTAGTTTTTCAAAATGGTTGGTTTACATTTGGATCAGCTGGCCCAAAATGAAGACAGTATCCAGTTCATTCCTGGATCAAAGTTGAAAGTGACCATCTATTTGATGTTATATTATATTTTAATGTCAAGTGAAAGTGCTAGCTCCTGTTTAAAATTTTCTGCTATTTATTTGCACCAGTCTCATTTTTTCTGTTGTTTTTCTTCTTTTTAATTTCTGTCCAGTTTTCATCTAACCTACTGAGACATTTAACATATGATTCACTGCATCCCTCTGTTAAGATTAATTACAATAATTAATGAAGAGAAAGGACTTTCTCATTTCCAGTAATTGTTGACATTCTCCTGCTGGACACCATGTTATTTGTTCAGCTATTGTGAAAAGGAAAAAATAAGAAATCAAAGGCAGAAGGCAGAAAGAAGACTGAGGCAATCTGTGCTCAATATCAGTAGCCCGCATTACTTTTTTGTGCAACATTTCCATTTTTACTATAGGGTTCCCAGAAGCCAATTCCAATTTCCATAAAAATGTTGGCAAAAAAAGCTTCTCAGTGTAAAAGTATAACTGAATGTTAGCATCAAACTTTAGGAAATCACCGCCATCATACATTGTGCTTCCTGATTTTATCCTTGATATATTACCAAGAAATATTTTTTTAAATAATCATGCTAATATTATTATTATTAACAACAATAGCAACAACAATGAATTTCCAACATTATTCTAACACAATGTTGTTGGCAAGTACTCCTGAACTGGTGCTTATTTTATATAGTGGGTCTGTAGAGAAGCTGTAGCCAGATGCCAAAAATACCTCTTTGCTCCATAGAATACTCAATGTTCTTTTTATTATGTTAAGGAGTTGATCATTTCAATTTAATTATCCTTTGATAAGAAAATATACTTACAGTGCAAACTGCTTTCCCTATTATATTTCTCTGGTGTTTTTTCCTGCCTGTTGGGTTTTCAAATGGTATTTCTCTATACAGTATAAGAGTAGAAACTGTGGTTCCAATATATTTACATTCATTGCAAATAGTACGATATAAAATCAGTTGGTTCACTCAATAGACTAAGTAGAAAAGATTGTTGCATTTCATTACCCATATCATGTAGCAATTTTAACCTAGTTTAGGCTTTGAGTGCCTCAATAACAGCCAGAATAGCCCGGGAAAAAGAGGCTCATTTCTGCACAGTCCCCACATTCGATCAACTGCACTAAAAACCCATGAAAGGAATCCATGTGAAGGATTGATCAAGGAGTGCAGATAACCTGTATTGGTGCCAAATAAAAGTGATGCTGAGAAACTCATCTCAAAAACTCACCAATGTGAACCTAAAATATCTCTCATTTTGTATGTTTAATGACTAAAGAGAATATAGATGCAATGAGGTTCTTGTAAACACAGATAAATTGATACTTTTCTTAAAATTAAGAAAAATATTGGAACCATAACACAGCATCTTTGGGATCAAGGCAAGAAACACTGGCTGTTCTCAGTACAACTGTCTGTCAGCTTGAATATGATCTCATTTTCTTTCATATTATTCTGAATACACCAGTTTAATAACATTATGGACACTTTAATGCATAACAGTCTATAAAAAAAAAAAAGGAAGGAAATAAATTATATGTGGGTTTCTTTTAAGATACAGCAACTATTGTTTGAGTTTCTATGCCTGTTCTTTCATTATCCCAAAATGAGTTTCCTTTCAGAGAGAGCAGAATGGTTTGACACAACAAAACAAATAGCTCTCCTCCCCCTCCCTATTAGACTCTCAAGCCACGTGCAGGTCCACACTGCTGCACTAAGCACAGTGTGTTTTATAACTCAGTCAATTCATGCTTCTCCACAACAGCAGACTCAGCTTAATGGTGCATGCTACTTTTAAATGTACAACTTTAAAATTATTTTTCCCCTTGGCACCTGTGAGTGTGGGGAACCAGTAACATCAGCTCAACTTAAGCCTTCTTCAAGGAAGCGTGACTGAGTCGAGCTCTGTCACCGCAAAGCAAACACAATCCTGATTCACAAGGTGCCTTCTGTCTTTAGGAGAAGTTGGGCCATGAAAAAGAAGACTGCATTTGCGTTGTAATTTGGGGCTATGTAAAAGGATGCCTGCTTCCTATTGACTTTATAAACCTGCTTCAGTAGCAACCACAGCGTGGAAATTACATTACGATATTAACAAATGAATTTTTGTCTAAACATCAAAGAAGAGAGGTGATGTCCACATCACAGGGTTGCAGCTGACTTTCTGTTTTACAGCCTAATATAATTCAAGTGACAGTTCAATAGTTACTAGATGCACTTAATATGTAAATATGTAAATATCTTTACTGACTCCAACAGAATCGCTGACATCTTGAAATTGTAGGTTAAACAAGCATTGCAGAGAGGAGTAATGTCTTCTGATAAACCTAGTGATATAGTCAGGGAAAGAAAGACACAAAATCCATTTCTATGTTCAATTACCAGTTAGTTTAGTGAAAGATCACTCCCCATAAACCTTGCTTCCTTTCTAAACCTTGGCCGTCATAGCTAATGTTCCACTCCATTCTTAATTTTAGGTATATATTTAAGAACTTGCTGCCTCAGAGACTCTGTGAAAGCTCTGAGACATTTTAAAGTAATTCAAATGACAACCATCATATCCAATTTTTAAAGTTACTACTGATGCAGCTGTATTCTAAACCTACATTTTGGCCCTAACTCTTCACTGCGTGTGAGCATCAGCCATGTGACTCCTGGCCAATCTGAGGTGTGGTAGCGAGAGCAACAGAGTGACTTGGACTCCTGTTATTTCCATAAACATATGTTATGCTGAAGGAGAGTATCTTCCGTATTGTGGATTACCTATGCTATCAAAGTCTTCATCTCCTAATATACTCCTTACCTACTTATATTAGAAATTCACCTTGCACAGTTTTACATGTGTAACTCGTTAAAAAAAAAAGGATTTTTTTTTTTTTTTTTAAATGGAAGCAATCATTCAGGTTATCAAAGTTCTTTCTAAGAAGCTTGGTTCTTTGAAATTATTTAACCACCTCTGAAAAATTCCAGGACAACTAGGAAAGATACACAGAAGGTAACAAAGACAGGTATCGAAGTGTTTCTATATAAAGACTAGTTTGGAAAAGAGGCCACAAAAAGACATAGGATACAGTTTTATAAAATCATGAATTCTAAAAGAAGTTTAATAGGAAATCTGTTTTTCTCACTACAAAATCTGAGTAATATTTAATGAAATGATCAGGCAGCAGGCTTAAAACAGACAAAAGGAATCACACTTGTTAAATTGATCTATTATCTTTGAAATTACATTATGTAGATTTAATATGTCTTGTCACAAAATGAAAACATAATTTCTGGAGATGTGAAAAAATAAACAGAATATAAGTGTGTCATAGTTCTGTGGGAGAAAAAAAGGGGCAACAGATTTAAGGGTATTCAACTATGGTTTTTGTTCTTACTTGCCATTAATTCACTGCTATTCTTCTATTTCTATAACTATATTTTTGCATGTGTTATTTCTGGCTTGACATCGTCTCAGTTGTAGGTCACAAAGTAGAACCCATACCCTTGAAAGCAACATCCAAGAAAAGGTAGTGCAACTCAATACATGCTTTTGACATTTACAGATAGTTACTGCACCCCGACTACTACTCATGAGAGTTCTTTCTTGTGTATAACAACCACTGGTTGTTCTTAGTTTTAGATTTTTGAAATGCTATTTGCATAAAATGATAGAAATGCACTATGGCTAGACAATTCAGTGCAGATCACAGAACAAATATAACTAAAATATCTCTGACACGTTTGTCTAAACTGTTGATAACCTTCAGTGACCTTAAAGGAAATGTGAACAGATAATTGTTTTGCTTGTTTGTTTTTAATAGGCATTTCTATTTTTTTTTCTCTTTCACTGGTGTAATTTCAAAGACATACACTGAAGGCCAGAAGTGCACCCCATATACTTTTGTAAGAATGTAAAGCACGTCCCTTCCATGAAGTTTCTTTGGAGATTGCTGACCACAAGGGACAGAGAGTACATGTATCAACCTCCCAAATGCACAGCTGTGTATGTCTGTTACAAAGGAGTTTTCTCAAGCGACTTCTTCAAATGGAAGATGTAGGGACAGGCTTCTTCTCATAATTCAGCGTATCCTGAAGTCTTTGAACTGCTCTACTATTTTTCTCGTTCTACACATTCCATATCACTCAGCTGCAACATCATGATGTGGTTTGCCCGCTGCAAAAAAGAGTTATCTTCTAAGCAAATTTCAGGTATCTGAAACTGATCTTTGATCTTTTTTATGACAAGGTTATTTTTTCTTGCAATTTTTACTGCTATCCAGTCATGCTTGATATTAAATGGTAGTGCTGCCTCATGCTCACTACAGCATTAACAGACACCCCCCTGACTGTAAGACATCTCAGCAGCTAATCCATTTCGCAAGGAAATACTCCATGTACCTGTAATAAGCATATTCTGAAAGTTAGTGAAAATGGAACTTTCTCCATTTCTCTACGTAGGAGAACCAGCAAAAAAAAAAAAAATCTGTCAGTCCATCTTATTTTCTGACCATACATATCCGGGCGGCAAACATTTCACATCTTGCAGACAAGTAGTAATATTCACACCTTATATTGTTGATTAGCAGTTTGGTGACCATGCAAAATTTAATCACACCACCTTGTCTCCTCTACATTTAACAAGTCTTGCTGTACTTACAGGTGTTGTATTAAACTAGCAGATAACCATTCTTCAATTTTCCTTGGGATTTATTTCACAGAGAATCAGAACTACAATATGTGGGCACTGGCTTTCTTTTCTTGTTTACTTCATTGGCAGTAGCATTATCTCTGTTTTAAATCCAAAATAGCTCTATGTTTTGCGATCCATGTCTTATATGCTAAATGGCAGTACAGCGTATTACCATGAATTCTACTCTTAGGACCAAAACAGGATCAAGACAATTCCTCACTGATCTTGCTCCATTCTCCTGATCCTCCATCTTTTGAGCAGAGCAACTCCACCATCAGGAGTGTGAGTCTTGATGCACACTTAGGAACTATGCTTTTCATACCAATAGATTTCACATCATGCCTATCTGAAGAAAAAAATGCAATTGTCAACGTAAGTTCATCTTGAAGACCCAGCATGACTCCCACTGGCATTAAAAAGAATACACAGTGTCTTCACAAAAGGAAGCTGATGCTGTGCAATAGTGAGAGCTTTTTGAGAATTACGACTCACCTTAAAGGCCTTGAATGGAAAGGAACATCTAATGGCTTTTTATTGACATTATACCTTTGTACCTGTGAAAACTGTCCCTAAAGATCAATTAGAAAAGGGTAATAGAATTAAAAATGCTTGTTAGAATTAATTCAATAATATCTCATGACTAATTCTTACATAACTAGAAAAACTTCAGTCCTGATATTGCACTCAGAGCTTAAAAGTAGTTGGTGGCAGATATCTGGTAGATTATGAGTACTACTAGTATAACAACACCAAAAAACCCAAAATTAATAAACTGGCTTTAAATATATATTTTTTATGATTTTGGAAGACTTTCTTTCTATAATTTTCAAAATTGAGAAAGACTGGATCCCTGAAGTTAGTAAGTTTTACCACAAACTGTTTTAGCTGGTTTGTAGCTCCCATGTGCCTTAGCTGAATGACGTTTTGAATCAGAACAACATCCCATACTTACGGCTGAAATTTAGAAAAATGAAGAAATCATGAAGTTTTCCAAACACACTTGCTATAAATGGAAGCACAGGAATATCATCCTATTCTTTGTCTTTAAATACGCATTATTAACCTTGTTTAGAAAGAACTTCAAATGAAATAGAATGTTCTTTGTTTGCGACTGGGTTTTGAATGACATTTTAATATTTTTTTCATAAACTAAACTCTTTTATGTTATGAGATATACTACTCAATTCAATTAGTTTATTTTGATGACTGGATGGTATTTATTGGTAACTTTTCTTGACATTCCCGTAAAAGGTCTTATTTGAGTACAAGTTCCAGGAATATACATCTACATCTTTTATTCATTGCTATCTTCACATCTTCTCTAGGTAAGAGAGAGAATTTTCCGTATCCAAATACTGGAAGTCATTGCTGGTCCTTGTGTAAGCGTGTACATTAAAAGCATGGTCCTGGCACTGACATGTAGAAATTACTGTTTATTGTCTCAATCATTAATCATTAATCTTGCTTTTTTTTTCTCCTTGTGTTTTATCTGCTAAGGCTTTTACTATCTTAAGGACATGAATTCTTTGAGCCATGGTCTGTCTTTTTCTTTTGTATGTGTGCAGTGCCTGACAGAGTCAAGTCTTATTCTGTTCTATAGAAGTAAACAATAAAAATAGAAATTATAATAGTAAAATATGGTCTTGAATTAATGGCTAAACAAAGCATAGTTTCCTGCTAAGAGAACAGAAGGTGAATCTTCACTGACAGCAGGGAATGAGAACACAAAAATTCACACAGAATCTCTCTTCCCTTTCCCACAGACACATATATAGGCATAGAAAGAGGAGGGAGAATGGAAAGATTTACTCGAGATAATACAATAATGTTGCTACCTATAATAATCCACCTGCAGAGATGTCTCTAATTTTTGTTTTATGGACAATGAATAAATAAGCACTTGAACAATATTTCTATGTTTCCAAAGTTTAAGGCTCTACAGAACAACTGAGTCGAAAAGCAAACTCTGTAGTGATTTGATGAATTGCACCCTCTTCATTTGCACAAATTAAGAAACTGTAAATACAAGTCAGAGTCTATATAAAACACTTAAGGTCATTCTTGTTTGTTTCACCCTTAATTCCAAAATGCAGGGACTGCAGCATTGTAGACAGGGACCTGACTTGTTCAATAAACCCATAATACTGAAAAAAGAAAAAAAAGAAAAGATATAAAAGATTTGGTAGAACCACAACAGTACCAACAGGCAGAAGAAATTCAGCTTGTTTAGCAGACGGCTTCAATTGAGGGAGGTCATGGGCGAACGTGCTAATGCTGAGTTGGCAGTGAAAAAGATGCAGTGTTTACCTTTGCGCTTTTTAGCTGGTGGGCATCCCTCCACTGAGGCTGCTGTGTGGGACTGGTAAAAGTCCAGTTCCAGTTCGTGCTACCTGTCCTGATGTGCTATGGTGCCAGGCTTGGCACCTGCATGGGTGGGAAACCCAAGAATCAGGTTTATAAGTTCCTGGTAAGGATGGATACCTTATTCCCCAAGACCTTCCCCTGGGAGGAAATGCTAAATTCTGTATGAAAAAAAGGTGCGGAGGAATGCTCCCACACATATATTCAAGAAAATGCACATTTGTGCAACTTTCCAATTTACATCAGACAGATCAAAGCATGTCTGGCAATAAGGAACATCTAATACAAAGCCTTACTTATATAGTTTTATATGTGCACACAAAAGAACCCATAAGCTGGACAGAGCAATTGTATGTATGATGCATACTATTTTTATGCAGTTTTTTTGATTTAAATAAAGACTAGGCTTATCACAAACTATAACAACAGTTCATCTGATATTCCTAGAACCAGCTCAGCACCAAACGGACTCAACAACCAAATTGCCAATTAGTATTCAGATAAGAATTAACATATCTAAAAGAAATTACTATACCTATTGAGGGGGTGGCGGGGTGAGCTTATCACTAATGTAAACATGATAACTGGTCTTGTAAACTCCCCCCTTGAAATATATAGTTGTTGACGTAAATTCAGTGTTGTCAGAGACAATAAAATTGTTTTATAAAATGTCTGATAGGTATTTTTGTTTTGTTTAATTTACAAATCCTGGAAAAAATGAATTTGATAAAAATAGGAATACTTTCTTCATAAAATATTGTCTGTGGTTGGGATTTAAGTGACTTTCCCTGTATTTCTCTTGGTGACTTAGTATAAATACACATTTATGGAAATTGTATTGTATGTTAAGTTTTAAAATTAAAATATACATTAGGAAACAAACAAACAAACAAACAAACAAGACCCCCAAACCAATGCAATACGGACTGGAAGCATATTTCCAGTAGAAAAATTATAAGATGAGGCTGCAATCATAAAATAAGTTTTTTGTGTATTCCGGCTGCAATTCAGAATAAACGTTGAATTAACACTCTGAGAGGAAAAGAGAAGGAAGGAACATTTTGCTTTGGACTAAACATTTATGTGATTTCACTACACCAACATGGAAGGCATTTTGTTTCAATTTATCTTTTTTCCAGTGGAATAGTTTGAAATCTTGAGAAATGAGACAAAAATGATGCATATGTTTTCATTATCAAGACAATTAACTGTCTTGTTTGCATTTTCATGATTGCTAGCTGCCTGCAATGCTTTAAGAATGAAAACAAATTGTCCTCTCAATTTCTTTGCTGTCTTCTGAAACTGTAGGGTCATCAGCTTTCCGGCACTCTGATTACAGAGAATTGTTTGTATTGGCAAGTTTCAGATCAAGACAATATAACCACAACGTTTTATCTCATCTCTGAACTTCTGTTTACTCAGTTCCATAGCCAGTGGACAAGATTACTGAAAAATGATTCCATATCTTTCCTTACATAAAGAGGGGATGTTTAATCTCTGCCACTGTAGCTGTAGTGGTTGGTGCATTGTGTAGAATTATACAGATTATTCTAAAAGCTGCTACTATCCTTACATATAGAATGATAGATTTCCTAATTAAAAAAAAAAAAAAAAAAGGAAACAAAACAGTGATATGAAATACCTAACGTGTTATAGTCAGTGGAATTTTAGATAATCCACAAAGCCATTTCATTTATAAAGAAAAAAGATCACTTTGTATACACTGGTGTTTGCTGATAGTCATAGATACTCTCACCTTACTTTGGGATTATCTTTTTGTTGTTGTTATTTGTTTATTTGTTTATAATATAACCTTCCTTTCCCTACTAAACAAAAGTAATGTCTCTGGAACATGGAAAGCTCTTTATATTTTTGGTGTAACTTTAGGCATTATTAAGTTTTGAGAAAATAAGAAAAGAATGGAGGGAAAGCAGCTGAAAAAATCCCTAGGAAAAAAAAATAACTTCAATTAAAAAAATAAATCCATGTGACAAGAAGAAATTAGAAATTCAAGGTTAAGAGCAGCAAACAGGTATGTAGTGCAAATGAACGTAAATTCTGACCTTGACCAAATAATAATTAGGAGAAATACACTTTTTTCCCTACAAGACTTATATACTTATTTTGTCACAAATTTAGTATAAGGGGTTTTTTTTCTGATCTATCCCATTTTGAAAAACTAAATCCACACCAGAATGTTTCTGATTCAGATCACATTAATAGGCTAATTATCTACTGAGGAAAATTAATTAGGATTTCCCCTGTAACCTTTTCTCTGAAGATGCTGGAATGCACTGAGAGGCCCTGATTTACTGTAAAATTAGTAGACTTGGGTCCAAAATTTTCATTGGAATAGAACATATACCTTGCTTTGTAGGTTAAAATTCTACCAATGGACGTGAAGAGAAAGGTTTTATATGAAAACGGGCATTGCCCTTGTGATTAAATTACCTCTAGGGCAACATTTTTTCTTTCTGGAGGAACAGACAGATCTTAGACTAATTTAGAATAGTATCACGTTACAGTAGTCAGGACATCAATGACTGCATGAGCTGCTTTACTCTTAATAGTAAGTTCTGTGAAACCACATCTTTCTTTTCCCATATTTATTCTCTTTTACCATGGCTATTTCCTATGTTCCAGGAAGGTTTATCCACTCTAATGATCATATTGAAGGAGAATTCTCTCCAAGGATGGCATGGCTTCTTGTAGCCACCAGGATATCATATAAATAATAGTACATTTTTTTTTAATTTTTTTTTTTAATTTTGGAATTGTTTACACAAAAATAATATACTAATTTTCTTTCTTAATACAGACAATCTGTTTCCTAAATGAATTCATCCTTTCAATTATTATTGTATGAACAGCACTATATGAATGAACACCATGACAGGTGGTTGGATCTAGATGATCTTTAAGGTCCCTTCTAACCCGAACCGTTCTATGATTCTATGATTCTATATTTCTATCCTCTCCACTAGATCAAGAGCATCAGTTGGGAACTTGGTCCATGGCTTGGAGGGATGCAGGGATGCAGTGTATTGAAAACTTGAACTAGATTCACAGTACTTTGTCACAGTCCATAAGCATGACTTATCCCACTTACTGCGTATAATCTCTGTAAGATACTTCTTAATAAACACACTATATTCCATAAAGAAGAAGGATATGGAATCAGGAGTAATATCTTATGTTAAACAAGTACATGTGATAGGGACAATAAGATGAGTTTGGGGAACATGACTTCTTTATGAGATCCCTTATCAGGCATATTCTATCTGCGATCTTGGTTGCATTTCCTTAGAGTTGTTATTTCCTCTTTTAGAGAAATAACAATAGGATGAAGTAACCTCACAGAAGAACTTTCATTTTTAACAGCATTTCTGCCTGTTTCTACTGAAATATGACTATCTTTAGTCTCCACAGTAGTTTAAGGGCAGGTATTTGATCTGGATCAGAGTTGAAAGTGACCATATTTTTGGTCAACATTATTTTATGTGTGGGACAAACAAGTAAGCAAACAAGCTCAGTTTCTGTATTCCCCATTCTTGGTACAGATGCATGTTTTGAAAATATTTTATCCTCACTATGAAAGAGGACTTTCTCAATTGAGGTTATTATTTAAGGTTATAGATGAGTCAATTAACATCAGTGAACATTTTGCACGATTATTTCCAGTGAAATGCATGCAGCCATGCTTTAGAGGATAGTCAGCTCAGCAGGAAAAATCGGAAAGAACGGAGAAGTGTATTCATTATAGTTGAAAGGATCGTGACTTAGTGTACTAATCCAGGCTGTGTGTAGTCATCTGGTCATTCTTACACTGAGCTCATATCTTGAGGTTAAAATACAGACTGCAGATATCTTAAACAAAGATAGATGTCTGACTTGTGACCAGAGATCTGGAAGGTCTACACTGGTAGTCTGAAAAAGGTACAGAAAGGGCCCCTATGTCCAGGGCAGGCTCATTATCCATGAAACATTGCAAAACATTTGCTACCCTACCCTAAAAATATGAGTCTCTGTCTGGTTGTGGGCAGGATGCTAAGGATATGTCTGTATGTCTCAGTATCAGTATATTCAGTATATGCCTTACAGAAGCGATTCCCAGAAGAAATGATTGATGCCTTTTGTACTACAGCAAGAAAATGGTCCAATACTGGAGGTACTGCTGATTTAAAGCTAGGATGTAGAGCTTCAGTGTTAGTCACAAATTTATTTTTCAATATTCAGGCCAATGTATTAGCAAATAACAAAATGTAGCTCACAGACCTATAAGAACAGTTTTAATGAAGAATTTTATTCCAGCTTATTTCGTTACTTTTTTCTTGGTAATGTGAACTGTGGATTAAGTTGAATACAAAAGGTTTTCACTGCACTGAATTACCTGTTTCACCTTGAAAAGCCACACAAAATGAAGCTCTAAAGCCTTTTGAAAATGACCTTTTTCCTCAGCAATGATTTATCTTTCCCCTAGAAAATCCCTTTTACAAAAGGGAGTATGATTAAAGGAAGCCAAGCAGCACAAACACTCGGTGAAGATCCTGCTTATCTGGAACTCACTTGACAATGTATGTTTTTGGGGTCGGGAATGCTGCAGGTTCAAGGGATAATTCTGCCTTTCAAGCACTTCAATTTATTTCATGCCTGAGCACTGTCATTGTACGCAGACAAGATGAAACGCATCGTTGTGTAAAGAAATTGAAATGAAATCCTACTTGACCCAGCAGGATGGGGCATTATGTTTGACTCAGTAGTGATTCCTGGAATAATATCTAATTCCAGGAGGAAAATTTCTTGATATGGCCACCTGCTGTGAGTGTCTTTGTCCAGGGATCACAAGTTGTTCTGGGTGACTGGGCTCAGGACATGCCTAGAAGAAAGCAGCCAGCCTCCTGCTGGCATTTAGATCTCTTCATTTTCTGTATGCTGCCATTCAGTGGGAATGAGTGAATGAAGAGCAGGGGAAAGCTGAAGCACTTCCACAGGAAGACACATGCTCCAGCAGAAATGAGAGCTAAAAACCATTTGACCCAGGTTTCTCATGCAGGTTTCTTGAGGGGAGGGGAAATCTGAAATTAAGAGTAATTGTTTTTTTCCTTGCCAGGCAAGGTTTTAATTTTTTTTTGGTCATGCAGGCCAGTCACTGGGATGTCATTCCCCACTTGGTTCCTGTGAAGTGTTTACTTTGAAAAGGCTGCACACCACCAGATTAAATAAAATGGGAGCACTCCATGTCTCACAAGAGGGAATCGTGCAGACAGCTTTATTACTTCTGTCAGAGAACAAAGGTTTTCCCAGCATGCAGGGGATTATTAGGCCAGCAGCAAATAAACGGAATGTGTGGCGTCAAAACTTCAAATATGACTAACGGAGAGGAGAGGGGGGAGAATCCATAATTGATTTCTCTGCTGCTACAGTATGAAGAATAAAACTATTCAGGTGACACCACCTAGCCAGCTTCACTGCTGGGGCAGAATCCACTTTTGATGCAAAATTCCATAATTGCTACTAACATAATTACTACAGAAATTAATAATTACCCCTCCCCCCCAATTAATCCATCTGTACAGTACCAAAATATCCTTATATAGAGTAGAAACAACATTTACTCCTGCCAGGAAAAAAGACCATCCTTTTCTTCCCTTCACTATTGGTTTTAAACTCCTGAAAAGTTCATTAGAAGACCAAGTATTTATTTATTGAATTGACTAAATGATTTGATGTTGCAAATGCATACCAACACAGGCTGCCTGTTCCCTTATTTTCTTTCCTTTCCTTTTATTTTTTTTCCCTCCTTTTCTTTTAATGGCAGTTTTTAACAGGAAAACTCCGTCCTCACACTGTTTCTTTTACAATTTTATCTACTCTTAAATGCCAGTTAGAGCTGGGGTCAAGGAATTTTCATGTGTTCCTTTAGTCTGATGTGCCATATTTCCTGCATTGGCAGCTTTGTACAGTGCAGCTGAGAGGACTGACTGCACAAGTACTATCTATGCCATGGCAGGAATGAGTTTCTGAATATCGTGGAAATCATAGAAGGTCATATCCTGTAAAAAAGAGACTGGAAGCATAGCCTGCACAATACATGTACCTGTCAAAGAACAGCAAAAATCTGGAGGACTTTTCTCTGTCTTCATCTTTCTCTACGTTTCTTTGCCTTCTTTCTCTATAGAACTAAAAGTGCTCATGATTAGAAAAGAAGTATTTGTAATAAAAAGATAGAGAGCGAGAAATACCTATAGCAAATATTTACTTTCTTTTCATAGTCACTTCTGCATTCTCTTATATCCTTACACCAAAACCAGCAGGAGCCTACTGGCCTAAACAGGGTGCTGAATTTACCCTTTGATATTTCAATTGCAGGCACTGCAGTTAGGAAGCAGCAAAAAAGTGCATTTGCTGCAGTGTATTATTCGACTTCTGTGCATCTCCCTGGCTCTGTGCAATACTAGTGCCCATGTTTTCAGGCTTTATGTTACAGCACTTGATTTTGCAGAAGCCTGAGAAGTTAAGGACCCAAAATGGAATAAGGGAGTGGATAGGCTTAAAGTTATTATTTTTTTAAAATGCCAAGAACATTTTAGAGCCATGAATGCCTAAGGCCATGAAGTAATCCTAGTGCCCATAATGAAAGGAATTTGTCAGACTAAGACATGTCAATTTACCTTAAAAGAAAAGGAGTCTCACTCACAGGCACAACACCTAACAGTTAGGACCAAATTCTGGTCCCGTTCAGATCAGTAGGAGTTTTTGCCATCAACTTGAACAGCAGTAGGAGCAAAACCCTTCAGGCCATATTTTCAGTGGCAGCTTGCTTAGCTTTATGGCACAGTTTGGCACTGGCAATGAATCGTATCTCGATTATGTGCACCTGCAATTAATTATCAGCGCAATAAGATAGGCCAGGTTATAATCCCTCTTCAAAGCCAGGCTTTAGTGTGCTACTAAAATATGACTAGTCATAACAGCAGGTATTTCTTGTAACCAAAGGCATCCTTCATCCCTAAATAAACCTGGAAAAGTTTCTACTTGACCCATTAGAATCCAAATGATGCTGTGTATGTGGCACTGTAAATGTTTTAACTGCCTGGGGAATAATCCCTTGAACTGCTGATTTGCCAGCTGAAAAGAATCAGCTTTGCTATTTAATCCTATTGATACTTAATATAGCACATACAGTGTCAGTGTTTTCTAGCTGGTTGTAAGTTCTTACAGCCACAAAAGGAACAAAATAATTTCAACCGTGTTAACCTGTCTGTGGAACAAATATATACATTATCATAAAATCCAGAGTACTAACCAAACTATTGTCCTCTGTAGTTTTAGAGCAAGCCCATGTCAAGATAGCCCATCTGTTTTTATAGACTTACGTATCTAATATGACAATTGGCATATAGAGACAGGGTTGCACGGGGAGAAGAAGAATGTGGTACATGTCCTATAGTCAAAGTGATTTAACTATAAGGAGTAGATTTTGAGGAAAGAAGGGAAAGGACTATAGTTTGGTTCAGGTCTACTACTCCATACATTTAAGTACCTTGAAGCGACTGATAATTGCAAAGAATCCAGAAAATATTGCAGGTCTCTTGTCAAGTCTAGAATTTCTGTTTGACTGTATAAATAGAAGATTTGAAAAGCTGAACCTGAAATTAGAGAAATGATACAAAAATAGGACATCGGTTCATGCCTGGCCAAGTGGATGAAAAAGGAGAAAGCTATCCATGAGCAGGAAAATTGAGGGAAGTCCAGAGACGAGTTGTGATTTCAGGAGTTACTTTTCTGCATGAATATACATGTAGGGAGAGCTTACTTCTTCACTGTCAGCAATGACAATAGACAATATTTAAACAAGAATAAGAAACAGCAAAGGTAATGGAGGAGGAAGGAGCGTGAGCAGGTACTCCATTTCACATTGAAGCAAACAGTATGAATGAACTGTTTGTAGAGCTAGACCCTAGCTCCCACAGACATGGACTGAAGCTTTACTTTCAACCTTTCTCTAAAAAACAGGTGGCCTCAGTAAATTATTTTCCAATTTAAAGTCCTAGTAATAAAGCAAGAGAAGAAGGATATTTATCACACACACACTGTTGGCACAGGGTGACAGAGAATGCTTGTGAGTTTTCAGTCCCAAAAGGAGTACTGTGTATGCTACTTTGAGAAGTTAGAGATCTTTGAGTAAGCTGCACCAAGAAGAAATAGTTTGCTTTCTCTTAATTTAACTAAAATCCACTTTGGAGGAAGTGTTGCTCTTTGACAAGTAGGTGTTCTGAGAAAGTGCTTCATGTAGTTTTGTGGGAACCTCTTATTTCACAACTGTTATGCATATATAACAATTTACAGTTAAAAAATATCGCAGATTTCCCCTCTAGCAATAAGCTGACCTTCTGTCTCAGATATCAATACTGGCACAGGGACAACCATCAATAAACAGAATTTGTCTGCTTTTCTGAAGTAGACAAATTCTCCTGTGACACACTGACAGGTATTGGTGTATCTCTTTTTCCTGTGAAAAGCAGAATGAAGAACTCATATCCCTTAAGCAATAGGGGTGCTTGAATTTAAAAGATTCAGAAGTTTGGTTCCCCTAAGCTTCCAAAATTCAAATATGAATCTAATCTAAGAGTTCAAAATTCCCTCACAGGGAAATGTTCTGTCTGTTGCTGGAATCTGGTCCAGAGAGCTTGAGAGCCCCATTGTCCTCTGGTGTTCATTGGCACCTATTGGCACTTTATATGATCAATCACCTAGATTTAAAGTTTCTGGGGAAGAAAAAAAAAAATCACACCTTTAATTTTGGCTGTACATCTCTATGTATATCTTTAGTGCTATAAGAAGATAATTAATAAATACATCCCAGATCTTCCCAGGTGCCTCAAATGCTTCAAATTATAGAGTGCGACTCAAAAACCCCAGAGTGCTTCAGATTTGAATGATTCCAGGGCTTCAGAGATGTGCCATGTGCTTTGAAGCAAGATTAAAAAAGAAATGCTTAAAGCACTAGGAAATTTGAAAGGCATTGCAACGAAATCCAGCAGAAATACTCACAGAACGGCTTCAGTATGAGCAGTGTCATGTACAGAGGTGCAAGTGGCAAGAAAAAAGATCCTCTCAGTTCTGAGAACAGCTAAACAACTGTAACATTGAAGACCTCGGCTGTGAAAGGAAGACAAACCCAGGGGACTTTTCCTCACAGTTTTGCTGGATGTGGCTGCTGATGTTCCCCACTTTCAGCTCAGTAGTGGGGCTGAATGCATATTCAAAAGATGCAAATACACACACGCACAACAGAAACATGTCAGGCCACACAAACCATGCCAGATCAACACAAACAGGAGAGGACAGCCTTACTGACAGCCACATTAACACTAACATGGGTGTGTCCCCCAAACCCCAAACTAGACCTTAAATGGTCATTCACCAACCATGTCCAGACCCTCAGCCTATTTTCTGCACTTCCCAGCTCTGACCTTGAGCCATTCCAGATTCTAATCTCCTCCTTTTCCAACTCACCAGCTACTGCAGCATGAAGTGCATTACAAAATTCCAAAAACATACACACAGAGCATTACATAGGAAATATAGTTAGAGTTTAATAAGAGGATAGGGCAGATTGCAAGAATCAGATGCAGACCTTGACCAGAGAATTTTACTAAACTACTGTTTACACATGACCAGCACATTGTGTCCTCCTTCCTCCCCATTTTCCCACACTTGTTTCTGCATAATCCACTTTATCTCTCCCTTTTTTCACCAGCGGTCCTCTTTCTAAACATCTCCTAATGCATTTACGACATTTTGTACATCTCCAAACTCACTTTCAACATCTCATTATAAGTTATATTTTCTCATGAAATCTATGAGCATCTTGCTTTCCCTTCTTGGAATCACTTAACAGTGTTCTGGTTGAATATCTCTGAGGTGTGCTTGAGTAATTCCTTCCATAGCCCAACAATTTCAGTGTCCCAAAAGTGACCTCAAAGTTCTCCTCTTTCGTATTGTCTCCTTCCTTTTCTGATTTTCATGAGCTAAATGTGTGTTCTTGTACAGAGGAGAGAAGAAAATCCTCCATGTTGGTAGATCCACTCCAGAGAAACTGACTTGCTGGCCTAAATTAGCTCTGTCTGTCAAATTTCCTTTTTGTTAAGACAGAGGGCTCTCCCATGGAGACCAAAGCAGCAGACGGTTTTTACTTTTGCATCTGATGAATAGGCTGAGTCCTGCACCCTTCCTCAACAAAACAGGGCAAAACCCAAGTCCTGCGTTGCCACTTTTCATACTGTCAGGTATTCTAAACAACAGTGTCAAAACGTAATATAGCAATACACCTCCAAAGTAGTTTTTTTCTCTAAGGTACTTTCATTTTTTGCTTCATCTGTTTATAGAAGTTGGTTCCATTACTTTGACCTGTCTTTGCATTCTAGTTAAAACTAATTTGGTTTATCTGCTAGTGTAACTCAAGGACCTACCAGAAGAAATCTGGATCAGAATTATAATATTTAATTTTTGAATGACTGAAATATCCCTGCAATAATATGTAGCATCTTAAAATTGTTCAAATTTTTCTTTCGCACTTCGTCTCTACTGAGGAATTATGCCTTCTCCTATCCACTTTATGAAAATTTCTCTTAATTTGCAGAGGAAAGGGCAAAATCTGTTATCATTTTTAACTTTTGATGGTTCTCGCATACTTTTGGTACTAGGAATTTATGACTGGATGGCAACTGGGAACTTGCTGTTTATAATTATCACCCCTCCCATGATTATAATTAGCTATTCTCAGCTACTGTTGACATGTGCAGGTAATATACAGCAGAAGGATATCAAATGCAGCTTGAAAATCAGTGAAGTGAGTGGTTTTTAAGATGACTCTCCAGAAGGGTTGCACTAAGAAGTAGTCCTTGAGAGTTCAAATTCAAAGACATGCAATCATTTTCATCATTATCCGTGAAGTCAGAAATTTCCACTGTTTAAATTCCTTGATGTTTCTTTGCCTAATATTGATTAAAAAAAAAAAATCCGTATCACAGTCTATTTATTTTTAAAATCTACTGATGGAATAAACATGAAATAATATTTTGATTTACCTGCACCAGGATTTTCATGCTCCCTTGAATTTTTCATTATGTGCTTTTATTTCTTTTTTAATTGCCTGGAAGAGCTTAATGTTCCAAAGTCACACAAGTGCCAATGGACAGAATTCATGGTATATTGCAGGTAGTTCAATTCCAGAGTGACTGTTTACAGTCTCAGTGTATCAAAAGCAGTTTTCTTAAAGCTTATTTTCAGTTTCTAAGCAAAAAACCAGTATCTATACTTGGATGCTACATTATCCATATGTGTATGAATACATCAGTATTTGTTTCCTAGATTATGTTCTTACAAAAGATAGGAACACTTCATGGTTCTTGGGTTGATATTATAATCAGGTTTTGAAAAAAAATAATATTGAAGACATAGCTGATCATCAAAACATTTTTACCATTGCCTTAATTGTGGCCATGTAGCAATGAGTGGGGAGATGGAAGGGAAAAGGAGTCCTCAGTCCATGAGAGAAGTAAAAAAGTTGCACACGTTTAATCACAGAACTGAGAGTGAGATCATTCCTGTACCTAAGCCTGGAAGAAACTGTGGTATTACAGCCGTAATGTGTTCAGCATCTTAAGTAGCCTTCACACTTGACAAAGAATGCGTGTGCATGCAAACTTTGAGAAGATCCTTTAGGAGTTATAGTTAAAAACTCTCAGAAGGTGTTTGTTCTCACGATGATGATTAGATTTTAATTAGCATAAGAGCAGTCAAACTCCCAGAGCCTCAATTACTTACCAGCTTGGACGCTAAATGCTATTCATATCAACAAGATATAACTGGAAAACTGAATCCTCATTGAAACTAAAATTAGCGTTTTCAAAATCAATAAGCAATCCCCTATATTCATAGCACTCCCAGAGGATCGAGATATACTTTCCAAAATGTTATTAGACTCAGAAATCTTCAAAATCCCAACAACTAATGCAAGTTTTTGTGCATATGCTGCAGGCTTTGTGTAAACATTTGAAGGGTTCATTGCTTGCCTCTATAAACTGCCTCTACCATGCAGCTGCTGTCTACATAGATTATGCCCCAGAATACAAAGGCTAAGAATCTTTTTATTATAGCATGCATACAACATTCTATTTCAGTAGATTTTTATCTGTATTTTGCAAAATTTTTCCAATGGTTTATGGATGTTTTTTAATCATTCGGCTGGATAGGGAGATCCTGAAAGTATCGTAAGCTAATTTAGGCTTAATTTGAAAAGGATGTCTTACGGTCACCTAGTTTAGTCCTCAACTCAAAGCAGATTAAACTACAACAGGTTGATTACGACCACATCTAATAGAGTTTGAAAATCTCCAAGGATGGAAATTCCATAATTGCTCTGGGCAACCTGATTTAGAGATTAACCGTCTTCGTAACAAGCAAAAGTTTTCTCATGTCTGGTCGGAATATCTCTGCATTGCCTTTTATCCTGTCACTGTGCATCACCATACACCTCCAATAACAGTCTCGCTCTGTCTTATCTGTATCCTCACATGAAATAGATGAAAACAGCAAATGGGTCTCCCCTCAACCTTCTTTTCTTTGGGATGAACAAATCCATTTTTTTTTCTGCCTCTCAGTGTATATCACAAGCTCCAGTGTGTCTACGTCATGTTGGTGGCCCAAGTAATCACTCTGGTATCTCAATATCTTTCTTCCATTGGGGAGCAAAACTGCACACAGTACACTACATATTGTATCACAAGCAAAAGGCAGAGAAAAAATCCTTCCCTGGACCTTCTGTCTATACTTTTGCTAACACAGGTCACTTGTTGTTGGTCTTCATCTCTGCAAGGCCAGAGTGTCAACTTGTGATCAGCTTGTTGTCCACCTAAGACCTCAGTTCCTTTTCTGAGAGGCTGCTTTCAATTCTTTTGGTGCCCAGCCTGTGTTGCTGAATTTCACAGTTGTCTTTGATGTACTTGCTGAGGTTCCTATCTGCCCATTTCTCCAGACTGTCCAGGCAGAAGCACTGCCCTCTCATATATTGTCTGCTCACTCCAACTTGGCCTTGCTCGACAAACATCCAGATTGTTAATAAATATGTTAAATAGTACCAGCCCCATTCCAAGTAGCCAGCATGATTTAAACCACTGATGATAACCCTTGAGTCTGGTAGTCTGCTGTGTAGTCCACTCTTACGTTGTCTGTATCTCACCAATTTGCCTGTAAGAATATTATGTGAGACTGTGTTGAAGGTGTTACTGCAGTCAAGGTGTAAAACTGCCCTCCCTTTATGCACTGAGCCTGTCCTCTCATCACATAGGGCAATTGGGCTGGTAAAACAGAATTTGCTCTGGGCAAACCCATCCTGCTTTTTCCCTGCCATTTTCTTGCCCTTTGTGTGCTTGGAAATTGCTTCAGAGGAGTTTGCTCCATAATCTTTCCAGGAACTGAAATGAGACTGACTTGCCAGAAGGTCTTCAGAACCCTCAGCCTTGCCTTTCTTGAAGATGATTGCGGTGTTTGCCTTTTTCCACCCACCTTTGCATCACTTAATAGTCCCACTGAGCATCAGTCAATCTGTAAGTAGGCATGGAGAATTATTTTCATGGATCTATTTGGAATTTTACTGCCCTGCTTTTTACTGTGTGAAAACTGTTAAGTTTCTTTCAAATATGTGATCCTGTATGTTTTTCTGGCAACAGGGACTACAAATAAAATTAATTTCTTCTAACCTTTAGGTACCTGCAGAGTCCACTTCTAAGTCTGAGCTAGTACAATATACAGCTTTTACATCTAAACTCTGTTTTTTTGAGTTGATGGAAAGATACAGGTGTTTGTAGTGTATAACTTATCATACTGCAGAAATTATTTAGGCTAGAAAACATGGGAATGTAATTTACTGATGAAATTCAATGTAAAATAAATTATGAAGAGTTTATTGCTAAATTTCATTTGATCAGCACATGAGTATCAACTTTGTTAGTTTTATGGAAATTGCCAGAACATACAGACATAGTGACAACAGGTACACAAGGTGTCTTTTCCACATGTCCGGTGATATTTTCAGAAATGTCTAATTGCATCAGTGTTTCTAGTGGCCGAACTTTTACATATCTGGAGAAAACTGGATTGCGATACAGAGACGTGCTTTAATGGGGTTAAAAAGATATAAGCCAATGACTTTCAAAGATGCATGCATTCTATGTCACATGAATACTTTCTGGTCTTCCACCATCAGCTAAAAGAAGCTATGGTTCTAGCAGCAATGATCTTGGGTATAACCCTGAGGCATGTGGCTAGCTCTCACTCAGAAGGGTGAGAAGAGAAAAATACCTCTTTGATGAATAACAAGTTTTGTTCTCTATACCAGCTCATTAGAGGATCTCTGGAGATCTTAGTGTCCCTGTTTAACTTTAACTTACCAGAGTTGCTGCTATGAACATATTATGGCTGGTTTACAATAACTGAGGTATATATTTATATGTGTCATTATATACACCCAATACACACACACATGTATACATGTATGTATGTATGCATGTATGTAGCGGTGAATTCATGAAATGTTACCTAATAATCCAAAACAAACTGCCAGTTAATATGGTGATAAGAAGCACCCTTGGTAGACTTAAAGGAAGAGTGAGAGACTCACTGACATGTGGTGTGGGGTGGGTTTTTTTCATTTAATATCTATCAGGACCTCTGTTAAGTAAAACTTATCCAGTCTTTTTATATATGTGTGTGTGTATATATATATACACAGTATAATTACCTGGAGTAAAGACTTTGGTTGAGGAGGAGGAAGCACTTGTAATTTAAGGAATGTAATTATACTGAAATCAGGACATAACATTTTCGCCCTTGTAATCCAGAGTTCAGATTACAACTAAAAGACACGAAGAGATCATATAGTAACAATATATTTAGATATTTGGTGTATTATTATTTGCTGAGCCAAAACTGATTTTTGAAGACAAATTAGATAATTTTTTTGTTCTTGTAGTTGTCATTCTGTGAGGTGGATGACAGGAAAGGAACCTAACTGAATATGAGTGCAGATGAGAAAAAAAAAAAAAAAAGCCGTGCATGCCAGGCAAGAAACTGAACAGGAGAGGAACACCCAAAAAGTACCACTAACCATGCCAAAAGCCAAACAGCAGAAGTTAAGGAACCTCATGCAGTGTAAGAGAGGAATTGAAGCTTTCCTGCAGTAAACTCTGGAATATTATTTGCAGAGCAGACTGCAGCTTTCCAGCAGGATGTTAACTATTTGCCTCTGACAGAGATAATTCACCAGGCTAGACACAACGAACAAGGCCTGTGGAGACCTAGCATTTTCTAGGGATCAAAGATGGCTGAGTTTTGATAGAATAATCTTGAAGTATTTCTCATAACTACTTACGTGATATGAAAAGGCCTTTTTCAATTTGAAGATCCTTAAAATAGTTCCAAAGTAAACTTGAACCCCTTTAGAGGTTTTACAATTGAGAGTTATATATATATATGTGTATACACATGTGCATGGTCCTACAGTTAAGGGCCAAATACCTACACAGCCACTCACTGACTCCTCCTCCCTAGCAGCACAGGGGGAGATAAGAGGATGAGAAAGCTGAAGGGTTCGGATAGAGACAGGGAGATGTCTTACCACTTACTGCTGCAGGCAAAACAGACTTGATGAAAATTAATTTATTGCCAATTAAAATATATCCAGATAGTTGGAAACAGAAAGAGAAAGATTAAAACACCCGTCCTCTCCCTTCTCCCATGCTTAACTTCACTCCTCCATTCCTCTACCTGCTCCTCCAAGTGGTGCGGGGGCTGGGGGGTTATTGTCAGTACGCAGCAGTTCCTCTGTGCTACTCCTTCCTTCTCACAGTTTTCCTCAGCTCCAGCATGGATCCTCCGCAGGCTGCAGGAAATATCATCTCCACCATGCAATGTCTCCTCTTCCTCCTTCTTCTCTGACCTTGGCGTTCCCTCTGCTGTTTTGTTTTTGTTTGGTTTTTTTTTCCCTCCTCCTCTGTCTGTCTGGCATTTTCTGCCCTTTCTTAAGTATGTTTTCACAGACATGTCACACACTTGGCTGATGGGCTCAGCTGAGGCCAACAGTAGGTTCATTGTGGAACCAGCTGTGTCCAGCACAGGGCAGCCCTAGCTTCTTCTCACAGAGGCCACTCCTGCAGTCCCCCACCACTACCAAAACTTTGCCACCTAAACCCAATACATACAGCCTGTAGGAACTTGCTTTTCTTCGCCATTTTTGATAGATTCTTTAAAAGCAGTTCATGGATCATTAAGGACCCTTTCTTTGCAGACAAAAAATGACTCCTCCAATAATTGTGTTCTTTCCTTTCTGCCTACCTTTGCAAATTGTTATTTCAGTTTAATAAACTGTATGACTGCATATTTACACTGTTGGCTCAATGAAGCCTGATGTAGGGGCATCTGATTCATCTCCACCTAACACCAACCCAAAGTGAAGAGCTCTAACCCATAATGATCCAAGCTGATACATCCACATAGATCAGTGTAACACCGGTTGGAGATGTAGATTGGGTTTGAAAGCACGTTGCCCACCTTAAACTTATCAGCTAACCACCTTAACCTAGCATTATCATCATGTGTGGTGATAAAATTGTAGAATATTTTAAATGGTTTGTTTTTCATTTTGCTGTCTTGGGAGCAGTGGAGTGCAGATGCAATATAGTGTGTTCTTTACTTGAGCACAAGCTTGAACATTACTCAGTGGTACATCTTTGTATAACGTCCTATTTTCATTCATAGATCGTACCTGAGTTTCTGGAGGAATCCATCTAGACTTACTACTTACACTGCCTGGTAACAGTACATTAAGTACTTCCTAGTACAGTAAGAAGTATTTCAGTCAGTATAGTATGGTGCGATTGCATTTATTACGATGAATGCTGTGTTAATTATAATGTATTAAAATTGGGCACATGCACACTGAAGCATCCTTCCATTGATAGATGATTATTACATTTATAGGTGGGAAATAACAGATAGAAAGGGACTTAATCTGATGATTAAGATGAAAATGTCCAAAAGGATCAACAGTACCTACTGAAAACCACCTCTCTTTGCTGTAGTGACACAGTTGAAATAAGAATTAGTAAAATTGAAAGGGGGCTGACGGCAGTAATTTTCTGCGAGGGCTTTTAGAATCAATCCCCTCCTGTACTGAATTAGGCCAAATCTATAGACATTGAGGACACATTGCACATGTCATTTTCCCAAATGCATTTAAAATTAGGTTACCAAGAGGGAGGGGAGACTTGACTTTTCAAATAGTGTGACTCACTGTTGATGGATTGTATTAAATTCTACTGCTTCACTTGTCATGTTATGATTTTTTTTAATGGGTAAGAGCACTAAGAACACCTAGATAACACTATAAAGCATTTATATAAAACAGAATGAATAAATTAAATACCTCAAGGTACATCTTTGAACTTTCAATGACTTGATATAGAACCGTATCTACTATCAGAAAACAAAAGATGACGTGGACCCTTTTAGAATTAGAGAAAGAGAAAAAAAAAACAACCAAACCCACAAAAAAACCCTTCAGCTAATACTTATGTCTCCAGCCTAGTAGTCATAGGTAAGGAAAGTCTTATAGTTTTCCAAGCAATTTATGCTGAAGTCTCCCTGTTGTCTCTTCAGTGAAACAGTGTCTCTGATTTTGGAGCAAAAGTATGTAGCGTGCACTCAAAAGACTGTTCGGCTCTTGATTTCAAATGTTATGACTTGTCACTTTTGGCTGTTGTCAGAAAATAGCCCATAAATGAGTCAGTAGAGTAGTGAACATTATAAGCATTACATTAATTAAGAGCATCCGGAGGTGGGTCTGTGGAGAAGGAGTCCTGGGTGAAGACAGAAAGTATGTGATCTAGGCAAGAGCATCTCTTTTTAAATCTGTGTAAGGAAGAATGTGTTAATAAAAACATCTGCAGATCTGGTTATAGGTAAGTCTAGCAAGGAGGAAAGTGGACTTGGGAGAGAGATGAGCAAATGCATGATGGGTGCTGTCCTGAGAATATGAAAGAGGACACATTCTACTGGGCATTTGGTGTTCCTTTGTATTCCTGTGACCTTTAAAGTTAAACTCTTTGCTGCATTTGATCACTTTCTGTTCCAAAAGATATTGGGTTATGTGAGATGATTTCAATGAAGATTTGTAGGTTTTACTTTAAGCAATTCATCCCAATAATGTGCAGCATAACAGTGAGAAAGTTATTTTTTTTCTTCCTAACAGATGAAGTCTGTTTCCAGTCAATTTAGTTTCAGAAGAAAAATAAAATCACAGTTTTGAACCAGGGTGAATTTCATGCATGTTAAGAAACTCTCTGGTTGTATTTTGGGGGCATTGTTCAACTCTTTGTTATTTATGTCTTTTGCAGGAAGCAAAATGTCCAGTTACTTTGTTATTTGCTTCTTTAAATTTCTTAAAGTTCCTAGAATTGTATTAGTTCAGTGATGCTGCATGGGTACATGTGGTACATTGTTGGGCTACAGCTGGTCACGCAACAATGTGTGTTATGAAGTGATCCAGAATTCCAGTGGGTGTTGCACTTTGTCACCAACTCAAAGAAGATGACTTTTTAAAGGAGATGTCTCATAGCTTTATTCACTGTAGACAGCTGGAGGTTTCACATTTGCCAAAGGCAAACAATAAACCATTAGTTCAGCGAATCCTGAACTGTTTGTTTAAATTAAAAATTTAATACAATTAAAAAAAATAAAAAGAGGGAGAGAGAAGGGAATCAAATAGAATATATTAATTTATTTCCACATGCAAGCTACATCTTTATGTGCCCACTCAGGAGAATATTGTGTAGGGAAATACAGAAATAGGAAGGATGATTCTGACTCTGCTTTTCACAGCTGAAGTCAATAACATTTTGGATTTAGACAGGAAGTTTGACATAGTTGTAAATGCAAATGTAAAACATGTAAAATGCAATCCACTAATGTTAGATCCAATAAAAAGAAAAAAAATCAATCATCTGACTTATGCAAGGCCATAGAAATCCTTTATACCACAACCAATTTGTCAGTGCTTGTATGGCCCTAAGCATCAGACAAGATTGCCATTTTCTCATTTGAAAAATAACTTTGTTTATTAGGACTGTGATTTCTGATACATATCAAATGTATTTCTTCTGTGTTGCAAGTGCATTAGCATCTGATGACAAAGATATTACAAAATCTGAGCTCTCAGATACTGGCCACCGGTTTTCTTACTGTACAGCTGAAGGGTCTCTTGCCTAAGGCTACTAGCAGAGCTACATTATGAAAGACAGATGAAATGCCGTGGGGAAAATGCGGTTCCCACCTTTCTCATTCCCCCCACTGTGGAGCTGGCACTTCTAACTGCAGGTGTTGTCTTTATGGCATGACTGCTAAACACAAGGATGCAGAAGTTGATCATCAAGACAGATTTCCTGCCAAGCAAGAGAGCAGTGTATGTAACCAGCACACCAGAAAATAATATGTGACCATGGGGTTTATAAAGAGAGAAATTTAACATAAATCTGACCCAAGGCACCATAGCAAAATTTAACTAGGCATTCAGATCCAAACTGTGCAAATAACACCTCTCTGGAGTCACAGGTGTGGAAATTGCATGCCATTTCTGCACTATGGGAAATAATTGGATTACTATAGTATAGCACTGTGCATATCAACTGCTATTTGTTTTATTCTCTTATTGGAACTTAGGCCAGTGTTATGGAAGATCTGCAGTTCGGCACAGGGAAAGAAATGAAAATTACTTTTGTTATCACACCATTTGAGTCATTGTACAATTAGTGCAAGAGAGCCATACTTTACAGAAATTTTCCCAAACAGATGAGCACTGTTTGACAGCAATTTTCTTTGGATTTATTTTCATTATTTGTTTTATATTTATTTACTATATGTATCTAAATACGCACATAACTATGAACATATATACCAACTCACAGCATTATATTTAATTATATAATTATTGTCATTACCGATCTGGTACTATGCTGCATATTTTACAAGAGAGATTAAGCATAGTTATTGTTAATAATTTTTCACATTGCTTGGAAAAATATATATATAAAGAGCTGGTTATAACCAGCAAAGAAAGCAGTGAGAAAACAGAAAAAAATTCAGGCTGCTTAACAAATTCAGTTGTGGTTCCACATTGGTTTGATGAATGAATAGACGGCTTATTTACTTAATTTCTCAGAATGCATAGTTTAATTTTTACATGAAAAGAATACGGCTAAACTGTTGTCTAACTAGGCAGAGCAGAATAACACAATATGAGGAAGAAACCATAGTAGAAAGTCAAGTGTCTATGTGAGTGCTCTACCAGCTTGCCATATGCTGATTTTTGCCTAATGAATATTCAGAAAAGTGAGAGAGTGTAGACAGATATGATAAATGGGCTACCACACTGTAGATATATTTTCTTTGGAACATTCTTCTGGAGAAAGGAAAAAGAAAAAGAAAAAAAAAAAGGAAATGCAACTTCTTATGCCCATTAGGCATTGAAGAGAATGTGTCTCCACCCATCTCCTGTGTCTCTCTAGGACATATTCTAATCACTGAACGTTACATTATATATATGTATATCCTTTAGTTGGAAAAGATGAACAGAGGAATGTCTAGCAGGGAACATGTGCGAGAGTGAACATTTAGCTGCTTATATCTTTAAAGAGGCATTCCCTGAAGCACATATTTTGTGGTTTAGAGAATTTTGCTGAAAGAAACCAAGCAAACAAAAATTAAAGAAAACAAGCATCTACAGAGATTATGTGGTACCAAAGCTGATGGGTTGCCTAAGCAACCTAAACTGGCTGATAATGTCTTTTGAAGATCTACACTTTCAGTCCCTGTGTGAGCCATTAAATAGAATATGAAACAAATCCACATGAGGCCTAGGAATAATCAGGGCTTCATACCATTGCTCCTCTGACCAGCCCCAGAGCCAGTGCTGGCCTAGGTCTGAGCAGGAGCATGTCCCAAATATATTTGCATAAGTACCCTGTAGCATTAAGGTAAAGCACTGAATCAGTAGCCTTTCCAGATGATATCTAATGTCCAGTCCCAGATATCTTTTTATGAGTTGTAACTGCTCTCTTCCATTTCAGTTTCTTGTAGGGTGCAAGGTTAGGTTAGGGCTTTGAAGACTCCGAAGTCACCTTTCCTAGTGCTGCAAAGGGTGCAGGCTGCTGTGCCCTTTTGTGGCTGCTAATGAGCAATCTGAAATAGAACTTGTAACTCTAATGAGTTTTTAATAAAAGTAAAAATAAAAAAAAAAAAAAAACCCCACAGAGAGGTTAAAGTATTAGAGGTTAGAGCTTCTAAGGAGGACAAGATTTTCTGTTGACTTTATCAGCTTGCTAGGATAACCCTCTGAAAACTACTAATCAGAAAGTTCCAGTGAGTGTAGAATTCTTAAGGAAACAATCCTGAAACAGTAACTAAGTTCTGTAATGTATTCTCCTAAAAAAATCCTACTTTATGTTGCACATCAAAAAGGCAGACAAAAGCTACACTGTGTTTTTGTAATGCTATACAGACTTAAAATTAGGTGCCAAGAAATTTCTCACTCATGGGAACAAGAAAAATCAGGGTAATAATGATAATCAGGGAAAGTATAATAAAAAATTAAAACTGAGTTCAGAGGACATTTGGGCAACACATAACTGTGCAGGCAGAAGATGGATCATACTTGTCAACGGCAGAGCAAGTTTCTATCAAGTTTCTGTTGGCTCTGAGAGCTGCTTAAAGTGAAGAGCGCATCTCTCTTTTCCAATGGAAAAGAAACATGCATCCCTAAACAGTTAAAATTTAGATACCTTAACAGTTATAGGTTGCAGTCCTAAACACACCTGTTCAGCTGTTGTCTACTCTTTCCTAATTGACAGAGTGTACCCTAAAGCTTCATAATTAACGTAATGTTTTATTTGTAGATCACAGTTATGACAGATATGGGCAATGGAGCAGGTATCTCTGGATCCAGATACCTAGACAGTCTACTCTCCTTGTTATCCAAGAGGCGTGTTATAGTGATTGTACACAAAATGCTTTGAATGCTCCCCCAAGGGATTAATCTCAAGACAGATAGTAGTGATGGACAATTCTTTATTTTAAAACTAAAGAACAGAGTAACCTTTCCAGTCTTTTTAAAATAGCCTAGAGAAAATCTTTCCTCAGACCAAGGGGATTACAAAGCTATATATCTCACCAGGAGTTTTCTAAACACAAATAAAGAGGATATTTTGGAAGGGTTATTTTTAATTTCTCCTGTTAAAGATGAGTCACTAGACAGAAGTTAATTCAATGATAAGAGAATGGAGGGAGGAAACATAAGTCTTCTCAGATGGAATGACAAAAGTTTCTGTATTTTCTTTATTTTATCTAGAGATAATTTTGTATAGAATAGGCAGATAGTCCTAAGAGTAAGGACCTATGATCTCTTTACTCTCAGGGTAAAGACCTGCTCAGGAATTAAGAGAATCAGCAGTCGTCTGGGTTTTGGCCCAACTAATCTTGAATTCTCTTCAGTTCAGGACCTAAACATCAAGAAGAGTTTGAAAGTCCTGCACTAGCTTCCATTTCACTCTCCTTATGCCACTCTCTGGTAAGAAGAGAGATATGTATTTGAATTTATTCAGATGGAAAAGGGATATGGATTCCCATTCTTGGAATGACTGCCTTATTGCATAGTCTATTATATAAAGAAAAGAGACTTTATTCATTATCTGTTTCTTTAAAACAGCTTAGTTACAAACAAACCAACAAACAAAACAGGAACCAATTTCATGCATATGATGACTCTTGAGCATAGTTGGGAAAGCTTCTTTGGGAGACCTTGTCAGGAAAAAATAAATCTAAGACTCTGCATCTATAATTAAGTCAATGGCTGTTGGTAACTACATAATGAGAAGTATTGTGATACCATTCTGAGGTTCTGAGACCCTCGACACACCACTTTTTACAGGGTCAGACATCAAAAACTTCATTGTTAAAATTTCCTAAGAGTAAAAGCTAAAAAGTCTTAAAAATTCAAGGTTAAATCCATTTCCCAAATAGACGGAAATGGAAATTTTGAAAATCAAGTTCCCAACTTGTGATAAAGGAAGCTGTCTTTAAATGCCTGAGATCTGAGTCCACTTCAGTAGTGTCAAATACATCCAACTTTTAAATAACAAGAAATTAGGTATAAATTTTGCCATGGTCAATTTTTAGGTAAAATCTACTAGTGTTGTTTAGAAAGTTAGAGGAAATGAAAATTGAAAAATTATGCCCAGCAAGCATTCACTAAATAGCAACATGAATAAGAGTCTGCGGACACTCCATAACCAGGTGCAAGACAAAGTGCATCAGTGTAAAAATGATTCCCCATACACTTCAACCGTCTCATTCAGTTATCCCTGAAGGCCAAGATTAGGATGCAAGCCATGGAAAGCCCAGGTCTTAGATTGTGTTCACCTCGGTGCACTGGAAGGGCTGCCTGAGGACAGCCAGAAAAAAAAGGGAACCAAAAGTGCCAAAACGGTCCGATGTTGCGATCATGGGTGAAATGGTGATATATAGCCGACCGGTTGTCTCAGTGAAGTACAAGTTGAGAGGACTAACCAAGTTATGGCCCTGACATAGGAACCAGAGGCGCAAAAGAGCAAGATGGGCTAGGGGTGTAGGGGGAAAGAATGGTCCTGAAGCTGGTAGCGTAGGATCTTCCAGACACCGGGTTGCTGATTTCACGTGAGGAGCTCGATTAATAAATAACCTGGTACGAGCTTTGTGCATGGCGAGAGATTTTCTATGGCCTTGTCCTGGGTCCATTCAAAGGGGCAGACAAGCAGTTAGGTGGCAAATCAAAGTTTCTTCCTAACCAACAAGCTTTCAATTTACTGCTTAGCTAAGTAGGGCACTGAAGTAACCACGCTTTACACCTGAAGCTATTCTACTTCCAATTTTCTACAATGCTACTGGCGTTAATCAGTTGCATGGTTAAAATCACTAGGGAAAACAAATTAAACATTACTTTAAATGGAGGCTAAATGTACAATTTATACATTACACATCTCTTTCTATGGCCTTTACACCTACGTATGTCTGAGGCTGCATGTCAGTGAAAATTGATCCCACTTTTATGGGTATGTGAACCTATTAACTGTTTTAAAAATATTTTTATAGCAGTGACTCAAAATCATTATTTTATACTTTCTCTTAGCTATCTAATACTGGTGGTGGTCTAGGGAGCTGAAAAATAGGGAGACTTTTTAGGTTTGGAGACATTTTTCTGTGCTTGCCTTATTGTTTGTTTATCCCACTGGCATGGATAAGTAGGATTTTCCAGTGCTAGAAGCGTATGTACCAGAAGAGACAGCTTGCTCTTATTGCTAAAAGTCAAGAAACAAGGATGCCTACTCTCTGAAGGCTAGCAAGATTTTAATTAAATACTCTTTCAAAAAAGCAGAAAGGCCTCAAAGTAAAATACTATGATGCAAATGGTAATCACAGAATTGTGGTTCTGTGTTCTCTACAGATATGTCAACAGTAATGATGTAAGATCTTCAGATGTGTATTAATCGTAACAATGCAGTCTGAGGAACTGGAGGAAGTCTCCAGAAGCCAAGGCATGAGTAATGCCATGGGTTGAAGTCCCTACATGGGCAATCTAGAAAATATAAGAAATCTTATTTGGGGAGGTTTTAATTAAAATTTCTCCTGCTGCAGAAAAAAAGAACGTTCTTTTTTCTTGGTCAGGTATCACAGCTGACCAAGGATCTTTGCTTCATTTTGAAGACTCTGCCATCAACTCCTGCTTAGAAGAAAGAAGTAGTTATTATCATGTGAAACACAGATGCTGTTGCACCTGAACTCCTTTAATTCTCTGAAGTGTTTTCTATCATTGATCACATATGATGCCCATGGATAAGTGTAGCATCCATGAAGTTTGCTAACATGCAGTTGTTGACTTTCTCTTGTAGAGTTCATTTTCCCTGAATAAAAGTCTGAAATGATGCAGACAAGCAAATTCACTTCAACAGCGTGTTTCTGATGTCCACAGATTCTGTGCCATCAGAGGACTGTAACTGAACAAAAGTCCCGCAGCTGACAGTTATTAGGCCTCCTCCAGCTGTGCCACTTCTAAGGACAGTATTTCTTGCCCATTCCTTGCCACCAAAAGGTGACAGCCTGTTCTCAAAGCAGGTGAGAGAAAACAGAAAGAATAATTTCAGGGACTGTGGAGTGGATTTTGTGCAAAACTTTGTCTGTTCAGTGCTGTTGTGGTGTGCCTTCAAAACATGAGGAATTTGAAGGCAAGAAAGTCAAATGGAAAACATTACCAACCTATTTAATGACCAGCTTAGGTTCTGAAAATCTGTCATCAGATTGTGGCTGCTTTTGCCCATTACTGGTGTGGTGTAGATTAAACCAGCTGAATCAGAGAAAAGAGAATAGGATCTGTAGGCCTCATCATCAGCTTTCTTAATGCAACAAGTTTTCTATGGCAGAAATCATATGCTTTTTTAACAGCTTGGGATTCTAGACAGAAGCTGATGTGGCAATAAGCCAATTATATTCTATGTTTACAGTTAGTCATAACAGCCTAAACAGCACATAAATCTTAGATGGTCAGAAGTTTCTTACATTTCTCTTCATTGTGGATTGCTATTTACTGATGTAACTGAAAAAGCATCTTTGTATAATGCTAGAAGTATGGTAATCATTCTTTCGTTAAACTGCAAGCTCCAATGTAGTTAAACCATAGGACTCAAGAAATGTTACTAAAATTTTGTGCTTCAACAACGTGTGAAGCGGCAGCTTGGAGTCTGAACTATGCAAGAGTTTCTGTATAGCTGGCTCATTGTGACCTAACTTATGTATGATGTCTGACTGAGTATGCATAATTCTTAATGCTAATAACCACTTCTTTCTTTGCTCTTCATTCATGGTTGAATTCTACTGTTTTCTCTAGGGCAGAAGAAACCTTTTTCTTTTCCCAGAACACAGGAATAGGTAAAATATTAATTCAGTGCCTGACTCCTCTGCTCGACTGAAGTGTACATCAGTTCACTGCAGTTAGAAAGGTATATAGTCTGGCAGCTTGAAACTGTAGTGCTTTCCTAGGGACCCTCAGGAACAAAGTGTGTTTTTCAATGATGTCCATTAGAAAGGTGAGTGTTCAGATCTATACTTCATTTCATTTTTACACCTCAAATCTGGAGACACAGTTCTGTGATTATGCTTTTCACTTGAATAAGGAAACCCAGAAATATTTGAATAAGCTAAATAATAAAATCTCTGTATTTTACGGTCTTAATACTGAAGACTTGCTTTTGATAAGTAGCATTTATTTTCATGCACAACCCATAAATAAATAACAACAACAGCAACAACAGCAACAACTATAATAATAATAATAATAATAATAAATGCTTACAAGTCTACCTCTACAAGTAGGTCACAAGTTCAATGCCTCCTAATATTCCTTGAAAAGAGAGATACTTTGGACATTTATTTTCAGATCTTTACAACACCCCCCTCTTTTCTCTCCCTCTCCTTCCTTAAACTTCAAGAAATAAGGAACAATGGTACATAACTCTCTTCCCATCCTTCACACTGACTGAAATAAAGTCTATTGTGATCTTGTCTTTCCCTCAAATCAGAGATAATAAAGATAATAATGCAACTCTTTTTTTTCTCTTTTCTTTTCTTTTTTTTTCTTTTTATACTGCAATCCATCTAGCTTTGAGAAATTGTGCTGAATTGTAATTGACACTTGTAACTTAATGTTCGCATAGATAATGACCAGGGTTGGTAAATATTTCCTGCCCTCTGGGCAATACATCCAAATCTTCTGGCCACTAAACACTTAATTTACACCTTCAGGAAGTTAGAAGAAAAGTAATTTGTACAGGAAAGTGGAAGTGGCTTTTCTCTCTCCTTTGCATAATATCAGGCCTGAAGCTGAAACTCAGGGAACGAAACAGTACCTGGTGCAGTAGCGTGTGTTGACTCTCTTTGTCCCAGGAAGGAGCACATGGTCTCCAGCCTTGCTGTTAATCTGGTGGTCTATTCCTCTGCATGCAAGCTCATGAGCTGTACTTACCCATGCAGTGCAAATTGGCTACTCTTCTTGATATATTCCATTTGGGTAGAAACTTCGTTATCCACTGAAGATGTGAAATTGCATATCTCAAGAGAATGCAGTTTTGCATTCATATCTCAGCTGAGCTGATAGTGATTGCAGGTTATAAAGTGTAAGTAACACAAAAATATCTGGGTGTCGTTAAGAAATACGGAACAAAGAAACACTATTCTACTGTCATACTCAGTTTTCAGAGGGTAACAGAATATTTAGCTAAATTAAAGCACTTGTTCCTTCCCTTGATGGATATAAGAACTTTTGCTCTGCCACCAGTTGGTGACCAGCTGATGTCCTGGTGCGTGAAGATTGATTGCTTTTAGTTCTGTGCAATGTTGAGTCTTACAAAAGGTTAATCTTATTTTAGGTTTAGATTGGAATCTCTGCTAAATATTATGTGGATATGAGTTCCTTAGATTAATTCTCTCTTACATGAGTAACAATGCCAGTTTTAAAAGTGTTGCTTTAAATCTCAGGCTAACATCCAGCACCTGTTATATAGAAATAAGTATACTAGAACACCTGGTTTCATTACATCTCTTTTCTGTTTTCTGTTTCCTGGTCTAAATTATCCTAAATTCTTAATCTCTACTTCCAGAGAATAAACAGCCCACTCAATTGCCCCTACCTGGTCATTGCTGTTCTCCTACAGATCTTTAATATTCACATAGTTTTTGGTCTTCCAATAATGATGTGACCAAAACTGAAAACAGTATCCAAGGCAAAATGGATACCTGCTGGTCTGGACAAGGGACTGAGTCTCAAAAGCGGCCAGCTGGCTGAATATCTTAAGGGGACTAAATCCCATTGACCTAAGTGTTTTCTTTCTGAAGTAGAGACTCACAGACTATTACGATAACATGAAAAGACACTGCAATATTTTAAAATGGGGAAAAAAATATTCCTGCTGGACTGAAACTCAAAGGCATTTTTCCCTCCCGTCCCCATTCCTCCCCGCATGAAGTTTGAGTAGTATGATTTTTGTGTATGGGGACTCCAGGGATTTGGAAGTAACAGAATTCATTGCCACAAGCAGTGGGATAGTTACAAGTTTGCAAAGCTTCTGGTCTGTCTGTCACTTCTTTGAAGATTTCAGGCTAACTGAATCTGTACTGGAAGAGATGCTATTATATCGGTAGTACCTGAAGGCTTTGATAAAGCATCATGGACTCATTATACTAGGAATCCACTCACATCTATGGAGGGAACAAAAAAGTCATTTCCATACAGAAATTACAAAGGAAGTATAAAATGAGACAGAAGAAGAAGAAGAAAAAAAAAAAGCAGATTCAGTAATCTATCTTGCCTGCTCCGTGTGTTAATAGCACATAGCATCAATTCATCTTTTTGTTTGGGATTGCCTTATTCCCTTCCATGGTTCCCAAAAGGAATTCATCAGAGAGCTAACATGGGCTATTAAGATACAGAGACTCTCATGTGAGCTCTCCACACGCATCTGAATCATCCCAGATCTCTGGTGGTTGTAGCGCATTGTATATGACAAATAACTCTATGTTAACTGGGACCTACTAAGTCTGATAAATTAGATGTGTTTAATACGCTTGCCTTAGGGAATATATAAAAGATAATGTGGTTTTAGTATTTTTGAAAATAATTCCCAGTTCTCAAAACACTGACAGAACAATTTTCTCTAGGTTTTCTGGCAACTGGATGTTTTTTCACATGGCTCTACTTGCAGAGATCTTGAATGGGAACAAGAAAGCACAGATTTATACTGCAGCAATTATGTGATGCCAGTAAGCTATAATCTTCCCAGAAGAAGAGCAGATGAGAAATAAGCATTTGAATGCAGTCTACCTGATTTTTTCCTGCTAAACACCTTGTTGGCATGCACAGACAATTGCTGGGGGGGGGGGGGGGGGGGGGGGGGGGGGGCGTGGGGGGGGGGGGGGGGAAGAAAGAAAGAAAGAAGCAACTAAAAAACCACAATAAACCAGAATTTACTCTTAAAGGCCTCACAGCCCTATCAATATGCATAACCAGCTCACCATACACCAGAAGGGCTTCTGGCACTGCATGTATTCTCTATTTGGTAGTTCCAGGAAGAACCGTTTTGACCAAGACTACTTGATAGCTTTCATTACAATCTCCCTAGAAATGGAAGAGTATCCTTAAGTCCACTAGAGTGTATGAGATCACTCAATCAATCTGGGCTTGCCTTTTTGTGTTGAGATTTAGTTCTATAGATTTAGATCTGTTGTTATTTTAGCCACTATCCTTAGATTTTTTTAGGCATTCAGAGATACTTACCCTCTTCTCTCCAAATGTTTGATGGTGTGTCTTTAGAGAAAATGACTGAAATTAAATAGCTGTTGTAAGCAAACCTGAAAATATTTCCTAAATCTTCTTAAAGACAATCCCTCCTTCTACCTTTTTTAAAATAAAATATCTCTGATGTGTGTCTTATTTATTTTTTCTCTTTTTTCTTTATTTTCATTTTTCTTGGAAGAAAAAATGACAAGTGGCAGTTAAAATGATTATATTAATTGTTTCTAACAATGGCTAATGACTGAGTGGAGGCTTGTAACTAACTGAAAAGTTATTTCTTCAAGAAATCCAGCTAAAAGCAAAAGGATCATTTTAAACCCAAGCTTCAAGACTTGATATTTCAGTAGAATTTTAGTAAGCCTTAAATGATCTGTGGATTGTATATAACCCCTTTTCAGTATTTCACTTTCCTTCAGCTTTTCTTCTCTTCCAGAAATTGTTATCATTCAGTGCCAGCCTAGTGTTCTCCCACTACAAGTTAAGTTATAATAACTTCTAGAAGTAGATGTAAATCAGTGAAACCATAGTTATGGACTGGTTTTTGCTATGTTTTTTGCTCTAAGTGCCATGTTATCATTTTTGATACTCCGTATCGATGGGGTTTTTAATATTTATACTTTTGGCTTGTTTGGTTTTTTTATTTTATTTCATTTTATTTTGTAGTCTATAATAACAAAAGTAATTGAACCTCAGGACTCTTTTGTTGTCTTCCAAGTGTCTTTCTGAAGTCACTTGGAGAAAGTTCAGTGTCTTAAGTAATGCCAGACAACAGCTCAAGTTCAAAAACACAAAGAAAGTAGATTTTCCAGTGCAATTTTGCAAGCTTAATCTTAAAAGTTTTTTTCAATAGTTTCAGTCCATCCTTTACTTTAATTCAAAGATGATTACTAATATATCGACAGACTGCAAAATCACAGTCTCCTAGTAAATGTAAAAACATTCTGTACAGTACTGCACTCCTGGTATGTTGGAATTAGCTGCAGGCAGCTTTTCTCCAAAGTAGACTTCATAAATTACCAAAATACTTACATGGAAAACAACTCTGTTGTGCTATTAGGAAGAGATGGGGACCTAAACTTGATGAATGTGTTACCGTGACATGAACATATCAAGTGTTTGACTTAGCATGCCCTTTATTTGAGGTAATGTGACAGGTACCCTGTCAAATAGTAGGTGGCTAGTATGAAAAATATCTTCAGATGGAAACATTTCTCAGATTTTAACATATCTCCAAGATCTCCTTCAACATATTCAATTTCATGGGCTAAGCCTTGCATATTTCCTTCAGCCAGATACAATTGACAAAAGGCTTCAGGGGAGAGAAAGGCAGTGGGCAGTGGTACCATGCTATAAATGTACAAGACTGAGGCTGTGAAGCAAGAAGAAAAGTAGAAAGTGAAACCCATAGTCATGTCTAAACTGTGACATGCCCGCCTAAGATGCTAGTAGCCCAGCTCTCCTGTCTTTCACACTGATATGAAATATAAGTGACTGCATGTAAGGGACGACTCGTAATTTCCTCTTTGAGTGTTTGAGCCATGGGATGGTGTCAGGGACCACTCATAATTCCTCCTAAACTAAGCAGCCTGAAGAAACTTTTAAAGTCTCAAACACTCACAGTACCAGGCCTTCTGCTCAAGGAACTAAGGCTAACACCTGCTTATCTCTTGTGAAAAAGAAAAGTTGTGCCTGAAGGACCAGTTTTAAAGAAACAGAACAGTCCTGTTTTCTCTCCCATGAAGGATGAGCTGTTTCTCCGAAGAAGACACTCTGCCCAGTGTTGACCCTTGCCTCATTATCCGTGACATGCATATTAGAGTTCACACCCCTGTATATGCTAATGAAGATTATTGAGATCATGCTAAACATATATGACTATAGCTCTCATCTCCCCACCCAAACCATGCTGCACGTCACCTGGCGGGGGGGGGGGGGGGGGGGAGAAACTTGAGACGAAACTGCTCCTAGCAGCGGGCAAACATAAAGGGGAGAAGACTTTCCCTGAAAAAGGGAGAGAAGACAATTTATGACCTGGGAAGATTTTTCCCTGAAGAGACCCTGAAGAGTGCTTCTACGACCCGCGCTGACCGGAGTAGCACTGGAATCAGGACTGGTGATCTCTCTCTCTCTCTCTCTCTCTCTCATTCTGCCTCTCCCTCTCAATCTCTCCTTTATTGTCTCCTTCTCTATCCTTTTGCTTCTTTCCTTTCTCTTTTTTTCTTTCTTTTCTCTTTCCTTTCAAAGAAGTAACGTGAGGCATACCATACTGCTTGCTATAATTCATTGTATATCTGTTATTAAGTACCACTTGCCATAGTTTGTTGTATATCTGTTGCTAATTAACACAATGCATACCTTAGTACTTGCCATAATTTGTTATATACCTAACTAATTATCGTGGACCTAGTTAAAACCTGGTTACTAACCTAATAAATGTTTGTGTATGGACCTTGAGATTTGTATCACCTTAGTCACCTTAGTTGTCATTCTTTTTGAATGACAATAAGCAAATTTCCACTTGGAACTTTTTCCACTGTGGAGACAGGAATCTAGTTAACCATCTCAGTACATGCAGGTAACTGTGAAAGCACATGAGAGTGTAGTCATTAACAGTATGACTAGTATTAGTGGAGCATGACAAAATGCAGCCTATTTCCAGGAGAATGTAACTGTCTAAAAGATTGAATTTCACTAGATCCCTCAATTTTCAAAAAAAAACACGAACCCAAAAGCCTATAAGAAAAAAATCAGATCTTGGAATTCAAGTATGAATGCCTATTTCTTTAAAGTATTCAGACTGTTTAAATAAAGTTACTAACCCTTTGCAGGAAAAGTCAAACATGACTTTTAATTGCCCTATCAAGATATCTTGCACTCATCATGCCAACTGAATTTTGTGACAAAGCTCTTTCGTCTCAAGACTGCTTTGCTATATTTTAAAATTTGTCCTTTTAAACATTCTGTTTTATTTTTCTAACAACTCCAGAAGATTTGGAATAAGGTGAGGAAAAAGATCATGTTCACTAGACACATTTATTTTTGTATGTGACGGAGCTACATTTATTTAGAGAGCATGGCCCAGCCACTTGACCTCTCACAGATAGACCTCGAGCTTTATGAGCCAAAAAGAACAATTAACAACTCAATTGTCTATAATAAATTAGCAACAAATTGAATTGTTATAATATGCATTTATATTACAGTCAATATTTCCAACTGCTGTGTTCCAGCTAAAGTTCTGCAATATTTACAGTATAGTCCTTTATGCCAAAGGCACTACTCAACTCTAACATGCAGAGCAGGCAATGAGAGGAAAAATACAATAAAAAATAAAATTCATAAAAATAAAAATAGAAAGTTTCAGGGTAATAGTCATAATAGGCTAGTACTGCATATGATGAAACACATTATCTGCGCCCTTGGAATATATCACAGCTATGCAAGACATTAATAACCTCGTGCACACTTCCTTATGATATACAATGCATCAAATAAATCAAAATGATTTTTCTGTGATAAAGCCAGCTATATTATACCTAGAGGTAGTCAATTAAGCAATAAGACATGACACTGGGTATATTGCACTAATTCATCTTGAGCTCAGTCATGAAAGGTGTTGAGTTATCTCTCTCGAGCTTTCCCCCACCCACTCCCAGGACTTTAAGTGGAAGTTGAAGCTACTCAGCACCTCACAGGATTAAGCCCCCAATAATTTGCATTTTTTTGCTGATGTACTCTTAGAGAATTTTTCCATGTACTTAGTTATCAGCTTCCATTCAGTGCCTGGGTTTGAGTGCAAAATTATTAATTGCCTTCAAAGCATTAATTGCCAGAGCAGAGGGTGCTGTGGTCCGCATTATCTGGGGCAAGATGAAAGGTGTGGGGTCCATCTTGCATGCCCATGTGAAGCACAGGAAGGGCCTGGCCAAGCTCTGTGCTGTCGACTTCGCTGAGAGACACAGGTACTTCAAGGGCATTGTCAAGGCAGGGGTAGCCCTGCACAGCAGAGCTGCTGGGGGTGCACAGCAGGTGCCCATCCCCAGGGGCTCTGGGCCCCATGGCGGGGGCTGTCCATGGTGGGAAGGGCCTTCAGTGGCCTTATCCTGGAGTGCTGAGGGTCCTGAGGCACACGTCCCTCCACACCTCGCTTGTGTAAGGGGTCTGAAATCCTGTTCACAGCTGCTTGGCTGTTCCTTGTTCAGGCTTCTCATGTTTCATTAAATAAGTCATGTTCCTTAAACAAGGCACGTTCCAGGCTGAGAAAGCTGGGGTTGTTCAGCCTGGAAAAGAGAAGGCTCCAGGAAGACCTTATTGTGGCCTTTCAGTACTTAAAGAGGGCTTATAAGAAATAAGGGGACAGACTTTTCAACAGGGCCTGTTGCAATAGGAAAAGGGATACTGGTTTTAAACTAACAGAGAGTAGATTTAAATGAGATACAAGGAAGAATTTTTTTATAATGAGGGTGATGAAACACTAGAACAGTTTACCTAAAGAAGTTGTGGATGCCTCATCCCTGGAATCATTCAAGGTCAGGTTTGATGGGGCTCTGAGCAACCTCATCTAGTTGAAGATGTCCCTGCTCATTGCAGAGGGGTTGTACTAGGTGACCTTTAAAGGTCCCTTCCAACAGAAACTATTCTATGATGCTATATTTGGCTTGAGTTAGAACTATATATTTTACAAGAATAAATAAAGTTTAAAATATGAGATAAGTATACTTATCTGCTTGCTTATAGCTACTGAAATACTTACAGTTCCAAGGTAAGGGTGTAAAGATAAATAAAAGCAGGATAAGTATGTATGAGACTGTTTACCTCTTTTTCTAAATAATCTATTTTCCTGATTTTTACTGATACATATGTATGTACATGATATGACTGGTGATATATATGGCTTACCTTGCTTTAAAGCTAGTGTGAAACTAGATCAATTTACCAGAAAGGCCTGTTTTAATAGCTAAAAGGCTGGAAAGGACCATGAGAATTTGTCTGCAGGAAGAGATGTACTAGTGGTCTGAACATAAGGTGGCTGCACAGCTATCCCTTCATCATTTAAGAAAACTGTGGCTATAGACTATGAAGTTCCTTTTCTCTCTCTTTCCTCATTGTAAATGGGAGGTCCACATATTTCTGTTTGGAGCTGGTTCTCAAGTCCCTTTAAGTCCTATGTTGTGTGATTCTGCACCTGCTAATGTAGTTTATACCATCTGCTAACAAAGCTGAACCTCACATAACTGAGCTCCCTCGCCATAGTATGGATGGTGGTGGAAAAAACTTTGTGGAAGGAATGAAGTTTTCCCCAAATCCCTAAATATCATTTGTCTATTCAAGCAGCTGCAAAAGCTTCAATTCCTCCTCACTGTTGATAACCTTTTCTACAAATGGCATAACAAATCAGACTGGAGAAATCTTATGTCAGGGATCAGAACACTACAGAAGGTATTTCTTGCTATTGTATTCTGTATACTTTAAAGATAACATTCTCATTATCAGACTAAGAGAAGCTAACAAGTGGTTAACCACAAAGAAGGCATAGAGCTAGGGAGGAATCCTTATTTAGGAAAATGACTATATGTTTACTTTAAATTGTGTGCTTAAGTGCCCTTAAATATCTAAAGGAAGATTACTGTGAGTGAAAAAGTAAACATGCCACCTGTAGGTTATATAACAATATGTATTCTCACAACTCATTTTAAGAGAAGACACCAAAAAGGTGATATACATCTCATAATGCAAACCCAGAGAAGGCTGACAATTCAACTCAATCATCTGCATTTATTCCATACTAAATTAAAATAGTTACATACATATTGAGCCTCTGAGACAATCACTGTGAAAATAAGTGTGGATAAAGAAATTGGATTCCCATGTACAGGAATGTTCAGGCCTTCTTAAGGGAGTCTAGAAGTCTAAAGAACCTGACCTATCATTCCAATTTTCACTTTTCTTCATGGAATAAATTAAAAATGTTGTAAAGAAGTGTTTGGATATTTCCTCCAAAGATGCCGTGAAAAATCCTATCATCAGTATCCCATGAGTATTGTTATGCTGAGTTTATGAAGCCAATTAAAATAAATCCAGTTGGAAAAAAAAAAAAAACAAAACAACATTACAGAACTCTGGAGTAAATTTGCCAAAATTATAATGAATTTGCATATTGTCAAGACATGCCTCATGATACCACAACAGATAGTGTTAATTACCAGATCTAACACTTATTTGGTAAGCAGAACTCCTCTGTTTCAACCATTCAAATATTCCTCATTGATGCCAGAAGGAAATACAGCCCAGGTCCCCATGCTACCTAAATTTCTGCAGCAAGTGAGGATAGGCAGTATAAAAAGAGAATTGCAAGTTGATTAGGCAATGCTACCTTTACATCTCATAGATCAAATAGCTGTAAGAAAGAGCTGCAGGCCATGCTACTACTGCTATTTTGCTTCTCTCCAGGTCCTGTAAGATCTTATTTTCTTTTAATGCTCTACTGTACTGATAAAAAAACCAAATCTCTTGTCACTGTCCTTTTTACACAAAAATAAGGAATTTCTAGTGCCACCTATTGGTACAATATGAAAACATCTAACAAGCAAATTGGCTCACCACATGTAGGATAGAAAGTGGAAAATATGACCCGCTGAGTATCAGAGGAGATAATAATGTGTTCACTATGATTTTTTTTGAAATTTTTCCTCATTTTTTGAAAACAAGTGTTTTAAATATTTATAAGAGGAAACCCAGCTCCGATCCAGTCAGTGCTTAGCAGGAACATAAATCCTCTCCTGCTTCATAAGACAATTAAGGAATAAAACAGGAGTTCAAAATCAAGTCCATTCATAAATTCAGTTGAATTAGGCTAATACAGAACCAGCATAGTTGTTGATAAGAAGGGTGAGAGTAGGAGGAAAACTGAGGAATTACCAATGCAGAATAATCAATAGCAAAAGAATGAAAAGTAGTAAGTTGTTACATACAGCTCAGTATCTACTTTTTTTTGCTGTGGGATGCTCCCCTGACTACAGCAAGAGTAGCCAACAAAATTCAACAGTTGCAGAAATTAAGTAATCGTTAGTATCTTGCAAGGGTTTCATCACTCAAAACCACTGCTGTCTAGCCTTTAAGATTCTAGTCATAACAGCTATTTCTTTTTCCTTTACAGTCAAAGCAAACACAATGCCTTCTGAGGGCAATTCATCTCACCAGTCACAAACACCTTATCTGTGGATGGAAGGAATTACCTTCTTGAGATAACTATCTTTCTCCATTGACCACAGAAGAAGACTAGATTACTAGCTTGGACGAGACATGTAACTTTGAGATAGCTAATGGTAGATGAATCCTACTGCTGAGATGCAGGTACAAGATTTGAAAAAAAACAAACAAACAAAAAAATAACCCCACAAACAAACCAGTATACCTTTACTAAATAAGTTTTTAAAATATATGCCTGGGTTAAGGAATGGGAACACCTCTAACAAAGTCAATCGAATTGCTCATTAAAGACATTGGAAAGGAAAAGGAAATATTATTGACAGCAAGTATCAAATTGTTTTCATTTAACAAAGTTCAAATTGGACTCATTTTCATTTTCCCGAAAGCATTCATGACACGTTAATCAATGTTTCTATAAACAGTTATTAAAATATTTACTAAAGTATTTTCTTAGTAAAAAAACCCAACAATTTCATCAACCATTTAAACAAACCTTTGTTTACTTTGATTTCTACAAATATTGATTAAATTTTGAGGTAAAAATCACTATAAACAACATATCTGAAAGAAATCCATGCTTGCACAGGATATTTTTGTTTGGAACTGAAGCCAGATTTTAATGGAGGAAATTTTCATATGAAACACTTGGGTCATCTCTACTACTTATACTCTTGAAACTCCACTCTAGTAAATAATTTTATTGAATCAGGATCTGAACCTAAAGTTCTTTGTAGGAATACACATCTGGAAAAAAGCCCAATGGTAAAGCCAATTAATAAGTAGTTCATCCACTTGACATAGGAAGGACAAATGGAATTCGCACAGTATGTTAGGAGTTTAGATTCATTTTGTCACTCTACTATTGATAAACCAGTTTTGTCCTTTGATCCACATTGAGGTTTACCTGGTCACCTGCTCCTGAAATACAATGATTCTTTTCGTTATTTAAAATATCAGTGTCAGAAAAAGAGCAAATGAAAAAGCATTACCAGAAGAAGAAAATTTATAACAGAGGACATGAATTAAGAGAAACCCCCAGGATGAAGGTGGAGAATGCAGGCCAGAAAGTCAAAGTGGAAAAGTAGAGAACAAGAACCAGACTGGTAGAAAGAAGGAGGACTGGAGAATAACAGCCTGTTTTCTCTCCTGCTAAAGTCAGTGGGGAAAGTCCTATTGACTTAAAAAGGAAAAGATCAGACCATCTTTACAGCATGTGTTTATTCTGCTGTCGAGTTGGTATTCATGCTTCTATTTAAGTCTAAGTCCATAATGTAGTGCTCCCTTCGTTTTATCTAATGTCTCCTTCTCCTTTGCATTCCTCTGTGCTTTTTTTTTTTTTTTCTCCTCATGGATACTAGCTATGCTGAATTCAGTTACACTGGTGCTTGTATATTTGATTAAAAGATAGTTGTCTGAGTTATTTGAAGTTGTGCTAGGAGAAAGACTTCATCGTTCAAGGGTTATTATTACTCTGTCTCACGCTCTATTTCTCTCTTTCTCTCCTAAGGTACTGCAGTGCCTATAATGAAGTGAATCCAAATGACTACTTTGAGACTGGCAAAGAACCTGACATGCACACAAAATATTCTTTTAACATTGGTCTGAACTAATCATCCAAAGGGATTTTCTATTTCATTTATGGGATTTGATTCTCCCATGTGTTTTTCTACTAATGTGATTGTACTGATGCAAAATCAGAAGCACTGGTAAAAAGGCTGGCATGCTTTCAGCCTTCAGGACTGCATAAAAAAATTCTGGAGAGTGTGAACTACCCTTTGGGTAGTAATGGGGGACAGTCTGATGGAGAAATAGCAACATGGAAGGCGTTAGGCCTGTAGGGCAGATTCCCTCTCCTGTCCCTTTTTTCACTATACAAATGCAAGAGGGTGTGGGCTTCCCTCAGTGGAGGTAAAGGAGGTGCAGCTGTGTGGCTGCTTGGCTCCTGTTTCTGTTCCCCTTGTACCGATTCAACTGTCACAAGGAACAGGTAGGTTAAAGCCTCTGCCACAAAGTACTAAATCAGATGATGGTATTTTGGCAGTAAAAGAAAGCTTAGGGATAAATTCACACAATTTAAAGTTTTAATATAAACTGTGAAACTTAGCGTGACATTTAAGGTTTTCCTCTTTATTGTTTTTTTTTAACAAATCCCCCAAAGACTGAAGCTAGCAGGGAAGCCTGAGCAGTGCTATCAGCAGATCCTAACAATATTTCTTCCAGAATGAGCTATGCTTTTTCCTGCTATGTTGTGATCAGTATTTTCTCCAACCTCCAGCACTTGTTGCTCAGTCTTTCCATCAGCCTTCCTCATTCTGCTCCCTTAGCATTTTTTTTTCCTTTTTTTTTAACTTATTTTGTCCTCTCCCTGTCTCTTTAAAAGCATTTACAGTTAAATCCTTTCAAAAAGCATTTCCAGCAAATCAAGAAAGTAACATGATGTTGTTTCCAGCGAACTTAGCTCTCTTCTTGTATGTTTTGACTTTTCTCCCCCCTCCCTGCAATCATTTGGTTGGTAAGCTTCAGGGCTGGAAGGATGACAGTGCTTCTGTATTGGATCACAAACATGGACTTGGGCACATTTTTGAAACCAAACTGTGACTATTGCCTATATCTGAGAAAAGGCTTTTCAGCTCTCTTGTACCTGTGGTTTTGAGTGTGTAACTGTAACATGTATAAGCTTAAGGTAAGGAATGATAGGAGTGGTACAACCTGCAGCTCGGGATGTGCTAGAACCATCAGCTTAAGCCACCTCCATTGCACAAGCAGCAGTGGACACCAGAGGACATTGGCCTTCTTAGCAAAAGTGCAGAATAACAGAACCACAGAGCTCGGCGCAGGATGATTGGGACCTATCCTGAAAGGATACAAATGTTGATTAATCTCTTCATGCCCACTGAAAGAAGATGCAGTAAGCAATAATAATGTAAGGCTAATCGTCACCATGGTGGACAGTTCTAAACTGTTCAAATCACGTTTTTTTTTTTCCAACTGAAGATGTAATATAGGATATAAGCATAATCCTACTGGAAAGCTGAGCACAGGGCTATCCACATCTAAGTTCTCCACAAAATTTAAAATAATTGAACAAAAAGATGTTGAATTTCATCTGCTTTTCAATGTGTTCTAAAGCTAGGGTTTCTGACCATGTGCCCTGTCCCTCCGTTGTGCTGACACATCGTGCACAGGCAAAGTAGACTACTCTAGATAATTAGAAGGAAACTATTAAGATAAATTTGCACGCTTTTGAAGGTATGCATATGGAAATGTAAGCCACAGTATAAGCTATAAGGAGGACATTGGTTAGTAGTGTCTTCACATTGTTATAAATGGGTCTGTCTACCTGAGGCATCAGGGGAAATTCACATCTCAGGAGTTTAAACAGTTTTTGTATTGTTGCAATAGTTAAAGAGCATTGACACAAGAAAAGTTCTCACTATGAACAACCCACTTAGGACACATAGACTAAGAATACTTTGCTTCTAATTTAAAAGCAAAGAAGAATTTTCCTTCACTCCTTTCTTTACCTTGCACAAGCATAACAGTTCATTCTGTGGGCTTTTTACTAGGCAAAATACAGTTCAAAACGTTCCAGAAAAACTCTAACAATGGAGATGTCTTCTGAGGGGACCACATTTCATTTTTGCAGTCAATGCCTATTCTGAGTACAGAGGCCTAGATGTGGATCACCTTACCGAGGTTAGAATTATAGCCAATTATTTTGCAATGCTGCAGTTCACTTCCAGATTGTCTTTCCATCGTAAGCTCTAGGATAATACACATGGCAGGTGTAGTTCTAAAACTGGGTAAAGTCTACATCTCTGTTCACACATACTAAGTGAAGAAGGAAAATTAGCGTGCTTTCAAATAGTGTTCAACACTTTTCAAACCTTCAAATAGTTTTCCTGATGAATGCTGAGTTCAACTGATTTTATATACATCAGCATTTTGGTGGCACCCTACCTTTCCCCTCTATAAATAGACACACTCTACTACACAAACTATCAGCCTATAAAATTACAAACTATCCTTTTTTTTTTTTTTTTTAAATTTGTGTTTCAAAAACATCAAAAGAAAAAAATCCTGTGGGAAAATTATGCCCTGTTCCATAACTCCTTTTGTCACTAAATAGAACCTTAAACCTCTTCAATGCCTTTATAAGGAGCTTTGCTTCTGAGATGCATTAACCCACCCACTTCCTCTCCATATCCTATTGTCATCCCCTTTGAGGTTTATTTCCCTGTTTGTCCTTTTCAAATGCTAGCATTTGTAAAAAGAGTCTTTAAAAGACATTGTGCTCAAGCCTTGATGGCAAAGGGTCTTCTCATCGATAAAACTGCCCACGCTTCTTTCACTCTTTTTGAAAAGGAATCTAAAAAATAACAAATATTAAGCTTCTAGAATGGACTTTGTTTTAAAGCAGCTCCTTTGTTTCCCTCCAGCTGTTTAAAAAAAAGGGTGTTTTCCAGGAAAGTTGACAGGAATTGTGCCTTTAAAATAGGTGGCAGGAGAAGTTGGCCTAGACCGGTTTGTACAGATCAAGGATATATAGTATAACCATATTGGCCAAGACAGGTCTATGCAAAACTTCATGGGAAGCAATATGAAAATATTGATTTTTTTTTTTTTTTTTTTTTTTTACAGTGCCTATATAGTATTTGCCCATTTCTTTACTGTGTGTAAAAGCCTGCAAACTTCAGTGTATATGCTTGCAGGAGCCAGGTCAAGTATTTCATAGGCTGGATTTGCAGTTCAGGTAAAACAGTGTAAATCAAGACTAATTCCATTACAGGTAATTAAGTTAGTATACCAGTATAAGCCCGGAAGAAGTGTGTGAAGATTGAAACCCTGTAATTACATTTGTTTCCAGAGCAGATAGAGCGTCATCGATATTTAAAAGGACATTGTTCAATAAATTAGTAGCAAATGAAACACGGCAAAGAAAAGATTACAAGAGATCATCTATGTAGACTTGTTTTAATAATACTTTTTTAAATTTATTTAAACTTTGCCTTAAAAATATGGAAGCTCAAAACCACTAAGAACTAGTACAATCTGATACTGACAGATCCCCAGTTAAACAAAAAATGAAGCCAAGAGAATTCATACAGGTAAATAAATGAGTGAAAAATAAATGAATGAAAATCTAAAGATTTTTAACTTTATTTGGTGTTTGTTTGTTTGTTTGTTTGTTTGTTTTAATCTTTATATATTATTAATATTCAAAAAATTCACAGAATCACAGAATTGTACGGGTTGGAAGGGACCTCTAAAGATCATCTAGTCCAACTCCCCTGCTAAAGCAGGTTCACCCAGAGCAGGTTGCACACGTACACTCTGTCCCCTCATCCAGGTCGTTGATTAATATGTTGAACAGGACTGGACCTAGTACTGACACCTGGGGAACACCACCTCTGCACCCCTGATGACAACCCTCTGAGCTCTGCCACTCAACCAGTTCTCAATCCACCTCGCTGTCCACTCATCTAACCCACACTTCCTAAGTTTACCTATGAGGATGTTATGGGAGACAGGGTCAGAAGCCTTGCTGAAGGAGAGGTAGACAACTTCCACTGCTCTCCCCTCATCTACCCATCCAGTCTTGCCATCACAGAAGGCTATCGGGTTGGTCAAGTGTGATTTCCCCTTGGTGAATCCATGTTAACTATTCCTGATAACCTTCTTTTCCTCCACATGCCTAGAGATGACATCCAGAATGAGCTGTTCTATCACTTTTCCAGGGATGGAGGTGAGGCTGAGTGGCCTGTAGTTTCCTGGGTCCTCCTTCTTGCCCTTCTTGTAGACTGGAGTTACGTTGACTTTCTCCAGTCCTCAGGCACTGCTCCTGTTCTCCATGGCCTTTCAAAGATGATGAAGAGTGGCTTAGGAATAATATCTGCCAGCTCCCTCAGCACTCATGGGTGTATCCCATCAAGGCCCATGGATTTGTGGGTGTCAGGTTTGCCTAAATGGTCTGTAACCTGATCCTTCTCAACCAAGGGAAAGTTTTCCTTTCTCCAGAATTTTTCTTTTACCTCCAGGGTCTGGAATTTCTGGGGGACGGCCTTAGCAGTAAAGACTGAAGCAAAGAAAGCATTCAGTAACTCTGCCTTCTCTGCATCTTCTGTCACCAGGGCACCCACCTTATTCACAGCAGTGGGTCCACATTTTCCCTAGTCTTCCTTTTGCTATTGATGTACTTAAAGAAGCTCTTCTTGTTGTCCTTGACATCCCTTGCCAGATTTAATTCCAAGTGGGCCTTAGCCTTCCTCGTTGCATCTCTGCCTACTCTGACAGCACTCTTACACTTCTCCCAAGTGGCCAGTCCCTTTTTCCACATTCTGTAAACTTCCTTCTTCCATTTGAGTTTTTCCAGAAATTCTTTTAACGAGGTAGTTTTGAAGTTTCAAATAGGATTTGTATGAACTTTAGGAGGGTTTATCAACATTTGTGGATTCTTTGTAAATTATCACCAGTGGATTTGAGCATCCAAGGTTAAAAATAAATGACTCAGGAAATAACCCTAAGCAGAGAGTAAATGATAAAATGATAAACTGCTAGTTAAGTGAGAAAGAGAATCAAGACTTTTTTTTTGTTTTTTTTGTTTTTTTTAATATAGAGAGTAACTTTTTTTCTTTGAATTATGAGATTAAAATAATTTATACTTAATATTTTTTCTACTTTAAATCTTTATTTATTTTGAATCTGATAGCAAGTTCACTAGTTCCCAACAACATGTTAACAAGGAAACAAATGGAATAACAAATTTATGAGATTTATCTCAAAATAATTAAATAATAAGAATTGCTTAACAATAATTTTACAAGGAATTACACCTTATTTCTGAAATATACTTCAACAAGGCTAGCCCAGTTTTTAATCCTAGTGTTTGGTAACCTTTGATCACTGATGGGTAAATAATTTGAAGCTTCCATTTTTAAAAGCCTTACTCCACTTAAATATTCCCTTGCTTTACATTTTTAGTAAGTAGTCATTAATGCAATTCTACATTACCCTTTTCAGTCCTTAGTTCACTATTTCTCATTCAGGTGGTTTAGATGACTGGTTCATATCTAATGATTTTGCTGTATGATAATAGACTTTAGATTTCATCCTTGTCAACTTCCAGATTAAGAGATAAAACTAAGGGAGAAACTTTTGGATTAAGGGATAAATTAAGGAATAGTTACCTGGGCAATGAAATCAGTAAGTTAGCAAAATATGTGGATTTACTAGATTTGGTTCTTTGACTTATTTCAAGACTAAAGGTGAATGGGTCAAAGGAAGGGAAATATTATCTTTGTGTTTTCTTAACCCCTGGATTTATTAGAAAGATAACCTGCCACTGGAGAAAATTTAAAGTAACATCATGACATTCTAATTTGCACCATCTGTTGATAATTGCCAATTCCCTAACATGTCAAATGTGAAAGGCTGAGAGGACAGAACAAAGATGGATATGTTTGGTGCATGCCAATCGGTTTTCTTTGTAACAGGGGAGATCTACATCAGCTGAAAAAGAGCTCAAAGTACTTTGGGAGCCATAACAGAAAAACCACCATGAGCTACTAATTTTTCACAAAACATAAAAGGGAGAGAGAGGCGTCTGTCTCTCTATACTTTGCAATAGCAGCCACAGAACACCTCTGTACTTTGCATTTTTCCTCAAGGATGATATTTAACAGAATACAGAATATGATAACAGAATATGTTGTTTCTCAGTCCTAAAGATATTTCCCTGAGTACAAAAGTTTAAAAGCTTTTGTGAAGAGTGTGTCTGGACAGCTAAGCATCTCTTCTTGTATCAGCGTAACTGGAATTGATGCTGTTATCTAAGTTGTTTGTAAGGCCTCCCTACTACCAATCACTGTTATTAAACAGCTGGAGCCAGATGAATCAGTCAGGTGAGTCAAAATAAGCACATTTTAAGTAAGAGAACAATATGAGGATCATTGTAAATTGTTATATTAATTCTCTCCATCGTTTTTCCTCCGACTGTGGACAAATGCTGAAGGGGGCTATAATTCCAGATATTACTTTCCCTCAGCTGGGGTGTACAGCCCAGTGAATGGACTAGCTCTCATGAGCACTTCCTAATGTTTCAAACAGAAATCACCTGGGTTAGTCTGGAGAGTTTAAATTAGAAGCACCCATATAATTCTTACCATAGGTACAGTTGAGGGCACAAGACCTCTGACTAGTGGGCACTGAGAAGCAGATTTGGGCCCTTCTACTTGTAAGAACAAGCATTAATCTTCTCTTTGTTCGGACTAATCCCATATTCTGAGCATCAGGAGCAGCTAGTATGATGGCTAATGCTAGTTTAAAAAAAGAAAAAAAGTTTCACTTTTGAAGAACATTTTTGCCAGCTAAAATTTTTGGCATTTTCTAACAGAACTCAAATTTAGTACTCTTTAACAGCCAGGATAGTTCTTCAATATACATGTGGCTTTTTTTAGTTGAGAAGAGATATATTAGACTTAAAAGGAAAGAAATATACAGAATCTGCATGCTTTAAAAAAAAAAAAAAAAAGAACTCTTTATATCTTTCTTATTCCCTGGTGTTTAAGTATGTATATATTTTCATTTCTATGTATGAACATGTATAAAGACTAACTATATCACAGAGAATTAGACTGATGATATAGACACAGAAATAAAATTAGACTCAGTTGCTAAAGTTTTTTTTATATTTCTGTATGATCAACACAATTTATAGAAAAAAGATCTGGACTGCTCTGTATCTGTGCAAGGAACTCTGGTTTAGAAAAGTTTCACAATTGAATATCATGTACATACAGTAAGAACTATGTAAACTGAAGAAAAATAATCATGTTAACAGCTTAAGAGAGTCTTGTACCAGGAAAGATATGAAATCCTTCCTCATATCTGAAGACAGGGAATGTGAAAACTACTGACAGCTGAAGGTGAAAGAAAAAAAATCTTTCTGTTTACTTACCCATGGTACAGTTTAAATTGTTTCAAGATGAAAGACTTTTTGTTGGAATTGAGCTGATTTAAATCTGTTTGCGCTGCTGCTGCTGCTCTTTCTATAGCATCTGTAATGTTAGCTTCTGCTCAGGTAACTGTTTTCTAATGGGCAATAGACCACCAGCTAATTCCAGAAAGGGCAAAGACAGATATTGTACAATCAATGTTCAGGTAGAGATTTATTGATTCTCAATTTTCTGATCCTGCCATTGACTAGAGCCACTACACAACATCTGCAGTCAGACCACCTTAATGGTGATAATCTCACAAATTAAACAGAGGTAGGTTTGTCCCATATTTAGAAAAAAGACTTTCAAGAAAATGTCATGATACTCTTCAAAATCCTATGAATTATTTTATACAGACACTCTTTCTTCTTAATATCTTCAGAAATCAGTCAGGACCAATTAAAATTAAGGCCTCACTAAGTCTGCGGTCCTAGTATAGATTTTGTCAATGTAGTCTGTTGCTTGTACCAAATACCAGCTGTTTTTCCTATTAAAAAAATAGGAAAACTTTGTTGGACTCCTCCACATCCCTTCTTTCTGAAAACAGCAGTGCCTACTTCACCAGCTAGTCACCAAATCAACTCGAAGCACTCATTTTTTAGCTGATTTTTGGTAAGTAGTTACAATATAGACTGACTGGTCATGGCATTAAAAAAGAATAACAACCAAACCACAGGTGATTATCTGTTGTTTATCTGTTGTTCCATTCACGTTATAAATAAAGATAAATGAAGAGTCTGTTACCAAGGTTCTCTCTTTTGAAAGGTCAACTACTGATAAACTACAGGAAGCAAACAGTGAAACCAACTACTCTATAGCATTCAGGAACTTCAATGGAAAGAGAATCTGGATTTTATTTAAACCAAAGGGGCAAAATTATCTGAATCCTATAACCCAAAGGAGCAGGAGAATGAATCTTTCAGTGCTCCAGAACTAACTGGGTAAATAAGTGATTCAAAGAAATATTGGAATGAGAAGAGATCAAATACCAACAGAAAGAATATATAGGAACAAATTAAAAAAAAAAAAAAAAAACAAAACTGAGAAACTGGGATGGATTATACTTCTGTACTTCCTATATATTGTTTGTGAGTCAAGCTGTAAGAAATTGCTTCAATCACACACACAAAAAGATTAAATATAGAAGAACAAGAAATAATATGCAATGATAATAGAAAGATATCTATTTAAATGAATACTTTCCTCAGTTTTCTATCAAACTGGTGATGCTGAACATGAAGACAAAGGTAAGGTAATGAGTGTGGGAACAGAGGTTCAAAAATGGAAATTACTGCAACTGAGGCAGATGCAAAATATAAAGATCTTAAAGTGTTCGAATCAGAGGAACCAAGTAATTTCTTTTCCAGAACTTGGAGCAAAATGTAACATAGAATTGCAGACTTCACAGTCAGAATTTGTAATATTTTTTTTATTTCCTGAGTTGTCTCATATTAATGGAGAATAGAAGATAAAATATGAAAAGGAGGGCAGAGTGACAACCCATTAGTCTGATAAATAATAATATGCAAGGCTTCTTCTGAAAGACATTTTGAAAGAAAGAATAAGATATTACCAGTCTAACCTGATAGAATTCATTGAAAAATAATTGATTTTCTAGACAGGGAAAGAGAACAGATCTAATCAATCTGATACCACACAGGAATTTTTACTTAAGAAGAGGAGAAAAAAGGGATTAATCCGGGAATTATAAAGTGGGGAAGAAGGGGTGGTCATAGAAGAAAAGAACAGGAAGGAACTCAGGTAGAGGGAGCCTACCACTGCAGTTCTGCAGTGACTGGTCTCTTGAGTGGTTTCATTAATATTTTCTGTAATAACCTTGAAAGAAATATGTTATTGAGTTAAATGAAATATATAACTTGTTAGGAAAATTAGGATATCACGCAGAAAGAATTGGATGACCCTGAGTAGTGGAAAAATAGGAACAAAATGAAATTCAATAATATGAAATATATGGTCATGCATTTAGGAATTAATAACAACATTTTTTTCAGTAAATCACGGATCCGTCACTTGGAAATGACCGAGGAAGAGAATCTGTCTCTACACATCATAGACAACTATGTGCCATCAAGATAGTATGACCATGAAAAAGACAAATGTGATCCTACAAAGTATCATTTGAAGCATTTTCAGAGGAGACAGGCAGGAATCAATGACTTCGTACAGGGCCAAGGTAAAATGTCATCAAAAATTACTGTATATATTTCTGATCACCTGGAGTCAAGAAAAGTTGCATTCAGGCTGGAATAGATTGGAGAAGGGCACTTAAGATCAGGAGAAAGCCTTCAAACAAGAAGAAACAAAATGTTTTTTTGGTAGTTTAGACATAAGAAAGAAGGCTAAGAAGGACTGAAATTATACAAGAGTGAAAATGAGAAAAAAAAATTAAAACTGTTTAAGTGATAATGTTGACACAGGATTAAAAAAAACAGCCAAGATCATTAGTCAGGTCATTAATATACGTAGGCATGAAAAGAGAGTGAGATTTCTGCCATAAGAACAAAGAGGTTTCTACAGGAAGAGTGATTACAAAAAAAAAATCTGACCTATTTTTAAAGTGGAACTTGTTTAATTTATTTAAAGTATTATGTGATATAGATACTTGTAGTATCAGGAGCTGAGCTACATTAAAAAATTAATTTCATCCTAGTTCTATGTTCCTAAGTATTTGCTGACTTACCAGTAAGATGGACTTATCACTGGCTAATGTAAAATTACAGACTTCAGTCCTTTGTCATCCTGCCAGAGGAAATCCTTAATCAACAACAGCAGTATTCATTGTACACAACTTCACATCGAATCATATTTAGCACATCAATTTTGCAGTGAAATTGTACGTCTTATGTTACTACATTTCCAATTTTTATTTTCTATCATTTTTCTGAGCCAAAGGTTTTTTTTGCCGTTTTGCTACTGCATTTTTCATTCACCTTCCAATTTTTAAAAGGTAGGTTTATAAGGTAGGTTAGTAACTGGCAAGATTGCAGGTGTGAAGAGTCTGTCACAACATACTGTTTCAGGACTTTCCAGGGACTTTAGTTAGAGCTGTGTATGTCCCATTGGGAAGGTAGGAACCATCTGTTTCTAATGGGATAAAGCTTCTGTTTCTAACCCTGCAGGGCTGCAAGATATTGAACTTACAGTATGTCTTACATTTAAAGGTAGAATGCATTTGGAAAGGAAGCTTGGGAGAAAGAAGGAAGCAATTCTCCGGTAGTTATTGCCTGAAATGACTGAACTTGAGAATGACAGAAATAATCCATGAAGAAATTATACAATGCAGGAGAGACTACAACATTGCATTAACTTTATTTATCACACTGCTCCAAAATTAGGACATAGTTACACTTATGACATGATTATCACTCACAGAGCTGATTAAACAGCCCATTCATTAGAAGAAAACTGATTTTAGACTTTGCCAGTTCATGAGCAATGTGCAAGAAAACATTCAGGGACCCAAGTATCTACAGGTAGTTAGATCATGAGGATAGAAAATATAAAGTGAACTTAGTAAAATTTTCCAAGGAAAAAGGTGAATGTGTAAAAACAGTAGGATCTCTACTAAATGCTATTTACCAGAGAATAAAATCAAGCAAGGCAAAGCAAAAAAGTAAAGCAAAGCAATGCAAAATGTTATTCCCTGCTACTGATGCTTCAGTATAACCTCAAGAGGAATCCAGACGCCTAATAAAGGTGATTAAGTACTTAATCTCCAAAAATGTAGGGAATTGGTTCTTGCAATGGGAAGCTACTCAGATAGCTAAATTCCCTGCACCCTCAGTAGTATGAGAAGGTGCTTCTGGAGGCTTGGACAGGGATATACTGTCTGTTTCACTTCAGACTGTGCTTCTGAGGGGAGAGGGGAGAGAGCTCTTACTGGCAGTACTCTACATACTGACAATATTCTATACGGGTAGTATATAGAATAGAGGTGTCTCCTTCCATCATGTCATGCTGAAATTAGTATTTAGCTCTTCTTACCTCTTCTCCCAAGAATTCAGGAACAAAGAGGAAACACGAATTGTCTTCATCATTTATGATCTGTCCCGCTCTCAACTGTCCTTGCCAAACTGCTGGCCACCCCTTCTACAGAAAGTCAGCAGTTAGGACAGCCTCAGGGGATGAAGGATACCAGACCCAGAGTAGGGACAAAAATTTCATTCTTATTCCTCTAAGCCATCTACTTCCTTTCTTACCAGATAAAAATTAGTCTTTCTTTCCTCTTGTCCTGTGACTTTTAACTGCCTGATGTGTACTTGACGTGTGCTTGATAAAGCTGAGTGTGGGAAAACTGCATGGGCCTGGTGGTTTGGGCACTCTGCCAGCTTGTAAGTGTTCAGTCCCCACTTATTGAGTAGCCTAGAACTTAGAACAGGGTTCTAACACTGATCTAGAACAGCCCTTTATAGAAAAATAAAAAAATAAATAAATCCCAATCAATAGCAGCATGCCAGAGTATGCTAATTATAGTCCTATAGTTCGTGTTTCTCAAGCTTCTCTAAAGATTTTCACAGAGTTCAAGTGTCTATTTGCACTGTCCAGTGTGAATGAAGTTCCTATATTTGGGAATTAAAATTAACCACCTAGGGGGCTTTAATCTAAGAATGAAAACACCTCATTTAAATGCCTTGGGAATTAAACAACTTACAAAAGTAGGTAAGTATTGGATTTCTTTTAGGGACTTTGATGGAGTTTAGGCAGAGTGTATGTCACCTTGAATTCCTAGACTTGGGTTTTCAAAGATGCACGCTAAGAATGGATTTTAAAGTAAGTTGACAGGCTGTCTGTACCTTGCATATTAGCAAAGTCTTTGTAAATAGGCATTATTAGCCGTGGAAAGAACTGACTTCCCTTTAACTTAATTTTCTGTTTTGTTAAAACAAATATAAGTTTGTATGTCTGTACTTTTGTGTGTGTACATAATAATACATTTTTATGACATGAGTTTAAGAGCCAAATAACCTATATAATTTATTTATTATGCAATTGAGAGCAATTCACTTTAATAACTTCTATTTTTAAATACAAGGCAACTAGGGATGGATTAATGAGGCCTAATATTATGAAAAGAAAATTAATGATACGTGTGGAGATAATACTTCACAACACAAGCCAGAAGGGGACTATTCTCCATTAGAAGCCTGAATTCTGTGAATGTTCAATGGTGCATTTGAATACATTATTTTATTAGTGTGTAGTTATAGTTTTCAGAACTGTGGAAATTCTATCTTCTTACAAGATATTATTGGCAGATGTTGGGAAGCTCACCGAAACACATTTGGTCCTGCTGAAACCCTTGAGATAATCATCTTTCCAAAACGTCAAAACAATAATATGCAAGGTTATAAGAAGAGCAACACAATGGTCAGAAACATGGAATTCCTGCACCAAATGAAATTAAAAAGGCCTATTCTAGTTAGATCCCAACCCATAAAGGGTTCACATTCCTATCTTTAACAGTGTGAATAGTCATATTGATTTCATATTCAAAAATCTTCACAGGATTAAGGTTTAAATTGGGGTCAGATGTCTCCGGTCAATTCTGTTGCCCTTCTTGAACTCTATGGCACTACTCACATGCTCAAAATTAAATGTTTGCAATGTCAGAGTCTTAGTCTGGAAATAACAAAAGTAAAAGCAGATATGATAGAGAAGTAATTTTGTATGCTATACTGGAAAAAAAAAACAAAACAGCAAACAACTAAAAAATCTAAATCTTCTGTTTATATCCTAGCTATGAAGATGCTTAGACTGAGTTGCACAAAAGGTTTCCTTCAGGAACATATTTCTGATATCGATATGGATTCTGTCTCATGAGATTTACAAAAGCAAACCAGGACAGACTCACAGAAGAGACCTGAATGCTAGTCTTCTGTTATACAGCTGTGTAATAAGGTTAATAACTCCAAATTGTATACTGTGGATGCAGATGTATAGCTTCCATATGCCTGCGGAAAACAAGGCACCTACAAGAGGATGCAAAGCCAAAATAATGTGGCTATAGCGCAGTGGCAGCCTGAGCTAATGTAGTTGCTGGTCTTGCCTTTTAATCCACTGTTGGGTGGGATTTTGAGTCCCTTGCGGCAGCTCTGGTATTGCTCCACTATTTGCTTTACTAAGATCCTTCAGTGCACTAATCAGTCACTTTTATTGTCCAATTTGCTGTAGATATACTGAGATGAGGTAGTTCAGGAAAGCGTCCAACAATTGCCAGCACCTTTTAAAAGGAAATCATAGCAATGTCTGGCTGTGGGAAAGAAAAAGGAAGACAACAGCTTCTAGTCATGGGCTTGCAGTGTCGTGGATCTGTTGAAGAGCTTTATTTCGCCATTTAAAAGATATATTGTTTATTTAAGATACATATAACTCCTCCAAAGACAGCAGTGCAATCAATGGCTGTTCAGTTTTCAGAAATTCAATTTTTAAATCTGTAATAGTGAGAAGTGTCTAACTGGAAATTCACAGGTCTTTGTTTAAGCATTAGCATTAAGATTGGTGCCTATGTGTGTCTTTTTTTGTTGTTTTTGTTTGGTTGGGTTTTTTTTCAATAGATGTTTGCCCCACTCTGCCTTCTTTAGCCCAGTTAGAGCACTCATCATATGGCAAGGAATATTCAATTCCGACTCCCCCATCTCCCTTCCCAGTTTCCCAAAGTGGTATAAACCATTATCTTCTATGTAAATTGAAACCACCTTGTTAAATAGGATGACTACTTCCATTCTTATATGGTGAACCTCTTCCACCCTTTCTGGATTACTTACATGTTCCATATGCATATGATACCATATGCCGGGTGAGCACTCCAAACAGCAGGCCACCAAATCGTTCTGCTCTACTTCTGGCCCTGTAGATATCCAATTATTTCCTGGAAAGTGAGACAGAAGTGGCTGAGAAACTCCCTTGGAACACCTCATCAGTGGCATCCCCCAGCCAGGTGTGGCTTCAGCCAGAAGAGGAGCAAAACTTAGCTCCCTCGCATCTCGTCAACCATTGAATTGCCCCTTTGCCTTTCTTACAGACTGGTTACACTATGAATCCACCCAGGTAAAACAGTTCTGGAAATATCTATTTTATTAATCAAGCTGGGATTTAGGCAGGATCTTGGCACCTCACTGTGTAATGCTTACAGAATTAAACTGCTGTGTGTGCCAGGATTAAGTGCCTAAGAGACTTCATTAATGGGAATTTATGTGCCCAAGGGCTTTAACCTTGGCTCCTACAGTTAGTCATGAGGTGGAGGGTTGTGAAGCCCGGTGGTGCCATGAACAAAGGTGTGCCTTATCAGTCAGATATGAAATCTTTCTATCGTGCATCATAGCTTCATCTGGAGAGTTTCTCCTCCTCTCAGGAGTATAATCAGTAGAACACAATATTACATCCTATTTTTTAGGCAAATTATATTTAATAATCAAATAAAGATGACAGGGATGACTCTGAATGCAGTTTGCAATTTTCTTTAGCTAGGATAAATACAAGAACTACTTTAATGCCTCAGACTATATAAAGCAATCACTGATTACTAGTTATAGAAGGAAATTTTTTTTGGTGTGTGGCAATGCAGGTTCATTAGGGGTTACTTTCGCTTCCCCTGAGCAGTTTTAATGAAGGTTCTCCTATGTTTCTTCTTCTGTTATCTTTTTGAACTCAATATCCCCATCAGGATGCATATATCTTCTGTATGGCTTTTCCAAGTATGTGCTAACAAAAAACAGAAAAAGAAGTTGTAAGGTATGCTTAAAACACACACCAAGAACTAAAAGACATAATCAGCTTACTTGGATTTTGCTAATGTGCCTGTCTATTCATTTGATAGGAATTAAAATAAACTCCAAATGTAAGTAATTTAGAAACACAGATTTCTGTAAAGCCTATGAAAAGTGAATGCTTAAGTCATGTAAGCACTTTTGAAAATCTCACCCCGCAGATGGGATTCATCCCTCTTTGTGTGGCTATGTAAAAGCTAGCCTAGTCTAAGCAGCTGTCTGGCCTCTTTTTGTAATCGGTGGAGAGAGATAGGCATATCCAGAAACCAATTTTTCTCATTTCTGTTTCTCCATGGAAGAGGAGGAGAAGTCCAAGGAGAAGTCTAATTTTTTATATGATTAACCTTAGGTGAGATGAGTCCTACATTTGCCTTTCTGTGACACTCAGTTCTTGTCAGGATTGACAGGATGAGTATTTTCTGATTAGTGAAAGAGTAATGACCAAAACTCGAGCATGTGTAATACACTTCTACTTCATTTCTCAGCCAGACTCTCACTGGTGAAGACTCATGACACACTGGCCATTGTGCTAAATCACTCAAAAGTTTTCTGGGTTTAGGATGATAATTGTAGGAGGAGGGGAGTCCACATCTGTTAAAAGTTCAAAAATGCTTAGGCTTCCTCTGTTTCTTCCCAATGTATATGCAAGGTCAATAGTGCATACAGTGCAAAGGAATATTTGAAAGTAAAGGGGTTGACATTGGTTTTCATTAATGTATTTCTTTTAGATTTAATAGAATTGCGTATCTGTTTCCTATGATGCTAATTTTCACAAGACTATGTTTATAAAATATATTTTTCTCAAAATATTCTTCTAAATTTTTCAGCCCAAAGCAAAATAACAATCCATATATATTTACCAATATCCAAAGATATTTATAGGTACATCTGATTTTTTTTTTTTTTAATTGCAATGAAATATTAAAACAAAAAAAATCTGAATTTGGATAAAAATCAATCCTTTTACACTGAAATGAACAGTGAAATGATGAAACGGATGTTCATTTCACCTTGAATAAAATATATACATGAAATTTTCTTTGTTTTCAAGAAAATCTTCATCGTGTTCATGTATTATTTTAAAACACCCTCTAAAGTATCTCTAAAGCTTTGTAAGCAATGTAAATACTTAGTAATAAATATTTCTTGTATAACATGAAACACTACCTGCCACTTTATAGTATCTTTTTCCAGTATGTATTTCCTTTGTGCTCACCGCTTCACGGCACTGTTATTTGTGTGCATGGATATGTCTGAATTTGGATGCAGCTGCGTGCAGGATTCAGCTGATGGTAGCATAAAATGTATCTTTTCCAGCCTCAGCTGTGACAGAGAGAAGCTCGGGTTTCAATAGCGGTTTCACCAGCACAAGTTAAAAGAAGCTCAGATGCAGCCAGTGAGGTGACTTTGTGTTCCCTATAGTCTAAGCAGTATACTTAGCGTGGAACTGCAACTCTGGAAAGCTGAGCCTCTGGAATCAGGTAGCAGCGGCTCTGGGAATGAGAGCTGAGCAAATCTGGGGATAGAATCTGGTGCTACCTGTCTGCTTCAGGTATACTCATTTAGTTCATGTGGCAGCCAAAAGAAATCAATCCTGATTGCTATTTTAACACGATTTTGAGCTACCTCATATGTGCACACGCTTGTGTTATATTCATATTTCTTACTTACAGTCTCATCAAAGCCTAAGTGAGACCAGACTTTGTTCCTCATGATGGAGTGTAAAATACTGATCTGGTAAATAAAAAAAAAAAACAAACCAAAAAAAAACAACAAAAAACCAAACAGAAAGGCATTTTATTATTATGTGTTGATGTTGTTTATTATTATTACTATTTCCTGTCAAATCCCATCTTGCTCCTTTCTCTCACCCTTGCTGAGTACCCTCCCCACCCTTGCAGAGCTGCCTGCTCACTGCCTATTGCAGGCAGGCGGAAACACCTGGGTGCTCGTCCTGCACAGCTGTACACATGCCACTGCCCAGCCGTCTGCAGAGTGCTCCATATGCCCATTGCTACTGTAGAGCGGGCTGACAGGCAGCTCCATCCGAGGGGGAATGTTTATTGCATAATTAGAAAACACTGCATTAGGATTAGCTACAGTAAGAACAGTGTCAAACCTCTGCCCCAAGCCCAACCTTTATCCCAAATTCAGGGAGATTTAGTTTACTTGTTTGTTTGTGGGTGGGTTTTTTTTTTTGTTTATTTTTTGAGTTGCTGTACTTTCCCCTGCCACCTGTGAACAGAAGTGCCAAAATGCCTTTACACTGGTTGTTCTTGCCATGTTTGTTCTGCGTCTGCAAATGGAATATATTGAAAATTCCATTTCAGAATTCACTCTTATCTAGCCCAGCCCAGATAACAGGTAAGGATACAGTTGTCTGAAAAGTAAACAGAAAAAAAAATAAAATGAATTAAACCCTGAAACATTAATAGTATGTGAAGTTCAGATCATTCAGAAAAAAATTCAGGTATGAGACAATGTCTTAACACTGAATCTAATACCCTTACAAGTTGGTGGTGTCTCACATGTTCTCCCCACCTGGCTTGTCATTTTGTGTACAATATAAATTGCAGTACAGTATAGAACTACAGAGTCAGGGGTGCTTTGGGATATGGTGGGGAGAAAAGAGCTGAGACATCGAGAGTAAGAAGAAGGGAGTGAAAATCTCAGCTGGTGTAAAATTGCATAGCTTCAGTGACTTCAAAGGAATTACGATGATGCCTTAATTCAGATGAACTGACCCTGTACATCTTTCAAATATTGCTGAATTATATTTTTTCCTCCTTTCCTCCTCATTTTATTCCTGAATTTTCACCATTGATTTACTGTATAAGAATTACAATATGACTGTCTGTTAGATGCAGCGCTACATTTTTAACCTACATAGTCATGGGCACAAAAAGGTTTCTCATCAAAAGAGAGCTGCAAGCAACGTCTTCCCCTCCTCCTCTTCTTTCTTTCCAGCTCAATTAAGAAACAACATGTTTTTCCTCTCAGTGCTTGCCTTTTATCTATTCCTCTTCTCATGTTTCTGTGTTATTTTTTCTCCTTCATGGCATAACAGTGGTGCTGAATGCTGATGAGATAATACTAAGTTTAACCCCACACAGTCCTTTTCCTAATTTCTTCAAGTACTAGAAACATGACCTGCACTTTTTGAGGTTCCCTGATAGCCCAGGGAGCTGATACAAATCTCGCAACATCCTCGCTTACTCCAGGACCAGAGAATATGGCATAAACCTGCTCCCTGATGAGCAGGAGTTGGAAAGCAACATACACTGCATCAAAAGCACCTGGTGGATGTTGTTAGACTTTTGGATTATTTCTTACTTAGTTTTCCTTAAAAAAGAAAGTGAGACTTATTTCCAAGACAATCATTGGTCTATACAAATGTTTTCTACTACAGTTTTACGTGCAGAAAGTGAAAGTCTGTATTAGAAAATTATTTTTATGAACATCACTTTTTCTCACCCGCTGGGACTTTAGAGAATTGTCTTATGTCTGAATTTGTTTAGCTTTTGTAATATTCAAATGATGGATATTTGAAAAAATGGTAAATACAGTGGCATATGATTTTTTTTTTTCAAAAAAATGAAAAATGATGGAATATTTGCTTAGTTGTTAATCCTGTAAATAATATTTTTGTTATTATTGGTGATATCACTGAATTTAGAAGCTTTACTTCAGCTGTATTTATAACAATTTGAAAGCTGATCTAATGAAAGAAATTCCTTAGTGATATGGATAAGCATATTAATTTTGCTTTTATAATACATACTCTTTCTGCAATGTCTGCTAGAAACTATAGGTTCCTCCATACCACTCAAACCTACATACTAATTTGAAAAGGCTGTTGATTAAAACACAGACAACAATGAATGAAACAAGGCTTTTTTTTTTTTTGTTTCTTGCAGAAGGGTGAAAAATGTTCTTCTGAAACGTGATGTTTTCTTCGTCTTCTAACATGCATCGATTGCCAATTAATATGCGTTATCAAAGTTTTCATTAACAGAAGGAAGGGAAGAAGAACAATTGGGTGGTTTGAATTGTCAAGGTAGTATCAAACTGAGTTTTTAGTCTCTATTGAAAACTACCTAAATAGCATGGTTCCTAATTCTTTTTCTCTTCATTAATTTTTTTAAGATCATTGAAAAACATATGTAAAACTAATAGGGAAATTTCCAAAACTGGAAAAAAAACAAACCACCGCATCAAAATGCTTTTGTTCTAGGCTCTCAGAGTCTATTCTGCTTTGTCTTATTTTCTCAAATATCTCTTCAAATATGAACATCTGCAGCTTTTAGGCATGTTTTTCATGCTATACATCATAACCAGCCTTGCAAATTTGCTCATAAATTCACGAACCACTGAGCTCACAATTGTATCAAAATGTAGAAGAGTAAGCTAAAATGTGTAAGTTGTAGGAAGGCTTACACTGCTGGATGCAGGGGTTATGTGAATATCCTTTAACAGCATTATCTTACCAGATAACCACCATATTCTGGTAGAAAAGCATCACTGTCGAACATACTATTAAAGCCTTCCAAGTTTTCTTTGTGATTATTACAGAAAATCCTGTTGGCTCTCCATACATTCTATCTTAATTTGTAAAAATTTTTGCTCACAGAAAAATATGTGGACAGTATAATTTGTTAATGGGGAACCCAGTCAGTTGTCAGCATCCTTTCTGGGAGCACTGGGAACACTGCACTCCGCTGAAGAGTCTCACTCTTCACAGCAGGGCTTATTGCCAGGTAGAAACTACCATCCTAACTAATTTAATAACACAGGATATTGGTTTCAGATACACTGATGACAGACCGAAATCTAATGGCCTACAGGTGATAATGTGAAAAAATAATAACCTGGATACATAACAAAACTTTGTGCATATAGTGACAGCCACTGTGTCTGCAAGGGAAACAAGAAAAGAGTCCTTCAATACCAAAGTATATATACATATATATATATATTTATTTTTTTTTAAATTACAAACATTATAGAAAAGGTCCTTTATAGCAATACTGACAGCGTATGAGGATGGGAATTCTGACACTACTGTATAATTAATTTATGTTGTACAGATGTTAGAGAAAATCAACCAGCCATATAGGAATAATGGATCTTTAGAGAATGGAACAATTAATTGTCCTTGTATTTGCCAGTGAGAGCCTACAGAAACACTTATTTTTTAGAATGAATTTCAACTCCCAGCTTTAGAAAAAGGATGCCTGGCACCTAATAATTAGCAAACCAGAATCTATGCACCAAATTATTATAATGTACATATTCATTTCATTAGATTCACACCACCGTGTGGTGTAAAGCGGGAATAATTAAACACCAGATGGTGGTGTAAACTCCAATAGCGAGAGTTCATGCATAATGCATGAGAATGGGATTTACTGTTGTTTTCATCCATTTGGAGCCATTATGCTACTCTTGGACCCCAAACAATGTCTCAGAGAAAAAGATCTCTCTGGACTGAGAATTCCTCTATACCGAACAATTTGTTCATTTGCTCTGTCATATCCTCATCAGTTATCTTCCTGCTCAGCTTCCAGAATTTCTGAGAACACATTATTTTCTGGCAGCGCTCACAAAACTCCTGAGCTTTTCCATCATACAGAAGAGCTCGAGCTTACGGGATATCATTTTATGTTTCTGCCAGCAGTATAAAGTTTAAGATTAGGACCTTTGGAAATTGAATCTGATTTTTAATGATTGTAGTGTCACATTTCCAGCCTGAAATACTTTTAAAATGTCATTAACTGATGTACCATTAATCATTTAGATTTTTTTGACCATTAAAATATCCTTTTTTTTCATTAAAGAAGTAATGAATATGAAAGTGAAGTGAAGACAGGATATATAGTATATTAATGGATGGAATGGAGAGCAGATTAGTATGCTTAATTCTCCTTCAGTCATGACATTCCACTTAGGTGTTTATATTGCTCCTGAGTAAAACAATGGCAGTTAATAAACAAATGGGTAGCTCCTCTCCTAATCAGTCCTGGTAAAAGAAAACAAGGACATTAACATCTGTATCTTTTGCTCCTTCACCACTACCAAGTGAGCCAAAATCAGGAAGCTTAGAAATCAAGACATATTTTTTTTAACTACTGCATGAGAAAACACATTCTTGATAAAGACTTTTGATGTCTGCAGCATGCATAGAAGCCTTCATCCCCCCAGAACAGAACATCACTTTGCCCACTCTGTGCCACTGTATGAACGCACAGGGTGTAATGCTCAGTCGCTACTGATTAGTCCTGCTTCCCTGCATCTGACAGTTCCCCTTACCTTCTGGTACCCCGTCTGTCTGTCCAGAAAAGGAGAACTAAGATGCCAGAAGGTCCAGCTGTTTCACAGATATGACAGCTATACACAGTAGCAACAATTCCTATGTCATTATATCTCAGCAAGCTTTGTGAAACACACGTGCCTTCCAGCACCCTTTTGAAATGTGAGGAGCTCCATGTCTGGAAGACACTCAGCACACATCCAGAAAATATATGTATGAGAAACAGAGATAGTTTTAAGACATTTCTACTCGGTCAGGTCAAGGGTAGATGCAGTTCCGCTTCTAACAGAGAGGAGAAGAAGACACACGGTTACAGCTGCATCCCATACCAGAGGATGGGATATTATGACTCCCATGGCTCTGAAGAGTAAATTATCAAAGATTTTCTAACTGATATCAGGTAGTTTTACACACACGGTTAAATGCATGGTGTACATGATAGCGAATACAAAAGCTAAGCTCCCTTGCCTCTAACTTGTATTGCCTGGAGTCCCAGAGATATTCACAGGACTAAGTACTGTAATTAGAAATTATAGAGTTTTCTCAGATCACCTGATAAGCCTGTGCCCGTCTGTGATTCATCCTCTGCCTCAGTGGCCCTTCTGCCAACTAGGACCATTCAGAGTGAAGACAGTTCAGGACAGAGGATTTACAATACTATTTATGTTGGTTCTTCTGCACTGGAATAACCTATGACACAGTGGGAAAGCACCGTAACCTGGCAAGCTTTGAAACAGCCATAGCTTTCCAAAGCAACTTAGGTTTTCATATAGGGTTGAGTTTCAAGTAGCTGGCTCCATTTTCCTAAACCAGCTACTGAAATCACAGTGAGGTCCAAACCCATCTACCAAAGAACAGTTTATGGGGTTTCACTCACCATTGCAGCTCCAGCTCTTCAAGACATACAGTTTGTCCTTTTCTTCTGCTGTCTCTGGATCCCAGTGTTTTGTACCTTCCTCAACCTGGTTCCTGCAAGCTCCATGATCACCTTTCACAACTGTTTGAGAGTGATTTAGAAGCACAGTCCTTTTCCCCAAGATTTTTTTCATTTGAATGCAGCTCATACAATCTAGGCTTATGTCTACAGTAGCAATGCTTTATTTATTTCAGTACTACACTGGCAAAGGGCTTCTGTGTAGATGCATCTGTATCAGACAAATCTGCCTTTATATAAGTAGAATAAAACCATACCACGTGCCGTGATGCTGGTCTAAGTGTAGGTGCTGTAGGAATAGTAGAGATTTCTGCTGTCACAGCTGTTTCAGCCCTTGGTTTTCGTTTGGACTGCAGTACACAGCTGTGCTGTCAGGGTTCTGCATTATGGACATATAGCTTTAGAAGCACACTGACAGAGTAATATTCACTTCCAGGATTATCACTGTTTTCATAGTCCCAGGCTTTGAAAAAAAAAAAAAAAAAGGAAATTTTTAAAATTAAATTCCTTTCCTCAGGAGAGTTTTATGAAAGTTGAATCATTTTAGTGAAGCCTAAAGCAAAGGAAAATATACAGATCCTATAGAATGAAATATAACCAGAGAATCTTGATGAAAAATCTCCTCTGAAAAGGATTTTTGATGAAAATTATAAGTTCTGAAATATCAACATTTCTGAAAGGGTTAAGCAAAATAAAAAGAAATATGTTTACTATTGTGAAAATCTAAATGAAGAAATTTCATTACATTCAGTAGTCTCCTATTCAATTTCCAACTCCTTAAAAATGTTTAATTTCTAATTAATGACCTATTTGTGTAAAGGCTTATGGAAAATGCAGCTCAAGTCACAGTGCTCTCTTTTGCAATGGACTCCTTTGAACACTGTTCCCACTTCAGTGAAGTGCAACTTTTTTATCACAAGTTTTAAGGCTCCATGCACAAGACAATGTGTCCCTGAGGACGATAATTCCTACAGCCCGCTGTCACAAAAATCTTGAGAAAACCCTGTTTCCTGTTGGGTTACCTTGAAATTTTTTTAGGAAAAAATATTGAAATAATACATTTGATTGAAATAATTGATTTTGAAATATTGAAATACTACAATTTACAAGTGCAGTTTACTTGTGTTCAGGGTCCAAAAATAATACTGTCACAATTGTGATAAGCCCAGGCTGGTACTTCCTACCTCTCTCTGAGCTCAAGCACAACGTCACTAACCATTGTCTGAGGAGTGGTGCCGACTCTCGGTGCAGCAGCATGAGCATATCTCTTTGTGGAGGGCTGTAAGGATATACTCCAGAGCCAACTGTCCTCACTGAGCAAGACACAACAGCTTTCTAGTGAAATTTAGTATGTGGTATTTGCCTATGTTTGCGCATGGCTGGAAACTTTTGTGGTCCTAAATTCCAACTATATTGTCCTTTTATTTCACTATTTCCAACTCATCTAAGCCGACATATTTTGTTTGAGGTTGAAGGAAAAGATGGAGAGAGTCTGGCAGTCCACCCAGACACATAATCCTGGAGGTAAAGGGAAAGGAGACCCTACTGCTGTCTCTGTAATTTCCATACAAGGACCACATCCCTTACCATTGCTGCTCCCAAAAGAGAGTTTCCCTGCTGACTTCCTGGATTAAGCAAGAAAACAAGAGTTCCCTTCTTCCCAGGTCCTCCTTTTTCAAAAGAATCATAGAATCATAGAATCTTCATGGTTGGAAAGGACCTTTGAGATCATGGAGTCCAACCATACACACGTAAAAAAACTCCTACAATCTCTGTCACTAGAGCATGTCCTGAAGTGCCAAATCTACACGTTTCTGAAATACCTCTAGGGATGGTGACTCAACCACCTCCCTGGGCAGGCTGTTCCAGTGCCTGACCGCTCTTTCAGTAAACTAGTTCTTCCTAATATCTAATCTAAAACTCCCCTGCTGCAACTTCAGGCCATTTCCTCTGGTCCTGTCATTATTCACCTGGGAGAAGAGGCCAACACCCACCTCTCTACAACCTCCTTTCAGGTAGTTGTAGAGGGCAATGAGGTCTCCCCTCAGCCTCCTCCAAACTAAACAGGCCCAAAAGAGGACAGAACCTGACATTTGGGGCAGAAAGGGTAAAGCTCACCACATCAGTATACTTTTAGTATTACCTGTCTCTTGTTAACTCTTCTTCCGCTCCCCCCCCCCCCCCCCCTTCAAATTTCTACCTGTTTCTTACCTAAGACACCCAGAATATGATGAAATGTAACTCATGTTTTCTTTGGAATTCACTGCTTCTATTTTTCCATGAACTTCGTGGAAAACTCTTCCAAACTGATGACAATTTCTGTGAGTTCTCCTTCTGTATCTGGTTAAAATTGAGAGTGTATAAGAAGTGTAAATTAGAAGTATGAAGTATGTAGTTTAAATAAGACTGGGACAAAGAAGATTCTGGTGCAGTTTTGTGGCATACTAAGTGCTATTTTGTAAAATTCTATCTGCTTTTCCCCAGAATACAAGAACAAAGGTTAATCAATGAGACTGCAAGGTAGAAAAGTCAGAATGGATCAAAATGTGTATTTTGAAAAAAAATAGATTATCTATGGATCTCCCTGTCATAGGTGAGTCTTTAAAAGGATTTAGATATGTGTATGGGAAACAAAAACATATAGCTCTATAGTGAAAAGCATTAAAACAAAACTAAAGCAACTCTTTTGGAAAACATTGAAATATTTTGTGCTTCAGGCATAAACAGAGATTTAAGGAGGAGGGAAAAGGAGCCATTCATCAGGCAGATAATTAAATAGGGGCTCACTACAGTGTTTCTTGAAGCTTTTATTTGAAGAAACTGGCATTACTCACAGTTAGAGCTGTTCCTGATCTGATTCAATACAGCAGTTCCCGTGACTTTACCAGCAAAACTGAAAAGGAATAGCCTTCCTAGGAAATTATTTTACTTGGGTTTTCAGCCTGGTATGAAAGCCAAGCCTCAGTAACTGATTTTGAAACTTTCAGGTGTAGGCAAACCTGAAATCGGTAGGAATCTTTTCTAATTCTGTACACTCCCAAAGTGTAGAATAAATCTACCCAGCCGCTACAACCACTGAAATATGAACGTAAATGTCATATCCTTAGCTTGGGTTTATCTCCTGTAGACAGGAGATAAAGCGTCTTATAAAATGGTGGAAGTAGAAAGAGCTAGTAATAGCTGAAGTAGATTTTGACAGTTTGGGGCAAAGTGGCATGCTTGACTATTTATGGACAACATGAGTGCTTGTATATCATCTAACTATATCCTAGAATGACGTGACTGGCAGACAGCTATTCACTGATTTAATTTTCTGCCTTCAGATATTTTGTTGTTGTTGTTGTTACTATTGTGTTTAGCTATAGTTCAACAAGTAAGTGGTAACTTTATAAACCTAAGAGACTTTCCTTTTTTTTTTTTTGTCAGGCTAATATAGTTTTGTCTACCCTGACCCTAAGAATATGTTCATTTTAAAACTCCGTAAAAAGTGCTGCTCTTTTTTTTCAAAATATCCATTTTGATTGCATCTCACAAAGAAACCAGGCCAAAAAATCACTGCGATGTTTATTAGGATAGTTATAACAAGTGGGGTGCACAAATGCAGTTTCCAGGTAAAACGGCTATGCTAACATCCATGATGTAGATAAAATTGTATAAACAGAAGATAATTTTGCATGCTTGGATTACATTAGAGATGGCATAGCTACTCTTGTACAGGCATTCTTTCAGTGTGACTTCCCTCTGCTATCTCTGTGAAGCTACAATAGAGACATCAACATTTAAACTAATCAGCCTGGACTCCCTGCAGACTCAACGGAGGTGTAATTTATCTTCCTTGTTTCAGACACCTACTTCAGAATATCATGAACTGTGTCCTGAAAGAGCTAATATACAGTGCTATCGACTACACAGGTTGGTTATCTCAGACACTCACCACCAATATCTATCCAGCATGTCCTATGTCTGACCGCCACACTAGCAGGACTATAGCAGTAGTCCTGCACTGTAAATTTTTGAATCTAGCAGCAGTGGTCAAAGAGGTTACTGTGCAGGACACAGCAACTGAACTGCAGTTATCCTTCCAGCAGCTCAGCCATCAATGTCAATTGACATAAAAAACCATATCTCTTTCTGCAACAAACTGGTCAGCTGCTAAAAAATATCTTCCAAAGAGACAGCTGTCTAACAGAGGAAAGTTAAATACTTTACTGAAAACCATAAAGGAAATTAATGGCAGGTCTGTAACTTGGTAGTATCCTCTCCCAGAGCTGAAAGCAGATTATAAAAGTAGGTTCTGCTTTGAAGGTTTCAGAAAAAATCCGAGGTTATTCTTTGGGTATAGAGGGCTACGATACTTTAAGATGTGGCTATCGGATGAGGGATTAAACTAAGTGGCTGTCACTGGCCACAGCATGAGTTCCAAAACTATACATGTTGCAGTAGCTGTAGGGCTGCTAGACAACGAGCCACTGTACTGACCAGAAATGTTTCTATTCCTCTATCAGTGCCTGGAAAAAAACTCACAATTGCAACTGAGCGCCAGTGGAGGATTTCATTCTGAGTGTTAGCTAAAGGGTTGCTGATAAAACAAATGTCCCACAGGATGCTATTGCTTTTTATTACAGAGAGGCCTAGAGTGGGTTCCAACAATTAGCTGTCAAGGGATGTTTTTAAGGGTGCTACTGTACAGAAGCAGATAAGGTAGAGAGGAAGGGGGAAGTCTTGCAAATAATGCGTAGGTTGTTCACGTAGTATTCACGGTAAGTAAAACTGAAGTCATGAAGGGATGTGCATCTCCTGGACCATATCTGAAAAATTATACTACTGAGTTTGAGTTCTAATCTCTATCAGCTCTATACTAAAGTTTGTTGAACTATGAATTTGTCCCAGTTTATAGGATATAGAATTTCTGTGTTGTTTTTTTTTTCCTCTACCAAAACTCATTTCCAATGCCGCATGCTACACACATTTTATAATAAATATCCAAAATGCAACTGGAGACATCACAAACATTGTCTTATCTTACAGGACTGGGATTTATTTAAACCTGATTTATTGACAGGCTGTGTTGGAAATATGGAGAGAAATTATGCTATTAACATTGTTTGCATATAATCTTCTAGCCTCAGGGATGCTGAATATTAAAGCGGACCAAAAAAATGACTGCTTATTATAGAACAGGTAGAGATCATATATTGAGTAGAGTAAGTAAAATTCTCAAAACACCCTTATATGACCTGGACCCCATTTTCAAAGAATTTTGGCTTTGCCAGATTTAGGCTCTGTAGAGGTCTAAATATATTTAAAATAGGGCATGCATGTTTTGAAAACATTTTCCAGTATGAGTATTTCCACATTACAGTCAATGCTCCCTCTATCCTTTGGCTAGACAAAGATCTAGTTAAAAAGAAAAAAAAAAAAAAAAAGAAAGAAAAAGCTAGCAGACATTCAAGACATTCAGATTCAGGTGGTGAAAACTGGCATCTCTTTGGAAAACAGTAGAGCTAAGTTCCCCCATTTGAGTTTAGTCAAAATTAACCTGTATCTATTTTATTTAGTGCAGTCTGGGCTCAGATTTTTTTTATTATCTTTTTTTTAGCTTTGCCAACAGAAACTCTGTGTTGCAGCAGGGATGAAGGCTTCAGGCCTTCTTTTCTTTCTGTCATAAGATTCTTGGAGTTTACTTTTTTCTTTCCATGGCTAACCTGAAAAACACAATAACATAGGGTAGAAACATATAAACTCTCCTTAGAGAGCTTAAGTCCTGTACTTCAAACAATTCAGTGAGGTACTTCAAGTAAAGTCTATAAAATTATTTCAGTGTGGGAATGCAGCCTAATTCCCTACTTAGACTGCTACACTGTCATCTGAAATTCTTAAACGGTAACCTTTAAATTGCCATTGGAGAAACAGTCCACTCTTTCAGAAGATGTTCTCAGTGGGACAGACAAAGGTTGCAGCACATCCATATAATGTAGTGGTCACTACTCTAGGGAATCATCAGTGACCATACCTTCTTATATTTAACAGTCATTGGAAAACTTCCAGAAATGACTTAGAACAATGAAAGCTGGCTAAAGAATTGTGCTACCTTCTGCACGCCTTAGCGTACCAGGATGTATGACATACTGTTTCTGTGACATCTCCTATCCGTTACTGCAGGCATCTCTTGGCATGCTCTCCGTTGTCTCTCAAGAGTCTAAGCCTTTCCATATGTTTTATGCTGACCCTAGTATCAAACTCAATTGGCTGTTCAGCTTGGAATGAGGAAGACAAACAACTGTATTAGGAAAGTTAAAGGAGCAGCAGTCTTTAGCACAAGTGCTTTTGTGGACCCAACACAAATCGGAAAGGGTTTAGGGATCAAGTTAACCAGATTTTGCCACATCACGTGAAGAAATATCATAAATGCTTTTGCGTATCTGAGCCTGGGACACTTTTGAACTCAGGACTTTGATGTTTTTGAAAATTTTATGGCTTATATTTGCCCCAATACATGGACCCCAAAAAGAAGACACTAATTAACTTCTGCTAATGAAAATAGAGCTGTGTCATCTGAATTTGTCTGTTAAGAGTTGCTATTCTGTTAATTAAATTGCATGTGGGATGTTAGTTAACCTCTACCATAGTTTTTCAAAGGGAAGTTTTTGGCTTCTTTAGCTTTATGGATAGGGGAGATGGTAACAAAACCTGACCATTTCCTCCTTGTTCTTTTAGACCCCCTTGCTCTTAAGCTAGAAGCTTGTTTTGATAACAATCTGGAACCTCCAGATTGGCAGGGACTAGGATATTGTTTTGAGTATATGACTGCTAAAAATGGCTTGACTACATTCACATGTCTCATTTTAGCTGGATTTGTGACAGTTAAGTGTTTGCATCATCAGCCTCCAGCAGTGTTCCCCAGGGTGGCAGCTGGCCTCCTGGTTGAGTCAGAGCAACAGAGGGGCTGGGTGACTGGGGGAGAGGGAAGGGAAAATGGAAAACTCTTACATCAGATCCACCGCTGATGGATTAACTCTTCGCAACCACTCTGTGAATAACGGACCTTTATTTACACATCTCCCTTTAACTAGGGTCTACTGAAGAATAATGCCCCATACAGTTATGCTGGCAAAAGTTAGACCAATAGCCACGGTGATGTCTGAGATCTCTGAACATAATGACTAATATATTTTGTTTTACTGTCCCTTTTAGCATGGTATATATCTTTTGTGTTTCTATCTAATAATTTATTATTACAATCACGATAACTATTCTTACTTAAAATTAATTAAGTAGAAATTTATTTATTCTTCCCTGGATTGATACTGATACTGATACTATTTAAAATGTCCTTTTAATCTAATGGTGTTATTGCTTTTTGCACCAGTGTTGCCGGTCACCTCATCAAGAAAGTATTCCAGGAATCATTTCAGAGTAACCACCAATCAGTGCAGTAATGTTTCATTTCCAAAATTATCTCCTTTAGGTCTGTTACTGGAAACATCACAAACAGCATTTATCTGTTGCGGAAGGAATTCACATTTCTCCTGACTATTCTCCTGTGTAAATTACTGCTTCTATTTCAAAACATCAGGCTCTGTCCAATTCTCAGATCCAATGAATCTGCTTTATGCCATTCTTCCCAGGCCAAGGAAGACTAATTAATCCCAGTGGAGAAAACTTCCACTACTGTTCATCTCTTGTTGCAGTTCTTCAGTCTCTTTTTTCCCCTGTCCCAATTCACGATGTATTTTTAGGGGCAAGGAAGTACAAGGAGAACAGCTGAGGCGTTTTTCTCTGCTGGTAGTCTCTAATTTCTTTGTGGATGTACCCCAGAGCATGGGATTGTTGATTTATCCCCAGATTCCTGTGCATCTCTTCATGCACTTCTCAGCTGCAGATGTATCTTCTAGGGCTTGGGCTATAAATCTTTCTTGCTATTCTGCTGGGACTTTCACTGGTGAAACACACTATATTCAGTAATGAAGAAACAGGGTTAATGGGTATTTATTGAATAGATTTTCATTGTGCATTGGTTATAGCATGTGTCATTTTCATTCACAAACTTCACAGATACTTTACCAGAACATTAAAAAATAAGAATAAATAAATAAATAAATAAATAAAACAAAACAAAGAAATAGATCAAAGATTGCAGCAGAGTTAAGAGTCAGATGGACAGGCAGACAATCTCGATAAATGTCCCTTGGCACTAGATGACAGTAAGTTGCCTTATGCTGTTCGCTGAATGATGGATGACAAATCTTATTGTTATACAGATGCTTAACTCACTGGTGTGCATTATAATTTTGAAGATGCCATCTGATTTGCTGAGATTAGTATGCTATACCGCTACAGATATGTTGCAGACAGTAGGAACTGGAATTGGTTTATTTTTTCCTGTTGTTTGTTGCCTGACAGCTTTGACTCCAAGACCCATTCATTATAGCAAACTGAATTTATAGAGGTCTGGACTTTGGCTTTTGCTTCAGTGAAAAAAAACAGGTTCTCATTTATTGGATTTGCAATGGAGATATAATATGTCTAGCACCTACACAGAGATATTCTTGATAGAAACATATTAGAAGACCATGGTGAAGTTGACTGGTACTATAAAATATGAAGAAAGTGGTAAGAAAATATTTGCATACTGCTCACCTAAACATATCTTCAAGTTTGCTAACATCCCCATTCAGCTTGGCATAGGCCTTAGAAGCACTGTGTAATGGGGATAAATTCCCAAACAATGTGGGAAAGAACATCTGCTGAGGGGTTTATGTAATTTTCCACTCAATTTGTTCTGTCAAGAAGATAAAGTATTTCACTCCTTTGAAGAGACCAATACTATGGGTTAAAAAACTAACACTTAAAATGGCACAAATTCAGTATGAAGCAAACTTTCTTTGTTAGTTCTGGTTTCCTCTATTATTTTACCCTGTACTGAGTCACTTCAGTTTGCTTTTTTTTGCCTCTTCCTTTTATTTTTGTCTGTGCTGTGATAAAACATACAAGGATCCAGGAAACAAGAAACGTGACATCCCTAAACAAGACAGAACCATATTTCTCAAGCACTGGGTGTGCTTCTACCAAAACACTGACATAATGGCTGAATGGCTGTTTGTTACTTTACTGGCTTTCATTGAGCAGATTTGTTCTGTATTACGAAGGAAACAGTAAAATTGCACCTTTAGCAATAGAATCACAGTCTAGAAGCACTCAAAATGTGTAAGTTTGTGTTTCCTATTTTCCACATCAGAGCAGACCAAGGAGAAACATTAAATGCATAAAACTGAAAGGCTTCTAATGCATTATAGGCTTTCAATATAGTACCTTTAGGGCTCCCCAAACAGCACAATATGATTTATAAACTGTACTGAAAGCCTTCTCCTGTAGCGCAGTGGCTATTATCATTGCTCTTCTTATTCATATTTCCTGTGGAGGAAATAGCTGTTATCAAATAGTATAAATATTAAATACTATCAAATAGTACATCCTTTAATGCCTTTAGTGTGAACATGGTGCTCTTTATCCGATTCATTATTTTTACTTTATTTACTTTGTTTATGTGATACGACAGCTAATACTAAAGGATTTTTTCCCTTTAATAACAGAAATATACAATATTAAAATTGAATATAACAAGTGTTTAAAATTATGTGCTTAACTGACATGCAGCCTGTCAAATACCTTTTAGCATTCCATGAGAGCAGCATGCTTCACTACAGCATGGGACCAAATCTGAATAGGCTCACTGGGGCTAGGAAAGATGAGCACTTATCTTTTCTCAGAAATGTGTAATACTTTCATTCCTTAAAACTTTTAAAAAGAGCCTAAAGTTTTTGCATCAACTCCAGGAGGGCATGAAGACAAGGGCTAAATATATGGAGACAAAACAGTGCGTTAGCTGTCCCAACAGCTATTTCTGTGTTTGTTTTCCAAGTTGGTTGAACCAGAAAGTATGGGCACTTGCACAGAAGAGCATGTTGTTACACAACTCCCACATGAGACCCAGCTGGACAAATATTTGAATCATAGACCCTTAGAGGCTCACAAAGGTCTCAGTCAACTGCTAACTGCCCTTACACAGCAGTACCTGAGCCATCTTGGTTCTGATGAGTTGGTAGCAGAGGTCCTAGAGAAGCCAATACTGTGCCGAACACCCATAGACGGATTTGAATTGCCTGAAAAGCCAGGCATGAATTGTTGGGTCTAAATCTCTGGATTCTCCAACTTCACCTCCTTGCTTCCTCCTCACTCTGTGACAACGGGATACAAAATAACGGGATTTGAGTTAAGTAACTTAAGAGAAAAAAGAAAAATATACTCAGACAAAACATAAGCCATTTAAACTCTGCACTAATACTTTTTTTTTGGTGTGGGGTTTGGTTTTCTTCTTTAAGCCTCTCAGCATTTAGTTTAGATGTGTATGTTTCAGTAACACAGTATGTACTTCATCTGTAAGCTTCTACAGGTTTTATATGTAATGAAGTATATGAGATTACACAGCAAGGAAATGGCATATTTCTCTTTCCAATGAGCTCTAGTAGTGATCAGCTTCTTCCATTTCATAATTTACAGTCATCAAGTGTATGATGGCTAATTTAGGTTAGTCTGAGTTCCATTTCATTCCAGCCTTGGCCCTCCACCCTTTATATCCTACAGATTCTTTATATCTTCTTCCTTCCGACCCATTTTGTGCATATATAATACTTAATAGTACTTATGCTCTTACCTCTTACATTCTAAAATATTTATGGGCAGCTCATTTCTTTTGTACAGGTGGCAAACGTTAAAACGTGGCAAGTAATTACCCTTGCTATGTCACTATGAAGTCTAATTTTTAAAGGAATTATTATCTTATTGTCATGGTTTAACCCTAGCCGGCAACAAAGAACCATGCAGTCGCTCTCACACTCTCCCCCAGCCGCAGAATAGGGGGATAATCAAAAGAAAAAGGCAAAACCATGGGTTGAGATAAAGCAAGTTTAACAGAATAGCAAAGGAAAAAGGAAAACAACTATAACGCTGCTAAAGGAATATGCAAAACACGATTAATGTACCACCACTCACGGACTGGAACCCAGAAAAAACCCAGCCCACTTCCAGGCAGTGATTTGCTGCCCCCATTTCCCAGCCAGCTCCCCTAGCTGTACACCCAGCATGACCTCACATGGTATGGAATACCCCTTTGGCTAGTTTGGGTCAGCCTTTTCATCTGTGTCCTGTCCCAGCTCCTTGTGAAAACTAACCCTATACCTGGCAGAACCAGGACACCTATTTATTACTGATTTCACAAATTTTGAGCTCCTTGAGGTAACAGCTGTTTTGCTTGTGTATTTTAGGTGTGCCGTTGTTATGTAAGAAATAAATAAGAAAAAACCTTGTGGTCAGATTACTTTACAGCTCAGCAAGATTATAATGGTATACACATAAACACAAAAAAAATGGAAAAGACACAATACAGTATCAGCCTTTGGAAGCAAGTTTTGTTAGCAAAGAGAAATGATGCCTTCAGTTACATACATAAGATTCACATTATTTACAAGTGTGAGTGGGATGATTTCTTACAGGTCTCATATTATTTTCATGATGTCTGCAATTACAGTGAGGAACATTGATTTCTGTGTATAGAGGAATATAGAAGCTTTGGGAGGTAATACTGGAACAATAAAGGAAGAACCTAGAGAATATCCTGGTTTGAGGTAAAACACAACCAATTTTCTGTTCAGTAATTTTACTTTGCAGCTAAGCCTCTTCTAGCTAACTGAACTCTCTGAAATTAACAGCATATTTTTCAGTCAGAGAGCATCTGTAATTTGTTTCAGTGGCCAGTTTGGCCCAAACCATGACAAGACACTCACTTAAAACAGTAAGGACAACCCTTTCATGAATGAGAGGGGCATATTGTACGTAGTGATGGGGATACTGACAATGCCATAAATGAAGAGCAAACACTTGACATTTTGAAATATTGAAGTCCTAGATAAACAATAAACTTTAAATTAAATTCAAAGTGACATGACAATTAAGTTTTTTTGTGTGTTGCCAAGACCCAGGCAAAATAAAAAGTCCTATGTACAATGAAATGTTTCAGCTCTGCCCAGTTTCCTCCTCACCCCAACCACAGCAGAGCTGTTGCCACTCCATGATATCAACTGGGTAAATTCTGGAGCACGTACCAGCTGGGCAGGCATGCCTGCAGCATACTCCACGTTGCTGGAGAGGCAGCCAGCTTGCAGTGATCTTTGCAAACCACAGTGTATTGCTAGCCTTTGGTGCTGCTGCTCATTGCAGAGGAAAAGAGAAGAAAGATACAGAAGATAAAAAAAGGAGCTGCAGGGTGTAGAAAGCAGTAATTTTCTCATTTGTAATTTTATCAGTGAAGCTGTCATTTGTTTTCCACTGAGGCTTCTGGCTTTTGCCCAGTAGAACAAGACTAAAGCCTGTAGTGAAATGGGGTAATCTCACCAGTTTGTTTTGTCTTTCAGGCAAGGCAGCAAGAAGTGGGTAAAGTCTATATTGCTGACAATGAATGTGGGCAAACTCCATTTGCTTGCATTTACCCCCAATTGTCTCAGTGCCTAAAGCTGCCTCTGGTTTCAATCATGGTCAGCTTCACAGACCGTATCTCTCTCAGGCACTCAATGACCTGGAACCAGTCTGGCTAGAAGATTAACTAAGCTCTTGTATGGAGACAACAGCTGAGAACTGTGTCTTTCCGGCACAGACCCGAGGGGGGTGAAATTCATCTGACGGGGAAGCAAAATTTTTTCGAAAGCTGGCTTGAAACTGTCATCCCTCACAGAAACTAAGGACAATTATAAGTCTCCCCTATGTCCTCACTGAGTACAAAGTAGGCTTCTTCACCCTGTCTTGTCTAATTGAAATTGAATCTTGACTCGATGTGTCTGTATGTTCCTGTAATAGTAATATGGTTAAAAAAAAGGCAACAACAATGGGATGCTCACTGCATGCTGTAGTCTTAAACTGGGCAGATGATGACAAAAGCAAATAAAACACACCAGCGCAACGTTTATTGCATTCCACCATGCAGTACTTATATTATGCACGCAGGTATTATGGTGAGGAAACCAGTATAAGAATGTAATGGAATAGAAGTAATTAGTGCTATTGACCCATGTAGAGCTGAAAGCCTAAACTGCAACTCTAATGTCTCCAACTAAAAATGCCCCTATTTTATTCAGCACACTGACTCTTCCTGTGTGTATTCGGTATAATATCCATTTACTGTCACAGACTAGCTTTTACTTTTTACCGGTGACAGTCCTACAGAAGCAGAGAGCGCTGAGAAAGGGATTTTTATTTTTTTTTAACGCATCAATCCACAGCATTAAATTCCTGTGGCAGTTTCACTCTTCAGCCTGAGTGTACAAATTATGCTCCTGGTTACATACATCTGTGTAGCCCCATTGAAGGCATAGACTTACACTAGAAACCCAAAGTAGAATTCATAAAACAGGAGAAAGCCAATACTGTAATTTAAGACAGCTTTTGCCCTTCAGAAAATTTATTGTCAGGGATGAGGTATGAACAAGAAAAAAAAGTCCTGTAACTTCACTTTCATATTCCAGATTTAGTTTGCAGTGGTAGCAAGAAGGAAAAAAACCCTCTTTTTTATTCTTTTGTTTGTTAAACAACACAATTTTTATATAAAAATAATTAAAGAGCAATAAAAGTAGAGTGGTTCACTGATAATGACAGAAAAGGTGTTTTGCACTCTGATACAGTTTACTGTGTATGCCTGTTTATATTCTGTTAAAATTTAAGTAGCAGAATATAGTATTAAAATTATATTGTAATATTTTTTAATCACACATTCTCTTTATGCTAACTGTTACTATAAATAAATAATAAATCTGTTTCCTTCTGATCTTATATTGGTTTTAACAATATAGAAAAATTCATCCTGTGGAATTTTTCTCTATGTATTTTATGCAAAATAAATCAATTTTCATGTCTGTGTCTCCCTATGGGACACAACAATTTGTTCCACAAACACAATTCAACATAGACCAATCCAATGCAGTTATTGACTTGGGCAAAGGAGCCTGCCCTTAGATCCTTTTTCTTGGATACCACAAAGGAGTGATGACAATATTGGCAGCAAATTCCACAAGTGGACATATATTTCTCTTAAAGGTTTAAATCCAATCTTGTGCTTAGTCCCCATTGACAGACACAACACAAAGTTAAAGATGGGTTTCAAAAGATGAGACTTAAAACTATTTGAATGCTTAAGCATAAAAAGAAGATGGGAATAGCAAAAAGCACAGGATTTCTGTGCACCTTTCAACAGACAATGACTCACATTTAAAGCTGAGAGTAAGCAATAATGTTCATAACCATAATGGCAGTCGTTTGTACTCCATACTCACTCTGGCTGAATTATTAGTTGTCAAATATTTCTTCAGTTCAAAAACCACAGATCCAAAGAAACCACACAACAGCCCCACAAACTGAGCATTATTACCCAATGCCAGTCCTTCTTTACTTCTCCGCTGTAAGGCAGAAAATTTTCATTTTAAACCATGTCCATTAACTATAGCAAAAATCCATTTTATTAAACCCCCTGAAAACATTACTGTTGGTTTCATTTAGGCAAACAGGCTGATGTGGCTTAAACAAACAGTTATGTCTTGGAGTGATAACCAGGACAAGTATGGCTCATAACAAAGAACAGCAGAGAGGTGACACCTAATTTGGGCACATATTCATTTTCACAAGCTCTGAGACAAGACATGTCTTTCACAGATAAAGCCGTAGAAAAAACAGTGTTGAACATTGAGTTGTAATGAGAAAATTCAGCTTATGAACAAAGCAACCATCATGTACGAACAAAGGAACCCTCATTTTCCTCTGTGCTGCTGAGATCTTTTCCTGCAAAGAGAGCCAACACAAGGCCATATATGGTTCACACTCCACAATGAAGTGGTGCCAGTGGTCAATAATTTTATGATCCTTCACTGATTTAGAGAGTCTTGGGCAAGCATTGCATCCTTTCTGCAGTATCATGGTCTCAATGAAAAGTCCAATTAAGGCGAACCTGAAAGATAACTGAAGTAGCAGTTCTTATACTTTTCAGTACATACAATGTTTAAATGTTTAGGCAATGATTGGTATTGACTATTTGCACATTCTTTGCATGGAAGGCCAAGTATATAAAACTGATCCCTTACCACAGTGTGATTCCAATCACTTCCTAATACTAGCGTCCACCCTGGGGAGTCCTGCATCAAAGAAGAAGAAATTTTGAAAAGGATGAATCAGTGAAGAAATGTAGAGAAAAGGATAAGGAAGATAGGTTAGAAAAAAATATATTTACAGAATTCTAGATAACAGAATTATGACAGATATTATTCTTTATTTACCTAATATCTGCCTTGGTGAGGACTCAGCTGGAGTACTGCATCCAGTTCTGGGCTCCCCGGTTCAAGAAGGACAGGGAACTACTGGAAGGGGTTCAGCAAAGGTCTACAAAGATGATTAGGGGACCGGAACACCTCTCTTATGAAGAAAGGTTGAGGGATTTGGGTCTCTTCAGTCTGGAAAAAAGACTCGAGGGGAGATCTTATCAATGCTTATAAATACTTAAAGGGTGAGTGTCAGGAGGATGGGGCCAGGCTCTTTTCAGTGGTGCCCAGTGACAAGACAAGGTGTAAGGGGCACAAACTTGAACATAGGAAGTTCCACCTAAACACGAGGGAAATCTTCTTTACTTTGAGGTTGGCAGAGCACTGGAACAGGCTGCCCAGAGAGGTGGTGGAGTCTCCATCTCTGGAGACATTCAGAACCTGCCTGGACACGTTGCTGTGCAACCTGCTCTGGGTGGCCCTGCTCTGGCAGGGGGGTTGGACTAGATGATCTCCAGGCGTCCCTTCCAACCCTACCATTCTGTGATTCTGTGATTCTGTAATACTGCCAGATAGGGTTTAATGAAAGTAGCAGTTTCGCCTTCAGTTTGTTTTCATTTTCTCTTAGAATTCTGTTCACAGCAGAAAAAAAAAACAACCTTAAAACCAAGAAAAAGTCAATCTTGCAAACTCAAATTTATCTTTCAACTAAGCAACGTGTATGTGCTTCAATGCCATGATATAAATGACATGGCAAAGGTAACGCAAGAAGCTGCCAATAGTGAAAGAAACCTGTATTTTCCAAGCCTCAAACCTTAATGTGGGGACCATTCCCACCTTACTGCTATGTTGATGATAAAAGATTTGAGAAGTTCTGTGCACTAGAAAAAAAGGGGTAGTGCAGATGACTTTGAATTGAACAACTGCTTTAGACAGATATTTTCTGTATTTTGAATCAAAGTATATTGCTAAAGATTTGGCTTATATGTGCATGAAAAGGATATAGCAGATATCATTTTCTGTGTCTGTGTCTAAGCAAGAACTCATTAAAACTAGAAAGCATGTGAGGGAATTAGGCACTCCAGTCTCACAGGATTTTAACAGGAACTGAGTGACTAGCTTCCTGAGATATCATTATTGCCTAATAATGCACTTGACTGTTATAAATTATCTTCACACACTTGAAATCTGAATAGTTTAAAATATTGTTTTTCCCCAGAGGGCAAGTGGGTTCTTTTATTTCTTTTTGACCAGATGAAAGCTTAGCTTTATAGAAATCTGCAAACAGAATCACCAATCACAACAGTGTGCTTTGCTAGCATGTGTGTGTGATGAACCCCTAACGAGAGAAAAATCCTTTTTATTCAGTTTACTCTCCCTTCATTTGGCTTATTGGCCATATCAAGTTAAATGTTAATTGCAGGCTACAGAGAGGTTACTTATCCCTTTGTAATCAAATATCTCATTCATTAACTACCTATGGAACAAAATATCTGCTGTTGAAGATTTGACTGAACCTTTTGTTTTCATAGCAACAAGAAGATACCACCAATCAGGGTTAAAGTTGGAGAAAAATATTGGTTTCACTTAAAAAAAATGCATCTTAAATAAGAATGTTAAGCCACAAATAAAAAAAAAAAAAAGATAGAGAGATATGTTCAAGAAGACTTAGCTTTACAAAAAGAGTTTGGGGATTCAATAAATCCACAGAGATTAAAAATACCTTTTTTTCCTCACTCATTATTACTTTCTCATTATACGTTGACTTGCTGTGTGACCTTAGGCAATTAATTTACTCTCTAGCCAAAATTTTCCAACCTGAATATGTAAAATTAAACATCTGAATCTATTTTTAGGTGCTAAAATAAATGGCCTGATTTTCAGAGGTCATTTGTACCCCAAATATTCATTAAGTTGACAGGGGCTCTGCCTGCCCTTTGCCTCTGAATAACTCATTACTTCTTGCGTACATTAAGTATGGATTTAGATGCCTAGTTGCTGGTATCAGACTGAGAAATGCCATTCTCAGGCTCCTCACGCAACGGGGTATGGTGTGGGGATGCTTGAGCTAGCATAGTCCAAGTGAAATAAATTTAACAATTCAGTATTGGTCAGGGTCAAAAGTGAGGCTGCTCTGCTCACATGTCTCAGCAAAGAACTCCCCAAAGACTTTTCTGCCAAAATAAGTTCAAATGTCACTCTCTTCACATAGTAGGCATGTCTGAAGAGATTTAATTTCCCTGGATATAATCTTGTGCACTCCATTTAGGTGCTTAATTTAGATATTGATGCACAAAAACCTGTTTGGCCCTAGAAGGGGGCTGAGTTAGTCCGCCTACCACGTGCAGAGAGAGAGTGTCTCTGAAGATACGCAGAGGGCAATCCACTACTATTTTAAGAATCTATCCACTGAGAGTGTAGAAAATTAATAGAAAATGTTAGGTGTTTCCATCAGCTCAGGATCCAGAGTGTTTTAGCTCTCTTCTGAGAAAGATATCTGGTAAAGGTGACACTGTCTTATGCTTAATAGTCTAGTGGTTTGTGTGCTCACTAAGGAAATGAGAGGTTTGCATTCCCAGCCCTGATCGTCTTACAGGGGGCTGAATCCACTTCTATAACCTGCGAGAGTGACCTAACCACCACGTCATGAATAATCCGAATGAGGCACTTACTGTTCCTTCTCCTGAGGCTGAGCTGCTGTGTAGCCAGGAATGCAAAATTCATTAGTCTGGGAAAGCAGAGGGGAAACAAGTGTCTGATTGTAGTCATGGGGATACATCTGAGAAGGGGACGTCTCCAGCTTTCAGCCTCCTCCTGTGGAACTCAAACATCTCACTGCAGCAGCGAGGGGCAAAAAAAGGGAAGAAGTCCTGGAAAACAAGACAGTCCTAAACTCCCCATTCCCATACCCCTCTCTTTTGAAGACACGATTTCTCACCCACTCTTTCCTACACTCAGAGCTATTTGCAGAGAAACTCAGATTCAGAAAATCACAACCGTTCAGAGTACCTGATGGTTTCCTGCTTAGCAAAGTGTCCTTGACATAGGTATCATCCCCCTAAGGCTAAGAAGAGTATAGAACATCCACTTCAGAGATTTCATCCCTTGTTTCTAAAGATGACACACGCAAAAAAAAAAATTGTCACTTATGGAAAGTAATGTATTTTGGGCCAGGATTTAGGGTTCTGTGAATTCAGCAAGGTTAAAGTTTGTCTGGTACATTGTGTGGGCAATCCCTTCATGGAGAACAATCCTTATATGTATTTGCCATATATTCAGGTTTAAATCTGTCTGGATTAGTTTCCAAGGTTTTTCTCAGACTTCGGCTGCAGAGGACAACCTTCACAGATACCCACATAGTAAGCAAGATGGGATGGTCCACTCTACTGTCAGGCCCCGAATGTCATGATATAAATGAACATTTTGACTTAATGATTAAACAACCTGCCTACAAACGGGTCTAGGTATCAAACTGCAATCAGTAACAGATGTTTAGACCCAGACGTAAGTCCAGTAGCTTCTCCAGTGTTCACAGGTCCAATCTGAGGCTTACCTGTAGCACTTGCCGTCAGGTCCTGCTTTCCTTCCTTGGTCATCTGTCTTTCAAGGCAACAGCTCATGATTAAAGCTGTCTTTTATTCTTCCTCTGCTTTTACACCAGCATAGTTCAAAGTTGACTTGGTTGTTTGTGAATGGAGAAAGAGGGAGACATAACAAATACAGCTTAACTCTAGGAATAATTATTAGAAGTCCGCACTTTTGAGATAATCACTGAAAATAGTTCAGTCCATGATATTCCGTGCTTTATTCACACTCGACATACTTTAAACTTGAAATTAGGAAAACAAATGTGCAGTTCCTCTTGCATCGTCTGTTACTTATCACATGACCCATACACAAAGTTTAAGGCTTTTGGCGATCTTTATCTATATTGTCAGATGCATGGGACAACTTTATGAGTTCAACAGCTTAGTAGACCTTTGGTATTTCTCTCCACAATCCTGCAAATAGAGTTTTTACCTGTAATTTATTTGATGAAGTGATTTGTTTGAGGAAGTGATGATTTACATATCTGATATATGGGCATAATCAGATATTTATGTATTTAAACACTTCTAGTGAAACAACGATTTCCTGGTATAAAATAGAAGCCATAAAAAAAAGTGGTATTTAATATTATGTATCTTCACTCAGTAACCACAGAAATTCTATGTGTTTAAAATCTATAAATAGCTGAAAGGTATACATTTCAAGTGCAAATGGGATTTTATAAGATTAATGGAGTAAAGTGATAAGAATTAAAAATAAATAAATAAAACCATTAGAAAAAATAGGAAGACTGCAAGAAAAAAATATGAGATAGTATCTGGCAGTGGTAAAAATCCTATGAAATCATGATTTTTTTTTAAAAAGTAGGAAAATATGTTACAGTATGTCAGTTTCTACATGAGGTACAAGACATAGCACTCCAGATGTGTCACAACACTGCTGAGCAGAGGGGAAGGATCACCTCCCCTGACCTGTTGGCAATGCTCCTCCTGATGCAGCCCAGGATCTCTTTGTCTTTTTTGCTGTGTCAGGTTCAAGTTGTTGTCCACCAGAACCTCTTGGTACTTTTCTCCAAAGGTGCTTTCTAGTTGGCCTTCCATGTTTACTGGTGCATGGAGTTATTCCTCACCACGGGCAGGACTTTTCGTATTCTTTTGCTGAACCTTATGAAATTTCTCTTTTTCTGCCAGGTTTTCCAGCCTGTCTCTGAATGGCAGCGCACCTATCTGGTGTATCAATCTCTCATCCCAGTTTTGTACCATCTGCAAACTTGCCGAGGGTGCACTCTGTCCCATCATCCAGGTCATTAATAAAGATGTTGAACAGTATTGGCCCATTTGTGACTTGTCTCTAAATGGATTTTGTGTTGCTGATCACAACCCTCTGGGCCCGATTGTTCAACCAGTTGTCATTTCACCTTGCTGTCCACTTATCTAATCTATAATTTGTCAATTTATCTATGAGGATGTTGTGGGAGTCAGTGTCAAACACCTTATTGAAGTCAAGATAAGCAACATTGACTGCTCTCCCCTCATTAGTCACCTTATTACAGGAGGTTATCAGGTTGGTCAGGCATGACTTCCCCTTTATAAATCTGTGCTGACAACTCCTGATCACCTTCTTGTCCTTCATGTGTTTGGAAATGTTTTCCAGGATTAGTTGCTCCGTTGCCTACACAGGGATTGAGATGAAGCTGACTGGCCTGTAATTCCTTGGATCTTCCTTCTTGTCCTTCCTGAAGACAGGAGTACATTTGCTCTCTTCAAGTTTTCAGGAACCTCTCTGGATCACCAAGACCTTTCAAAGATAAACAATGGCATCAGCCACCTCCCTCATCACTCATGGTTGTACCCCATCAGGCCCCATGGACTTACATCTGTCTAACTTGTTTAAAGTTCCCTAACCTGATCCTCCTCCATTGAGAGTGAGTCTTCCTTCCTCCAGATTCCACAAATATTATAGTATACTTTGTTCTTCTCTTATTTTCTGATGAAAAAAGAAAGAATAAGAAATTTTCTTACACATATGCCATAATTTTCTTGTGTATTCATTACCTATGTATTGGTAAAAACCCTTTGAATTTAATAGAAGGTCACTGGATTAATATTTACTTTAGCTGTACTAGAGACTTCCTGGTGTATAAAAAGCTTGCCATGTGCCATTTTTGGTGTCCTCACAGGGGAAGTCTCATGTGGAAATATCAAGACATATATTATGGAGAAGTAAGAATTATAAGAGAGAAAATGAAGACGGAGAGAAACCCATCAAAGAAGACACAGCAAAGGTAAGTAGATAGATGTACTTATTTTAATAATCCCAGGAGAAAGACCATTCAAACCTAGCTCTGACACTTGAAGACAGCAAAAGAGAAAATGGCTAAGCTTTTCTGTCAATTATTAAAAAGACAAAAGAAAGAGTAAATGGCTGTTCTTAAGAATACACTGACAGAAAATCTTCCTAAAAAGCTTTCCTGAGTTCACTGTGAAGGAAGATGTTGCTTGGAATGCCAGATGAGAGGTGATAAGGAATAATTAATGATGGAGTCTCTGGACTATTAAAAGGCTCAGCAGCCAAATATGAGCAAAGTAAGCATTAAGAGATCCATAATCTTCTGAAGAGTTACTAATGAGGTATTCACTACATTGCAAAGGATAATTTCTGTCAATTGGCATGCTCTATATAAACAGACTTTCCATAATTTTATTAGATTCTTATTATACATTCCCTGCTTCACCAGATTAGTGAAATACTAATCAGGGTCAAACACAATAGTTCTCTAATCAATATGCATAGTATAGGAAAAGTAGCTATAAGGTAATGCCTCTTTCATAAGAACAATTTGAATATGCATTTTTTAGGAAGTCTCTAGTCAATTTTATTTTTTATCAAAATATTTTCCACAGCATCTTAGCAAATTCCTTTGATCAAAGATTTCTAGTTTATTGATGAAAACTGAGCCTAAAGTAGAATAATAAAGCAAGCTAAATTTTTCAAACAAAAAGAAAAAAAAAATTATAAATAGGTTTTAAATCCACCAAATGTCCTTGTTACCCAACACCATAGAAGGTAAGCAAAAAGTTTCATTTTAAATAAATTTAAAGGTTATTTTTTTAAATCCTACAAAAATAATCTTGGACTTTTTTCATTAAGCTCTGATATTTGTATGCATAAATGAATGTTTGTATGCTTAAATGTCATAATAATAAATCAGAATTCATATATATCCAGTGGCCAGGAAAATGTTAGCTGTCTATTTTAACCGTACAGTTGCTTCTTTATGCTCTGGATAAAGATGGATGAGGAAAAAATAACACACTGCATTTCACAAAAAACAATCATAAAAAAATTAGAAAATTATACTTATGATGAGAAACCAGGCCTTAAACAATGTTAAGAAACTCTTGACTGTATCAGATGTTCTGTCACTGGTTTCTTTAATTTTAGCAGCCTTTTGCCTAAGAGTTTGTCACAGTATTTTGAAGATTGAGCTTCCTCTGGATATATACGTGGCACAACAAAATATGATGAGTCATAAAATTGCATAGCATTGAATGAAAGTAAAAAAAGACAGCTGACACTCTTCTGTGCCTGAATGACCCAACAAGGCCCAGCTCTCCTTTCCTCTCCTAAAAAGTGTAACTTATTAAAAGAGCAGAATGAAGAAGTCATATACTAAACAAGGAGGGCAAGTTGATTATAACGTGACGTGAAAATGAAGTAATGCATTCAAATATTGACCAAAGATGTGATATCTGGCCCCCTCAGAGTGTTGCCTCTAGTCAGAAAGTTTAGTAAGACTTTCACAGTCCTGGAAAATATAGGTCTGACCCTTGTCCAGTGGCTGAAGGAGAACTAGAAATCAGGTCTTTAAAATTCTGGAATAAGTGTCCTGATCACAGGCCTGAAAAACTGCTGGCACCTCATCTTCCCTCGAAAAAGAGGAGAGTTAGTCTGATGTACTGAAATACACAATGTCAAAAACAATGATGGAAGCAAATGGTACAGGTACAAATACACATTCTTACTTCACCATTAGTTATTTTTATATGTTGTCACATTTCAGAATCACTGTAGTTCGGGTGAGATACTTAAGCAGTCAACATACCACAAAAATTAAGGATGACACTAAACCGTCTTATTGAGGTGCCTAATTTTAGAGTACCTGACTGAAATTTTAGGGGATTGAAATAAGGACACAAGTATCATTCCACCTAACTTAAGGTCTTCATAGGCAATGAATAGAGACAAGTGCTTCTGTGGAAATTATTCACACCTTTTGCCTTAGACAGCAATTTTAGAATGGGATACATCACCCTGTAGAAGAACTTGCATTATTTCCTAAATGGGGTTTAGGCACTTTAAAGTAGACACTGAATATTTTTAAACTAGACTTTCTGATACATTTGGAGTAATTCTGAAGTATCTCCAGAAGTCAATTAATGCTATTCAGGAAGGCCCTGATACCTACCTCTTCCATCAAGATTTTAGGAACCTAAACAGATGTTCCGCAACAGAGGAAACTGAGTTCTTTCAGCTCTGGATTTAGTCTGTCCATTTCTAGTGGAGTACGGTACATCTACTTCCTATAGTCTACTGGTTAACAAAGCCAGCCAAGAAACTGTAAAGTCTGCATTTTAGGTCCTACGCAGCTTGAGGAGATGAACCTTAGCCTCAAAGTAGTGGAAAGTTTCCCAAAACTTAGATGTTTGTGAGATCTGTCCCTCTTCTTCAAACTAAGCATTCTGCTGGAGACCTTATACAGGAAACTGACATTAGAGTACCAAGCTCAGTTTTACCCCTACCCAGGGAAATGTTCCACTTGCTATATTGGTATCAGATTTCCTTTTGCTTCCTGGTAGTGCCCACTAAACTTCTTTTTTTCTGCCTAAGACAATCTTGGCAACACTCACTGTTAGAAATGTGGTAACATTCGTGATAGGAGGGAAATGTTGATCTCCTCTGCTCAAACAGTATTTAGGATACGGAGTTCCCAGCTTCCTAGGTGAGTCCTCAAAATCTATAAAAACCGTTATACAGCAGTTTTGCACTACTACTGTTCTTGATCATGTCTATCTTATCCAAGTTGTGTTGATTTCAGATGCTCATCCATCTATAAGTAGATCTCATCAGAGCACCAAGAAGGACATAGGTGCCTATCTTTCTGAAACAGGCACATCTGAGCATGAGTGGGTAAGTTAGTTTTCATGTAACTTGGAGGCTTCATAGGGAATCATCAAATTAATTGGATGCCTGTTGTACTGATAAAGTTAGTAGGCAGCACGTAGGCAGGTTGGCATGCTGGCTGCTATTTAGGAGAGTTTTAGGTAGTCAAATGCCAGCCTAAGCAGAATTCAGACAGGTAATCTCCCTTTGTAATTTTTATTATGATTATCAGTCATAGTAAAAATATTGCTTTGCCATAAAGCTTGATTTCTTCATCACAGATCTGACTGTCATCCTACATGAGTTATTTGCTTATGGCAACTCTTTACCATAGGCAGTTGCAATCTTGTTCACCGAGTTCCTCAAGGCAGATGCTTAAATCACAAAGTTCTTTTATCGGGTGCTCCAATGAATTGTGTTTTACACTATAGTTAGTCAGAGCACTGAGTCAATACCTTGTTCTAAAAACATGATGTTTAGTTTAAATTGTATAAAGAGATGCAGACATGTAGTTCTCATTGGACTTTCTGCAACAAACAGACAGGAGTTTCATTTCCTGAACTGTAAATGAGGTGACAGCACCCATTTGGGTAATACAAAGGAACAAAACAGTATATAAAAAGATGTCTTATCATACAGGTGAAGCAGTAGGTAGATTTAAAAGAAGAAGATCTATTGACTGAAAAATATTGAAAAATTAAAATCTTCGTCCTTTATACTGTTGATCATCAGCCAATGACCTCAGGGAATTGATATAATAAAATACTTAGTGTTGTGAATAACTTAGTTATATCTGCAGAAATTCTAAACTTTTCTTAATCAATCCAAGTGCAATAAAGTAATAATTATAATCTAATGGAAATTTGTCTCCAGCAATTTCTTAATGACATATACTTATTCTTTTAAAGATTCTGATTATCTAATCAGTGTTGTTATGATAAATCATAATGGTTCAAACTACTGTCACAGCAATGTCTCCTGGTTATCTCATTCCGCCACATTTCTTATATTACACAAATCAGGCAAAGACTAAGAATAAATCATGGTATAGGGTCCTCCAAATCAAGGCATTGACTAGAGTGTCAGAAATGAAGTTTCTGACTAAAATAAGGTAAACTAGTTGGAATAATAGCAAATAGCAGCCTATACGTGCACAGCTCCAAAAAAACCCATGATTTTAGTAATAGATTTGAAAAGCTATGCAAAGGCGTACATCTTTCTCCTACAAAGCAGGAAGAAATGACAGGACTTTTCCTCTTCTTAAAGGCAGATTGATCTCTGACTGAAGCTTATTTCTTTCCTGGTTATATGGAATATAAAAAAATCCACCAGCAGTTCTCCAATTCTTTCCTGTGCCTGGGAGAAGAGACATTGTGTTCAACTTTGAGCCCCTCGCTACAAGAAAGACATTGAGGTGCTGGAGCATGTCCAGAGAAGGGCAACAAAGCTGGTGAGGGGTCTAGAGCGCAAGTTGTATGAGGAATGGCTGAGGGAATTGGGGTTGTTTAGTCTGGAGAAAAGGAGGCTGAGGGGGACCTTATTGCTCTCTACAACTACCTGAAAGGAGGTTGTAGAGAGGTGGGGGTTGGTCTCTTCCTCCAAGTAACAGGCGATAGGACAAGAGGAAATAGTCTCAAGTTGCACCAGGGTAGGTTTAGATTGGATATTAGGAAAAATTTTTACACTGAAAAGGTTATGAAGCATTGGAACAAGCTGCCCAGGGAAGTGGTTGAGTCACCATCCCTGGAGATATTTAAAAGATGAGTAGACATGGTGCTTAGGGACATGGTCTAGTGGTGGTTTTCACAGTCTTAGGTTAATGGTTGGACTCAATGATCTTAAAGGTCCCTTCCAACCTACACGATCTATGATTCTATGAACTTACAAAGTGAGGAAATAAAAGAAGAAAAAATGCAGATAGTGAAATCGGTATCTTAGAAGAATTCATTCTTTCCTCCTTTCTAAAATTCGAGCTTTCAAGATTTCTAGATTTTGAACCAAAAGACTTGGGGTGTTTAAATATAAAACTGCTAGCAATAATGGAAGAACATATTTTCACATAAAGACACAGAAATTCCCTTCACATAAAGGGAATACAAAGCAAGGACTCTTAACAAGTTATGATCTTCTGAAGCCAAATTAGAAATAACAAGCTTGAGCCGTCAATGATTATACCCAATAATACTGTATCTTAATACGTCCTCTACAGAAGGATATTGATCAAAACAAACATTAAAAGAAATTTTGTCAAAGGTTAAAAGTTGGATTGTGGTACCACAGTTCAGGTTAACGGATCATACCTGGTGTTGTCTAAGGCCGTGGTAAGTGGGTTAAGAGAACACAGTTCTCCACAGATTTATACCAGGACAATGGTATGATCCATGAAGATAGAATGTAGAAATATATGTCATATATCATATATATATCAAATATATATCATATCTGAAACACCTTTTAAAATCTGACAGGGTGAGTAGCTCCACAAAGTATATATGTTAGTATCCTACCATTATTATTTTGCTTAAGATGTTCATTTGGGTTTCAATCTCACTTTTGAAAGTCTTCTGCATCGTGGTGTTGAAGATCTTAAATTTTTACTGTTGCCATTTATTCTTGTAATCTTCAAGACTGTACATCTAAGTTACATTCAAATAGTACACTTGGTTGTTCTTGAATTTTTTGAAGCTGAATAATGTGGCACACTTGTGTCACACTCTTTCAGACATTAAAGATATTTCTTCATCTTGCTGTTGAGCCTAAGACTCTCAATGTGTTGTTATTAAGCCACCCAATCACCTTGATGAAACATGCACTACCATCCCACATATTATTTTTGGCTCTCATGTGTAATACATTAACATACCAACTTTTACTTTTGAAAAAGCTATTCAAAGATGTCATTTGTGAGCATCAGGGCACTGTGGAAAGGCCTACAATGGGGAAACTGAAAAGACATTCTTACAAAGGTAATCAACTTTCCTTTCTTGGCTCCTTTGTATTATTTTACTCAGTAAGGTTTTAGTATGTTTATCCATTTTTGTAGACTGGCTCATCCAAATGTTTTTGTAACTTCATGAACGTGTCAAAGGTCCTCTGTGGGAATTCTGTGGGAAATATGTAGAATGACCTGCCCATAAGGCACAAGGAAAACATCACAGCATGAGAGAGTGTGGAAGTTAAAATGAAATATTTTCAGCTCCGTCTGTGAAGATTTTAAAGCACTGCAATAGGAATTTTGTGTTCAAAGAGTAGTTGCACTCCTACATTCAGATTTTAGTACAAAAATTTGATTTCAATATTGTTAGGTAGTCAACATTTTAAAAATATATTATGCTATTAAAAAAATAAAAGAACATGCAAGGCTGTTTCCATTTACACATTTTTTAACTACAAACTTGCATAAGAAAATTAGCTCTCTTCAGGCTTCTGTTGGCTGATACCTTCTAACAAATGGAAGGGAAAATTTACTGTCAGACAGCCATGAGGAATCTCCAGTGATGTGATGAGCTGACAAAACTGTCACCAATCATTGCCCTTAACTATGAAGGAAATAGAGATGTGAAGATACTGAGAGATTCACTACTTCAGTTCTTCCTGTACCAACAGAATGAATCAGTTTTTGACATGTTATAGTACCTGAACTGCCAAATACTAACAACAACATAAACCACTTAAAGTTAGGCTCTGCTTTCTGAGGTCGGTACAAGAGTTGCTCTGTGTATCAGAAGGGTAGCACGAGATAGTAAGCACAACACACAAAACCAAACCAAAACAAAGAAACACACTTCAATTTAATTCAAACTAAAGATGTGGTTGAGTATGTTTCTGGTAGTCCGCCAAATCACCAGAAGTAATTTCTGAGAAGCAATCAGTTAAAATCAGGAAGGCTGATTGACAGATTTACCACAACTCTAAATGCATTTGATGGGAAAAGTAGGTTCTTAACTTTCAAAATATTTAAGTTTGGAAGAAAAGGCAACTTATAGAACTAAAAATGTACTGTAAATACATTATTTTTCCTCCTAGGTAAATGGCACTTGGTAATCTCTGTGGAAATCACACAGCTATAGAAGTAAAATGTTAAAAGCCTCATGTGATTCATAGAGCTTTTCAGACAAACTTTAACTTCTGCCCAGTAAGCTTCACAGATCCTAGTCTATGTCCTGGAGTACATACCAAAACAGCTAATGGTGCAGTCTGTCATAAAGGGGGGAATGTTTTTAAGGAATGAAGAAGAGTTTCTCAGGGACTGTAGTAGCCATATGGTGATGCAAAGTGTACAGCTTTTCCTGGAAGCACCATGGAGACACTACACGTGCTACACCAAATAACACCAGCTGACATTGTGCACCAAAAATTTCATGGTCTCCTGTTCCTCTGAAATAAACAGTCCCCTCAGGTTCTCCATTTCCTTTCACTAACTCATAATATCCTTTATTTCATTTACTGTTAAAAGCCACACACAAGAACTCCACTGCTCTAATTTAGCCAAATTTGTGGGTATTTATGCATTTGAAGAGAGCATGTACACCATTCTTCACTCAGACCTTAACTTACCTAAACCTCTGGGTTTGTCATGGGGGAAAAAAAATATATATGTTAACTTACTAATACCAGCTTGTCTGCTTCTTTTAAAACACTATCACATTCATTATTCTGTACACAAAATGCTTATATTTCCTCACTAGCATGCACTGCTCAAAAGATTATTTTCTCATCTATTTCAGTTCTCATTTATGCAGTCTGCAACGGAAACAGGAAAAGTTACAAGAGCCAAATTCATTTGTTTAAATTCGTTCTATCAACAGACCGTGAATTACTGACACATTACATACTCAATATTGTGAAAATAATTCCAGTCAAATGCTATATGTCTCTTCAGTTATTCCTTGTAGAAAAATGAACTAATAGAAGCACTTATTTCTCAAAAAATTATACACGGAAATGAAAAAAAAAGGATTTACTGATATAATGTCAATTCAGGAAAAACTACAGCACCCTTTTTGAAGGACATTGAGTTGAACTATAACCTGTAACATACAACCCATCCACCATAACCCATAAACCTGAATTTGACAGGTAATTCTTTTGCTACCACTTCAAGAAAAGTCCATAGATAGGATTTATCTCACCTTATTTCAGATGTGTACATTGTTCATGTCTACATCTGAGCTAATCTCCTCAGGATCCCTCTATTGGCAATGGATTCAGCAGAAAAAGACACCCCGGGGCACTATTCATCTGGCCTCTGTTAGAAATCTACTATACACTCAGAATAATCATGCCCAAGAAACGCTGAATTTCAATTCATTGATTAAAGAGATAGCAAAAGGTGTCTGGCACAATCGTAGGTCGTATTAATCCTATACTGTGCACAGGAGAAACCCATACTGGACAAGAACTGTAAAAGGAACAAATAATTTGGGATGCGTCTGTTTTGGGTGATTGGTCAGTTCTGTATCAGGGCTGAGTGTCAAGGAAATTTAGTGCCTGATGATCTAGCTTCTTGGAAACAGATTCCCAAAGTTTGAGAGGACAAGGTCCTGAGCAAGCTGTTCAACCCTGTTTTGAGCAGAGGGGGCAGAGCAGATGAGATGCAGGAGCACTTCCAACCAAAATTGTTCCATGACTTCAGGTTTGGAGCCACCAAACTGAATGTCCAAGAATGATATTCTTCTGGAAACCTTTCTCTCTGACTCTTGCTTGTAGTATAAGTGGTTTTCTGTGTCTTGATCTCCCTAGAAGTGGGTCTTGAATAAAAAAAAAAAAAAAAAAAAAGAAAATCTTGCCTAGTACCATCATGAATATATGGAAGTCCTGCTAAATATAGCGGAGGTTCCTCATGAAGATGACTCTCTGGTCTAATCTCTGGCATCTACACAACACTGTAAAACAACAGATAGTCTTTGCTAGCGATATCTGATTCTGTATTTTAATTTAAATGCAGATGGCTTTTTTTTTTTTTCTTTCTTTTAAGAAAAGAAAGTTTCAGCAGGCAGAAACTGTTGAGAAAAAAAAAAAAAAGAATGACTTTCTCTCCTTATGAGAAACCTTTTAATAACTCAGCTAGACTCAAGATCTTTATGAAATATGGACCTTCCACACTCAGGATAAAAACCATAATACTTATTCCTTACTATTGAGGTATATTAATAGTAGATTCAGCCTGACATGATGGTCATTAAGGACCTCAGGAGCTGTGCTATAAATGTCAGGAACTGTTGTCAGAGAGTTAAAGGCTTGTTTCAAACAGGCTATCGTAACTTTATTTTGTTTTCTGTTGTGTTATACAGGTCCAAACACACATTCACTTGTTTATATATAATGAAGAAGAATTGAAATATGCCTATTAATATATGCAATGAGAGTATTAATACTGGATATGTATGTAATAAAATTTTATTAACCTTGGCACACCGGCCTCATCACCCTCAAATAATATTTATGTACTTACCCTATTTATTTTGCTATGTAAAAAAATATATAGAAAATAAAATAAAATAAAATGAAATTAAAAAAAAAACAAAACAAAAAAAACAAACAGAAAGACAACAATAAAGTATCAGCAAAAAAATAATGTCCTTAAAGGATCATTTGCACTAGTGATGGTGTTCCCAGACGCTTTCAGAAAGGCATGCTCTTGGCTATCATATTTGCAATTCCACTGAGCAGCTACAAGGAAATGTAGTATATCACCACTTTTCCTGAACTCTAGTACTGTAGCCGATTGTGGGTCAACGCACTCACACAGACAATTCATTATAAAATCAGGATAAAATTTATATTATGCAAATAAGCTTACTAGCCCATGTTAAATTACAGCTCTGCTATGCTGAACAATAAACCACTCTGTAGTGACTTGCTATGGACTTTTTATTTATTTTCAGCTCTTATGGTAAACGAAAACTAAACAGAAATAATTCACCACATATAGACATTTCAATGAAGTTGAACTACTCATTTTCAAGGATCAAAAACTGCTTCTCAGTACTAAAGGATGGAGATTAGCTTTATTCTAGAGAACTAAAATGAAGTTATATTACCTAAAGCCCTCAGATTACTTGCATTTAAATTTCCTAGACAGTTCTTTAAAATGTCTTGTTAGCAAATTGTGCAATTATATTGAACATCCAAGTATCTTAAATTGGAATGCATATAGATTGACTTTTGCTTTAAAGTGAAAATATAAGCAAGTGAGTCCATTGCAGTGAAACATGTTAAAACTAATGGGGCGTTACGCCCATTCTCTGAGTTAAACCTGATTCTGGTCTGAGACAAACATTGTTCAAATCAGAGAGTAGTCATAAGTTTTTTTTTTAAGGTTCAGAATTTGTCTCTGAACCAGTTTTGGTTGGTTGGTTGGTTGGTTGGTTGGTTGGCTGGTTGGTTGGTTGTCAAAAATCCCTAACAATCTTTAAAATATCATACACAAATTTTGCAATATGCCAAAACTCCCACTGAAGTTAACAAATATTTCTGGTTGTGGATGAAAGATAGAACATAAAGAAAGACATATAAAAACTGTTGTTTTTTTCTTTTTTCTTTCCTGAAGATGAAAGCAAAAAAAACAGTTGGGGTCCAAGTGTCTTGCTGGTCTCAGCAGATTCTGAAAAATTTTGAATAAAGGACAGATTAAACTTTCCCATTTGCTTTCTTATTTTTAGGTTTTAGAACTAGAGTCAATGCCATACATTTTCTTTTTCTGCTCTTTACTTCCCATTACTTTGTGAAAATGCATTGTAATGGTGTTAATCCTATTATTGTCAGAGTCTCAAGGAAATACACTTTCTGTGTGTTCACTGAGGAATATTTTATCTTAATGTTGGGATTGAGCCACTGGAGAATAAGGTTGCTTACAGAGTATACTCTCATGTTTAAGGACATTATGGTTGCTATGTGACTTTGTTTTCTTTCAGAGCTGTAAAATCTATTGAACTACATTCATTCCTTAGGCATGCTCATGTATATAGGAAGGAAAATCAATATACTTCATTGAAATAAAAAGTAAGTGAAGGCCATATTCAGTCAGTGTGCTTAACTCATGGAAAGAGTTAAGACTCAATAGAACAGTAAAGATACTATTAGAGATTTTTTTCTTATGCTACAGGATCCTGGTAATCTTGGTCCTTAGATATAAAACAGTAAAATTACAGCTGTAGAATGAAAGCAATCAGTCCTTCCACAGTACTCATCATGTTTAAATGTCTCAAGGTATTACATGGTTCTGCTATGAAGACACTGAATGATTTGAGGCAAAAATAAATCAGTATTTGAAAAACAAATGCAATAAATGGCAATAAGAGACAGGCATCACATTTTAGTGAAATGCATGCCCAAGCAAAATTGTATTTAGGATTAACTATGGAAAAAAAATCCTAGTGAAAATATAGAATTTATGACCATGAAGGTTAGATAGGATTTATCTTATCTCATCTGCCATCTGAACATTAGGCAAAGTCTAACCTAGTCATCTGGGCATACAAAGAGTAGAAAGGGACAGATACTCCACCGATGGCACTTTTTTTCATACAAGTGTGGATGTTGAAGACGGACTACCTGAGAATGTTTCACTCCTTGTATTCCTCCATTGACTTTCATGAGACGACTAGCTGAGAAATTTAACTTCTAGATAAAGTTGTGTGACAAGTCCAAAACTCAGCCAAAGCAAAGAAAATTTTTCTTTCATGCTAAAAGCAAGAAAGTATCTGTAAATTTTAAGTAAACATTCATCAGAATCAGTCCATTCAATTTTTATTTTGATCAGCTGACAACTACAAGCTTAACAAAATCTCTTTGCATGTCAAAATGCAAAATTCTCTTATTATCATACAAGCACAATTGTACCTTTTTTCTTTTTTTTTCTTGTTCTTTTTTTTTTTTTTAACTATTACAGACAAATCACAGAATCACAGAATTACAGAATGAACATGTCAGGTCTCAAAACTACTTATCATCCACAAATTTTAATTTTTTATTCTTATTCACCCCATCCCTGCCTCCCTCCTCCCTAAAAAAACCCCAAAACATTAAAAAAATAATCTCTTGGACTATTAGATTGCAGCTGTATCACTCCTAGTTGTTGGCTCGTGGTTTGGGCAGCTGCAGCCTGGAGGCTGCTGGTGCTCCAAGGGGTCTTTGGGATGGCGAAGTGCAGTGGCATGGGAGCCCTTGGGCCCCGAGAGGGAAAGCAGGTTGCCAGCAGAGGAAAGTGTCAGTGCAGAGAGGGTGTGGAGGTGGTCCTGACCCAGCCAGGGAGCTGATCCAGGTGGACAGGGTGACAAGAAGTGCCACACACACCCTGAGGTTGCTGCTGCTTGATCCGTTGCATATTTTGAATATCTCCTGACGATAAGTGAACTGTGTGGATTGCAGGCCCAGTAACTAAAATCAGCATCCTCTCAGAGCTGTTTTTGTCAGACTACATAGTTCAGAGCCTCCCTGACAGTCAGTCATCCTTATCCATCCAGTGGTTAAGGGACCAGCAGCCGTCACATGTTAATCACATAACCTCTCAGCCACAGCTGAAAGCGTCTCTTCTCCCGTCGCTTAGTCCCCGCTGCACACAAATATTTTCTTTGCCCCTTTTCTCTTTTGTTGGGTGGCGATGTATAGCTCTGACCCGCTGCCTCCACACACAGCCTGGCAGGGGACAGGGGACACTCAGTGGTGTCTGGAGTTAGTAGCTGACACAAGGAGCAGATGTCTTAGACTAACAAACACACATCACACACTACCGCTCCACCAGCAGTGAAATGAGGCCTTTATTTTTCCATGACAATAGGAGGCCTGGACACTGCAGCTGCAGTATAAAATATGGTCAAAAACACCGAAATCCAAAGGCAAAGGAAGTAAAGTAGATTCAGCCTCTTAACGATCTTATTTCTGGTCTTCTGTATACTTCAGTGGCCTGCCTTTAGATTTGAAATGAAATAAAACAGGGAAGAAAACAAACAAAACCATAAGGAAACACACTTCCTCCTCCTCCGTCTGTACACAGGAATATTCCTCTGGCTAAACATGATGCAAACCAATATGTGTGCATGTGCAAGCCCACATCTGGATCGGTAAGATGAGCTCTTCTATGCTTTTGCTGAATCTATCTGTGACAACTGTATTACAAACAATGGTACTACAGGGGTTTCTGGCTGTATAGCTTTTGCTGTGGGCTGCTTACGCATACCTCAGATGCCAAGGTCTTCAAATAAGTTCTTAGTAACTCCATGTACTTTATCAACATGCATTTCCAACAAAAGCTAGCCTCATTAAAAAAAGACAAACATCTAATCCTTTGTTTCCAGTGCTACAGAAAGGCACTCTGAAAAGTCCGCTGGTTTTCAGACATCCGTATTTTATACGTGCCTCACTCACAAGGAAACTGCTTTTAACTCCACATTTGTAACTTCAGTAGGAGAAGCCATCCGACAGTTGTGCTGGCATGTTTAACTTCAAAATGTCTAAAAGTCTTAGAAACTTGAACTAAAGGTACAGGAGCTCCATATTAAGGATTTATCTGTACTGTTAAGAGATTAATATGTTTAGGGAAGGAATGCAGTCCCAGTGGACTGCACGGGCATAAGTGGAGCAAATTAAAGTTACATTTCCTTGGAAAGCAGATTATGATCTCCATTTTCTTCCTGGAATGCAACAGAAAGGCTTTTCCATGGAAATAATAACCCCGCCTTTTTACAGCAAGTTAAGCATAGCAGTCCAAATTGTGAGTTCATTTGCTGAAGCAGTACTTTGCTCCCAGGCCACAGTTTCAAGGCAGTGACAGGCCAGGTTTCCAGAGCCTTTCCAGAAGGATGTCCTGCAGCGTTAGATGGGCGAGCACAGTTCTGGAGGCAAACGGTCACTGGATTAACATGATAATCCAGGAAGCCAAAGAATGGGAGGATCAGCCCAGCCAAACCTCTCTATGACTGCAATTGTAAATCCCTTTTCAACAACACACCCTTAAAGGTGAGAAGCCTGTGGAAGGGGAGAACATGATTAACCCCTGTGGTTTCTAGTGGGAAGAAAACAAATAAACAAAGAGCCCCTGGGGTTTTTCCTATATAGAAAATGAAGTAACTGTGAGATAAATTTGGTTTTCTTGGCTTTTACAAATGTCATCCGGGAATACATTCATATGCAAGTCCAGGCAAATCTTGGATGATATCAAATCCTGTTAATCAAAATGGGATCAGCGTCTATATGTGTCAGAAAACTATGGCAACTATGTTGCAAACAGGCAACATTCACTAGGAAAGTAGCTACATCATGAAATCCAGATACATTATTTTCACCACTGGAGGGCTCCCATATTTTTCCATTAATTCTGTAAAAACACATTAAGATTTGGAAAAAAAATCCAGAATATATGGCTTAATCAAAGTGTTTCCTTCTTCTAAACATAGGTATAGGCCCACAACAAGAATTTTTTACACCTTCAATACACCTTTCTTTCAAAAATTAAATAAATGCAATTTTATTATCAGCAACGATAGCCTTAGATAACAAATTCCACAAGACGATTGCAAGATGGTTTACAAAGAAAAGTGGGATTATTTACTATGGTTATATAGGGAGAAATGAGGGGAAATAAGTGATTTTGTCAAAGCTGCCTACCAGGCAAGCAGATCTCAGCTCAGGTCTCTTTGACTCTATTCCCTTTATGTTAGAATCATTAGGATGCCACAAAACAAACCATGAAGTGTAATGCCTATTAGTCTGTGTTACCTGCACAGCTCTCATTACTCTAGAAGCCAGATGCTTTAACAACTCCAGTGTATTTATCCTCACGAAGTGTTGCAGCACAAGGACTTTATGTCAATGCTAAGACATCTCAGGTTTTCCAGGCTCTAAACTATCATTCTTATCACTGGACCATCTTTCCTTTTTCTATGTGTGTTGCTTTAAATTAATTATCCCTGACCTATTGCTAGTAGTTACTATTCTTCTTTATAACAATTTAAGCAATGTAGGTAAGGTTATCACGTAATCCAAAGCATTTAATCAAAAATGGTTGGAATTTTATTAACTGAATGTGATTCTGAGATAAGCTTTCACTTTTGATGATTCATCTGGCTATCTGTTTAAATACCATGGCATTTATCATTATTATCAAAACTGTATAGATCTTAGGTTTTATTACTTTCATTTAAATATACCTTTCAGACATTTGCCACACTCTGAAATCAGAATCAGCAAGCTGTTTAGTTTGTCCAATGTATGTCTTCAAGTATTGCAGGTATCTGACTGAATGAATACCTTTAGATGTTTTAGCTTCTCTTGGCATTTAAATCTAAATGAAAGAAATATCCATCCACTTGCAAGCCTGACACTCACAAGTATTTTAAGTGCTTGGATACCCAGAGAACAGTTTTAATACATGACAGACCAGGAAATTCTATAACACAAGGTCTGCCAAAATTGCTGTACAGTGAATGTGCCAAGAAGACATAAGCTGTCACTAAAAATATACCTCCTAACACCTTTGAAAATTATTTAGCCTTTTTAAAGCAGATGAGGGTATTAGTGGAATGGTGGGAGGTAGATATCTCCTAAATAAATTCTGGAAATGAAACAGCCCTCCAAGAATCCTTCTCTAAGAGCACGGAATGTACCATATATAAGACTGCAAACTGAAGATCCAAATTAAAACCAAGGAGGCTGCTCAGTGGGGAAGTGACACAGCACACAAGTTCATTTCTGGACATGAGAACTTAAATTCAACTATATGCAGCAAGCATATTTGAGTGACAGAAGTTTGCTGGTATCTTCTTTGTTATAAGAAGACATGAGACAACATAGTCGTACAATATGTTTGTTTTTTTTCTTTATTCAAAGAGTGAGAAAATCAGGAATAGCAAAGCTATTTTAGAGAACTCGGCATACTAACAAAAACAGCTTTTGCAGTCTAGTGTTTCTGAAGGTCATTCTTGTTTAATTTGGAATGAAAATCTCAATATAATCTATTCCTCTGCAATTGCTAAAAAAGGACTGGCATTGCAATATTATCCAGCGGTGCAAGCTAGGGCAAAATGTGTCTTCCTTTTTCCGGAATAAGGTGTCCTTATGACAGTACTTATATTTTACCCTAGTTTTCTGGCTGCCCAAAATGTCTCAGATGTTTAATAATTAGGATCTGGTTGGAAGTCAGATGCTTTAGTGACTGCCTCTCCTGCTTTTCTTTACCAAGAGGAATTCTAATATCTTAAGAAGGGGCCCATAAGAAATTTATTGCCAGAATATTCTCAGCTTCGGGTCCCTGTGTTCTGAAGTGAACCCTACAAAAAATTCCCCAGAATTTCATGTTATAGCCATAATCCTCCTCAAATATTCTTAAAACTCATTTCTATGGCCAAGATTTTCACAATACTCAGTCAATATTATTTTGCCATCTACTACAACCAGCCTGCTTGTCACTGTCTCTTTTAGGATCAGGGGTGGACATGACTGCCTAAAAGTCTCTTCAGCTTCAGAACACTTACTGCTCCCATAACAAATGTCAGACACACTATTTAGAGGCTTGTAGGAAGTTAATAGTAAAATACACTACATCGCCCACAATTAGAAAAAGATACATAGCCCATTGTATCTTCAGACAGTTAAAATATATCCAGTAGAAAGATATAACTGCCATGAAAAAATATTATGGCTCAATGGATTTTTGATTCATTTATGTTAACATTTTTTTAACTACAGATTGTTTTATGTTACATTTTTGGTGAGTCATCATCTTAGATATTTCAGAACTCTAGGAAGACCGTTTGATGTTTTCCATTTCTCTTCACTAAGCACTTGACAGTTCTTGTGAACTTGCTGGTATCACATTTTGTCTATCTTACTGCATCTTCATCGGGGATCTAGGAGGACAATCTTTCTGCTTGTCAGCTCCTCTCATGGGTACAAGAAAATCTGACACATCTGAAGTGAAGTGTTAGCAAACGTTTATGGCCAAAATATTATGTTCTACCTCATTTCTTTTCTTTAACCCTAGATTTCATTGCAGTAAAGGTCTGGAGGCAGGAGATACGTACTCTGAGTATGTTTTGGTTCTAGGCACTACTTGTAGAAAGCATATGTTATAGTGCATGCTGAATGACAGAGTCTTTGATATGTTGCATTTTACAATAGTTCTTATAGCACAAAAGAGATAAAATATTGTTGAATTAGTTTTCAACTTGTGAGGATAAGAGGTGGGCAAATCAAGTCAAGATAAAAGAAAAATTGGCTTAAAACTTCCTGCTAAATTAAAATCAAATTATTTGAAGTCCACAGAAGTTCAGTGTCTAGTTTATTCCTCCCAGTTCCTATTTTATGTTGTTATTTAGTTACAGTTCTCGGAAGCTACAACCAAATGTCAGGGATTTGGAAATTTGCTTCATCAAGGCTGAGCTTTCCTTTAGTGAAAATGATCTCCCAAGAAGACAGGGACCAGTGACTAAGTGGAGCTCATCAGATGATAGATGGGCTGAAGAAGGGCAGGCTTCTGACAATTTTGGGAATCAACAGGGTAATTCAGTGCAGGACAAAATTTAGGATAATGGCTATATTAAATCCTGGTTGTAATTACTAATGTGTGTGTATTTATGTGTTTGTGGAGAGACTTTCTCAACATTTTTGTCTAGCTTAGGCTTCTCTTTTTCTTGTATGGCAATTTGCTTCTTACTCTTCTGGGCTTTCTCTTTCTCCTTTTCATTGATTCGGGTTTACCTCATTGATTCAGAATCAAGGAGCACAGGAAAAGCTGGTTATATTTAAAATAGAAAGCTTGCATAGTAATGATGTATCTAGGGCAAAAATTAAGTCAAAAACCTTTCTATCTTACTTTTTTTTGTGTGTGTGTGTGTATTATTTTTTCTCATTTTTTTAAAACTCTATGTCTTAATACACTGGGAATGAATCTAAAATCACTTATGTATGATTTCACAGGAATAACCTAGCTGTGATTGCAAGCATTCAGTGTAACAACCTGATGCATAAACTATGCCCATTGCTTGGTTTTAAATATGCTGCTAATTCCTTGGGGTTTTTTGTCAGTTTTAGGGTTTTTTTTTTCCCCTCAAAAGTGTATTCATCTGTGTAACTCAAAAAAAAAAAAAAAAAAAAAAAAAAATCCTATTCCCTCTGAATTCACTGTAGCATTGCATCACACAATAAAAAAACAAGTTTGATAGGTAAGACAAATCATCAATGCAAAGTATGCATATAAACCTTGGTATGATTTTGTTTGTACTAACAGGAAAATAAATAAAAACATTATATAAACACTTTGCGTAAGCTTTTCAGCATTCCTCCATCCAGTCATCTAAAAGGTCTATGGTCCACAAGGTCTGTGATGCCCAAAGCAGGTTTCAGACAAAATTCAAAAGCCCAGCCCCAAAAATATGATCCTGAAAACATTTCTGACTCCATCCCCATTTCTTTAGAAATTTGGTTGTTTTATTTTGCAAGAAGCTTAAACCTTTATGTGCCTCTCAGAATACACAACCCCCAAAACTCCACAGGGCACATTGTTGAATCTTCATGACTAAATCTGTAATAGGTTTGGTGCCATCTAGGCTTGTCCAGGCTGAAGTTCTGCATAACATGAATAGAGGTAGAATTTTAGGCCTTTGAAGACCTTCTATATGAAGACAATAAAGAAAGAAACAAATGACAATAATACACAGAAGCCAATGAATTTTGGTATCTTCAATGTCAGGTGGAAATAAAGTGGAGCATATGTAAGCACAGTCATTCTAAGATACAGTTCCTCCCTTTCTAAAGTAGACACCTAAAACAGGCCAGGTGAATTGCACCTTTAAACTACCTATTTCCACTCATTGATTATAAGGTGATTCAAAGACAACTAAATCAGACATAAACATCTCTGTTACAAGAGTCTGAAGTCAGGCGAGATGTATTTGACTCTAAATATCAAAACCCTTTTTGATTTGAGCTTTGTGGTTCAAGAGATGTTTTGGGTGCTCAGGTTGAAATTTTAAATCTCTTGTGGAACTGCTACCAAAGCACAAAGTAGTTAAACAATATAATCACTTAAACAGAGGCGTATGGCAGGAGGAACATCTGACTCTGGACAGTAGAATGTACCTGGAAGACCACCTTATACACAACATTTCTTGGGAGTAACTAAGTGGGCCTTCTTCTGGATAGCTTTGCAGTGGACAATAACCCATAGGCAGTCTGACCAACAAGTTGCCACATCATCTCTTGTGGGGTCAGAGATATAGGAAATATGAGTGTAAACCATCCACCTTTTGATGCTTCCCAGATCTCCCGCTTCCTAGGAAATTTCTCTAAGGACCAAAGGCATCCCAAAATACTCTTGGTAACTGTGTCTTAGTCCCTTTCCCTTTGCAGTTTTCCCACTTGGTATAAAACTATAGACCCATCCCACGAATTCACATATGAAGCAGTTGAGTCTTCACTTTAAGGTACAGTATACACAAACTGACACTCTAATGTAAACTAAAGACGGAAAAAAATGTTAACCTAGTCTCCCTTTTGATAGCTACCCACAGCAGTACAGAGCAGGTTTTGCCCCACCACCTTTCTCTGATGCAGTAAGCTTTTAATTTCTTCATGCATAAAAGAAAAGCTCTATCAGCCCCATATAAAGATGATTATGTAAAAGTGAAAATGTCAGGTTTTTGGTTTTGCTATTGTTATTTTGTAAGAAAATGATGGCTTAGGCATCTAACATCAGGAACAGCTCATGACACAGTCATCTAGTGTTCTTTGTGAGTATTTACATGGCATACTCAATCCACAGTTATGTGCCTTCACTGTTTTTCTGGGCTGTCCAGAAGCCCAGCGAAGTCATGTTGTGACAAACTTCACCTGACTGGATTCAGAACTGTTCATATTCAGACATCTGGCTTTCATTAAGCTGATATATGGGTAGAACCAAGATTGATGTTGGTTGATATGCTATGCTAATACACATAACCTTCAGTGGGTGGACATTAAAATAGGCTTAGATTATTAACATTTCCTAGTAGTTAGTTCAGTTCTTTTTTCATAGCATTTGCTTTCATGTATCCTGTAATTAATACTTAGAGTTCTCTGTACATCCAGCACAGTCATCTAGCTTAGAGCTCTGACTCTTATTAGGCAAGGTAACTAAAGGTCAGTCGTTTCAGTCTTGAACTTTTCATTGTCTAAGTCCTTCCTTTTATTTTTTTTTTTCCTTTTTTTTCCTTTTATTTTCCTCCCCCCCTTGGTGTAAATGTCTATGAATCATTTAGCTATCTAAACCAACATAAGTTTATTTTAAAACTTATTTAGATAGCTAACGTTGTAACTGGATACCTATTGCATGAAGAGAAAGGGTTTCAATCAACCATTGACAAGCAGCTCTAATCCTAATGTTTTATCATTCATAAATACAGTCAAAAAAAAAAACAAAAAAAAGAACCCCACATTTTTTTCCCTTTTTCCTGGACCTCTCCACTAAAAAAGAGGGAAAAAAAAGCTTACGACAATAATTGTCCATGCTGCCGCTGAAATATTTAGCCACTGTTTCTTTAAAAGTGAATCTTGATGGAGCTCTAGGCAGGACAAAATCACAAATAAGTGTTGGAAAGATTTATGCCTCTAAGGCTGTCTTCTGAAGCTAATACTACAGTCACTGGTTCTCACAGAGAAAGAGTCATGTTAGGTTTTAATTAGCCAGATCAGACACTTCAGGCAGTGTGACCATGTCTGCAATGTCTTATGACTTTCTGAGCATATACTTGGGCTTTCAGAATAATTTTTCATGTGTAACTGGCAATATACAAACTGGTATCACACCTATACTGCAACTACTATCTCATCTATTAATGTTTAAACCAATTTGGATATTCATTAACTGTTTTCATCTAAGTGAGGGATGTCCATTACTCATCACTAGTAACAGAGGGAATCTAGATGACCAGTTTAGACTACATTTTTATTTTAGATTAGTAAAGTTAGTTGAAAATAATGGCGAAGTCATTAGTGCCACTATTCCTGCATGCTAGAAAAAACTAGAAATTTGTTACTAGCCTGGATCACTAGGATCCTACATCCCTCCTACACCATATGAGCATATGGGAAGATGGTTGGGTCAAGGCTTCATCCATTCCTCCCGTGCTTATCCATTAAACAGCAATAAATCGCTATTAAGTAGTTCATACAAATGTATAAGAAGAATTCTAGCACATTTTCTTCCTGGTCTAGCCTCTTTAGAGACTTTTTGTACACACTGTTGGAAATCCGTGAAATCTATACAGTTTTATTTTAGGCTGTAGAAAATTAATGGATATAAAAGCATAATCTATATAATCTGAGATATTTAAGTGAAAACCTGCTTGTTAGTAGGGTTCATTTTGCTTCTTTTTATACCAGTTCCCTCTACTCTCCAGCACTTTGCATATATGTAAATTAAGTAAACCCTAAGGGACTTATTGTACTTTAAAAAAAGAAAAAAAGAAAAAAAAAGAAAAAAAGAAAAAATCAGTGGCATTAGCCCTTAAACTAATTATTACAAGGTGAAGGAATTGACCTGTAGTATAAACAGACCTGATCCTTTTTTTCATAAATCTAGTGCTAAAATCACTGGATACTGTTATCGATATATATATTTGTGCGCTTTTTGACCACCCCTTACCTTAATTTTCTTAGTTCACATCCCAAGCTCAGAAGTAGCATATTTGTAGGTTTCCTCTATGTTGGTTATCAACGGAGTACACAGCACTTCACATACATTTTCCATTGCGGGTTTTGTGGATAGAAATGGAGTTTTTACTTCGGGACAGTTTTTTTCAAGTAGCTTAATACAGTCAGTTCTAACATAGTCATTCTTTATAGTCATCCGAGAGAGATCAAGACACTGAAATTGCCAAAAAAAACCCCAAACCAAAACAAAAAAAACCAAAGCCTATACCTCAGATTACTATAAATCAATTGTGAGAATAGCAAATTAGATATGTTGATGCCCTGTTTGGAATTACTACCCAGTGTGATCTAGATAAATATTTGCTCCTGTTGTTAGACAGAGCCCAAGCTGATAAGGATTGATAAGTGTGTCCTGCTTCAGTGTTACAGTAGATTAACGTTCTGTCCTAATTTCCTAATTGGTTTCTCCAGAATGTCATTAGGATGATTTGCTGTGTTTTGTTGTCGCTGTTGGAAAAGTCAATAATACTGCAAGTACTAAATCATAATACTGGTACTGTAATGGATATTTTAAAACTTCAGGTTAAAGGAAGAATGTGAATTATGGAAAAGTGGACTCAGGTTTGATTCTTTCTTACTTTGGCATAGCATTTCAAGGTAAGTTTTTAACAAATGAATTCATACACTTTGAAGGGGAAGGAGGACTTTGAGTATTGAACTTGTTCTAGCATTTTTATAATGCTCACAAACACAGGATGTACTAAAGAAATAAAATTAAATTTTAGGGAAACATGTGGGTTCAAAAAGTCAGAAGTTCAGAAGGTAATGGTCTTTGGTATGTAATTCAAAATCATGTCTGAATACACTTCAGGTATGTCTAGATTTGGTGTTAAAACCGGTACTTATTAACAACTTGCCGTTGTCCATAAAAGGAGCATGGTAAAGAATACTGATAGCCAGTCACTGAGACATAACAGGAACACAACTAAGTATTTAGGTTTACCAAAATGCTTGGTTTATCTGATTTGTCCAATGTTTTTTCTAGGCAAAGGAAATTTCCTTCAGGTTTTACAAGATTTATGGAAGTAAGCTCTTTTTATCAGAAAAGTTTATGTCTTTAATGCTACATTATGTCATAGAAAGACATGGGCAAAATTACAGAGAGCAACAGCAACAAATAAGCATTAATGAGATGGGTGCTGTGAACTTTTAGTGTTCAGCTGAATGCATTCACTGGGCCTGTAAGAAAATGTAAGCCTGAAGAAAGCATTAAAATTTACATCTTCAAAACTTTCACAAGGAAACGAGCTGAGATAGTTGTTAAATCAAAAGGTTACATATAGAATAAAATTATGGATGGTGTTGTAAAAATGTTTTGTTCATACAGTGGATAAGTTGGTTGTGAAAACATTTTTTCAAAAACATATTTTTCTCATACAGAGTATTTATTTAACAAAACCAAGGCTGTATCAGGTAAATGTTCAGTTTTAACAACTTTTGAAAATAAAAAAAAAACAGATCAGAAAAAGGATTTCAAATATAAAAAAAATTGTTTTGACATTTTAAAACCAAAAACCTTTGAATTTTGACACAAAATGGATTCTCATTTGGAAATTTTCTGTTTAACTCATTACAAAACTTCTAAAAATAAAAGGTAATCTTTGAAATCAAATGTTTCAGTGCTAAGAAATCAAAATTTTAAGTTTCTCTATCTCACTTATTTTTTCTCTATGTTTTCCTTTTTTTTAATATATATTCCTAGATTTTTACTTTATATCCCAAACTAATATAGGAAAAAAAAAACCCCAAAACCTTCAAAATCTGTCACAGTATGGAAAATTCACACAGCTCTGGTTTTACATGCCATCTGTTTCCCTCTTCAGTTTCAGCATAGGGCAACCTATTTTTGATGGTACATGCTTGTAGATCAACGATAGTCTACAGATGAGTCTGCTGCCTGGACAAGTAGTAGTTTAAGCCACTTGAGGAATTTCTAACTTCTAAAACACAGAGAAGTCAGTAGAATATATTGTAACAAAAAAGGAAAATAGACGGTTTTGGCTACTGCGTAGGTAGGCTGAGAACTCCCACCTACGATGAACTCTGTATTTCTTCTCCTATTTTCACATATTTTTCATTTCCTTCATCATGTAACTCAATTCTAAAAATCAGTGTGAATTTGATTTGCATGAAGTCTTTGGATGGTACTTGTCAGCATAAACTTTATTATAGGTTTTGAACTTAGCCCTGTGCGGGCAGACAAATACCTCGTGTGGGAAGAGAAATATCCCCATGTTTATCCCCACTTCAGATTAGAAAGAAGACACAAAGATCTTAAATTTATTAAAAAAAAATCAGTAAGGCAGGCTCAAGTTTTTGAGAAAGCAAAAATATAAAGTTTGGGTATTTTGTTTCTAATTTCTATTTTTTTCCACAAACTATTAATCATACAAACATACAATCATTCACTTCTGAGAGGACCAATATGTACATGCAAGACACAGTTTAAGCAAGAGTGTGCTTTGAATCATGTCAAGGTATTCAGAGACCATCTAGAGAACTGGGGAGCTGCTGCCTCCTTGGTGGAGGAACTAAACCCAGATTTCTGCACACTCATTTCTGTAAGAACAAACGTGTCTTTTATCCTGGCCCTGAAAGGAGATTACATCTTTTATTATATTAGGCATGTAAGAAATCTAAAAAATAACGCAAAATGTAAAAGACCATTTATAAAAATGTCCACCTGTAATAAATGCACTGAAAGAGCCAAAAATCACCAAACATTAAGTGCATAAAGAAGAGACTTGCAAATATGCACACACCAACAGCAGAGTGAGACTGGTCTCTCACCAACTATCAGCATCCAGCAAACTTATCTTCTCCTCTAAACCCCTCCAATTCCCTCAAAACACTCTGATTAACTTATATTTGTAATGTGTGCATGCATTACCATTCCTTAACCTATATGGGAGTAACAATGGACATTTAGATAGTAAATACAGGCCCTCTCTGATTAAAAATAAAGAATGTAAAACAAGCACTTGAGAGGCCAGGTGGAAGTCCCTTACAGAAGTAGTGTGTAATGCTGAGGTATTGTGCAAGCATAGTTAGAAACATCAAGATAACAGCTAATGAAAATCAGTTTACCTGAGCATAGTTACTGCCTTAAAAACACAATTGGAAAGGCCCACCACTGTCTGAAGTATTCAGCATGTTTACTGCATCTAACATAGAAAGAGTATCAACTGCTTAATGAAATATGAATACTTCAAGTAGTAAAAGTGATTATTCTTGACTAAACCAATATGTGATTGATTTACAGTGGGAGAGGCATTTACTATGGAAGCGTTAGTGATATTCTCAAGCTATTTATTTAATTTTAGGACTTGTCTTGATATAAAATATTTGTATGAAGGGCATGAATTTGATATCTGTATGTGTAAGGGCATAGTTATTGTTGCAAATACACCAGAAAATTGTATTTTATTTATTATGTCAATAAAGTTTTATAGAGAAAAACAAAGCAATAAAATCATTGCATCATGGTATTGTAAGTAATACGGCCATGGGGAAAGGTGAGAGTAAGTGAAATGAATTGGTGCTTAGGATAATGAAAGTGAGGGAATAATGGGACCCAAAGGATCCAAGCAAAATACAGACAGATTCCAAGTAAGCTTCCTTCGACTCCTCAGAGGGTAATTCTGCTTGGTTTTGACCAATAAACTGCAACAGCCCTTCATTTCTAATCCCAGGCTTTTTATAAGCAGTTTGCCCACTCACACTGAATTGTGCAAGAGGAAAGTAGTAGGAGAAAGTGAATAGATCCACAAGGACTGATGGAAAATAATTGAATAGTTCCATGAGAAGAGGAGAAGGGTTTGTGATTAGAACCATGGAAGGATGTTACCTTCCTTTAAGAGTACAGGGAGGGAATTAAATGGATTTATGAGAAATGTCAGAGGAGAAATAAATTGAGCCAACTACTTTCTATCTGTCTATCTGCCTACCTAAGATATTTTCCTCTAGACACATCGAAGCTTCACATGAGTTCATGCTGGAAGTGCTATTAGTTCTTCGCTTTACAGGGCCCGCTTTCTTCATGGAAAAACAGATGTCTCACTGCTGTGGGTATGTAACCTGTGGTAAATAATCAATCCTAGAATTCATTTTCAAAGGCAACTAAGTTCACATAAAATTTTTTAGCTTCTGTTATTTTTTTCCTTTAGTTTTCCTCAGTCTGGATTCACATAGAACTATATATAAAAAAAAAAAAAAAAGAGATAATAATCTGATTTTATTACCATTGCAAAAAGATACTCTTCTTTCAACAATTATGTCCAAGCAGAAGTGAAAAGTAAGAGAAGTCACATGAGAAAACTTTTTTTGTTATTATTTTCTTTTGAAAATCAGTTCCATATGTCCTGGGGTTTTACTGTTTGCTTTGGTTAAGCATCACTGTATTCTTAGCAAATCTTAACTAAACCAGTCAACCTTTCCAGTTTTACCCACCACTACCTCTTGGCATTTAGGCTAAATAAGTAAGGTATGATAATCAGTGGGTATGTAAAACTCCCCTACCTGTGAAGAATTTCATACATATACTCGGTGTGAGACTTTTTCTTTCCCCTTTGGTTAAACGTACACAAACAATGAGCCTCATTCAGCTCTCATTTAGTTCACAGAAAGTGCACCATCCCGAATCAAGAGTCACCAGTACAGCTCTTAGAGGTTATTTGTAGTCTTTTTAAAATCAGATTGCTGCAATAAGAGAACCTAAATTGGATAGCATGAAATTCAAATCAGGAGTATCTTCATTCAAACTACCCAACATTTTTAGGTCCTTCAGGGAAAAGGGTCGTATAAATGACAGATATGAATAAAATTACTAATTAGGATCTTTACTGGTGTAATAAATTCACACATAGAGTGTAAAAAAAGGCTAGTCAATGAATAAGTCTATGTGATCAGATAAATGAAAAGTAATACGCATCAATGTCTTTCACGTTGTAACACATGAAGAATCTATTGATTCCTGACTGATTTTAGTTGCTCAGTTCACCCTAGAGTGGAAAAATATTATATAATCCTTTGCTAAAATATCAACATAGATTTGGATCTGATCTTAAAGGTTATTCTTGGGGGTCCAAATAGATTAATATTTATTCTTCTGTTGTTTTTGCCTTTCTCTTTAAGAAGGAACTCTAGTACTAAGCAAGAATTGGCTAAGGAAGCTATTAGTTGCATGTATACATCTTATCATTAAATGAGACACCTAAAAGGCCAGTGTACTGGTGTTCTGATCTAAAATTAGAACTCTCTACTATTATTGCAATAGCTCAAAAAATGAATAAACAAGCCAGCATTTTGACATTCGGGGAAAATAATACTGGGGAAAAACATCACATGAAAATGAATATTAAATATGCATAAATGAAATATAATCAACAGTCACACAGCACAGAAAATGAAAAATAGCTTTTGTAGGAGCACATTACAAAGATAAACCAGCCAGTTAAATTTTGAATAAATCACCTTTTATCCACTTGCTGTGACATACAGCCATGGAAATTGATAACTTCAGAACTCCAGGTCCCCATGAAAAATATCTTTTCCAGAGGTGGCCTGTGCCTTAAATCAGATACTGCATGAAGACTACTTACAATTTTTTTTTATTCCCTCCCCCCTCCTGTCTTAATAAGATTCCCTCCAAAATGCTAGTTTCACCTTCTGATGTGAGCAGATGGCAAAAAGCAGTGACCATAGCAATTACAGGATAGTACACAGAAAACAGAGAACCAAAAATATGATAAAGGAAATCTGGAGATTTTTTTTTATGATCTGGTATTTAAGCAAGGCACCTTTCCAGCAAAAGGAAAGGATTATCTCAAGGTTATTTATTCATTTACCAGCAATCAACTAGGTTCAGATAGTTGAAATCCCTGGTATCCAGAGAGCCAGTAAGAGGCCTCATGCATATGTTCTACTTTATGTTGCTCATCTGCAAAACAATGAGGCTTGTAATGATGTGAAAGGTTTAATGGACTCTCTCCTGGTTTGTCCTCTCTCCAAGCTGATTGTTATTTGTGTAGTGTAATCTTCTTAAGGCTGTGGTTCCCACAGGGAGATGAGCAGGCAATGACTGGGCTGTGGATAGCAGATCTTGTCAGGGATCAAGGATCATCCAGTTAATAGTTTTACATTTAAAATTCACTAATATTTCTGGTTCTAAAGACCAGCTTGCTAACATCTAGAGCTAGCTTTGTTTATTTTCCACAAAAAGAAATTCCTTTAAGTGTCACCATTTCAAAATTACTTAAACACTGATCAGAATGTATTATCAGTCCGTTAATTATTATCTAGACTGAAGGAGGCTAAGGCAGTGGTGAAGGTATTTAGCACACTAGCAGGCCATTATGTGGGGGGGAAAAAAAAAAGAAAAAAGAATAAAGACAGTGGATATATTTGACAAAGCCAGTCAGGAGAAGTGATATTTTGATGAACTGATTAAGACACAACATTTCTTAAAAACCGAAGCTTAGCTGACTATTTGCTTTAAAATTAGTGAGAAACAGGAGTTCTAATCCCATAGGCAGCTTTGAAACCCTAAACCTGAATATTTAACCATCTGAGACATCAATATTTTATTTTTACTCTTCTTTTTGTTCTTAACAAATGTAAAGAAAAACAAAATGAAAAAAGCTCATCTCTATAGTCTTTTCCTTGCATCTTCAATTGTCTATGGAAAAAAAAAAAATAGCTAGTGAGTGACTCCAGTATGTATTATGAAATAATTTTAAAGGTATCTGAGATCAGAAAGATGTTTTTTCATGTACAATTGGCTGTGTCACACTTGCTTCTAAATTTGCTTGTGGTCCCAAAATTAAAGGCCAAGTTAAGGCCTCATTGAATCTTTAATCCTTACATCTGAGTAATTCCTCTGGGAACTAGGTCTTCCTACACATTTAATGCTATCAAATAAAATCATGAGACTGTGATATTTCCCTTGGGAAATCTGTCACTTCGTAGAGAATTGTTTTAGATCAGGATGGAGGAAACAAAGCCGTTATGAGAAAGAACTTACCAAAAAATACACTCTAAACAAGATTAATATGATAAGTTCACAGAGCAAAAGGCCAGAAGGGACAACTGCTTCACCTACTTTGACCCATTCCAAACCACAAGACACTGCATTTTATCTACTTTGTACGGAGACCAATCACTTGTGTATGACTAAAGCAAAACTTGTGCTTAGCTAAAGGGCATCATCCAAAAGACGTGACACTTTGAAATCAAAGCATCAGGAGAAGGAGAATCCAATACTTCCCTTTCAAGCATTTTCAATCTCTTTTCCTGATAACTATTTCATGTGAAAAATGTGTCATTTATTTTTTGAATGTGTCAAATAGCTGCTATTATGCCCTTTGCTCCTATAATTTTTTGAAAACCATAAGGTCTTAGAGTAGTTTAGGTTGGAAAGGAATGAAGAGGTCATCTAATCCAACCCTCAAGTCAAAGACGGGATAAAAAAATATCAAATCAAATATATTTTAATTTTATTTATTTTTAAGAAAGAAAAGCATTGTTGAATGTCATTTTCTGTCCTCTTTTTGGAGAGGAGTTGGGAGGAGTATGTTATATCAATTTCATTCTATCAACATTTCTAAAAAATGAAGATATAAAAACTGCATAAAACCAGTAGTATGGGTCTTATCAGTGCTATATGCCTAGCAGATTACAAAATATCATCAGTCCTTTTTGCTACAACTCTGCTCAAAGACCTCATATGCATTTAATTTTCTATTGTGCCTTGAAAAAATATTTTCAGAACACTGCTTTCCACTATATCAATTTCCATGTGTGAGTACAATGGCATTTGTCTTATGAAATCATTTAGACAGGCCCAGATATATGGGCTTGTTTAACTGCATGATCCAGATATTTTAGGATTATTCTTTTGCCATTGTTCTGGCATCTGTGCACATACAGATTTAATTTGGAGGGGGTTTATGTTAACTTCAGAAAAACAGATTTTTATATACATTTATTTTATTTCTCCTCTGCCCTTTCTTCATGATGTCCCCTAGATATCGCAACTTGATTTTCTTCTTTTGATCTATACCAGACCACTGGACAAACAGCCCACAAACATTATTTCACCTTTCAGCTTTAGGCAGATCACCATTTGTAGATCTAGCTCTGCTCTAAAGATTTGTGCCCTCTTGCTTGAACAAAACCTTGACCTGTCTCCCTGACTGATTTTTTAAAATACAAGCCCAAAGTGGCAAAAATTAAGTTTATTTTTTTCGCCAACCCGTTCTTTCCCTGTCCTCTTTTCAAATTTTCTCTGAACATCATCACTTTGTCCCTCATCACTGAAAGCCTGAATCATGTGAGAGTCAAACCTGAGTGATGTAATTGACTCCAGCATCTTTTTTGTGTTGTCAGTTTCAGGCTACAGTAAAGTTTCTGTACATCTTCTACTTTCCATCACGAGGTCTATCTTTTCCTGTACAGCTACACTAATAAAGCTTTCATTCAGGTTCTCATCATATTCGAAGTGCTTCAGCAAAATACAATTTTCATAGTTCATTGCTTTGATAATGACAGTCCTCTATATGCATTTTTCTATTAATTCTGCTTCTATCACACCAAATGGAGATTACTTATTTTTACACCCAAGGTTCTTTGGAGTGTGTACATCTGCTCAGACTTTCTTTTTTACTGCTGAAATGTCAGATCCCATCTATGCTTGGCATTCCTACATATTCTGGAAAATGCATTTGTACACTGTCCTGTGATAATCCTTGCTGCTTAGAGCTTCCTAAAAAAAACCCTTGATGGTGCTTCTGCAGTTTCATCCTCACTAATTCTTTTTGCTGCCTATAAAAATTCTTCTCAGTGGTGAACCCCCTTTCTTCTTTCACACTGACCAGAATTGCCTCGCTCTTCCTTTGCTTCCAGTACACCTCCTCTTCTCCTTTGTCCCAGCCTGCAGGTACCTTATGTCTTTTTTCTTACAGTTAGACAGTTGATTTACTCAAACAGGAACTGTTGGTTTGTGTTTGTGTTTATACAATTCATGGCACAAATGGGACCTGGCCTGCTGAGTGGCTCATCAGTAACACAAATCAAAGATTAACCTGAAGGTCAAAAATCTCATTCAAAGTCCAGAAACATTTTATGTTTTCTGTTTCTGTGTTTGTTTGCTTGGTTGGTTATTTTTTTTTAGAGAAACGGGAAATGGTACCAGACTTTGTACTCTATGGAATTAAGAGATGCATAGGTGTGGAAAACTAAGCAGACGGATGTTCAAGAAAATAAAAAGGAATAAATTACTTCATTATATAGGTGTTTTTTCTAGATGAGCAGAGATTTACATTTCTCATTAAAATACAAGCTCATTTTCCAATAAAAAAAAACGCTGGAGGAAAATTTCAAAATATTTCTCACTTTAGTTTTTTCTCCTTTTTTTCTACTTTGTGTATTTTAAAAAAAGGTGGAAAGAGACATGAAAGTACCAATAGGGAAAATGTGAAGAAAAGAAACTGAAATACCAGTAGAACTTCCCTCCTCCCCCTAGTTTTCATTTTTTGTTGCAAAACAGTAAATTAAGAAGCAAAGTTCCCTCCAAAATATCATTAATAGCACTTTTTCCTTTTCTGATTAAAAACTTTCAAACAGAAAATGCTGGCCTGCCTCATGTATTTGTGTTTGTATTTGTATTTGCATTTGCATTTGCATTTGCATTTGCATTTGCATTTGCATTTGTATTTGTATTCATGATGATTTGAAAGGGTTTAAAAGCTTCTAATTGTGTAACTGTTATTTTATATAACTGCACGATCTTGTCATAGCTCTCTGCTCCATTCCATTACTAGCTCTGTACACACCGCAATTAGTTACACATTTCTACCAGTCATTAGTCTATACCCTTATTGTTCGTGCTTACAATCAGCAGTGCATGTCACACCTTTGTTTCTGAATGTCGTGACTGTCCCAAAACACTTTTTGAGTCATTTAACATGTGCAGGAGTAAAGACACAATAGCTTCTCCTTCTTTCCCATCACCAAGATCAGTAATAACTATTTAAAGCATTTGAGATAATTTTCTGTCTGAAGCTACATATGTTGAAAACACAAAGAAAAATGATTCCTTATTACTGTTTGAAAAGACGAGTAAGGAATCCTGGCGGTAGGAAACTAGTCGAGGAGATAATTTCCAGTAAAGAAATAGAGAAATGTCTATACCAATGTAGGACATACTATGAGACTCTTCAAATACTATACACAATTCTCATCATACATTCTGGGGTGAAGAACATTCAAACCAAAGTCAATTTGGAAAAGGGCTATTTATTATGACTAGAGGAAGCTAAGATACATCTTTAGAAGGGACTGCAAACTTCTGGTTTTCTTAAACTAGCAAAACAGAGACTGGGAGGGAATATGACTTTGGTCAATAAACATATTAGGATAAAAGCAGCCAGGGAAAGGTGAAGAGCTATTTGAGCTAAAAGCTAATATGTGCATAAGAATAAACAAGTACAAAGTGTTCATGCATAAATCTTGCATGAAAATTAGGAAGCACTTCCTAACCTCAGAAGAGCAAAAGACCTTGGAGACTGACTGGGGAGAAGCAGAGCAGAACTCAGAAGTTCTAAGATGGAGCTAATAAAAGGGTCTTTATGACATATCTGCTCATGGTAGGGATGTTTGAACAGCACAGCCCTGAAGGTTCCCAGCAATCCTGTAAGTTAGAATCATAGAATCATAGAATTATAGAATGGCTTGGGTTGGAAGGGACCATAAAGATCATCTAGTTCCAATCCCCCTGCCATGGGCAGGGACACCTCCCACTAGACCAGGTTGCTCAAAGCCTCATCCAGCCTGGTCTTGAACATTTTCAGGGATGGGGCATCCACAGCTTCGCTGGGTAACCTGTTCTAGTGTCTCACCACCCTCACAGTAAAGAGTTTCTTCCTAATATCCAATCTAAATCTCCCCTCTTTCAGTTTAAAACTGTTAGCCCTCGTCCTATCGCTACTCCCTTATAAAGAGTCCCTCCCCATCTTTCCCGTAGGGCCCCTTTAGGGCTCCGATAAGGTCTCCCCAGAGCTTTCTCTTCTCCAGGCTGAACAACCCCAACTCTCTCAGCCTGTCTTCGTAGGAGAGGTGCTCCAGCCTTTTGAGCATCTTCGTGGCCCTCCTCTGGACCCGCTCCAACAGGTTCATGTCCTGGACAAGGAGGGTATTCAGACCATCCCCCACCTTAGAAGTGTCACAACCCACATCCATATAAAATAAATGGACATAAATTGTTTTGGTGTTAAATTAGGGTCTTCTGTAAGTTCTCAGGGTACACATGTACCAAATTTTTATGGATGCTCAAGCTGAATGTGGTCTTTGTTGCACCCACTCATCAAAATGGATCAGAAGACTCCTCTAAACAGGAAGCAAACTATAGATTGCATAAGCACTATAAGCTGCAGAGGTTGGTTTTGATCTGATTGATTAATTTCTGCAAATTCTTAATGTGTTTTTGTATATACATAATAATAAGTTAATATTAAGTATTTAGATTCCCACAGATCCTCTGTCAGTGTGTATATATGTTCATTTATACATATAAAAGTACAACTATAAATACATACATATATAGAGATATAAATATTCATATCCGTATAATACCTCTAATGGAGAGAAGAATAACTATATTTTTACTGGAAGGCTGTAAATGGCTTTGAACACTTTTAGTGAAACACTTCCACATTTCTCTAACATAATGTTTTGAAAGGGCCCAGGGTCAATACAAATGTAATATATGGAGGCTAAAAGAAAATTTGACAGAAAATTTGTTCAAAGAGCACAGTAAGGTGGCATGTAAAAACAATAATGGGCCATTATGCTGTCTTATTAGAGAAATTAAAGCTTTGCACACGCTGCCTGACTCACAGTGTCTGGCTTTCTACTGAACAACTTGAAACCTGTATTTTCAACTCAAGTAGTGATGTTTTCAAGTGCAATTTCCTTTTAACTCTAAATATTTAATAATATCAAATGTGGTAAGCTTGTTTGGGAAGTTCAAAGGGCAGAGAGCCACTGGACTTCTACAAATACTGTTTGGCTAGGCAAGCACTAAAGTTCGTATGCAAACAGGCTAAATGGAGTCTTTTCAGGTGCAAACAGTGGTGTTTCATCTTCTGCACATGCACAGTAAGCTTCATCTTTTGGAAAGCTTCTTTGTAGATCTAGCAGTATAGAAAATGGTGTAGCATATAAGTACTAACATATGGAAGATCTATACACTACACAATCTTTTAAATTAGAAATGGACCTGCAGCACTGAATTTGCTTTGAGGGATATGTCTACCTGGAAGGCGTGTAGCATGTCACCAGCAAACCTTCCAAGCAACCTTTCCTTAGGAAGGTGGAAAATCCCTCCAGTGATGTAATTTTATGCTATTACATCAAATAAAATATACTTTAGCAGCCAAAGTTCCTGATAGAACATTGGTGTGATTTCTTTTTCCATTACAAAAGAACTAGAAAAAAAATGCTTCTGTGAAGACATGATTATACTTAGAAGCATTTCTCATACATTCTACCTATAAATTTAATCTCTCCTGCTCATTGTAGGGTAAATATTTGTGGCTGGAACTCTAAGTATTTACTTGCAAAATGAAAAAAAAAAAAAGAACACTGCATTTGAATTTACAGGGTGAGATTTGATATTACAGGGTGAGATTCAGAATCTCTCTCATCACACAGGCATCAACTACACTGTTCTATGGATATATATGGAGGACATCTGTCTGAATTTTTCCTATTGGAAGTGACTGATATACAAACTGCACACATTTTATGGCAGAAAGCAAATATAATTTTCCAAGATGTGTTTGGAAACATTAAACAAATTAATTGGGTTAGATTCCTTACTTGGGATAAACAGAGAGAGTACTACGGAAGTCAAGGATATGACTCATTCATTAAACACTTTATTTCTAGGCCTTCCAAGACATTTATTGTGCTAGCATCTAGCAGACTCGCGAAATGCTGGGGGGATTGAATGTGCATTCTACTTCTGTGAGATACAGATTTACCGCCTCCTTTTTGCTGATGCAAGTCTGAAGCCCAAAGTCAGTGAGCCAAAGTTAGCTGAACCTGGGAACTTAAATCCAAGTCACTTGAATCAAGTATATGCTGAAGTAACAACGCCTTCACCCCTTTCTGCTTCAGCAGCACCTTATAGCTAAATGTGTAGATACGAAATACGTAAATAGAAGACTAAATAGAACAATGGTAATTATAGCACAACTGTGTTTACAAGGACCACTACAAACTAGTTTATTTTTCCTGGACTGACACATTTGGTCTGATTTGTTCCTAAAGTTCTCTAAATCTTTTTAAAGTATTCTATATCAAAATTCTCTCTTTTTATTCCTTTTATCTTTTTTCTACTGTTGTTCAAATTAAATTTTTCTTTTTGATTTTATATACACATATATATATATATATATATATTTGATTCTTTTTTTCCTCATTGTGGACAAGCAGAATAGGCTTTTTGTTTCTTCAAAGCAGGCTTTATCATGTCCATTTTGAGCCTTCTCTTTTTTAACCACTGAAATCCCAATATCCCCTATATTTCTTAGTTGGTTATTTTTGTTCATGTATGCCTGTCTAGCTGCACTGAATTACCGAATTTATATGTCAGCTTTGCTGATTTTGGTTGTTTTCGGGGGATTTTGTTTGTTTGTTGTTTAGATTTGGGGGGTTTTTTTGAGAAACAAGTTGAAAAAAGCTAAATAGGAAAAGGAACTTCCGTATTTAGAAGTTGCACAAAATCCAGCTATTTTCTTTTTCACTACCCATTGCTGTTCCTCCCTGCTCAGGGACATATTTAGATTTAAAGGAAGAAGAGCACAGTGTATAGGCAGTGGACCCCTGCTATTCCTGGGCCTTTGTCAGTGGTGAAAGTGATCTGTGAAAAAAGAAAAACATAAACCTGTTTAGCGTCTATCTATAATCTGTCCCTGGATACTAAATTGAGTTTAAATTGGCTGAACTTAAGTATTTGTGCCACTATATGCTTGCATTTACTTGTGAATATAAATTACCACTCAATACAGACCACAAGTGAGTCTTTTCCTGGAGCCTTTCACTGATTGTACCCGATAGGTCACACAGAAAGCAAAAAAGATACTTAAATTTGTAATTTGAAGGGCCTAAAATATTTGCTCCAGAGTTTCCACTGTTTAATTCAGAATTATATGAAACACTATTTTTGATGCGGCAAGGTTTGATAGCATGGAGAAATGCTGACTCATGAGCTGAATGGCAGGACGTCACAGTGTCAATTTCTGTAGGCAGATAAAACTTGGCAGCCTTCATCACAAATTAAGGTAAATTTCTATAGAAAAATAATATGGCAAAACATTCAAGGTACGAAGTCTTAAAGATGTGTTGACTACAACAAACTCATACAAACTATGATGAGTGCTTTGAAATAGCAAAGTAGAAGAAACTTTCAGCTAAATTGTCACATACCATAGGCATTTGTATGAGGATACTCCTGAGAAAGAGAGAAAAACAACTGTTGGGAGTTTTGCAATTGGATCCCAGTAGCTGGATCACCACACAGGAAATTTTTCACTTTCAGGTTTTGTGCTTTTGCCTTTTGACACGTGCTTTTAATTCTGCTGGTTTGCTCTGCTTCCATCTCTCCTGATCTGCTGAGTTTGTCTTTGAGAGGAACGTGAAGATTTACTGCAGCAGGAGAGTGTACAGAAATTATTTGAATGTCCTAACATCACTCCTGCTCTTTGCACAGGAATGAAGGGAGGAAAGGGAAGTCTGGAGCAAGGTGAGGTTACGTGGGTCCAGGGGTGCTCAAGTTCAACTTCTAGGTTTGTACCATCTATTTGTTCCTTTCAGCTGAAGGAAGAGAGGAGCAATTCAGCAATATGATCAAATAACTGAATAGGAAATTGGAATACAGGTTCCTGGATGAAAGTTAGCAAGATCATTTCATCAGAAATGCCTCTTCCCAGAACGTGAGAATGCCTTAAAAGCCTCTCAGCCCAGGCACATGGTAGAAGAGTGATTGCCTTGCTTAGACTGAACAGATGCTTCTTAAAAGAAGTAGACGCTTCTTAAAAGATGTTCTTTTGCTTTCTGTATATATTAACCTATAATTCAAGTGAAACATGAATGGGATGAAGGATAACTTTACCTGGAATCAACAGTTACTGTCAGACTTCTCAAAATCTCTGTGAAGAGGACAAGTAAAAGAAAATTTACAAATACACAGTAGCTATATTTACTAGTCGATATTTTCTTCCTATTTAGGGGCATTTACCTGTACAGAGCAAAAGTGATACGGATCTTGGGAAAATCTGGCCTTCACATTCAAGCGATGATGGAATTACTTCATGAAAATGAACTGCTGGTGTTAATTAAAGTAGCATGAAAGCAGATAGCCTCCACACTCACCTTTTAAAGGAGCATTAATTTTCAGCAGTCCTCACTTTTTGGGACAGCCTGTGTCAGAGTAAACTGGGCCTCCGAGATGTGCAACACCCACTAAAAGGCGTGAGGCATGGACATTCAGAGACTGACTCAAACACAGCAAATGGTTAACAAATTTTGACTCCTTTGGATCACAGAGCACAGTACACTTGTGGATATCAGCTTTTAACCACTGATAGGGATGATGATCTCTTAGTAATGTTAAAGTGATTGAAAACCACTTTCAACCTGAACATTGTGAATAACACGGGGATTCAGAAGCATGCTTAAAGTGTGACCACTTTGTACCAAGTCATTATATTTCTGTCCACTGCACTTAATGATTTTGTGTACAGTTTTCAAAATACTTTTGCTCAACTCTTATTCAAAACAATACATTGTTTTATTTTTCACCTTTTGAATTCTGAGGAAAATTTAGCTAAGGCCTCTGTCTTAAAGTGCACTATTTTTCCCCATAGTGATCTCCACAAGAAAGTTGCATTTCTTTTCTTCCTCGGTTCAGGTGCCCAGCCATCACCACTCAAGATATAAAACATCTTGTTTACTTCTAACCACGTCACTGGGGCTGTTGTCATGCTATTTCAGAAATGCGTTGCAGCTAGCTACAGGTACCAAATGGAATCATAGAAAGGTAGAGGTTCTTGATTGAATTTATTTGTGTTTGAATCTGTCAGGGATAAAAGAGCCAACAAATAATAAAATAGATGCAAGCCTCTGCAAGTCAGCAGCCACCTGCTACCTCTGGGCTATTAGAGGGGCCCTCAGCATGACAACACAAATCCATGCTGGCAGGCCAATCACAGCTTAAAAAAAGCCCTACATCAGCTCAACTCATCAACTCAGTCAGCAAAGTGACAGCAATGTTGAAATTTCATTTTTCCTGATATTAGTTGTGAATTGTGTTGTTACATTATTTTTACTCTCACTCTCTCGTCGTCTTTTAAATGCTGATAGTGTTGATGGCTCTAAAATGCAGTCTATCTAGTTGCTCTTTCAAGAAATTGAGGTTTGGTTCTACTCTTTTTTTATTCCCCCAAATAGGCTGAAGCTCTCATTTCACTTCTCTCCCTTCTATACATCTAAATCATGTAAATTACAGGGAATTGTAAAAGTCAAAGTACTCATCACAGGCACCATAATTATTGATAATAATCTTTTCTTCAAAGCTAGCACCATTTCACATGCTGTTCACTAATTTGATTCCCGTTTATAGACTAAGTCAAATTCTGTACTGACTTGTGTCACCTGCAAATGCACTTAAATTGACCCTAAGAGTTTAAGAATTGGAAAACAGAATTTATATATGATGGTATGCTGCTACCTTACAATGGTACCTTGTTTAACAAGGCTATGCAAAGGGACAGAGCAGAATGTACTGTTAGTAAATGGAGTGAATATTTAGGGCTGTGAAAAGAAATTAAATCAGTGCAGTAGTCTGAAGCAACCCCTGACGTTTTTTTTAAATAACAAATGAAATTCTGGCCTCAGTAGAGTCAGTAAGAGTTTTGCCACTAACTTCCACAAGGCTGGGATTTCACTCCTATGGACTGAATTTGAATAGAAAAGAAGATCGTGCCTCTTTTTTTTTTCTTTTTTTTTTTTTTTTTTAAGTTGTTGGCTTTGAGAATACAGTCCAAAGCATCCTGCCTGCACCAGAGGCTACAGAACTGATATTTAAAGATGATGGAGAAGGGAAAAAATAAAACAAAGCTGTAAGTTATTTCTTATCCTTTTATTGTTTGTAATCACTGTACACCAGTGATTTACAATATCTCCACATCTTCAGTAGTGTATCACAGAGGCTTGATCACATACCTGTGCTCATTAAAAGGATCTTAAAGCTGTGTGGTCTCATTTATTCTCTAGACAGTTTGCATTATTAATCTGAACCAGTTATGGAAGAGAATTCAGTTTGAAACCAATGAAAGCAAGTAGTAAGGTTCCTCTGGGACCACATCAAAACTTGGAATTGGCCTTAGTACAAGGAGTAATCACAGACAGGCAAATTTCAGCATCTCTGAGCTGTCAGTGACCTGATTTTCTTCATCCCTCATTATCACATAGTTTATTTGGGAGAGGCCTGAAGATTATCCAGGAAAGCTGGCTCTTTTTTGGACCCTAGGGAGTTACACACAAATGAAGAAATGACTTGTGGGTTCAGATGTGGGGCCAAACATACAACATGAGCATATGGAGATATCCTAATTTGTCCCCTGCTCTTTTTCTTCTCTTAAAATTTTACCAACACTGAGACAAGAGCATTTTCTTTTGAAACTCCTGCAACTTTTCAAGACAGCATTCCTTTATTTTTCCACTATTTCTGTTTTTTTTCATATTCTCTCTGAATTCCTTTTAGCAACCCCTTGAGATGTTTTGCAATTTCTATCCTGCAACTGTACTGTTTAACTACGAAACTAGTAAATCAATAAATAAATATGAGAAAGACTTTGCTTCCTCAAGTTGCATTATACAATAAATCTTTTCACTCCTAGTATACATTCACTCACAGCCTTGCTTACAGCACATGAGCACAGTTAAGTAATTTAGAAGTGAATAAATCTTTTTGTTTAAGTAACCAATATTGTGCTTATTCTGCATCCAAACTCCTACATATATCATAACACAGTCCAGTAACAGCACAGTAGAATATCTGCTGTACAAGAATGCATTCTCATTCTCATTCTCTCATAAGCAACAGCTGTTAGCTAAAATCCTTTTATAATTTTCTCTTGCAATAAATTTACCTCTTCTTTCTGCCTACATTATTCACAACTTGATATCACACAGAAGCAAAACAAAATTCAATAACCTTTAAAAACACGTTTCCTACCTACATGGTATGGTGGGTATTTTTGTAGCTGGACTAATAGTTCATGCTAAGAAACCAATTATGTTTCCTGTGTGATTAACAAGAAGTTAGCAAATAGAGTACTATTACAGGACATACTTTTCAGGCAATCTCTAGGGTTTCTAGAAAGAAAAAATAAAACTAGTATCTAGAGGTCTCTATTCCTTTTAAATCTGGAACTTCCCTTGTTATAATTCTGCCTTGAATGATATATTGAAATATGTACCTTGTGTCACACTGTTCATCAACATGTCACATTGTATCATGTCTATTTATGTAGCTCAATATGACAGATGCGTTTCTAAAGCCATGCGTCATCATGTCCCGTGGCATGAGGAGATGTGAAAATAAATACATTCTTCTTTTGTTTACAGTAAACTACTTCAAGAAATAGGAAAAAAAAAAAAAACAAACCCAAAAAAACCCCCAAAACAAACAAAAAAAATCCACCAAAAAAAAATAAACAACATCAAAGAATCTGCTTTTTAGCTTTGGAATATTTTAAGTGAATGAAGAGAAAGGGTGGTGTCTTCCTCATTCATCTTAAAAAAAATATATACAAATTAATACATGCTCAGAATGCATAATTTGATTTTGCTTTTCCTTTGATTTAAAGGATAGAAAGAACATGCCTATAAGCAAGCTGTAAGCAATTGTTATATGTTCTATAGATACCTAGGGAAATTACAGACTTGGAAAAAATTACTTACAGACTGAACAGGTAGTAAATTCTTGTTTTGTTGACAACGAATTATTGTATTTAACTATTTAAAACACACATATTAATTAGCATGAGGGCTTATTTTGTATTCTTTTTTAGTTTCCTTGAAACAAGTTCTATAAATAATTTCCACATTATAGTGAATTGGCTCAGTTTGCAATACGCTGGATTCACTGATACGTTCTGTTTGCTGTGAACTATTCTTGTGTTGAAATATGCTGTAAAGCTACGTTAGTTGGCTGGGGAGGCCAGACACTGGCCTGTTTTGCATTACTGATGTTTTGCAAAGCAGGTGGACTGCAGTGATGAATTTGGCTCGTCGCTGATGTAACTGTGCATAGGTGGCCCAATTTACAACTGGGGTTACTTTAGCCCATTAAGGATGTAATTCCAATGAGTCAAATTCACTCCTTCATAAAGCTGAAATGTGAGGAAAAAAGCAGCCTGTCACAGAGCATTATGGCTCCCTAATTGTCTGTTCAGACCCCTCGATGGCTGCATCTAATGTCCCAGGTTAAAGTAGATGGTGATGATGCATCATTCACTGGTCACTGCTCTCTCCTCGGCACCAGGCTCCTTTTCTGCTTCTCCACAATATACCCTAATTTGCTGGAGGCCATAGTTCTAAACCCCTCTTGTGTTTTAAAATAGAAAAGGCATTACTCATCTCTTAGCCTTGAGACTTATTTTAGTCAAGGTATAGAATACAAGAGAAGCAAGGAAAGTGCTGGAAACTGAAGTCCTATGTCCAAACACAGAGAAGAACATGCTATGTCCAAACATGCAGAAGGCAATTTGGTATCCCTATCCAGCCCTGTCAATTTGCTTTAACCTTTATCCAAAGAGTTTATATCAGGACTTGAAGGGCTTAGAGAGTATGCTGTTACCATAAACCATGTCTTAATGTATGCCCCAAGATTTTGGGTAGTAGTGTGTACTCATGTTAAGTGAGAGAAAGAAACCATTCTTAGGTGGTGGCATCATCTGCACAGAGTGGGTGAAAAAAAACAAACTGATCTGAACTCAGTCTCAATATACAGATAGAGAAGTCCCCATAATCCAACTTCCAAACTAAAAGTAGATCAGGTCACCAAAACAAACACTGATGGTTATACTGCATCCTCAGTACGTGATTTTACAGGCATCTCAGTAAATTAATGCAATATCACAGAATGGTAGGGGTTGGAAGGGACCTCTGGAGATCATCTAGTCCAATCCCCCCGCCAGAGCAGGTTCACCCAGAGCAGGTAATATGCTGCAACAACATACAGTTCTGACTTGGGGTGCTTTTCAAGCTAACCTTCACCCTGAAATATTTCAAATCCAGCACTATCTCTGCATTTGAAAGTTGTTCTCTGTCTCTAATCTAGCTATTTTAAGCAGGTTTGGGCATGTGCACATGAACTCAAATGACATCGGGATTGTAGTGTGGTATGTAGTATACCTTTGTAACTTAAAGAAGGTTAAAAAAAATAATATTGAATAATCAAATAAAAAGCATCTGTGAGAAAATCACCCAATTTCTCCAGTAATTCTGGAGGTAAATATCAATCATTCTTTAACAAGACAGGGATGTTTTTTGTTTCTTTTTGTTATTACATCCATCAAGAATAGTCCAGATCATCCCATGGTTTGTAAATGCTGATGTTGTCACTCTCAGATTCACATCTTTCAGTTCAATTAAAAACAAGGATTGATTTACTTCTGATGTAGAAAAAATGGACGATTCCTTTTAAGAACAAAAGATTGCATTATTTTGCTTTATACTTGTCATGCTATTCAGATGATTTTCTTAACTAGGAGGTAATGTGCTGTAGCCATTCCAATTCTTCTTAAGGTTCACATTGTTCTTATGGAGAACAGACAGAAGACAAATGTTTTGCATATGATGTTGTCAGATAGTTTTAATGACCATACTTGAGAAACGAGAGAGGAAGAAGAGATTGTGAGGCTTAGGTATTTGGATGAGGACTTAATTAGGAACTCAGTTCTGTAAGACTAATATTGCTTTCTGTTCTCGTTTGTTCTTTGTGTAATATGAATAATGACATGCCAATTGTGTGTGATTATAGATAGTTATTTATGGAACTAGATTTTGCCTCTACCCTTAATTATGCTTTTGCATGTGAGGTAAGCATTCTATTGCCACTGTGGTGTTTAACCAAATCTATTTTTGTTTCCTTTTTTCTATTAATCCATGGATTGGTAGCTGTTTCTTTCACCCTTCTGTGCTATTCTCTCTACTTGTTTATATGCCAAATTTTCTGGTGACCAAATACAATTCATGTAAAAATCTTATAAAATATGATATATTTATATGTATGTTTTAATGTGATATAAATATATATAATTTATTTGTATGGTCTGTATTTATATCATATAAAGATATTTGTATGATGTATTTATTTGATATAAAATATTTTAAATTATTTATCTTATAAAATATAACAACTGATTAGCAATAATTATTAATATTCAGTATTAATTTTTATTTTAGGAAACTGTATTTGTCTGTTTTCCTAAATAGATCTGCTTACTGTAACCAAGTATTGAGTCCGTATTCATGTGCATGTTCATGTGCAAGTACACATAGGACTGTTTTTCAACAGCAACTCTTGAAATCATTGGAGAACTTGAAATCATTGTCAACTGATTCTGAGAGGTAAATATCTCAAAGATAGCAAGATTCCACAAGCTTTGTGAAAATAAGTGATGACTCAGAAGAAAAAAGTTTTGTCTGTAGAAAAGTTGTTAACTACTCTTTGCTTGATTTCCAAGAACCTAAATGGGAAAGGAAGACACTGGAAGTCATGGAAATGATCATGGAACAACAAAATTTTTATCTTTTTTTCTGTTGGATATTTTTTTCTCTTGTATGTAGGAAGGAAGAAAAGGGTGCAGGGGAGAATACAGAATACATTCATTCCCATGGTCATAAATGTGCACTAACAATATCAATGAAGCCTGAAAGGGAGACGGGATTTCTGTACTATTGTTCCTCCTAAAGCATTTGAATATGTACTTTTAAACATTATTTATCTACTTTGTTTTGTACAATCTAAATAAAAGCCATTTGTTAAATGCCTTGGATGTGTGTACTGGCCTCTTCAAAAAACCTCCATTCTTTTTCCCTAAAGGAAAAAAAAAATACCAAACAAAAAAATTACCAAAGGAAAAGAGGTGACACACGAGTTCTGTGCTCTAGAGATTTTCACATAAAGAAAAGAGAATTTCTCAGACTTCATGCTTTGGAAAAACTCATGAAGTTCTGAGGGAGGATCCTAAAGGATTCTGTGTGAGAACTGGTGTGCTCAGATTCAACTCACTAGATCTTCATTTCTAAATTCCACCTACAATTATCTATAATTTCAAATCAAATTATTAGAAACTAAGTAGATATTGAAAAAAAAATAGCAGACACATTCGGGGTGGGGGGGAATGGGGGGTTCAGATAAACTGGTTTATATTTGAAGGAATGTATTTTAATTAAGATGTTGGTTTAATTAACAGAACAGCACATTCCACTTCATCAAGACGTTTTCTGGTGGCATGAGATCTTGCATATGCCCATAAGGCTAGTTGAGTATGTGGTCCTCTCCTGCTAGGAACCTTATCTGCTTTTCAGAAAGATAAAGTGGTTCTTTGCACATAACTGAATTACCTTCCTAGGGTGCTCCTTTTTACCTTCTGTCACAGCCTCTTTGCCTGGAAAAAGAACCTGAAATATTTTTAACATTCAGAGGATTTTGAAAATTGATCTCAGTGGATCATGTGCAAGAGGAGAGATAGATGCCCTCTTTGAAGGTCACAGAAAGGATATCTGAATCTTAAGCTTTGTCATAATCAAATGGATTTGCTAAAAAGTCCTATGGAGAAGTTAAAAAAAATAATAGTCACTCTTCTGTTAAAATGACAGTCCGTATTATCAGAGCTTTATATCCTTCACCAAAGGAAAATGCTTCTGTGGATGTTCAGTGCATGTTAGCTCTCTGGTGAGCTTCTCCGGGCTTCATAGCATACTACTGCCTGATTTCAGTGATGCAAAATATGGAGTGTTTAGGTCACTAATCCTTCAGTAGTCTTCTGATGACAAATACAAGTGATACAGTTCCACTACTCAGTCATCACCTTGTTAATTTTGCTCACTATCCAACAGATTTTCAAGCCTAATCTAAGGACGAGGACCCTATTGTGTTAGGCATTGTGAGACCATATCGAGAGAACAAAAAGTGTTTCTTATTTCAAGTAGCTGCCAACCAGATTGTAGGACAAGAAGAGGAAATGTATTCAGGTAAATGAGAGAGGCACAAGGAAACAGAAAACATGATAGAAGCAATCAAGCAATTGTGACATCATTCAGGCAGCAGAAGGAAGTAAATGCTGTTGTTTGGCAGCTACACATGGAAAGATTCTCTCAAGCATGGAAGATATGGCAGATGAAATTCTGGATCATACTGTTCAAAAAATGAACTACAGATTTAAAATTTAGACATGAAACTTTGAATCAAACTTGAATCCAGAACTGACATTTCAGTAGGATAGGAAGATATTAAGAATGTCCTGAAAAGTTTTTGAACAAAGTTCATGTTTGAACAAAGTTAATAGAAGGATCCATTAAGTGAATGCAAAAGAAAATACGTAACAAAGTGACGATGTTCTTTTAGCAGCATTCTGAGGTAGCAGGTGTTGGAAAATGTTGCTTTTAATATAGCAGATGTTGAAGTTACTGAGATGTGAGGAGAAGAAACCTGGACAAGAGATTTAATTTATAGAGAAATTACTATATTTTACAGATGGATAAAGAAATGTAATTCTTATAATAATTAAACAGAACCTGAATAGGAAGACTTGTAGAGGCACTTAAGTTGAATTTAAACTGGGCTTGCAACAGAAAGATGCTTTGTCCATCATGATCAAGAAATGGTGTAATGAAGAACACTTCAAGGAAGAAAAGGAAATACATTTCTATTTTAGCCAAGTTGAATTTGAGCTGCTAACTAAATATAGACACGGAAGTATCAGACAAGCTAAAAATTTGCACAACCAACTGATTCTACCATTGTCATTTCTCTCCGGAAATGCTGCACATTCTCATAGAATCATCTACATTGGAAAAGACCCTTAAGATCATTGAGTCTAACCATAAACCTACCACTGCCAAGTCCACCACTAAACCATGTCCCTAAGCACCACGTCTTTTAAATACCTCTAGGGATGGTGGCTCAACCACTTCCCTGGGCAGCCTGTTCCAATGTTTGATAACCCTTTCCATGAAGAATTTTTTTCCTAATATCCAATCTAAACTTCCCTTGGTGCAACTTGAGACTGTTACTTCTTGTCCTATTGCTTGTTACTTTGAGGAGAAACTGATACTCATCTCACTGCAACCTCCTTTCAGGAAGTTGAAGAAAGTGATAAGGTCTCCCCTCAGCCTCCTTTTCTCCAGGCTAAACAGCCCCAGTTCCTTCAGTCACTCCTTATAAGACTTGTTCTTCAGACCCTTCACCACCTTCGTTGCTCTTTGGATGTGCTCCAGCACCTCAATGTCTTTCTTGTAGTGAGGGGCCCAAATCTGAACATCCATCAGTCTGTGTTGATAGTGAGATATTTTGTTACATAGACACGCATTTTCCTTACCTTTTTATACACTTTCTGTAGTTTGGTCAAATCATATAAAATATCTTTCCCGGAGATGTTTTCTTTCATGAGAAAAAAAAAAAAAAAACAAAAACAAAACACAACACAGTGATACTGTGGTAATGTAGAGAAAATAGATGGAGCTGGCTTAGCCAGCTCTTTAATCTTTTGAAAGACTGCACATGAGAGAAATGCAGGAAATACATACAGAATGGTGGAAGAAAGATAAATCCTCTGATGCGACTAACTTTGTCCTTATAACTACATTATAGATGAGAAAAACAATGCAGTCTACACATTTTAGACCAAATCACCAACAGCACATCAACAGATAAAAAGAAAAAAAAAGAAACAAGGCACCTTTTGTTGCACTATGTTCCATTCAGTCAGAATAAAATTCTCTAGAATATAGTTTAATACAGCTCCTCATTATAACTAATAAGACATGCCAGCTAATCGTGGTCATGATCAAATACAGTTTCTGTTTAGCAAGCAGTACAATATAATATGGCTAATAATGAGGCAACACTTGCTCATTATCTCATAATCATCAGGAAATAAGTCAATAAACTATTTCGTGGACCAAAACCATACTCCTTTGAAAAGTATTGTGATGTGCCTACTGACAAATAGCTTCTGATTTTTATTCATAGGATTCTTTCACCAATAACTAGTTGGTAACAGATGTGTCGGAATAAATCGTGTTTTAGATGTGCATGCAGTGAAGTGATAGGACGAGTCACTGGGTATCCTTGTAAAATTGCACTTTGCATCAAACAATAGAAATTGTTTTCTCTTTAGTGTTCAAAATATCACACTATTTGGTTCAAACCTCCTTGTGATACATACAGATAAAGAAAATCATTTCTAGGGATTGCAAAACAGTAGGGTTCTGTCAATCACAATATTTTGTGATGCTGAACAGTACCAAAGCTTTGGCTGGAATAGCTTTTCATACTGATAATTCTATGAATTCCATTTCTTTGTTTTTGTAAAATGTGACAGCTTGTGACCTATTAACAAAAGCTCAGCTATTTGCTATACTTAATACTCTTTTTCTGATCACTTATGTGACACACAACTGTTCCTGGTCCATGTCTGAATGATTATGAAACTTCCCAAGAACTTTCAAGATGGCTGCATGAACACCCCTGATGTGAGTTCTTGCACACAGATTTATGGGAACTTTTTGAAAGGAAATCTTGCAAAGCTTCAGACATGACATTCTGATCTAGGACATAATTTAGAAAATAATAGTTTTATGTTTCATTAAAATTTGGAACAGTGTTCATGTGTTAAATGTTTGTCCTCCTCAGTTAGTATAAATATACGCATTTGTCCTTACATTTATTAAGAATAATTGTTGCGGTTGATTATATGAAAAAAATCAGAGCTAAGTGAAAGCTCCAACCTAGGGTTTCACTTTTAATGTACTTGAATGGAACCAATTTAAAATTTAACAGGAAACTCAAGGGTTCAGCTGAACTAAAGTTAAAAAAAGAGTTGCTGAATAAAGAATTCTGAAAGGCTATAAAGTAATTGCTGATCTCAAAAACACCTTTTCTATGTCTTCATTGTTCTTTTGGCTCCAGCTGGTATTTTTATAAACTAAGCCACTGAGTATGACACAGCTTTAATGCACTTAAAATTATATTGTCATGGAAATTCTATCAACGTGGAGTTATAGATTCCTTTCTTCAGATTATTATATAGGAGTTTGACAATAGATACCCTTCATTTCTCTTCGGAGAAAAAAAAAAATACCTTCCATTAACTAGTTTACTAGCTTAGGTGACATGAGTCAGTCAGTTAACTTCCTTTAAATTTACTGTATTTTCCGAATGTTAGATTTAACACATTGATTAGATTTTTTAATATATTTTAAACATCTTTCTATACCCTACATTTTATCAAAATAAAAAGAAACTGTAGCAGAGATTCCATGAGCCAAACTACTTATAAAATTTCTCCAACATGAAATCTAAACTGCAACCAGATATATAGAATCACAGAATCGCCTAGGTTGGAAGGGAGCTTTCTGGATAATAATTCAAAAGTTGATGCTCATTTTCTGTTGGCCTTTGCAACTTGGAAGTTCATCTACCCCTGGATTAGACACCTAACATAACCCAAGAAAATCTGATCTCCACTTTGGGTTTTTTTTTTTTTTTTTTTTTTTTCTGTAAAAGAATAGATCTCAGTACTGTGGTATCTCATAAATAAGAAGGCAATGATGTGCAGTTTCTGAGGAAGTCATTGCACAAGTTAGAGAATTCAGCATAGTACTTCGGCCTGCACTTTTCGATTCTTCATTAAAGGTTATTTCATGCTTTTTCCTCATTTTGCTGGCATAGATATGTAGCTGCCACTGAGCACAAGATTTTCTATCACAAAGATAAGTGAAATGTATTGTTTTATCATCTTACTCTGAGAGCCAAGGAAATATAGTAGGCAAGATCACTAAACGTATGAGGTGAGTGATGGTCCCAATGAGAAGGGGAAGAACTGTTTTTGTGGTCATGCAACAGTGTCAAAGCAGATATAGATAGGGAAAAAAGCATATATTAGCATTAAGAATGTTGTACTGAACACCTCATTCCAAAAATATATTTAGACCTTTATTGGTTAAATTTAGTATGGTCAAGCTTTGAAAACAGAATGCTTACCTGTTAGACTAACATCAGTGAGACAAGCAATCTGTTCTGGCAGGCTAAGAAGAGCCAAGATAATTATTTTTTAAGAATTGAAAACATCCCTTTTTTATTATCATACAAATATAATAAGAGAAAAATGCACCTACAGGGAATATTGTGTTGTTTTTCAATTAGCTCAATCAATCAGAATAAACATGATTAGTCAGAATAGGTTTACAGCCCTGATCATCGTATATCAAATTCCACAGGGGAATATTTCTGCCTTTATGATGTGCATAAGTAAACTATGCATGAAATAATGGATTTCTTCCTGTGTATCTACACTAGTTAAAAATCAAAAACGTTCCATAGGGTCATCTAAAGCTGCAGTTATGTCTTCTTAAAGTTTAGGTCATTACGGAGATTGTAAAGACTTGTGGGTTTTTCATGGGTTTTGGTGAGTATTTTCTGTGTTTTGTTGTTGCTGGTTTTGGGTGTATTTTTTTTGTTTATTTTTTTAATATGACAATAAAAAACGAAGAAGAAGTACACAGTCTCAAAATATATAATTCCCTCAGATCCCTGGTAAGGTATACCTTATTTGACTGTCTTCACATGCTGAAGAAAAGCAAAATAGAAAATGGACCCTGGTTGTTTGTGGATCCTCAAGGAATATGACATCAGAAAAAGAAATGTAGATAGAGAACATCTATGGACAATTTTCTCGCAGTTGGTTTCATTAAAGAACTTTTCGTTTTTAGCCTTCAGAAAGTTAAATACTAATAGACTTCTGTTTCACAAGGATGAAAACAAAATTCTTTGTGAGTTGGTCCCCATGACAGTTTCCTTTCTGTGCTTATCCCTACATTGAACAATACGTCACTTAAGAAAGAGGAAAAATATTCCTGCAGGTCCATTTCTGCTCTCCTCTACACAGATGAAACTCCTATTGACTTCAGTGGGAATTAAAGAGGGCGAAACTCAAAGGGAAATTTGATGATATATGTGTATGTCCAAGCAAGAACGGCCATCTGTTATAAACTGTAGTATTAATGGCCTTACCAGCTCATGTCTGGAAACTGAAAGGATGATATAAGTGTTGCTACTTTTAACTGTGTCCCTGTTGTTGTGCTGGGGCTTTTTTCTGTGTTTTTTTTTTTTTTTTCTTGTCTCCTAGTAGGCTCAGCTAAGTCATGCAGTCTTTTCCCATTTCTCCTCTTGAAGAATGGAGTAACACAGTTAATAGTTCAAATAATTTTCTTTTGGAACTCAGATGGGACACTTAAAAATAGCTAAAACTGTTTCTCCTTGAACAAGAGAAATAAAGTTATTTCTTTTGTAATAGGAAACCAGTTGTTTAAGTCCAAGCAAAGATAGATTACTCATAAGGGCACCTAATTAGCTTCATATGATACCCTTAAAGTGCACTGGCTGGAATGGTATGCATGCCATTTAAGCACTGCACTGGAACATCTTTGTATTGGTTTGTTTGAGTTCAAGCACTTCACTGGAAATAAGGGAAGTCTTTAACGGCCTTTGCCTCATCTGGAGGCCTAGGAATGGTTCCTAAGAATTGCTGCTACTAGAACTAACAACTAATGGAGATTCTTCTTTCATTCAACTGATAAAATCAGTGCTTTGGGATGCAAGGGTCTTCAGTTCAATTTCCAGGATTCCTTACACAGGAATTTCTGGCAGAGTCCTTACACAGTGTGCCACTTCTGATAATATATTCATGAATGTTCAAAACAGGACAAAGTGTCTTTTACAACTATCAAGATTATTTCCAAGCCTTTGGAGACAGACAGCTCATGCCAATCACAAATACTTGGGAAAATATCACCTACTGTCCCAGTACAACGAAAACCCTTGAATGTTCAGATCCATGAAACATAATAAAGACGTGAGATATATATTGAGAAACTGTTACATAAGTTTGCTATTTCTGGAATACGGAGAAAATAAAAACTAACAAAGGTTGAGGGATAAATATCAGACAAAAATTGTAGTAGAATTATTTTGTTACATATCACTTGCAGCATCAGTACAGGTTAGTATATTTAATAGAAGATACAGGAGTTTAGGTTCAACAAAAAACAATTAATGCTGTGCAATCTATTACTTTCTATATTATAGTGTACATTCACAAAGAGTATACAGTTCCTCTTGCCCAGTAGCCAATACTTGGCAAGATGGAAGATGATTATTGCAGCTACTTTGGGAACAGCTATACTAGCCAAAAAGCCAAAATTCTGTTGCTGCTGTAATGAAGGCCTATCAGCCCCAAGTAATTTATGAAACAGGAAGGTGGGAGTATTCATTTCATGGGTATGAAATGGTGTAGGCATCAGCCATATTGGAAAGATTGAACAAGGAGTTATATTCGTGCAGCCAAAGAGAATATGTATATTTCCGTATTGCATTATATATATTTATATGTACATGTTTATTTAAAACAGAGAAGAGAATTTAATTCTCTTCTCCTGTGGAGAATTGTCCTCATATAAAATAAAAGACAATTCTGTTTCAGGAATTAAAATGAAACCAGACTTTAACTCATAATATATATCTACTGATTACTAGTAGAGTGATGGGGAATGTAGACAACTGCATGAACATATGACCACAAGCAAACAGCACATTTACACACCTGTACGACATTTTATATTTTTCCATATATGTGAGTTTAGAATAGAAAACAATAAGAAATATCAGGAAATTGTGTGGATTGTTATAAAAATGATTGGATTATTTTACTGATGTGATGCTGATTAAATAGGGTTAAAATTAGGCCTGATATAAACAAATTCCCACAACAAATATAAAATAGTTGGCTTGTAATGCTGTCCCTGGAAATTATCCTCTCCTAGCTTATTTTCCCAGCATTTCAGCATATGCTGTGTTTTGAGGGTTAAGTTATAGTTACCACACAGTAGTTAAGCTCAATAGAAAAGCAAACTTGAACAAAGAAAAATCAAGTTTTCTTGTGAATTTTTGCCTCACAGCTAAGATCAGTTTGAGCCAACATATGAAAGTTTCTGTGATTAGGCCCCAAAGCACAAAAATACCAATTAATTATGATGATTAGATATGTCTTCATTAGCAGCCTATAAATAAATCATACACAGCACTGCGCAGCCGGTATTTCTGCTGCACTGAAGAGAAAAAAATCTTTCAGTGCACTTTGTTAACTATCTAATTAATTTTAAATTTTGTTATACTTTGGCATTTGTGCCATAGAACAGAACTTTGAGTATTTTCTCATATTTATATAAACTTATGTGTGCGTATACCTATAGATGTTTCCTAGGATGTATAAAATATCTGCTTCTGCTGCATGAAGAAAAAGTCTCTAGATACAAGACCATGTTCAAATTAATTTTGATATTACTACAAGTACTTACTCAGTATAAATATTTTTGTTAGCATGAAACATTTATAACTGAATGAGTTCATCCTGATTTACTCTCTTCTTCTCCCTCTGATACATATAAATGATGTTGCATCCATTTCTGGGTGGTGAAAGAGGAGCATATGGCACATTACAAAGCTGATGGTTGAGTGTGGTCTACGTTAACAAGTAGTAGAGCCAAACGGGACTGAATCTGTGGAGCGAAACAGCTGCTGATGAGGGGGAGTTACTTTGGCATAGCTTTAGTCTGATCCGGGGGGTGGGCATTCAATTAGCAGTTGGATAATATTACATGTGGTCCTGGAGTAGATCTTCTGATTTATGTCCCTGCAAGAGAAATCTAATTCATGAGCTCTGAGATTTTTCTACAGTATGAACCCAGGAGAAGGGGGTTTATGGAACCAGGGGACACTAGATGCTAGACCTTGAGGAAAAGGGGATCCAAGAAAGATCTCTTAAAAAACACATTCCTGCCTGAACATTAATATACATGCACTCTGTCCGTATTCTTATACTTAACTAATAGTTTGTTCATCCCTACAGCAATCCATTTATCTCCAACTTTTCTAACATGCCAATCACCATGACGTTTAGCTGTCATTAAGTATTGCAGCATCTCTACAGGAACCATATTTATCTTGTATACCTTTCCAAACATCCCTGAATTTAGAGAATATCCTCAACAAATTTAACTCTGAAAAAAAAAAAAGTTCTTTTGTCATTTTATTCATATGCTAAAGTTGACTCTGCATTACATGAAATTCCAGACAATCTGATAGTCAACAATATCTAATGTCTCCTTTCAAGTTAGTAATTGTTTTCTGGTAAGACAAAATCTAGCGCTCAATCACTGATACTTTTCTTCTTTTCCACTGTACAGTTTTATGCTACAGAGATGTCATTATTTTAGCTTTGATCGCATCCGTCAGCACAAATTCTTCTTCCAGTCTTCTTTCTTACACTTCCTCAAAGGCTTTTCCACTTCCTTTATTGTCCTCCACAATGAACTTGACTTTCCTATATGGCAGCAAAATGTAATCACCCTTTTCTAGTTTCTGAATAACAAAATATCTGTACTCCTGTTCCCTCCAATTTCCATAACTTTTAGTCCTTTTGCTCAAAGTGGCAGGCTTTGAGAGCTATTTACATGCTTTGACTTTCTGTTTTAAGTTTTAAAGATGTTCATACTTTAAGATTAAGCTTTTTGGATGTCCAATTACACATGAGATGAAAGCTCATTTTCTTTTTTTAACATCTGAGGCAGATCTTTTAACATCTGAGGAGAGCTAGTCATCCAAGAAGGCCTTTATTTCTAGTTAAGCAACAGTTCACCACTATTCCCAGACAAAAACCTGGAAAAGATCTTCATTCAGTGAAATAAACCAAATAATAATTGAAGGGTATTTATGTCAAAAACAACGATCCTGGAACCTCACTTTCAACTGCTGACTATCTACAATTGCCTAAACTGTAGATACACTAATGAGCTGTTTTTTCATTTGACTGTTTTTTTACTTTTAAAATCTTCGGATGTTTCACATCGTGCTTAAGCACAAAATCCACTCCAGACTTGACAAGAGTCAGCAACCCTGTTACTATTCTTACCTTATGTGAAAACTCACTGCCGCATATAGAAAAAATGAAAATGTTCATCTACTGGGTATCTTGTCGGCTAAATCAAGAGCCAGACACAATCTATTCACCACAAACTAATACACAAAATTTAGTGGATAGGTACATAATAATCTTTTTCTTTTTTTTGTTTTTTTCCCCCCTCCATTTGAAAATGCAACATGAAATTGCTTTTTTGGTATTTTCAAAACTCTGGATGCACTCATTCTAACTGACTTCTCTTGTTCAAGCCTATTGATTCAGCCCACCCCACCTACAGGAATATATTTAGCTCCTTCTCAGCATTCCACAGCTAGAGGTCTCTCATACATGTACTGTCCGCCTACTTGGGAATATGTTCTTCTACCTAGAACCACATTCAAGTATTTCTTCTCTTTAAAACTTATGGAAGTCAAAAAAGTAGACTATTTCCTATAAGTATACAGAAAAGCATAACTTTATAATAATTTTAATCCATTCAACCCCCTTGACGGCTTTTAGACGCATTAAGGGGTCTTTTTCTAAAGGACGGATCTGTAATTTTACAGTGGCAAAGTGTATTCTGTAGTCCTTTGCCTTTTATCTGGTCTGAGATTCACTATTCTGTGGCTTTATGACAGAACTATGCATCATTCTATATCAGCTAGACAATCACAAGCAGTGTATCTAGACATTAAAGATATTGTCAGACTTCCATTTGAAACAGGTAAATGAGCTTTGCCATTGATTTCAACTGAAAGAGCATAATTTAAGAGCATTCAGAGCTACATCACTTGAAACACTTTAAAAGATACTGGCCAACATATAATTTTAATTTAACATGATTTTAAAGTATCCAAACAAATTTTTTTAAAGGAAATTTTTCTCTTTCGTGAGACTAATTTGAGAATTTTCAGTCCGTTATCTCAAAACTTACCCTAAAGTCCAGCAAAGATATAAGTCAATGGCAATAATAGAAACGAATGTAACTGAATGAATCCAGCAAGTTCAGTGAGAACATTTCCCACTACAATAGACCAAATTCCTGGCTGGTGAAAAATGGCCAAGCTCTATTAAAGTCAATTGAGCTGTATCAAGATATACCAGCAAAAAATTCGGCACAGTAAATACAGTATTAGTTTTCCTCTGGATCCAGAGATCTGAGTTTATCTTTGTTTCTAGCCTGTAAGTTAGATGAAAAAGGGGGAAAAAAATGACTGCAGCTAGGTTTCCTGCTGAACGGATACACTATATCTCTATCCTCCAGCCTCTCCAATCAATTTTCATTAGGGCTTTCCTGACCAAATTTTTCTTTCCTATTTCTGCAGTTACTATTCAATCCTTGAGAATACAATGCTGTATATTACAAGCATGATGCCACTAGGGATTGTGTAGGAGTCAAAATGCACCACCAACAGTTTATAACACTTTATGGCCATTTCTAACACACACAAACTTACTTCTCTAAAATGCTACTGATACCATTAAGAACAGACGGCATGACCCTGTTATCCAAGAGCACTCGCCTCTGCAGCTTGAGCCAGGGGAATATAAATATTATTACACGGTATTAGGGATTCTGTGTCTCCTGCTGTAAGTTAAGCTCCAGAGGAAGGCATAGCTGCCACTCCTGCTTAAATCTCAAGCCCTAGTAGAAAGTATTACACATTTTTTCAGCTACACGTATACATACGGATGTATACATAGACGTGTGTTTGTGGGCAAGGAGAGAGACCTCAAGGGCTTGCCATAAACCCTTCAGGATTAGTTTATGATACCTATGGCTTTTCCAACATAAAAAAAAAAGAAAAAGAGGTTTTTTTAAAAATAGTTTAAAACAGTATAAGCCTGAAAAATGTATGTTTGAAGAGCGTCCATTTTCATGGAGTCAGAGCTGTTGACATGACTATGTCACGTTTGACAGTGGAAGGGGAGTGGCATTTCGAGTCTATGATGTCATCCTTCACCCCAGGGCAAACAATTATAATCAAAAAGTCTTTTAGTTCTCTTAAAAGAAATAGCAAAAATGGAAAGAAATTTAAAATACAAAGCAATTTAAGCTTTTGATATGGAAAATGTTAGAAAGTTTTGCTGTGGTTTTTTGACCTTGCTTCCTTTTTGTTTTCTGTTAACAGTTTTAAAATGGTATTCAACATTGGGAATTTCACTGTTCTTTTAGGAGAAAGAAACTGAGATGGACAGTTGCTGATGTTGTGCTCATTATTGAAGTCTGAGCCTGCGTCCTCAGGACAAAAGAAGACAAAACCAAACAAAGAAAAGAACAGTAATGCTGTAAAATAAAACTTCAGTTACTTGGGATGATCTGAGTTGAAATCTCACCTCTAGAGAAAAATGGGCCCAGTGCAGGGCGTAATTTCCCAAGACCTGGGAAATGAGTGCTGGTCTTAGTCTGTTAAAGGCATTGCTTTTAATTCCTTTTTCTGGCCAAAAATATGAAATATGGTTTCATCTGCTAGGGAAGGCAAAAAGAATGCAGACAAGTAAAAGGAGATATCAGTAGGCTTTTTTTTTTTGTTTAAGCTAAACAAAACCTGTCTTTCTGGTGGTTTCTTTTCAGAATTTACAAGCATTTCTTTACTTCAGACAAATACATACTGTAAACCCTTATACAGCAGTGGTTATGAGTACCAAAATGATATGCTCTTGTTTTCTTAACTAGCCTGTCTGTCTCTAGTCAAAAGTTTAGGCTGGATACCTAGTGACTTTATCATAAAAAAATCACTGGGTAGCCACTAGAAATGACTAGAATGTGAGGCAGTCATCTTTTGACAGTTTCGTTTACTAACTCTACTAATATTTCTTATTTTCCTACAGCATCATGAATCATCTCTGGTTATGACTACATAGCTCTCCATGGAGCTGTGTGAAAAGTTATACATGCAAAACAATAACAGCTAAATTTACTTCAATGCTGCTGCCACAAAAAATTGAGAAATATGTATTTTTGCACAGTGCCATGTCAGGACTCTGCTGAGCAAAGTGACAGATTAGTGCATAATGGTTAGGAGGAAAAGGCGAACTGCCACTTTCAAATTTAGTTTCTGTCTGAATCAGTCTTAAGACCTTTACTCCCCTCCAATTTGTCTGATTATTTTTTGTTACTGTTCATTGATATTGGTGCACATTTACATGGTACAAACCCCATGGTAATACTAAGATAAACTTATAATGTTTAGTTCACCAAAATAGAGTGAAAGGAAATGTAATATTTTGAGGGACTTGAAGAACTCATGTAATGCTTCTCCCTGTGTGGAAGCAGGATCAAATGTCTTTAGTACATCCTTAACAGATGTTCCTTTACCTCAGCAAAAAAAAAAAAAATCCTTAGTGATGGATGCTCCATAATCTCCATAAACTGTGTGCCAACACAAGTACTGAGATTTTAAGAGCAAAATCTATCAACAAATACTGTGAAAACTTCAGACAAGATTGTTTGAAGTCACTTGTATGCTTTTAAATGTTGCATCAGCCAATTTGTTTTCAGTATAGACCTAAATAACCTGAAAAGTTACTATGCAATAAGGTGTCTGTTTTCGCTTGACAAATCTGATTCCTCTGCATTATTAGGTAACTTCCTGGTGTCAGAAATTAAAGTCAGTTCTCATTTTGCCTACATATAAATTGTCACTTTTCTTCAACAGGAAAAAGTTCTGCCTTCTCTTGTGCTTTCTCTGAAGACAAAAGGATTGAAGAAGTACAGGAGTATTTTAACTGTCACATAACATGTTTATTCCTGGTAATTACCAAGAAGGTTAGCACAAGCAAAACTTCATTTGACATTAAAAAATACCTGAAAACAATAAACATGGTGACGTTTTGATTAGAATTGTACTTAAAGCCAGTCCCTACCCACTTCCTCGATATACGATTTTAACAGCTGTTACAGAAAAGATAATTTCTGGTATATTTTCTTTACAGAGGAAAGGTAAATGTTAAGTCATTTTATATTTAATCTGGTAGATTAGCTGCTAGATCTCGCTCCTTGAAACACTAAGATATATCTCTCATTCCCTTAAGAGAATTAGGTTTCTTAAGGAACCATTTAATGATATACATGTCTCCTTGTAGTCACTTAACATGCAGCACTTGACTAACTAACTTAGGCTGATTTCTTTGACCTGTCATGGGAGTACTTATGCAAGTAAGTCTTCACTAATACGGTTTCCAAATCTGGCTTTGTAGGAAGTATTTAAGACACTCCTTTCACTTAAAAATAAAACAAAATAAAAAAAAAATGGTTGTGTTTATGTAAGAGAAAAAAGGAAAACTCATTATCCATTATCTGCAATTTTGAAGTTGAGGAAAAAAAAAAAAAGAATTGAAAGGTATTTCTCTCCTCAGAACTGCCTAAGTCATCTTCACACAATGAATAAAGCAATTTCTAACTAGAAGCAGGTGTCCTGAAACCCGAGATGTCCTCAGTGACAGAAAAAAATTCATGTCAGAAACGAAAGAACCTCTAGAGTGTAAGTGGTGCGCACACAATTTTGGATCTAGACAAGTAGCTGTGTCTATAGAAGAGATTAAAAGGTGCCCATGAACCTTACTAAGCTCTTTGGCTAACAGGGACAGTCTGGTCTAGATCAAGGTAATACTTTCCCAAGATCTCCAAAGCAGTCCCTAGAATTTTTTACATCTTGAACTATGACTGGGAATTGTCTGAAAGATTGCTAAATGGCATGTGCAAAGGATTAGTAACAGTTTTTTAATATAGGCAGTCTTGTCCTGATGCCTGGGAAAATTTCTGGGCACTGTTTGATTTATTAGTATAGAAGTAGGTTTTAATTTCATCTAAGTCCAACATTACATGCCAAAGTGTTACCACAGTGTTCTGGAAGCAGTAGCAGTATAAATCGCTCAGTTTTGAGTCACCAACATGTTCTAATAAATGTGTAGGTTTGCATTATATGTCAAAATTATACTTTACATATGTTTGAATCACGCAGTCTACAGACCCTTGTAATGTGGGAACATTTAAAACAAACAAACAAACAAACAAACAAACAAAACCACCAAAAAACCACAAGTGTGATCAGGGATTTATGAGCACAAGTTTGGGTTTGAGATTCTGAGTTTATACCCAGATTGCAACAAACTCTTGTGCGATCTGGTGTTAATATCTCAACCCATACTTTTCCGTCTTCCAAACAGGAGTAGTGGTGCTTATCTCCCTACCTGATAAAGATATTGTGAAAGTTAATTACTTAATTTCTATACTGTGTTTCCTGTTGAAACACTGGGTTCAACTTGATGCCAGTATAAAATTTTTATTTCCTTTCAATAGAACAGGATATATGCAAAACCTAAGTGAATGAAGACTCCATGAGAATTGGAGACTCAGGCCTCGGTATATTCAGCTCCACTGAAGTCAATGCAATTATATGAAAACTATAATTTAGCACACTGTATTTAACAATCAATGAAGACACTTCCTTTAAAAGGCTTCCTTGTTCCTTTTTCCTTGGGGCTATCTTTCAGGCTGTGATTTTTATTTTTTTTTTTTTTATGTATTCAAACAAAGATCAATAACTTCTGAAAGTTGAAACAAAGATTTCTGTCTCATATTGAAGTGTAAAGCAGTTCCTTTGTCTACTAAATTGGTAATTTGTGGCAGGAAGAGACATTTCTGATGCTAACTCAATTGCATTTTACCCGTCTTCTCCACTTAGCTAAATGTACCTTGCCCCACAAAAAAATTGGAGAATATTCCATGCAGACTGAGAGATGCTGTAGTTATACTAGTTGTTGATTCTTGCTTCTTTGGTCAATCTCCATAGAGCAAGTTTAATTGGATAGCATATGAGAGGAGTAGGGCAACGGAATGTGGCACTCACTGCCTGCAGATTTTATTTTTCAATAAACCATTGTACTCGTTGTTCTGAGCAGATGAGTAACAAAAGGCTTGGCAAAAAAAAAAAAAAAAAAACAAAAACCAGAAAATGTAAAAATGCTCTCACAATTCTAAAGGAAAAACAAATCAAAACAAAACCAAACAAAAAAAACCAAACCCGAACACCCAACTCCTCGCAAAAAGCAGAATAAAACCAGCCCCCAATCCCAAATAAACCCCAAACAAACCAGGCGGTTTTCCTGGGTGTGCTGTGAGATTGTATCTTCCAAATACCTTTCAAAATCCTGAAGAATTCAATTTTGCCTTTTGTGTTAAAAGATGTTGAACTAGTTTACTAGCTAAAAAGATCATATTCAAAATGTGATGTAAGTAATCCCACGTCAGATGCAAACCCAGAACTAGAAAGAATCTAGGGCAAGATCTAGAAAGGAACCAGGAAATTTTCAGCTGAGTGATCTGTCCTCTAGGCTACAGACTCAGGCTCCTGTTTGTTCTCTTAGTACCCGTGTATAGTGGGACATTTTTGACAGGAGGCTTGGCTCATACCCTGGCAGGTATGACCTTCTGGAGGCATTTGCGGAGGTATTTTGATATGTTCAGGCTCAGAAAGATCACCAAGCTTGTTAGGTTGAGGTTCTGCCAAGTCTGCCCAGAGTACTGACCTGCAAGTGTTTCTTGCAAGTATTTCGCATCAAGCAGACAGATATCCACCCAATTCACCCAATCATTGAGCAAAGATGGGTTCAAAAAGGGGACTGATGTACCTATGGCTTGCTTTGCCACTGGTTTCAAATGCACCCTGTGACTGATTTACATTAGCATTAAATACCAGCATTAATATCACTTCGGTGAACTGCAGTTTAAATGAAATTTACCATTTCCTCTTTAATGTTTTTGGCACAGTTTCAGATTAGTCCAGCTGGGCAGTTGCTTTGCTATTTCATTATTTCAGATAAATTTTTTGGTTGCTTTTCCCAAAAATTATCTTGTTTTCCTCAAAGCTTCTACATTAATCAACGCATCAGGTCACTCCAGCAGACACCAGTAGGAGACACTTTAAAACAGCAGGAGTCAATTCATCTTCTTTAAGAGAAATTAATCATTAACATGAGATTGAATGATAACTGCCACTATGGCAGTGTAAAGGTGTCATATTGTCACAACACATTCCTTTACCAACTGAATGTACGAATACAAAGTGTATGAAAGTAATATGCATTTGAGTTGTGGAATTTAAACTCTGTGGAGCTAAGCCATAACTCGCTGTTTTGCGTGAGTTCACAATCAAAAGGTTTGTTATTATAACATCATATAAAGCTGTCTAACATGCATCTCTGTTTAGCAAGTAACACAAGGGCATACAATGCCAAAGAATAATATTATTTTTTATGAATATAACATCATCGTGTATTCTGTACGCTGTGTTGTGTACTGCATACCCCTTTCAATTAATTCCACCATGCTTACTTCAGAAAGACTGGGGACTTGTGCTGTCCAGTGGGTACAGATGTCTGAGCAGAGAAACCAGTCCTGGCACACTTGGGGTGAGAGATCATTTAGCTTCCTGATAGAATCATAGAACAGTTTGGTTTGGAAGGGACCTTTAGAGGTCACCTAGTCGAACCACCATGCAATGAGCAGGGACATCTTCAACTAGATCAGGTTGCTCGGAGCCCCCTCCAACTTGACCTTGAATGTTTCCAGGGATGGGGCATCTACCACCTCTCTGGGCAACCTGTGCCAGTGTTTCACCACTGTGGTAAGAAATTTCTTCCTTATATCTAGTTTGAATCTACCCTCTTCTAGTTAAAACCATTACCCCATGTCCTACCACAACAGGCCCTGCTAAACAGTCTGTCTCTGATAGGTACCAAAGAGAGCTGATAACCAAAAAGACAGGTATTAAGCCTCATTCATAGCTTCCCAGTCCTAATTAGTGCTGTAGTCCTGTTATTATTTGAGATACTGTGGTGCCCAGTCTGAGGAAAAAAAAAAAACAAACAGCATTCTTCTGTGGGGTTTTACATTGCCTTGGATATTTTGTACAGTGTCCAAGACGTACTAATGAGTCTGTGTCCCTGAGCATGCAAATGCAGATACCACTTTGCAAGCAGCATCCCAGGCACTTGCCTACACAAGGCTCTGCCATACATGCATCTGAAAGGGTGTGGGGTTGGGGGACTACACTTCTTTTTATCCAGAAAAGGGGTTTCCAGGGCATTTCACTCCTAACTTCTACCCCTGACTACCTCTAGCAAAATGAGTGTTTTAAGTCACTTCTCTCAAATTTGATTTTCCTTTATGTAAAAAGGTTAATAAATCCTACCAGAGAAAGTCAATAGAAAGGTTACAAATTGTAGCTGTACGTAAATTAATATAAAGCTGAAACTTGCACTAAGAATTGATGTAGAATCTCAAACACACATTTAATACTGCTTCATGTTATTTAATCATTAAGGAAAGTATTACATGACTCATGTGAAAGAAAGAAAGAAAGTGATGTTTATCTTACCATGGATTTTATATGAATAAATCCCATGAATTAATCTTGCCTGGTTATCACTTGCCTTTAATTTTATAAAAAATATAATTCTAAAGTTATAAATGTGAGATATGGCAGAAATATCTACAATATTAAATAGTACTGGCAACTTTATATATATGAACATACTCTACTGCCCCTTTTTCTCCTTGAAGTTCTTCCAGCCGGCACCAAACAGCCCCAACCTTACTTTACTTATAAAAACTGACATGATTAGAGCCCCTGACAGTTCAGCAGTTTTCTTGTTTTTACATTCATTGAAGCCTCGGGAAATGAAATGCAAGCAGCAAAGATGAAATGAGCGTCTCATGTATAAATTGTACACTCTGACCGCAGAATTATAAAGCATGCAAAGCCCTAGCAAAGCTTTACCTGCTAACACACAGGCAATTATTCATCGCCTACACGCACATGCATACGTACACACACGTATGGTATTGTTCAAAACACTCTAGCAATGCAGCAGGTTTCAAACATCATCAGGATTCATCATTTAGGCCTTCCAAATTATTAGGATTTTGTTTTCTTTTTCGTTCATAAATTTTTCTGACGTGACAGATCATGGATCTTGTAATAATGCAAACAAAAAAGGGGATTTAAAAAAAATAATATTATATTTTAAAGTCTGCTCAGGGAAGCAGAGGACAATGATACCACTCCTCACCTGAATACTGTCTAATAGCTTGAGTTTGCACACAGGAATGCAGGGATTATGTATCTTTTATCCAGCAGGCTTCAGACCAGACATATATCTTCATGATTTCTCTATCCGCAAATTTTAGGAAGAGGAAGGAGGGGAGACCATTGTGAAGAAATACTTCAGCTGTGAAAAACATCATTTAGCCATCACTGAGTCAGAATCATAGAATTATAGGATAGTTCGGCTTGGAAGGGACCTTTAAAGGTCACCTACTCCAACCCCCCTGAAATAAGCAGGGACACCTTAAACTAGATCAGGTTGCTCAGAATCTCCTCCAATCTGACCTTGAATGTTCCCAGGCATCTACCACCTCTTTGGGCATCCTGTCCCAGTGTTTCACCACCCTGGTTTTAAAAAATTTCTTGCTTCTATATAGTCTAAATCTATCCTCTTTTAGTTTAAAACCATTACCCCTTGTCCTATCACAACAGACCCTGATAAAAAGTTTGTCCCCATCTTCATAATAAGCCCCCTTTAAGTATTGAAAGGCCACAACAAGGTCTTCCCGCAGCTAAATAACCCCAACTGTCTCAACCTTTCTTCACAAGAGAGGTGTTCCACCCCTTTGATCATTTTTGTGGCCTTTCTCTGGACCTGCTCCAATACGTCCATGTCTTTCCTGTGCTGAGGACTCCAGAGCTGGACACAGTGCTCTAGGTGAGGTCTCACAGAGTAGAGGGTCAGAATCACCTTCCTTAAGCTGCTGGCCATGCTGCTTTTGATGCATCCCAGGATGTGGTTGGCTTTCTGGGCTGCAAGCACACATTGCAGGCTCATATCCAACTTTTCATCCACCAGTACCCCCGAGTCCTTCTCAGCAGGGCTGCTCTCAATCCCTTCATCCTCCAGCCTGTATTGATGCCAGGGGTTGCCCCGACCCAGGTGCAGGACCCTGAATTTGGCCTTGTTGAACCTCATGAGTTTCACACAGGCCCACTTCTCGAGTTTGTCCAAGTCCCTGTTTGACTGACACCTCAGTTTGGTGTCATCGGCAAACTTGTTAGAGGGTGCACTCAATCCCACTGTCTATGTCATTGATGAAGACGTTGAACAGTACTGGTCCCAGTACAGACCCCTGAGGGACACCACTTGTCACTGATCTCCATCTGGAAATTGAGATGTTGATTACTTCCCTCTGGATGTGACCATTGAAGCAATTCCTCATCCATTGAACAGTCTATCCATCAAATCCTTATCTCTCCAATTTAGAGAGAAAGATGTTGTGGGGGACCGTGTCAAAGACCTTACAGAAATCCAGATAAGTGACATCTATTGGACTTTCCTTGTCCACTGATGTAGTCACTCCACCATAGAAGGCCATGAGGTTGGTCAGGCAGGACTTGTCCCTGGTGAAGCCATGCTAACTGTCTTGAATCACCTCCCTGTCCTCCATGTGCCTTAATATAGCTTCTAGGAGGATCTGTTCCATGACTTTCCCAGGCACAGAGGTGAGGCTGATAGGTTGGTTGTTCCCAGGGTCCTCCTTTCTACCCTTTTTGAAAATTCGTGCGGTGTTTCCCTTTTTCCAGTCACCAAGGACTTCACCCGACTGTCATGACTTTTCAAATAACATGGACAGTGGCTTGGCAACTACATCAGCCAGTTCCCTCAGGATTCTGGGATGCATCTAGTCAGGTCCCATAGACTTCTTCAGGTGGTCATGAAACTGATCTTCTCTTACGGTGGGAGGGACTTTGCTCCTCCAGTTCCCGTTTTGTGGTCCATCCACTTGAGAGGTATGGGAAGAGAAGTTGCCAGTGAAGACCAAGGCAACAAAGTTATCAAATACCTCAGCCTTCTCCTCGTCTGTTGTTACCAGTTTGCCAGTCTTGCTCATCACAGGGTGTATATTTTCTTTGACCTTCCTTTTCTGGCTGACATATCTGTAGAAGCCCTTATTATTAGTCTTTGCATCCCTTGCCAAGTTCAGGTCCAGCTGAGCCTTGGCCTGACTAACTCCATCCCTACACAACCAGGCAGCTTCCCTGTACTCTCCCCAGGATACCTGTCCCTGCTTCCACTGCCTGTACATTTCCTTCTTGCCCTTCAGTTTGACCAGCAGGTCTCAACTCAGCCATGCCGATCTCTCACCTTCCTTTCCTGATTTCTTACACCTGGGGATCAAGAGATCTTGCACTCTAAAGAAAGCGCCCTTAAAGTTCTGCTCCTGAGGGCAGTTTCCAAGAGGGTCCTATTGACTAAGTCCTCGAAGAGCTGGTAGCTTCCTTTCCTAAAATTCAGGTTCCTGACTTTACTCTTCCCCTGACCCATATCTCTCAGGACTGCGAACTCCAACAGTGTATCATCACTGCAGCCCAGGCTGCCTCGAATCTTGACATCGATTAGCTCACTTGTGTTGGTGACTATCGGGTGCAGTATCGCATCTCCTCTGGTAGGGTTATTACCTGGCTTAAGAAGTTATCTTCGATGCACTCCAGGAGTCTGTCGGACTGCCTACAGCTCACCATCCTACCCTTCCAGCAGATGTCAGTGTGGTTAAAGTCCCCCAGCAGGACGAGAGCCTGCGAGCATGATTTCTCCTGTAGCTGGAGTAAGAAGGCTTTCTCAATAGGATCCCCTTGACTGGGCAGCCTGTAGCAGACACTAATCAAAAGGTTCCCTTAGTTGTCTAGATCTCTAATTCTTACCTTTTTCAGAAAGATTGTCTGTCTGACCCCTCCTCTATGGCTGGGGAGGCAAGGTGGAGGGGAAGGGGCACAGTGGGTGAAAAAGATTGCTGGAATCTGCTCCAGAGGTTCATTTTTGTGATTTACATTGAACAGCATAGAGAAAATTCAGAAATGTGTCTTGGGGCATATTCTGTAAACGTTTTCTGTCCCTGAGGACAGATGTCAAGACACTGCTGTTCCTTAGCCCTACATCTCCACCACCTCTCCACACAAAGGGACTTTTAAAATCAAAAAGTGAGACACTTAAGAAGTTAGGTGCAGGCTTGAGATTAGTGTTTTAATTTCATTTAAGATTCAACTATTTTTTTTCTATTCCTTTTCTTTCTTCATTCATTCTTGCAGCATCTCTCTTGCACTCCCTTTTGCTCCATAATCTGTCTATCACAACATCCAGTTTGCTTTTGGATAGGTCTGATAACCCACTTTAATCCATATTAAGTGTTCCACAATAACAGTACTTAAGCCAGTTTCAGCAATTCATTACCCATTTCCTGTCCCACACTGACACTCATTTCTGTCTCTGTTCTAGCTTTAAGTATTTATGAGGTCATATGGTGAACTTAAATAGGTAACTGATGCATTTAAAAAGGAACCCAGCAAAAGAAAAAACAACTTTTTTTTTCCATCAGGGTCAGCTCCCCATCCTAGTGCACACCTACACAAAGGGGTCTGCAGGTGAATATAAGGAGTGGCTGAAGGCAAAACCAACAAACAGGAGCAGAGGCTGGAGCTTTGGGTACTGCTTAACCTAACACTACTGACTGAAAATACGCATATCAAATGGTGTCGTATATATAAAAGTGCCATTGTGAAGCCAGGTTAGTTGATACTTGAAAGACTATATGAATGGCATAGAAATACAATATCCCCAGTCCTTAAGTGCAAGATACCGTGACACTTGCTGCTACATTCGTTAAGACTTTGTGTCAAATTCCCGGCAGAATTTCCTAATAACTCCCTTGGATTTGACACTACACTTTTAACCTTTTCCTATCCAAAAAATAAAAGACAAGTTAATCTCAATATATATTTTGTGCTTGATACAGTTTTCAATTATACAAGCTCACACTGGGCATAATAACTTGAGCAAAGCTGTCAGTAAGCAATGGGTTAAAATGTAATATTATAGATTATATAATGTAATATATCTATACATTTAGTTATACAACAAATAATCCAGAAATGAACATACCGATTCTTATGAAGACATGATGCTCTGAGTGTAGGAATATACCCATATCCCATGTTGAAAACTGAAAATTTTAGGCATAGGTTGTTAAAAATAAGGCCCTGCTAGGATACAGTTTCCAGGAGGTATGTCTCTACCTCTAAACTTAACATTTTACTCCTGTTTCTCAGAAAGCTGTTAAACAAGCTTAAACAGCACAATTCCCAGGTTTTCTGTGTTCCTCCTCTTAACTAAATTAGAACTGTATTTGCAACGTATCACCTATGCAAGTCCTTGTTTTAAGAATTACAGAAGAACTAGATTTTCATCATAACTGCTGTTTTATTGTTAATATTTTTGTTTATTAAAGAATACTATTATTAAATATTATAAAGATCAGATCATCTAATTATTTTGCTTAGTTAAAATTTGTCTCAGCTGAAGAAAGATAATTTGTTTTCCTGGAAATTTGTGTCCATTTCAAATAAACAAAAAACAGCCTTGAAAATACAAATTCTAAAGTGGTCAGATTCTAACAACCTAAATCCCAACTTGCAAAGTCCCACAAGTCCCACAAGTCCCACAACTTTTGATACCTCTGCTGACCAGGCAAAATGCACAGAAGTAAAATGAGAGAAAGAAGCAAAGTTCATCTTCAAAGATGAGATTCAAGATGTCTAAATTTAATCACTTAGAAGGAAGATATGCAGTGTATGCTTCTTGGCTTGCAATATGTTAACAGTTAACAGAAATATGGGCATTTCTAAAATGTGATTTATCTCCTTTTCTTACATATGTCATTTAGGATGGGACAAATTGCACTCTAAAGGGTCTGTCTGTCCTCTCACCCTATTGGGTTAATGCTGGGAAGCTGGAGATTTTGGTATTGTTGCAAATGGGTTTACGTTCCAGAACAGGAGAGGACCACACTAAAGAAATAGCTTGAGTTACAAGGTCCAATATTCGTAGTTGGAGGTAAGCTGCAATAATAAATGAGACAGGGAGAGGAAGGAGGTTATAAAATTAAACCTAGTTGAAATTTTCATTTATGCTTAGAGCCAAAGCAAGGTGTAAGCAGCAGAAACCCCAATTAATGATAAAAAAAAATGCTGTAACTGCCGTAAGTGGAAATGTTATATGGTTAGAAGATTGAAATCTTCTATAACATTTTTAAGAAAAACATGAAGATGAAAGGGGCAAAAGGACCATAAGATTCAGGACAGTCTTTGGTCAATGCTTGCTATAAATCAACAGACCAAATGAGAGAATAGCAAAGGTTATATCTTCAGCAGCAGTCTTGGATACAGGAAAAAAAATAAGGTGTTATGGGGGCATTATCTAACAGATATTCTGAAACTGCAACATAGGTTGGTAGTATAACATTGGAAGAGCTAAAAATTATAAATTATGAGTTTTTGAAATAAAAGTTATTGTACACTTTGTACCCAAGAGTTAGTAAGTGTACTTTGAATTTCATTTTGATTAATAAAGATTAATTGAATCATTGAACCAATTGAACCAAGTACAAATACAGACTGGATGGAAAATTAATTGAGACCAACCCTGAGGAGAAGGACTTGAGGGTGTTGGTGGATGAGAAGCTCAACATGAGCTGGCAGTGTGCACTCACAGTCCAGAAGGCCAACCGCACCCTGGGCTGCATCAAAAGAAGTGTGGCCAGCATGTCGAGGGAGGTGATTTTGTCCCTCTACTCCACTCTGGTGACACCCCACCTGGAGTACTGCATTCAGCTCTGGAGTCCTCAACACCAGAAGGACATGGACCTGTTGGAACGGGTCCAGAGGAGGGCCACAAAGGTCATCAGAGGGCTGGTGCACAGCTCCTATGAACACAGGCTGAGAGAGTTGGGGTTGTTCAGCCTAGAGAAGAGAAAGCTCTGGGGAGACCTTATAACAGCCTTCCAGTACCTGAAGGGGGCTACAGAAAACATGGAAAGGGACTCTGCATCAGGGACTGGAATAATAGGATGAGCGTTGATGGTTTTAAACTCAAAGGGAGGAGATTTAGATTAGCTATTAGGAAGAAATTCTTTACTGTGAGGGTGGTGAGGCACTGGAACAGGTTGCCCAGGGAAGTTGTGGATGCCCCATCCCTGAAAATGCTTAAGGCCAGGCTGGATGGGGCTTTGGGTAACCTGGTCTAGTGGGAGGTGTCCCTGCCCATGGCAGGGGGGTTAGAACAAGATGATCTTTAAGGTCCCTTCCAACCCAAACCATTCTATGATTCTATGATAACATTCAAAACCGATATTTCGTGAAGTATACACAGGCAAACAGAGTAAAGCCCCAACTAATAATATTTGTGATGCTTCAAAGAGAATAATTTCCCAGTGCTGAAGAGAGTTATTGGGATGAAATTTTTCAGGTTGTAAAAACAAAAATAAACAAGAGACTAAAATGTTTGACTGAAAACAAGGAAATCTTTACAAAGGGCTAGGTGGGAAGTTAAAAACATATAGTTCCATAATAAAGTAAAGAGTCAACTCTCGTTAAAACTATTATAATTCATGTAGAAAGCAGATTTTTTTCCACTAAAATAGCTATCAGTCAATTTATTTTACTTTGAAAGTATTTAAATATTAGGAGAAAGATATATGAAGTTAAAACTAAAAAACTCATGATCGTTACAGCTGTCAGTAAAAACACAGATTTTTAAAGACTACTAAGAATAAAAGACCCCACAACTTACCAATTTAAAAAAAAAAGCTATAAAATTAAATAATTAAAAAAAAAAAACCATCTAACTTTAAAATTATGCAGAGAGAGGAAGATTCTAATAAATGTTTCTAACACGTACTTAAAGAGAACGTGGCTGATATTTTTGTAAAACATGAGATGATGAAGTAGAGTTTCCAGCCCATTAGTAACCAAGACTTATGCTAATGGATCTTCAGAGTAAACATCTTTAAATCAGATGCACTAGAGAAAATATCCAAGAGCCTGAAAAAAGATGTTTAGATGAATGACAAATGACATTTTAATAAATGTTTTAATATCAGAGAAATTGATGCCAGTGTTCATACAGAATAAGCAAAACAGTGCAATAGAAAATGCCCTTCAGGAATTCATGACTTGAAATGATAGGTTACGCTGCACTCAGATAGAACTTCTAGGATTCAATGTAGTTGTGGCTGGATGAACTTTAGGGACCTGTGACATATGAATTAGAAAATGTTGTGATCCATTTTTAAATTGAACCTTATTTGTTTGTAGGATTTTTTCTTTACTTACTGCCCTGGACTTTTTTCAGTCATGTTTTGAATACCTCCACAGATGGAGACTCCACAACTTCTCCAGGCATCCTATTCCAGTGTCTGACCACTACCACCTTCACAAGTGTTTTCTTATGTTCATATAGAATTCTAAGTTTGTCTTTTTTTTTAATTTGGATCTGCTGCATATTTGACCTGTCCCAGGGCAAAACTGGTCTCCATTTTCTTTACTTCCACCCCAATTCAGGTATTTATGCACATCAATAAGATCCTTCTGAGCTTTCTCTTCAGTGGCATGAAAAGTCCCAGCTCTCAGATATCTCATGTGAATGATGCTTAAGTCCCTCCTTAATTATCCATGTAGACAGTCACTGGATTTGCTGTAGTCACTCCATATCTTTCTTGTAATGGAGAGCCCAGAACTAGACCTAACACTCCAAATGTTACCACACCAGTGCTGAGTAGCGTGGAAGGATCAGTGCTTTTGACCTGCTGGACCCTGGGTTCTTTTTCTATAAAGCTGCTTTCCAGCTGTTCAGCCTTCAGCAGGTACTGGTGCACAGGGTTATTCCGCCCCACATGCAGGATTTGCCATTTCCCTTTGTTGAACTTCACAAGGTTGCTGTCGGCCCATTTCTCCAGACTGTTGAGGTCCCTCTGAATGGCAGCACAGCCATCTGGCATATCAGACACTCCTTCCAGTTTTGCATCATCTGCAAACTAGTTGAGGGTGCACTCTGTTCCATCATCCTGATCATTAATTAAGATGTAGAACAGTATTGACCCTGGCCCCCAGCTGGACTTCATGCTGTTGATCACAATTCTTTGAGCCCAGGAGTTCAGTCAGTTTCCAGTCCACCTCACAGTTGTTTTATCTATCCAAATCAGTACTTCATCAGTGCGTCTGTATGGATATTATGGGAGACAGTGTTGAAAGCCTTAGTTGAAAGTCAAGATAAACAACTTCCATTGCTCTCCTATCATCCACCAGACCAGTCACCTCACTGTAGGTTGGTCAAGCATAATGTGTCCTTCAAAAATCCATGCTGACTTCTCCTGATTACCTTCTTGTCATTCATCTGTTTGGAAACAGTCTCCAGGATAATTTACTCTGTCTCCTTCACAGGGATGAAGATGGGGCTGATCAGTTCCCCAGGTCTTCATTGCCTGTCTTGACAATAGGAAAGGTAATTTCTTTCATTCAGTCTTCAGGAACCTCTCCCAGTCTCCATGGCCTCACAACAACATCAGCCAGGTCCTTCAACATTGCTGGGTGCATCCCATCAAGTCCGATGTACTTGCACAATTCCGGTATAAGTACTCCTTCACCTGATTCTCTTCCACCAATGGTAAGTCTTTTTTGCTCCAGGTTTTCCCACTGCTCTCCAGAGTTTGAGACTGAGTAAGGAAGGCTTACCAGGAAAGACCAAGCCAAACAAGGCATTGAGTAACTTGGCTTTTCCATGCTCTTTGTTACCACGTCCCCAGTCCCATTTAGCAGTAGGTCTACGTTTACCCTAGTCTTCCTTTTGCTGCTGAAATACTTGTAGAAGCCCTTCTTGTTACCCTTCAAGTTCCCTGCCAGATATAACTCCAGATGGGCTTTGGCTTTCCTAACCCCATCCCTGCATGCTCAGACTGCATGTCTAGACCCTTCCTGAAGCCAATGCTCAAGTCTTGTCAGGAGCTCCATGTTCATCTGAACAGTTTTCCTGCCACCTTTTCTTGACTTGTGCACATTGGGATAGATTGTTAGCTGGCTTGGAGGAGGCAATCCTTGAAGTTAATCAGGTCTCCTGGACAGCTCTTCTCTTAAGGACATTTCCCATGGGATTCTTCCAAGCAGGTCCCTGAAGAGACTGAAGAATACTCTCCTGAAATGCGGGGTTGTGATTCTGTTATTTGCCTTGTTCTTCTTAGGATTCTGAACTCCATCATCTCATGGTTACTGCAGCCAAGCTTTCAAGCTTTACCCCAGCCCTCCCCTGTCTGCAAGTATGAGGTCCAGTAACAAATGTCCCCTTTGTCAGCTCCTCAGTCACCTGTATCAGGAAATTGTCATCATTACATTCCAGAAACTCCTGGATTAGTTGTGCCCTGCTTGGTTGCCCTTGCAGTCGATATTGGAATGGCAGAAGTTCCCCATGAGAACCAGAGCCTGTGACCAGTTAACAGTCTACATTACATTAATTCAGAAATAGCTGGAAACTTAAGACAATATTAGGCTGGATATTTCAGTGCTACAGACTACTTCCTTGTTGATCACAGGATATTCCCAGCAGACTCTGTGTCAAAATCTGAAGATCTGTCTGAAATATTAACAAATAAAAAAAATCCAGATATATAGTCTTCAAGCTCTGTCTCCCAGTGGTCTAAGACAAGAAGGAAACACATTATTCAACATCTTGCAAGCTTTGAAATTCCCATGATTTTTTTTACTTGATTTATATTTTATTTTTAGGTATGTTTTTTCATAAACTAGTTTTATGTGGTCTTGCTGAAACTCTTTTGAGTGTTCATAACCTAAAGTATTTTCCCATGCTTTTTTTTCCTATTTATTATCTGACAAAAGTGAAAGGCAGTTAGTTCAAGTCACTCTAACAGTGCAGCTGTCAAAAGACTCATGGACACGAATAACTTCTGGAAAATAATGGCAAATATTCCCATTAGCTTCAGTATGACTACTTTTAGGAGGAAGAACTCAGTAAGGACTGTATATTGCATTTATCTTTAATCATGTTTTGTTTCAGAAGAGCAAATTCTGAAGATGAAAAAAAATACTAACCATAAGCCAAATCATTTTACTGCCACTTCTCAAAAAGTGACATCTGCATTTGCGGTATGTTAGGTTTGCTCAGCTTAGGGGTGGTATCTTGAAGTGTGGTGTGGACATGTAAGGAACAGGCAAAGCCCCACCTGCACAGTTGTGTGCATAGCAATTGTCTTTGGCCCTCACATACATCCAGCTCAGTTTGTGTTTTCTGTGTAAGTGGCAAAATGTTTCAGTGAGTTTTAACCTCTTCTCTTGTAGAAGAGCTAGGAACAATGCAACACAAATATTGTACAAACTTATGTCGTCTCAGAACAAGATCCCTGAGAAGCAGGAATATAGTCCAGGTGGTACCATTTTGGATCTTTACCCCTAAGTTGTTCCAACACAGGAAGATAATTTAAAATAAACTGTTGGTTGCTATGGGATCTCCAGCAGCTTTAGTAGCTACTCTAAAACACAGCATAATTGAAACGAAACAAAATAAAAATGTCTTTATAAGCAGACAATTAAATGTAACTGTAGCAACTACTACATACAGAAAAGAAATAAATGAAGAACATGATTTTTGTCTATGATGCCTATGAATCTCAAAATATCTTTACCCAAAAGTTTTGCAACAGATTTTTATTTTACATTGCATGTAGTCTTCTAGCTAAGGAGCTATTCTAAAACCTGTCACAAACTCACTTTCTTTCTAAACTCAATGGATAGAAAGAAATTAACTAGAAATGCTTCCAACTTTAAATAGCTTCCTACAGAAGATCAACAAACAACCGCAAACTTATATGACTTATATTGTATCAAGGATCACTGAAACATGTGAATGAATACCGAGAATACAATAGGAAAAGATTCAGAAAAAATAAGCTCTGAAAAACTACCCTAAGCAAAATTGAAGTCTATTCTACCTTGTCAATCTACTGATGTTTGGAAGCCTTTGACTGCACACATTTGTAGCGATTTTATGAAAAACGTATGCAGAATAACGTATTTCACTATAAAGTATTTAATTGACTTATATAGAGTAAAACTGGATTGAAAGTATGAACTCTCAGTTGCATCATCTGACCTGCAAAAAAACTTTTATAATTTTTGAAATGCAGAGGAAATCAGAACAGCTGAAAGTGCAAGGTAATTTTCAGAATATTCTGTTCATTTTGATCTCATTTTGAAAACAATTACTTTAGGATCATTTTGATAAATATAATTCAAGGTTTAAACATGAGAAACGTTGACAAAAGAAGAAAGATTAAGAAAAAAGATAAGAAGAGAGAAAAATGAGCTTTACAAAAGGACTTTAAACGTATTTTTCAGCCATACAAGGACTGTGTCCATTCAATACTAAAAAAAAAAAGCAAACAAATAAAAAAAAAACCACCAAACCAAATCAACTCATCTCTTTTTTCTTCTTTTTTTTTAAAAAAAAAGGGGGGGGGCAGAATGAAATAACAGAAAAAATGAAATTAAAAATTAAATTTAAAATGAAGTTTGTTTTGATTTTATAAGCAATATCTTTCCAAACAGTCATACATGGAGAACTGAAAAAGATTACATATATACACATATGCATGTATGTATTTTGCATGTATATATATAAATATACACACAAATATATTAATATACACCTATATTTCTACATCACTGAAAACTATTTTAAGAGCATTAGTTGACATATCAACTTTATACTAATTTATTCTGGTTTAGATAGAGATATATAAGTATATAGATACATAGGTATATAGATAAGTATATTTATTCACACACAAACATGCATGTGAGAGGCAGAATATGTACATATAGTACCAAGCATATACAGTGTATTTATTTTAACAGAAACTCTATGTTTTTAGAGGTTGGATTGAAATTTAGGAATCCAATGCAATTTAGGAACCACAAAACTGTTTCCTCTCTGCAGAAAAGCTCTGAAAGAGATGATATATGTCTGATTTTCTGAGAAATGTCCACATAAAGTTCTTTTATATGTCAATGTAATAAAACTATGATGTATGTGTTGTAGATTAAATACACATGTATATTTGTATGTATGTTTACATTACATATGTATCTATGTATGCAATGTATACTTGAGAATTACAACATACATAATTAAAGGTAGATATAACATACATATATATTTAGTGATAATCATATGATCCTACTATCCATAAACATGAGTTTATTGAGTCCCACTAAATACACAGGCCTGCCTTTTCCAGCTTGTCCGAATTAAAATCAAACCAAACCAAAATAAAACAAAGACTGGGGGAGGGAGATTATCCCTGCCTACAAGATAGCTGCTGCCTAAGACAAAAAAGGTATAATTCTCTTAAATGTTCAGATCAAAGATCCTGAAAGAGCATGTGCACATCCTTGGAGGAGAGTCGAGAACACCATTTTGGTATCTCCATTTTGCAGGCTACTCCAGGAGATTGATAGACAGCCAGTTCAGTAACCCCTGAAAGCTTGGATGATTTAGATATAAATCCATCTTTCCATGTCTTATCTTGTTGTTTTAATAAGTTCCTCTGTCTCCCTCCACTAAACGGTCCATTGAATGCAACCCTGGACTGGTCGTCACCATACTTTCATTAAGTTCACTCTCTTTCACAGAGACAACGGTCTTTTAGGTAGTGCTGGTCCATTTATCCAATATAAAAGGACCAGGGAAGGAGCAAAGATCTCATATCCTGTACTTTGTAATGGAGAAATCAAATTTCAGTATCAACTAACAACTTATAATGGTAAGTTGTTTTACATACAGTATGCACATACAGGCACAGTAAACAGCCAGATGTTGTAACAGTATTATCTGATAATGCCCTCTGGTTTGACACAAATGAAGTTTATTTCATGATCTAGATCACACAATTACATTTTGAAAAGGCTTGCTTCAGAATTATGCTATTAAGTTTATTAACTAAGACCCCATCAGGTAGAGATGAAGAAAAAAACCAAACTTGAGTAGTCTAATGACTTTTTTTTTCAAATGTAGGAAAAAATCTCTATTTTTCTTTTCTCTGAGAAATTTATTTTTCTTTCTTTAATCAACAGAATTGGCTTCAAATTGCCAAAGCAATCTTTTCAAAGACTTTTTTTTTAATTATTGTTCATTTTGCTGCCCTAATTTTCCCTTTTTTCAAATGTAGTATGCTGCCCAATTAAACTATCTTTAGGCCTAGAAGCTTAGCAAATTATCTTTGTCAGGTGGGTTCTCCGAAGCTTTCAGTGCTGTACTTCCAGCAAATGAGTGCAAATAACATACACACTGACAGAAACAAAAAGCTTGAGATTCAACAGAGGCTTGACTAGCAAGGATTAGACATAAGAATACAAATTTCTAGCTTGGAAAATAATCGTTAGTGATCAGTAACAAAATAAATGCTACAGCTAGCTAGAGCAATTACCATTAGGAAAAGAAATTAGTAAGTGAAAGAAAATTTCCTTCATCCCACACCTAAATAATTTGGGACAATCTGAAGCATTGTCATTTCTGATCTTTACTTGAAGTTATCTTGAGGGCATTCAGCTTCTACAGCAAATGGACTCAAGAGCACAAAAGGTTAGGCACTGCACTTCAGCCTCTATATCAGAAAGCATTTATACTGGCCAAAATGTTTCCTTTTGTCTCTGCTTAGCTGGTGGTTCTATCAAACGACCTTGATTACCAGCTCTGGAGTCCTAAGTTCAGGAAAGGTAAGGACTGGCTGGAGCAGATCCAGAGGGAAGCCACAAAAATGATCAGCGAGATGGAACACCTCTTCTATGAGGACAGGCTGAGAGAGTTGGGGTTGTTCAGCCTGGAGAAGAGAAGGCTCCAGGGAAGACTTTATTGCAGCCTTTCAATACTTAAAGGGGGCCTACAGGAAAGATGGGCACAAACTTTTTATCAGGACCTGTTGCAATAGGACAAGGGGCTATGGCTTTAAACTAAGAGAGGGTAGATTTAGACTATACAGAAGGAAGAAATTTTTTACAATAAGGTTGGTAAAACACTCACTCACTCTCCCTCCCAATGGGATGGTAAAAATGAGCAAACCTGTGGGTTTTCTATGTTTAATAGTTTAATAAGTAAAGAAAAAGGCATGCACACAAGCAAAACGAAATAAGGAATTCATTCACTACTTCCCATGGGCAGGCAGGTATTCATCCGTCTCCAGGAAAGCAGGGTTCCATCATGCATAGACATTACTTGGGAAGACAAATGCCATAACTCCAAATGTCCCCTCCTTCTTTCTTCTTCCCCCAGCTTTATATGCTGAACATGACATCATATGGCATGGGATATCCCTTTGGTAAGTTAGGGTCAGCCGTCCCAGCTGTGTCCCCTCCCAACTTTTTGTGCACACCCAGCCTACTAGCTGGTGGGGTGGTGTGAGGAGCAGGAAAGGCTTTGACTCTGTGTAAGCACGGCTCAGCGATAAGATAACATCCCTGTGTTATCAACACTGTTTTGAGCACAAGTGCAAAACATAGCCCCATACTAGCTACTGTGAAGAAAATTAACTCTACCCCAGTCAAAACCAGTACATCCTCCACCCCTTATTCCATACCATTTATGTCATGGTCAGGTCCCACACTATCCAATACATCCTCATTAACTGTCACCACCCTTCCTGTCCTTTGATATAATACACAGCTATCTTTCCCTTAGTCTATGGACCACCCTTGTAAAATGTCCATAAAATGTCCATTAAGTTCATTTCATCCATGACTTTGGGATCCATCTCTTATGGTGATCACTCAGGACAGGAGAGATGGTGTGTTGTGAGGATTTATTGGGCCCCAAAGCCAGCTCAGGTTGGGTCACTGCTGCACATGCACTGCTTCTTGAAAGGTTCGTCATTCATTGTATGAAGGGGTTCCCGCTATAGTAATTCCTATAAAATGCAACGCGAATCATGACCTACAACCATTTAAAGGTATATCCATTACAATATCCACCCCTGGTCCCTTTGGACCAGGTTTAGAATTTAACATTGTCATGAACTCCTCCCCTTGCCCCGGCTCAGGCTTTGACTTACCCACAGACTGCAGTCTCTTAAGGTTGTACTTGTTCCAAGTGGAGCCGTATCTATGTGTCTGCTGCAACATAGACTTACCCACAGCCACAGTCGCTTTGAGGTGCACCTGTCCCAGTGCTGCCTTATACATGGGTCACAATGCCTTCTGGAGTGAGCCTGTTCCAACATAGCCTTATCCATGGCTGCAGTACCTCCAGGGGAGTACCTGCTCTGTCGTGGGTTTATCCATGGCCACACACTTTGAAGTGCTCCAGCATGACCTCATGTACAGCCACTGATGCTTCAAGGTGTACCTGCTGCATCATGGACTTATCCACAGCCACAGATGCTTTGAGATGTACCTTCTCTTGGCATGGTCTTATCCTTGGGCCACAATACCTTCAGAGGTTTACCTGTTGTGGAACCATGGACATAACCATGGGCATAGATGTTTTGAGATTCACCTGCTCTGGCATGGGCTTATCCATGCCCACAGATGTTTTGGGGTGTCCTGCTTCCCTGTGGATTCATCCACAGGTCACAGTCCCTTTGATTCAAGTTCACACTGGAGTTCCAGCCTGCCCAGTACAGCAGCACAGAAACAGCAGCGATGCCCTGGCCATCTTCCAGCCCAGGCACACCACCATTGCTGTTATAAAAATGTTCCCAGGCACAACAGAGTCAGACGATAAGCAGTACAGCAGCACAGTAAGCAGCAAAAGCAAAAAACAGCCACTAAAAAGCACTAGACACTAATATATAGTAAGGCAAGCAAGCCCCATGGCAAACACAGAAGCCTGTCGATTAATAGCCAAACAGCAATAACAGCTATGAATTCAATCTAGCACATTACAATCAAATCTGTTAGCTGGAACCCTTCAAGCCCCACGTTGGGCACCAAAAGGGACTGTTGTGGTTTAACCTCCATCTTGTGAAGCCACAGCATCAGGTATGGGTGCATGCAAGGCCTGGCAGCTGGCGTGTACCAGCTGAGACTGGCAAAAATACTGCTATCTCCAGTATACCCCAACATCTTCTGCCTGGAAATTTTGGAATTTTTTTTGTATATTTGTCCAGTATTTACTCATGCCCATCAACCACATTGTTTGTTTGGCACATACTTCTGCAGTTCACAAAAAAGAAGTCCAATGTTTCTGTGAAATCACACCTAAGGCAAGGTGATTCCCGTTGCAAGAAGTGGCTGAGGATGGGCAATCTGAAGGATCACTCCATGCCACTCAGCTGCTGTGTGCACGGCAGGAGGCACAGACAGCTTCTGTATGCCAGAGCAGGTCTCCAGCACAGGGCCTGTCTTCCAGCCACCCAGAAGCATGTTCAGCAACGAAGCAAGTGGGAAATCTCAATCATTGGCCGTAAGCAGCAAAAACACTCCTTGAGGCAGATTCCCTTTTTCCCTGACCTCTGTTTCCATTTCATTGTGCATTGCTGTGCATAACCAAATATTTTGGTTAGTGTTTCCATTGTGAGATGATGTGCCTCATCAAAAATTGCCCCCCTACAAGCAGTTGTCCAGGGATGCTTGAATATTAGAAGTTTAGAGAGTATGAATGTTACAAGGCTTAGAGAAATGCTGGGTTCAGCCTCATTGTTATCCTCTTGAGATGTAGGTATGAGTGAAACAGATTGCTAGTTACTGTGCTCGAAAATAATTGGTGATGAAAACTACATGTGAAAATTAAGAGGGATGAGAAAAAGAAATTTAGCCATTCAAATGCTGCAGTAGCAATTTCAATTTTATGAAATGCCCTTAATGGGATAATTGAGATATATACTGACATAATACATTTGAAATTGCAAATCCTGAGAAGAAATAATATTCCTTACACTATGAAGAGTCATTGTACAGAAGAATACCACGGTGTTTTGGGACTTGTGTCTTTTCCAGTGCTGCTTTACAGAGTGTAGTCACAAACGTTCTCTACACCCTGAAACAACAGGAAGAAAATGTACTTTTGAAAATAAACAGGAATGCTTATCCAGCCACCTTCAACTAACTGAATGCTGTTAATAGGTTCTTCACATTCAGTCTTCCTCTCTTGAACCTTACTTACCGAGAGAGTTTGATAAATCTGATAGCTAGACTAAGAAGTCTTTCCAGGTGTGTTCTTACCTACAGGATGCTGTGCATCTCCTTTCCATTTGCACTTGCCAAAACCGGTTTTAATCTCCTAGCATTTGCGACATTTTGTGTTTTTATAACTCCACTGAAAGATTCAGTTTACTACACTGAAAACATTGTGTCTACTTTGAATTTACCTTGCTGACGAGGGTTCTGCGTATTTATTACTCATTGACTTATTTCTCCGAGGGTCGAGGCTGATAGCAATGTCAGTGAGTGCTTGCTCGCAGCAGAGCCACAGTCACAGAGGATTCTCAGAGACAAACTGACACGCAACAATTTATGTCTTCTGGAGGAAGTCCTTATTGTAAATGATGAATCTACACATACTGATGTTTGGTCTTCAGCCACACATACTTTTCGTAGACAGGAACTTAATTTTTCATAAGGGGAACTTCATCTCCAGCCCACCATAAGACATTGCAATAATTTTCATTCTAAATATATCTTATCTATAAAACAAAATTCATTTGAGACATAGCTGATGAAATCCAGCACACGCCTTGATTTAATCTTGGTGGTCATCTTATCGTCACTGTGTTTAACTGGTGATTCTTATCACCACTGCTATACCATTTAACTGGCAGTAGGGGTGATAGCACGGGTGTTGCAGGTTTCTTTCCTGACATCCTCCGCATTCATGCAGAATTCTTACCTTATCTTTCAGATTGCTGCCTATATGCCATGTCTTGGGGTCTGGCCACTGCTCAGTTCTCAGCAGTAGGTACCAGCACGCTACCTATGCCCCCAACATTTTTTTCCTCCTTTATCCTCCCATATCTTTACTTGGGTGAAGTAAATGGACTCAAGGGGGGAAAAGTCCACCTCGAAGGCTTTATCAGAGCCCAGTGTGAGAAGTACTTCAGCACACTGAAAGGCAGGCACTCCTTCCTTACAGCTCCCACTGAGATCTGAAACCAGTCAATGCTGCTAGAAATTGATGCTGAGGGAAGCAGCAGTTCTCCACCCTGAGAGGCTGAATGGCATAGCCTCCCCTCCCCTGAGCTCAGCAGCAACTGGCAGCGACTACTTCTTGCAATAACAAGCTGTTTCTCTGAATCCTGAACTCAGCAAGTCCTGTTAGCTGCTGCCTCGCACTAAAGCTGAGAGTCTGCCAAGTGGGAGACACAACACCACACCATGTATCTGTGGGGTAGAGGAAGAGGAGTGGGCAGGCATGCAGGTGCCTGCAACAGCCTGCAGGCCAACCTCAGGAGCAAAAACAAAGGTACAGAATGCATGGCCACAGGTACCACCAAAATCAGGAAGCAGATGAAGGAAAGATTAGGCAGGAGAGAATATTTCGAAGAATTGTGACAGAGGGGAACAACAAATTTGGAAAATATCTGGATCACGCCAGCTTCCTATAACAGAAAAGCTTTCTAGAAAGTTGTTAACCACATTATTCTGAAAGCATCGCTGCTCTTTTAGGAGATCAGAGATCATTAACATTTTCTAAAACATTTCATTTGGCTCCCCTTTAATGGCTGTCATAGTCCCTGACCAACATTTCATTCACTCTACCTGTTCATAATCAGATAATCTTCATTAGAAACAACAAAGTGAAAGCAGAAAGATAACCCCCAAAAGGGACCTTCAGGTCCTCTGAAGAACCATTGGACTGCTGCATGTAACAGCCATCATATTGTTTCAACTTTTTTCTAAAAATTTTATGTTGTTTTACAGTTTTAAAAAGATCAGAAGAATGAAAAGATAGGATCACAACATTGCAGTGTGTCAAAATGGCATTTTCAGATCTGCACAAGAGATTTGCATGCTAAGAGTGTAATTAATCACCAGCAATCCCTTTTTGTACAAGTGGGTGTTCATATTTCCTACATACCTCTCAAACCCCAGCTCAAATATTTAAAGTGCTACTTTAATCTGAATTTGAAGCACTTGGATAAAGCGCGTCTATAAATAAGATTTGCCTCATTCAGCACTCAGTTGAGCTCCACAGTCAGTTCCTCTACATTAGATTTCTTTAAAAACAACCAGTTCATTGGTGTGATCGAGGAAAAAAAAACAAGAAAGTGGGAAAGGACCCATAAAGCAAGGCAGATTAAACAAAATTATACAGATTTAACATTTCATTATGGAACGTGCTGTTGAGTAGGCCCCAAAGCATTGATCTGAGGGTTTGTTTTCTCCTTGTCTGGCTTTAGGTTTAATGATCCCAGAACAACATGGTTTTAAATGATTTTTCTCTCGCAGCTAAACATCTTCAAGAAAAGATATTGGCAAGGCAAAATATTGCGAGCCGTTTTCCCTAAAATTCAGTAGTACATGTTGAAATATGTAATACAGTAATTGCTTAAAGGATTACAACCTCCAGAATAGCTACAAAAGTAGTTATCTGAGATTACTGATTACCATGCAGCACTTTTATGTTTTATAATTTCCTTATGCTCCTCATGCCCCCAGTGAAAACAGCTGTCCTTCTCTTCTGGCACTTGTCTGTTGTCACAAATCTAAAGCACCATCTTCTTTCTTTCTTTTTTTTTTTTTTTTTTTTTTTTTTTTAACCAGAATCTGCCACAATACACTTCGATCTGTCCTAGGGATCCTAACTTGGGAACATAATTTCCATACAAAAAGAAACTTATAAATCATTTTTTCAGATCACGTAAAATAGAGAAGTTGCACCTATGTTAATAAAACATTAATCTGGGAATGGCTTAATGCTTAGTTGTGCTAAAGATGTACTGTGTATTTTAGGCAGAACCTTTTTTCCTTAGTGTCCTGCTTCCCCATAGCTAAAACAAGTGCTTCTTCGCATTTGCTAACCTGTGATTTAAAATATGAGACACAACTGGAATTATTTAACTGCCAAAGTGAAATAGGTCTGGGCTGGCCAGGACACTAGTCTACAATTATGCCTTTATTTAAATAAATAGATAATTCTAGTAAATGAATCTGGAGGCTTGTGAGTGGCTGCAATCAGCTATATACTTAAACGTAGCAAATGTATACTTAAAAGTAGCAAGAAAGCTACTTTTTCCTCTTTTCTTTGTCCAAGGGTCTATAAGATGATCCTAAAGCTTAGTGGGTGCCATATTCTTAATGAGGAATAACAAGAAACCTATCTGGAATAAGAAATATTTCCCTGTTAAGCTCCTATATATAGTGGTCCGCACCGGCTAGGCTGATATTCTGTAGCTGAGAGAAGGAAGAGGGAGGAACTGCCTCGTCTCATAGCTAATCATCACAAATTGTTTGTTATGGTAAGTCAAATGAAATCTTCAGTCCTGTTCACACTGCCAGTCCTTCTCCCCTTCCCTGTTCCAAAGCCTTCTCTGCCTTCCCTAGAGCTGCCTTGTGTAACTTCTCTTTGCTCTTTCACCTTAACATGAAAACTCTCAGCAAGCATCAACAGCGGACGCAAAGAACTGAAGTGCACTTCAAGGAATAAGAACAGCATTTGAACTATTGCTGACCCTTTATTCTTGCCTCTCCTGGATAAATGCTTCCGGCTCTGAAAAAAGAAGGCGGGGGCGGGGGGGGGGGGGGGGGGGGGGGGGAAGGTTTTCTGGATAGCCAGTTTGTTAGCTGTAGAACTACGGTACAAAAATCACACAATCCTTTCTCAACCAATTGAAACAGATTTGACAAATTCCACAAGTAGGTATGTATTATGCCTGTTCAATGCAGGCACATGCTTATTCCGCATTTTAACATGAACATCCATTGCATGTTAAAGAACAGTTTTGAAAGAGAAAACTCAGTGCTATAAAAAAGCTTTAATGATAAGGTGGTTGAAGCTACACTGTGTCAGCTTCCAGTAGACTTGATTTGAGAGAACTGACAGGAAGAGGCATGGTGATGTAGGTAGTTTTGAATTTGAGTTTTGCTAATCCTTGTTCTCTCTGTGTGTCTGATTCCATCCTCTTTCTACATAGATTTTGCCTCATATCCATTGATTACTCTTCCTTTATATGTATTGGGTCTGATCCAAGACTGAAAGAAATCTGAGGAAACGCTGTATTTGATCTTATGGCATAAAATATATTCTGATTTGAATAGCATAGGCAAATAAATATATAACAGAGCTGCTTTAGCTTCCATACAGCTATCTGACAAGATAAGTCCTGAGGATACAATAAGCCAGAACAAGCCCTCTGCAGCCTCCAGTACTACTTTGAAACCTCTGTATTGGTTGTGACAGAGAGCTATTTCCTCCTTTTGCTACTTTAGGTGCTTTATGCCCCATTTTCCTTTCTGTTTTTCTCCTACTTCTTCCACCTCACTCATTTCCTTTATTAAAAATTTGAAAGCAGTGTTCATAAATATGTCTATCATTTGAGTAATAAACCTAATGATAAATATGAGTGGTTGAACAGATTAGTTTTTAGTTACACTGGTGACTTCCTAACTTTTCTCAGAGAAGAATAAGACAACTGATGTCTTTAATGTTCTACTTTAATTTCATACTTGTTATCATGTTTTATAGTTATCTCAAGAGCCAGTAAATTGCTCTTACAAAAGAATTATATTATAAAGAGAATTATATGGCATAGAAGAGGATACATTTATCTTCAGCAAAATAAGTAACGTTATCAATGTTTTATGAATAGCTTACAAAATATTAAGAACGTATATTTAGAGAACATGTGCAACAACTTCTTTACACATAAGCTCTTTATATTTTCCTAATTACAGTTTCTTAAAAATACTTTCTTACTTCTTGGGCTGAAATAAGACAGAAAATAAAAGTAATGAGAAAAAATCAGTCTTCACTAGAAGGATAAAAATGCCACCATGGTGTGGGAGTCAAAGTATATTTTCATGTGTTAGGTTTAGTCAGTATATAATGACTGGTATTGCTAAGAAAAAAGTCATGGTTTATGGCATAATTGCATATACCCCTCTACAAGACATTTACATTAGTTCTTCAAAGCATTTTTACTAAAAAACCCACACATTTCATACAAAATCAATAAAAATTTTCTGAGGACTGTAAAATCCTCTACTGTAAAACTTTCAAAGAGTTCCATCTCTTTTGCTCACAAACAAGTAACTTAAAAATGATAAGGAGACAATTTGATCATAATGAATAAACAGCCGGATGGTGAGAAAAGTCTAGATACCAAAAGTTATGGAGATCAAATCTGCATACTGTAATGAAAAATCATCTTTATACAAGCTCATACTGTTGAACTCACTAGTGACCATCAGGTAGACAGATGAAATTCTGTGTATAGAGTCATACAACAGGTGAATATGTTTGTTTTCATAACGTGTCAAAGTTTGTAAATAGGCCTTTTTTTTCAGGAGGTTTAATAATGTAGTTGGTCTTCACTCAATTCCAAGGAGAAATCATGCAAGATGCCATATCATTTCTATTTTCTATTTGCAGAAGTACTTTAAAATTAAGGGAAAAAATGTTTTTTCTCTTTACTGTTTTCCCATGGTATGAAACTACAGACTTAAGATTGTCAGGATTTATTTGTGTACTTGTTTCTAATGTGCCTCTTTACAGAATAGTTAACTTATCACTCAAAACCAAAACAAATCAATGAACAAATCAGGTGACCCATTAAAAGTTATTACTGGCCAGTTAAAAATAACAAAATCTGTATGTTGATTATCAGGTAACCAATGAGGAGGTTAAATAAGAAATGCTTAAAAAAAAAATCTCTCAACTGAAGATAAGTTATTGCAAGCCATAAATAAAATGGTCATATGAGAAATCAGCTTATATTGCTCTTTGAAATAGGATAATTTTTTTTCATTTTACATTGCCAGGTCCAGATGTTTCAGACCTTTAGAGATTTCAGCGAAAAACACAATCAAAGCAAGCAGAACGGTGGTCTAAAGCCTGGAATTGAGGTGTTAGAAATTCTCATTGACTCAACCTTAAGAAGACAATTCTAAACTTCTTCATGTGTGCCTGTGTTGCAATAATTTTGCTTGATATTGACACCAATGAATGTGGCTCGTTGCCTTTCAGAGAGTAATACTCCTGTACTCCCTAGCTGTGGTCCTGGGTAGGAACAGAAAGGAAGTTGCTGCCATTGGTGGGTACCAATAACATAAGGAAAAATATGCTGTATGCCACTTTAGACATATAATCAGTAGGTAACCTCTTTTTCCCAACACTCTTAAAGCTTCGTGGCTACTTTTCCTCTAGGCTTTGCTTTAATATATAGTTGGATGCCAAAAAATTCCTTTACCATTTGTCTAATGCAAGCAAACTAGCAGCTTTTGTAGAATTTGGGTCAAATGAGGACAGGTATAGCACTGAGAAACACTTGCATGTCAGTAACTTTTCATCTCAAAACATTTATCTGCTCCTGTACTGGCTATATAATCGTATTTGACTAGAAACATGGGAGAGGAGGCAGGAAAGCTCTGCCTTTGAGAAAGCTATTAGGACCTTTCTGAATAGAAAGAATAAACTAAAAAGTGGTTATGCTATCAGCTAACTGAGAAACTGAGACGATACATTCTCTCAGCAAATTCATAGTTTCAATTGGAAAAGCAAATTAAGTGGGCAGGATGTTTCCTCATTCTGTCTCGAACTCTGTTCTGAGAATGAGTCCACTTGACTCCAAAAATATCATTTGCATATATAGACTAAGTTGACAAAATGGGATGTCCTTGCTACAAAAGTTATATTATCTACCTAGAGTGTTCTCAGCCTGAAATAGTAACAGAGCTGCATATCAGGTGGACTGACTTATGCTTATCACTTCTTGCACTGGAAAATACTCACAATGTCTTACTTTCATAATGCTTTAAAAGCCTGTATATTGGTTATAACAAGGAAGTAAAAAAGAGAAAGACTTTTTGTACAAGGCAGAGTGAGAAAAAGTAATAAAACTCAAAGGAAAGATTTTAACTCCTGTCACTTCTAATGCCAGTTTGGCGTTAAAAGTAGTAGCTAAGGCTGGAACACAACAGGCCCTTACAAGGTTCTTTGGCAGAGATCATAAGAGCAGTCCCACTCGCCTCTCCTTGCCCAGCTGGTTTCCCATTGCAGTATCATCCCCTTGCTTGGAACAGAGCAGGCAGCAGCCCCCACAGTCCTTCCCTGCACACACTCCCCATGACTTCCCCACAGAGCAGAACAGATTTCCTAGTGTATAATGCGGCCTTGGAGTAGAAAAACCTGAAAAATTCAGTACCTGCATTTCAACTCAGGTATGGATATAAAAATTTGTGCAGACTCCTGTAATATCCAGGTTTTCAGCATCTACATCTACATTTCTGAGAAGAAAATGTCCTGAGAACAACCCATCCTCTGATTTCTGGTATTTTAAAGTTTTATTCACATGCATTGGAGATGAATGGTCTAATCCCTCCACCTAACATCAAAAGAAAAAAAAAAAAAACATTTCTGCTGTAAGTACAAAAGCCAAGATAGTAATCATTCTGCCCAACTCTCAAAGAAAAGGTGGGCATACTTCCTCAATTAACAGAAAATTGCCTTTTTTCCACTACCCTGAAGGCAGCAGCTGACTGTCAGGAGTGTAGGTTTCTTTGTCTGTGCCTCAGCCCTAGAAAAGTCAGTTTCTGTGCCTGCCAAAGGAGCATCAGTACCGCCTGGGGAGCAGGAGGAATGCTGCCCCATTTGAGAAGCAGCAGCTGGATCCCTGTCTCTTCCAGCCTCTCAGGCGCAGAATAAAAGCAAGCCTTGCTTTGCAGAGTCCTTCCCACCCAGAAATCGGGGACCTGACTCCCATCCTGACACTTTGGTTCCCCAAGTGCGAACGGGCTCTGAGCAAGGTCTGTCCCCTCCCTCCTTCTCCCTGCCTTTGGAAAACTCTGTTTTGTCTGTATTGCTGAAAAACTTGAGCCAGGCCTTGTTTCGTGCCACGTGCAACCCAATTTTTCCATGGAAATCACAAACTTAAATGGTATTTGGTCCAGCCTGAATATTTTAGATTCTGAAAATAGTTTCTGTTGGACTGTCTATGGTACAGATTTGCAGAACATTTTCTCAGTTAGTCTGAGCCAGTTCCCTCTAATAGGAGAAGTGCTACACAATGTAGCTGCAAAACCAAACTGCACTTTTCAGTTAATAATACACAAAAAAAAACCCAAAAAACCCCAAAAAACAACAAAAAAAAAAACCCCAAAAAAACATAAGAAGGAAAACAGGTAAGCAGTCTGTATTGTATTTACACCAGTTCTAAGTGCCACTCTGGATGAGATACAATTATTGCTAAAAATAATACTCTGCTGTGTTTCATGTTGCTTTTATGCTTGAGTCCTGACCTTGACATTAAACATAGCTTGTTGGGATCCTGAGGAATTTTTTTTTTTTTTTTTTATTAATCCAGTCATTCTGAAGTTTTCCATTTATAGCTTCTACTACTAGCTTTTATTCTTTACAAAGGTTACTTTTATTGTTGGTTCTATATAGCAAGTGCTATTATTTCTTATGACTGGTATTAGGATTTTAGAATGTCTTAAATTATAGTTTTCTGGAACCACAGCCTCTGCTGGAAAATTAGTATAAAATGCCACAGTCTTTAACAACACTCTCCCTTACAGATCTCCATCTCTCAACATTAAAATACTCAGCAGATTCTGAATACTTCCTGCAGCTTGGGGAAAATTCAGCTTTTTGAATGTGGAAATTAAAAATTCGGTGAGAAGGAGACACAGTAACTTAGCAAAATATACTACAGGTCATTCTAAGTAACAGCAATAAATGGCATTGAACATTAGAAATTAGAACAATTTCATAACATCAATGGCCTTTTCTATGAGTAAATTGCTTCCCTGTGGATTTGTGTACTGACCAGGAAAAAGATACGACAAAAATGATCTTTTTATGTCCTTTTAAAATGATAAAAATAAGATAATCTCCAGGTGGTCTTTTTTTCATAAATCACTTTTAAGCTTAGTGGTTACACTGTGTTGTGTTCTGACATCTTGACAATAAAAAAGTGCTTATAATGCTCCTGCGGGGTTTGTTCTAAAGCCTTTCCCTACTGTTAAGCAGTAAATCAGTGACTGACAGGATTCCTAACCTGCCACCTCCTGCCAGGGTGACATTAAATTTACACTGTATACTGTAATCTCCTTCCAGATACCTAATAAGGACAAGAGAAAAGTCACTTCTAGGTATCCCAGTTCCAAAGTCTCGGATAGTTTCTTCACAAAACTATACCAGTGGAGTGTAGAAGGCACCTCATCTCAAACTGCTGTGACAGTCTGTTAAAATTACTCTGCCTTAATCAAGGATGGAAAAGGGTTTAAAATTATAAATTTATAAATTATTGTACAATGTAATACTCACTTTTGCATAGAGGAATACATCTGTACCTCTATACCACTGTGTCTGTGCATCTATCCACCTAGCAACATAGAAAATTGTGAGGGTTTAGTTGTCTCAGGACTGATGTGGCTCACTACACCTGCCTGGTGGAAGGGTTACCCCTAACTTTGTGGGAGTGTTTGTATTCTGAGCGTGGCTGGTTTCCCCTTCCAGCCAGCTGGCCTCTGATACTACTGAGGCACAAACAAGACTGTGATCGGATGCTGACCCCCTTGCTGTGCTGCTAACCTTTTCATTAGCCTCTGGAAATCCCTGATTAAACACACTGCACACTGCAGCACCCTGTCTGCAGCTGGGCGGGGAAGAAAAGAGAGAGAAGGGTTTGGCACCTACAGACAGTAAGAGCACTGTCATGCCACAGAAGGGGTACAGGGAAGGCTTCCTGGACCAAGGATCATCTGGTTCATAGTATCACAGGATCACAGAATGGTTGATGTGGGAAGGGACCTTTGGAGATTGTCTAGTCCAAATCCCCCTCTCAGAGCAGGATTAGCCAGAGCAGGACTGTGTCTACTTTCTTTACTTCCCCCTCAATCAGGTGTTTATACACATTGCTAAGATCCCTCTGAGCCTCCTCTTCTCCAGGCCAGACAGTCCCAGATCTCTCAGCCTCTCCTCGAATGCTTCCTCATAACCATCCTTGTGGTCCTTTGCTGGACTTGCTTCGATATTCCTGTCTCTTGTACTGTGGACCCCAGAACTGGACCCAGCACTCCAGCTGTGCCTCACCAGTGCCAAGTTAGCGGGGAAGGATCACCTCTCTTGACCTGCTCCTTCTCATGCATCCCAGGATGCTGTTGACCTGCTTGGCTGCAGTGATACATGTTCATGTTCAACTTGCTGACCACCTGGACCCCAGGTCTTCTTCTGCAAAGTTGTTTTGCAACCAGTTGGCCCCCAGTATGTACTGCTGCACGAGGTTATTCCTCCCCAATGGCAGGACTTTGCACTTCCCCTTGCTGAATTTCATGAGGTTCTTGTCAGCACCTCTCATAAAATAGAACTTAGTTTATGGGTCTGTGGAAAATTATGGGTCTAGGCTAAGTACCTCTCGCCGTTTTTGTGGGAAAACTGAAAGAATATTATAATGAGTGAAGCCGTCTCTCCTCTGTGCCTTTCTGTGTTATGTTACAGAACTTGTTTTGAACTAGACTGGAGCAACGACAGGAGCTCCAACAATGATCAGCTTTCGTCAGGCCAGCACAGACAATTTTTTAACACGTTTTTAAGAACAGAGTTGCAAGCAGCAGTACTTTTCATTACCTTAACTTAATGACACTGAATATAGATTCTTACACCTCAACAGACTCCAACTGGCTCTACCACAGCTCTGCTTTGATAAATTTGTCCTCAGCCAAGTATCAAAGGTCAAAAGTCTAGATCCTCATTAATAACTCATATAACAATTTTATGGTGTTATAAAAAAGAAGAGAAGAAGAATGAGGTGAATATCTACTGTTTTAGCAGCTACACAAATCCAGAAACTGTTAAGAAAATTCATGACTTCGATTGCACAACTAAACACTATAAGAAAGAAAGTATTTTCTGTATGAGCTGTATCCAGTTTAGAATCAGCTCTTCCAAGTGCCAGTCACACAGACATAAAGGCTTGGCCTTAAATCTGATGATCTTAATTTATTTCAACAGAATCCAACAGTAGTAACGTTGAAGTGAGAACTGGGCTTTGACTCATGCCATGCTCAGCAAATTAATTTACAAGGACTATTTTACAAGCGGGAAGAATCTTACACTTCTCCGTCGTGTCCAGGCTAGAGATTTCCTGGGATGAAGATGAAAGAACCTTAGATCTGTTGTGTTTTCAAGCAATTCTGTCCAAAGCCTGTCTAATCCTTTTGTTTCCCACTAGAAAAAGAAGAGGAGAAAAACATGAATTCACATCCAAGCCCATTTAAAAAATGATGCTGAATAGCTATACTGGTTAATTACACTTGGTTTGGATCCAACTTGAATTCCAAACCTTTCAAGGTTACTTGATTTTTTTTTTTTTTTTTTTTTGTTTCTGGAAATGTTTCCAATTCTGATAGACATCTTTAATAAATTATAGCATTGATCTATACTTTGCATTTGAACATGAAAACTGTGAATGTACAATGTGTTTATGTGTGCACACATGTATGAAGTTATTGTATGCAATCTCACTTTGGAATTCAGCCAGCTCCTGAAGAAGATTTTTCTTGACTTCAGTCAGGCTTAAGAAGAATACACATGCATTTTATATATACATACATAGATACATATGTGTGTATATATATACATACACATCTACACCCACACCCTCTTATACCGACCCATAGCTATTCATACATAAATATATACATGCTATATGTAGTGTACATATATGGTTTATAATTATACATATTTTCTACATTTATAGTTATAAAGAGAGAGAGAGAGAGAGAGAGGAAAAGGAGAAAGGCAGAGAACTGGTTGAGCGAGAGAATGAAGATAAGCCATCGTGGGTCGCAATTTTCCCAACCTTCTATGCCTTTACAGGGTAACTTTGGTTTAGATGAACAATATGTTGAACTATTTATTTTCCCACCAGGACAACAGCAGGCTTTTGATGGGTGTTTAAATCCTATTCTTCAGCAGCAACAGCATCTGTGACACAAGATCTCTGGAGGAAGCGACTTTTGGAATTCACTCATACTTCTGTCCGTCTGTTCTTGCAATCTGATACTATATTGCATTTTATCTTCAGCTGCAGTTCCCTCATGATTTTCTTCCATTTTTCCTTCATCTTCCAGCTTTCCATCCTTCCTTTGTCCTTCTGCAGTCTCCTTTCCCCCATAAATGTACAAACCACTTTTTTTTTGTCTTCTTTTTTCCACTAGGTTCTGTACTCAAGAGCTTCAAAGGGAACTAAGCACAGCTATCAATTATGCTCATTTCCCCATTTGAAAACAGAGGGCAGAGAAAACATGAGTGGAGGTCTCCCTTGAGACAGAACTATGAACCGGGATCATGAGACTAATGAGAATGTATGAATGTGGCCAGGAATAAAAAGTCATATCATTGAGTGAAAAACAGGGTTTTATAAGTTTAGAAAGTAGAGCATAGCATAATCTCACTAGTATTTCAGGTGATTTTTTTTATTTTTTTGATCCTACTAAGATGATTTTTTTTCTATAAATGTGCAATCAGATCAAAGTAAGACAAAATGTTTCCTGATCTTTTTTTCTTTTTTCCCATGTAGTTATTTATCAACTTCAGATTTTTTTTTTTTGAAACTTTATTTATTTATTTATTTATTTAAAATTTTCCCAAAGAACTATACCTCAGGGGGTCATAACCTTGAATATTTTTCTTTTTTTTTTTCTCTGGAGTTCATGCCTCCACAATTCTGATAGCAATTTAACATATTTTATCTAGTTCTACTGGAACTTGTTCTCTGGAGTTCAAATCTTAGGCAACAGCTTGCTGTGATCCTAATGAAAATCTGTATCTGTCACTCTGAAAAAATTGCCTAAAATGGCACTTCAAATACTAATACTTCAGCTTCCAGAAAATATGCAAATAGAGATTGTAAGTGTAATATGCCATAATTTTAATGAAATCAGATGCTCAGCACTTACATTTATGGAAATAAATACATATTAAAAATGTTCACTGGCTCTCTAGGTTAGTGTATGATGTTCTTCCTGCTGTCTGACTGCACTCAGTCACTGCAAATTCATGTCTCAGCTCTACGAGATGGATCTGAACTTAATGAAATAAAGTGACAGTTTTCTGCATCCTAGGTTATATAAACTTGACAAGAAAGTCTCTGTTTATGTATATGCCTGGAGATCATATAAATAAAGTGAAAAGGAAAATAACTAGCTTAAGGTAAGTATCCTCATGACTGTTGATGATAAAGGCAATAACACTACATGCATACCTTTTAACTTAGTAGTATCTATCAGGAATGGAATTATTCACCATACAGATTAAAGAACAAAACAAAATAAATCCTTGAAAATATTAAATGCACTAGAAATATAAACAGCAGTGTAATGTCTTCCTTACTTAATCTGATAGTACACAGTACCAGTCATCTGATATTTTTTTTTAAGTTCAGCTTCAACTACACTTAATTAATTCAGTGCAGAACCTATGCAAATATGAAACAAATCCAAGGCAATACTGCTATCTATCTTTATAAAAATTAAAAGCTTACACAAGCAAAGCAAATATATGACAGTCAAAGTATACGACCTGGGAACATTAGAGATGACTGGGGAAAATGTGTATTTTTTTGTGCTGTATTTTGTCTCCTTGTGATCTAAAATATAACATGTAATCCAGTGCTGTCACTCCTGAGCTAGCTGGTAGGAATGCTCCTGAATTACTGTAAATAGCTTGCCATTGCCAATAGAAACAGGTGCAAAATTCAGTCTAAAATGCAGGCTTGTCCTTCTTACCCTGTAAGAATTGAATAACGTATATGGGTATAATTACTCAACAATAAAAGTTTTTTCTCACACTGAAGCACAATAAAAATGATATTCATGGTGAATTTTCAAACTACCAAAGAAAAGGTAGATTTTGTTCATTTGGGTTTTGGAGGTAATTAAAGCATCAAATATTTTAGTTACAAAAATATCTCATATTGTTATTATTTCTTTAAATTTTCCTGGCATCTAGGAGATCTAGTCATATTCTAAGATGTCTTTGTGCTAAGTACTGTGTAAACACCGATTGAAAACAGTCCTTGATCAAAAATATTATTTTTTTATGGCAGAGTGAGACAAACTGAGGAAGAAAAGAAAGAGAATCGTAGTTGAACATCCAGATCAGGGCCCTCAGTGTGCCAGAAGCCAAGCGTTTGACAAACTTCTTGTAAACATCACAGAAAAAAAGGTATCTGGTGGGGTCTTGTAAAAAGATAATTTCTGTAGCATTGCAGATGTTTGTGGGAATATTCCCTTAAATATGCAGGACAGCCTGAGAGGAACGATACATATATTTGTTCAAAAAGGTCTGAAGTGAACGATATGGAGTTACAGCCATGGGCAAGTGTATGTGGCTGTCAGTCTGAACAGTAAATGAGAGATGAAATGCTGTGAGTAAGATAAGTAGCATAAATTTGATTTCAGATGAAAGGTATAGCTAGTGAAGGGATATATAAGTATGAATGATATAGTTGAAGTTACAGCATGGGAAAACAAACCTGGATCACTATTTTGAAATGGACTCTAAGTAGAGACAGTTTGCCTTTGGTAGGACCAAAAATAAAGAAATTACAATGCTAAAGAGAGAAAAAGGGGAAAGGGTTGATTTCAACTAATTTTAGACATCTGCAGCATGAATATTTACATATAAGTTAGTCTTTCAAGAGATATAGGAACTTTTGGGGAACAAAAAATAAAAACATTGTTTGATTGGATGTCTATTTTAGTAAAAATTCCACTCTACAAGTAACTATTTTTCTACACTGACTAAGAAGGAATCCAAAAAAAGAACACAGATGCAGCTGTCTCTACTGCATATAGGTGCTTGAAATCAGACAAATACCACCCAAGAGGTTTATATTATGGGGAGTAAGGATGAACGGAAAACATACCGTACAAAAGGAAGACACACTATTTAAATGTAAATCATACCTGAGGACCTAGAGAGGATATCTGAGTTAGGTGTGTTGAATGACAGACATAGGCACTTCCTCCTGCACGGAGATTTAGGAATGAAGAGCAAAAGCTCTTTCAATCTTCCTTACAATATTTGTTTAACTGTGTTGTGCTAGATGAGGTGTCTGGATATTCATGAGGAAATACTGGAGAAACAGTTCAAAATCTTGCTTTAGACAGAAAGAGATTGCTCTACCGTGAAGTGGCAGATTGGCGAATTGTGGTTGAATTAGTATGGATAAAATTACCCATGCTTAGAAGTGGAAGAAAAAAGGACCTCATGGAACATCCACAGACAGGAGAAGAAGGCATGAAGAGGAATCTTTACAGGGCACAGCAACAGAAACTTAGAAGAGGACAGAGTCACCATAGCAAAAGAGGACATGGTTTCAAGAAAACACTCATGGCAATGTTGAAGATGGATGACTGCTGATGGCAGCCAGAGCAGGGAATGAGATTGGAATACTGCTTCTAATATTTGCCATCAGAAATGAAAAAGGTAATAGGGCTTTTATAGACTGCAGTGCACAGCAGTCACACCTGAACAGATTTTTGGTGGAAATGAGTAATTAAGTTTGTTCTGCACTAAAAGCCCCATGGGAAGTGGAAAAGAAGACTGAAGAAAATGCAAGGGTGTGTTTGAGCACTTTTGTTTCTGGTTTGGATTTGTTTGATTTTTGTTTTTTTTTTCTTTCCTTGAGATCCGAAAAATATAGAATATGTTGTAATGGGAAACAAAAAACAGAGGTCAAAGAGGTCATAAGTGTCACAATGTGAGGTTAAGAGCCGGGATGAGAGTCTCTAGACGTCTTTGTGGAGTTAGAGAAGAACAGAATGAAAAGCTTCCTCATCCTCAACACTGGAGAAATATGAGAGGGTGAGAAGGAAAAAAAAGATCAAAGAAAGAGAACAGACACACATTTTATCTCCTTTCTCTCAAAAGGAATTGGCAAGGTCCTCTGAGCAGAGAAAAATAGGGGCAGAAGGAGGCTGTGACGAATGAGTTGAAGAAAATAGAAGCTGTGATTTTAGATATGGAAATCAATTAATTTGGAGAAGTTGATTTATTTTAGCAAGAAAAATGTTAGTACTGACTGAAGAATGTAACAAATTTGTAAGAAAGTAAGCCTCCTCCAAGAATTTCCTCCAACAACTTTCATCCTGAGAGTATCAGTGGAGGAACTGGATGCTGATGGTTTTGCGGGGTAAGTAGTTCAGTAAGGTATTTGGGCAGGATGATGGGTCATCCAGAATTTTGAGTCCATCTGGCTGCATCCTCTGCACAAGTGAATACACCAAAACCATTTAATGGGCTGTGAATATTCAAAGGAAGGTTGTATGGTTGAGTTTTTTGCTTGTGATTTGTGGTGGTTTTTTCCTTTGGTTATCTTAGAAGTCAGTTGGTCCTTTCTCATGCAGCATTTTCTCTATTTACTAAGTTTTTAGTAATTTTTTTTTTCTTTCTTTCTCTTTACACTCTTGAACATCCCAGAGCTGAGCACAGGCCTCTTCTCCAGAGGGGAATCACCCCTCTCCCCTCTAGATTCAGTTTCACCTGACCCAGAGTGTAGTAGCCAGGGCATGGAAAACAGTAGACCTTTTTGCCCTATCACAAGCTTTTAAGAAAAAACAATATGCTACACAGATTCTGTGAGGAAACAAATCGGACAATTATGCCATCCATTAAACTGAAGAGTGGGAAAGAAAGGCAAAGAGCTGGTACGCATGGAAGTGACAGATGGAACAACTTTGCTGAGGCGAGAGGTCCTAGGAAGAGAAGAATTCATCAACCTTTACAACAAACAAGAAGAAACCACTCATTAACTGAAAGTCGTTAAAAAGTCCAGCTACAGAGCACTGAAACCAGTGATGTGTCATGTGAAAACCAGTGAAAACCAGATGATGGTCATAAAAGAGGATATCAGCAACAGAAGAATTACAGGTGTCCTAAATGAGCACCAAACAGCTGTCCTTTTCTGCAACTGAAATGCAAAACCAAACTTGCAAGCAGAGTAGACATCAGAGAATGGTGGAACTATGAATATTACAAACAAGAAATCTGAATTATTGTTATTAGTGAGAGTGAAGGGAACGACATTTGGAATTACGTGTAAAGGAAAGGAGACAAAGAGGTGAGAAAATCTCATAGGGTCCACTGTAACAATGAGTAACAAAGGATAAAAGACAGGCACAGGTAAAGGAGGAGAAAGAGAGCAAAGGGAGAGGATGGAGGAGTTGAAAATATCAGTTTGGGGTCTCCCAATCCATAAGAGATATCAGGGTCCAGCAGAGGCTGCCAAGCTGTTCACACTTCACCTCTGAGAGTGGGCTGAGGGACCTATGCTTCATTACTCTGGTGAAGAGGCAGACTAGGGGCAATCTAATAGCAGCCTACAACAGCTTGAAAGTCAGCTATGAAGATGACAGAACCAAAGTGTTTGTGGTGTTGGCAGAAGACATAACAAGGCCACAAACTGTGGCTAGGGACATTTAGATTAGAGAGGAGAAAAACTTCTCCAGAAAGGTAGCGCAGGGTGAACTTTCTGTCTTGGCAGAAAAAAGCTCCCCGACCCAGTGGTGGTATAGTACCACTTCAAGTGGGACTTCAATGGTTCAATATTTCCACAAATGGAAGAAATGAGGTCCCCCTGTACTTTAGTCTGCTGAGAATGGAACACAAGAGATGGATGGCAGAGGTATCATCAGGACTCTGTGAGAGCTAGTTGTAGAAAATGAAGTGTGAAGATGGCTGCAATCTCTCTTAGGACTGTTCCAGAAATAACAAGAGAAGATGAAAAGAAGAGAGGTGTAAATCAGGTCATACTGCTATGTATGTGTGGAAAGTGTGAGACTGCAGAAAGAGTTGTGGTAGATGTCACTGGGTACGGGTGGCAGAAGAGAAGGAACTGTCCAATTGATTTCATTTCTTGGCCCTTTGATTATTAAACTTGGCCATTATTGTTTGTTTCATTCCAAATTGATGTTCGGAGTCTATCTTTTTCCTTAATATTTTTGCAGCTCAAACTACATGGAAAACTTGATCTTCCATTTCCTCACTTGGGCTTCTTGACGTTAATATAATAGCCATAACTGGCATTTAGCACAACAGTAATAATAACCAGTAATTTCCTTTTCTAAATAATTAATAACAACTTGTTGCTTAGGTTTTAATATTTAAGACAAGTACAAATAGCACATAATGTTCCTTTTTCTTCAAGGAAGAAACTCCTTGATAGGGAAATAGACAACAGTGTGAGAAAGTCATGGAGGACGAAAGGATGAAAAGAAGAAACCATACCGATCATATAACTACTGCACAGCGAGGAATAATGTACTTATTCTTACAAAGGCAGCATTTTTAGGAGTGTAGTTTTTCACCATCTGCTTATACAAGGGGATAGGAATAAAGTGAATTCCCTACGACTACTGATTTGGGGAAAGGCCACGGAATCAACTGATGCATGGTCAAACAACCCAAAGGTGAGACAGATTGCTTTGGTGTTTAGGATTTCATTTTCCCTGGAAGCGTAATGCACTACCGCACAGGAAGCAGATTCTAAGTTTCTATTTTGCACCTGTCCCACCATGTGCTGATTCTGCAAAACCTCACTCACAAATGTTTGTCCTGACTTTATAGACAGCCTGTTAACGTCAGTGGAACTGTTTGAGTCACAATAATTTATACGAATAGGAGTTTGCAAGATCAGTTCCAAATCACAAGGGGCAGCATCCCAAAACAGCCTTCACCTAATCTGCAAAATACAATAAGGTTTAGGTTAGATTTAGATGTTAGAACCAATACAACTATATCTACACTAGCAAACGAAACAGAGCCTAGGGCTTTCTTTGACACCGAAGCCAACTGGCACATCCTTACTATTAAGCTCTCTTGCCATCAAAAACAAGCTAACAACATTCAAACTGCCTATTGGGAATGATTCCCACTCTGTGCTAATTTCCAATGCATGCCTGAGAATTATTTCTGAGCACACTAGTTGGAACAGAGTGATATTGTGCCAGAGAGTGTACTAGCATTTTAACAATATGGATGATCATTTTTTCAGTGTCTCCGCCTGTGCTCTGACATGAATCTACTAGCTTGAATAAAAGGCTCATAAGCATTTAATAACAGGGCACAAGTGGATTTGAGGTCACTTAACTTCAAACTCATTTCACAAATGTTTTCCCATTGCCCCCATCACCTTCTTCCTAAACATTCCTGTAACTGGTAGCACCTAAATTTGTTATATGTACATGTTTGACATTAAAGTTGTTAAATCCCTGAAATTCCACACTGTAGGCATGTAAAATACCACCCATCTCTTCTGCCTCCATCCCACTGGAATCCAGAAATGAGGGATTTCTCTATGAAAGTCATCTTCATGGATATTAGCAAGATCAAGGCTTCTAAAAATCCAAATTTTTCTAAAAGATCACCCAAGGAGGTGTTTGTGCTACAACCCCTTTTTCTTTAAGGGCTTGGAGAATGAGCTGGACTCAGTTCTTGCTTCAGCTGGAGGGAATTAAAATCTACTGCATCCACCTCCCAGAATCTTTCCCTAGCTGCTGGGATACAATTTTCTGGAAGAGAAAGACATTTTCCATGTCTGCCATTGAACTTGTGCCACTTTGCAGCAAGAAATACAAAATTTAATAGGCCAGAGGCATACCACAAGAGGAAACCCACAGGTTAATTAGGACTGGAAGTGCTGAGATCTCTCTCCGCTCCAGGAATTGTTTAGATGGTGTATCTAATGTAAAACGCATTTCATTACAGGACTCAGATACTCTACATTTTGTAAGGGGGAATGGATAAGAAGCCCATTTTTAAAATAAACATAACTGCAGTTACATTCTGAGTGAATCCAGAAGGGCTGGTTTGATCAGCTCTGTTCTGATCATCCCTCCTTGCAGAATAACAATTTTACAAGTGTGACAAAGGGCAGTCTTATTTTCTTTCTCTCTTGGGAGAGCTGCAAAAAGACAACTGAAGCAAAAGTCGCTAGACAATGCTAATTTGAAAAATACTGCAGCAGTCAATCAGGCTTTGTTTCATTGGTTGATGGTGTTTTGTTGGGGGCTTTTATTATTAAAAAACAACAAAAAAGCTAATTTAGAGAGAGTATGTAACAGGGTAAAAAGTATGTATAATATAATATGCAAATGTAGCTCATGCATAGTATTCCTAATCTTCTGTGGTAATTACAAGATAGAAGTACGCTGAACTCAGATTTTAAAATGAAATTCTGTCATGTTTTTATCAATTTCTCTTTATTAATGAGATAAATTCTACTCTCAGTTACACTGATATCAAACCAAGAAACACATTCTAGCTAAAGCTTCTATTCATAACAATTTTTAATTCATTTATACACATACAGTATTCACACAATCAATCCCTATGAAATATTTCTACAGAACCAAAAAGGACTATGAAACTTCCTATACTGCAGCTGTTTAATAGGATACCATATTAGAAATACATTTCTATTACAATCTCTATTGCATAAAAATTCTATGCAATATGTTATAGTAATCCAAATAAAAGATTTAATTCATTAAAAAATTGTTCATGATTTTCAAAATAATGTCTATTGAACCCCAGTATGTTGATCTCTAATACCTTTTAAAGGTCATTACATAAAAATAAAAGTTGTAGAATTAGGCTTTTTTGGAATTTATCAGTGGGCTCTGTGATTCCATTTATAAATTTACTTTCACAAAGGCAAAGCTATTGTCCATGCTCTATTTATTTTTGTCTGACATAAAATATATGTTGATAATAATGTTCAGTGAGTTTTATTTTCCTGTGTACAAGAGATGGATACCAGTCATGAACTTTTAGAAGTTTCAAAAAGTACAAAAATCAGGATTCTACTTTTTAAAAGTGCATGTATAAGCAGAGAGTAAGAATATGATCCAATTCTATAAGAGAGCAAGTGAGTTTATTTTTACAAACCATGACAATATTATGTTTTTGTATCTTTGAGAACTGGCATTTACAGAAGCCAAATTTCCAGAGACAGCTATGTGCTAACATCTTAAGTATTTATCTGCATCCATAGTCACAGCGCAGGTATTATTGCTGAATACCTATGCCATATGTGTAAAGAGATAAAGACAATGGAGGGTAAAGTGCCAATTACATGGAAAATTATTTTGTCAAAAAAAATGCTGGTACAAAGTAACAAACAAGATGAAGTAAGCTGGAAGTGAGAGATGAGCCCTGCTTGCTGGAACCCATCTGGATCCTAGAACAGCTTTTTGAGGCAGTGGAGTAGTCAGTCAGTTAATTTTTAGATGACAGAAATTTAGAAGTTATTTATAGAAGGAAATTACCTGACATGAGGTCTCTTTATAACAAAAGAAAGGTCCTTGGTTGCTGTGTTTATGCATATAAGGTAGACATGGCTAGGAACACTCTTTAGCACTGATGTTAGCTGACATGAAATGCCCTGTATCCATACTGTTAAATTCTCCTGCCCTCCAAAATACTGTAGCTGCTTCCAAACTCATGACTGGGAGTAGTTAGTGGGCTGTCCTAACTCCCATACCCTGCCCAAGCATCGCCTGAAAGAGCAATACCTGACATGGGCCAAAGGGCTGCTGGGGGCAACTCAGCCATCCAGCTCTGTAAGCAATCCAAATTGAGTGGCGGGGATGGCCTCCTGGCACTGAGTAATAAATGTCTGTTCCATTAGCAAGTATGCAGACATAGACATTGATTGAAGTGGTCCTTTCTTCCCTTCTTTTCCTAGGGAAATCCGAGCCAACACTGTTGAGAATTCACCCTGGCCCCACTCCCACAGGCAGCTGAATCCAGCTCACTTAATAGAGACTCCTGCAAAGCTGCAAAGGTCTCCCCATGAGATCTTATTCAGATGATGGAGGACATCATTTCCAGTCATTCAAAGGGCACTATGAGGCATTATTTCTGAAATATTGCCTGAGGAAAAACTTGTTGCCCTGACTGGACAATCAATTTATGAAGTCCTGATTGACGAAGCTAGCGATACCGGTACATAAAATTTGTTATGTAAAACACCAGTCCATGTGGTGTGTTATGCAGTATGCAGAGATCCAGGGAAAAACACCCCCAAAAAGCCACCAGTAGGCATTCTGTGCATTAAAAAGTGAATTTTTCTAAAGCTTCTATGCCACTGAAATATCTATGTCTGACTCCATATCTTATCACACCAGCCCCCTCAAGCACCATCAAAATATTTACTTGTCTATTTCTCCCAATCCAATTTCTTTGCCTTTTTTTTTTTTTTTTCTAGAGAACTAGTAGTAAGATGCACTCTTCTACACAGCCAGGACAAAATCTGTAGTTCACCACAGCTGTATGTATGGCCCCCTTTACTGTGTCTCAAGTGCCCCTGTGTTTTCCTTGGTCTGTGAAGGTTCTCCTCCTGTTCCCTACAACACCCATTCTGTGAACAACTTGTCTCTGAGCCTTCTGTAGAAATGGAGCTGTGATCTTACCACTTGAGACACGACTGCCTAGCGAAGCATATTCTCCTTTCCCCAGGCCTCCAAATAAACTAAACAAACCATTCTCAGACCTGCACCTTTATGACTATCCCATCTGAATATATAAAGGTATTTGACAGCCAAAATTCCTCATACACACTTATCACACAAGAGTCTAAACCAATGTATTTTTACCTAAAACAAAAAATAATGCATAGTTAAATACTAATTTCCACATAGATTTCCCTGACCCTTTCCTCAAAGTTCTGGGCTGCTCAGTTTAGTGTAAAGAGTCAGGTAGCCATAAGTTATTATTTCTTCTTCTCCAGATGTCGACTCCTCTTCACAGCATTACGTGTCATTAAAGCTGTTATGCAGCTTTACGGGACAGATGTGTTTTATCTTGGTTTATCTCGCACTCAGACTATTCTTTTGATAGCACAGTATGGCCCTATCATCTTCACTTCTGACAAAACCTTGACATCGTTTCGCTTAGCTACATTTTTCTATGCCCATCTTTCCCCAAGAAAATTTCTTTTCTGCCAACATATTTGTTCAAAACGGTCATCTTTCCTAGTGTAAATATTGTTCATGCAGTCAGATGATGACTATGATTAACTGCTTCTTATCATTCTTGATCTGTGATACAGGTGCCACAATACTGACAGTTGCAGCAGCTTCTATATGCACTGACGATTTTGTGATATGAATACTCTCCCAAGAACTTATGAACTTTATGTAGATTCCCCAAACTGGCAAATACAGATGTCCCTCATTTCAATTCCTTTCTTGTGCTAGAACATATTTCTTCATTTAGACAAATACCTTCCGTGAGGACTATAAAACATGAATGAGAACACTTAAATAAAAGGAGTCACAGGGATTCCCTTTGTGGGTAACTCTTGCTCTGTTTTTGTTCTAAGGATCGCCTTTTTATCTTTACAGATTAAAACACATGGTTGATAACAAAATAGAAAATTAAGTAAGTGGAAAACAAATGTGATCTGACTACAGTCTCAAGTTTTTAAAGTGTAAATGAAATCATGTACCAAGTGAGTTTTGTTTAATGATTTCAATATGGGCAATTTATTCTGTAGTTCCACTCGTCTGGTGGTATGCTAGCAGCAAGCTATGAAAGTGCCCCACTATCCTCCATGCTGTTTCCCAGAAATTCTTTAAGGGACGTATTAAGGGAATTGGTAAAATCATGTCAGACCATCATTTAACTGAAAAAAGTGAGCAGCATACAATCAACTGTATGCTCCATTGTCAATATATTCAAGAACATAAAAAGAAAGAAAGCTGGGGAGATTCAGCCCTGATCCCAGTGCTGCAGGTATTTTCACATGGTGTTATAAAGCCTGGAACACAGCTGGATAACGACTATCCCAACTTTTCTTTACATTCTTTGTCAGCTTTTCACACTGAACTGCCCAGAATGAATAGGGTTTCCTGAGTGCCAAAGTAATTGGGTATCAAATGAACAACCTGAATTGTTGCTAATAACTGAAAGGATGGCTTTTGGCCCCTCTAGCAGTTTATAATAAAGGAAAAAGACACCTAAAACTCAGCATAACTCTTCAGCAATTTCTCAGGCAGACAGAATGGTTAAGAATGTCTATCAATACCTTGCTCCGTTATTCATTAAAGACTATTTAGAACACAGCATTTCTGCCTAAGCATTTTCCTTTACTCTCACTGCTGATCAAATTTGGAAGGTGTCAGAGGAGAGAAACTTTGGGGGGGGGGGGGGGGGGGGGGGGGGGGGGAACAACAAAAGGAAAGCTTAGCAAGGCTTCCAAACAGGAAAATACCTTTCATGTGTGTGACTCTGTTTACACACCTATGCGAGAGATAAGTCTAAAAGAGGTTAGTAATGGTCAATAAGAGGCACTTACAGTTGATGGGCAGATAGGAAAGCAAGAGGATGTGTACTCACCAGTGTCCAACAGCCTAGAGGAAAGAGAGGTCCTTTGCCAGTAGTAGTTCTAACACTTGACTTGGTGTATGGCTAAGCACATTGCGATGATCACAGAATTAGGTGCAGTCAGCATTTAATACCCTGCAGCTGTGGAAACAGTAAACTGATCCGCTCGGCTCTTATGGGATTGAGTAACATTGCTGTAACTGCTGTACCTCCAGTGCAGCTCAGCAATAACAAGGCAAAGGTGCTCAAGAGAATTTGCTATCATCCAGCAGAACTAAGATGTTTTTCCTTCTTCTTCCCTTCCCTTCCCTTCCCTTCCCTTCCCTTCCCTTCCCTTCCCTTCCCTTCCCTTCCCTTCCCTTCCCTTCCCTTCCCTCCCTTCCTTCCTTCCTTCCTCCCTTCATTCATTCTCCATCACCCTCTTCATTCATCATCATCAATACAACTTTTTTGAGAGTGTAATTGCAGTTACCAATCATGGACCATATACTGTCCTTATAAAATAGAGAAGTATGAATCAAAGAAATAGTACCTCCAACTGTGTGTGCATGTTTGTTTACATGTAAAGTGTCTGATTGGGCCAAATTTATAGTGCAAAATAACATTATAAGAAAATTGCGGTATTAGTAAATTGCGTATTAGTAAATTGGTATTAGTAAAATTGCGGTAGTTAATCTATATTACCAATTAATATTTAACACGCTTCTATAATATTATTTAAATTCATTTCAGATTCATTGAAAGTTTCATTTTTGTAAAATCAACATTTAATTGTAATATGGGGTTTTTTGCATCATATAATCTTTAAAATTTTTTTCTCAAAACAAAGATCAAAAATGTTCTGCTCCAGAAATATTATATATTGTCTGTATTGAAACATTTCTAAACTACGAAAAGTGAAGTCCTTCTCTAAAAGACTGTTAACTGTTTAGGCAAATTTAAAAAAAATGAATTGGGAATGGTGAATCAGGTCCAACCAATTTTCAGGGATATTTTCCAGATGGTTATATAATATAGGTTCAACTCACTGTTGTCCTATACTAAATCAGTTATTTGCAACATTGCAGAGAAAATGTAAAGTGTCTGTAAAAGGTTGACATTTTCATGTGATAGGCTTTTAATTCCACTTTCCGCTGTCTTCACATGAGTCTAAGACCCTCGGTGTTCCACCTTTATCCAGCTTTCTGCTTTCTGTTATTTATTATCCAGTTTTGTGCCTTTTAACCTAAGCTGTCCCTCTAGAAAACATAATTTCCATTTCAAAGACTTTATGAGCACTGTTCAGGTAGCACAGATATTTTTGTTCAATTTAAGGCAGTTGATGCAAGGTTTTGAGATACAGCATATGGTGGAAGGGGAAATGATATCATATTTTTTAAATTTTCTGTTGCTTTTATTTCAACATATTTTCTGTAAAACAAGTTGTTCAAGAAGCTTTGAATGAGGGTTACCTAAATTATCTTGAGTAGACTTAGTACAAAGGACTAGATATGAAATACTGGGGGCTGTTCATTACCAAACTTGTAATAGTGCGTTCCTCTGCAGGCATTCAGCAGATTTTTAAGACCTTTTATAGAGTTCTCGTCTAAACACTGATGATACAGGACTACTATGCTTTTCAGATATTAAGGTGATTTTTAGATAGTTATTTCATATGAATTATGGGGGGCAGGATCTCACGTGCAGACATTCATTCCTTGCCTGTTGGTCACCACCAAAAACTTTGAATTCTCCAGGCCTCCCTTTTTTTACTGCTTCATCAAGTCCCCCTGTATTTGAGGGAGGGATCAGTCCTTTTCCTTGAACACAACTGGCATCATGCCCATGCATTTTGGATGTATGCTTAATCTACATGGTCTTTGAGTACAGGTTATTCCTCAGTGTGGCCAAAGCTTATTATTATTATTGTAATTATTATAATACAGATGGGACAATTGTCTACATTAAAAATCTTGTTTCCCTCTGGCAATGTGATATGACTAAAGGCAGGCAAACAAACTGGACACAGGATCATTCCTAGATCTCTGACCTCACATGGGCTGATGGAGCATACGAAGACCCTACAGTTGCTCAGGTGCTGAACAGGGTCAGCGTAAGATGACCATAAGCTGTGGGTGTGTGACAGGTCAGAGTGGAGACAAAGCGAGAAAGGGGCAAGAAGTTTGTCGTTTGTATTAACTTTCCAGGAATATGAAATCTGGTAAAAGGTGTATTCCACGTATTTCTGAAATACCTAATTAACTTCAAGACTGTGCAAAAAATAAAGTCAGTAAAAAGTAATTTGGAAAAAAAAAATTCTTGGAGTCAAAACAGATCTTTTCTTTATTTCCTTGTTTTTCATCAATAGTTGCTACAAAAGTTACCTAAAACCTTGTATGGAATAAAAATGACAGTAAAATCACAGGGCATGGGGCAGGGAGGAGGAAGAGAAAGAGAGAGAGAGTGTGTGTGTGAGCACGCACACGTGTGAGACATTCAAAATATCAGCATTTTCATTTTGAAAAATTAATTTGGAAGAACATTTGATGCTTATGATACTTACTGATCTTGGGATATGATTTTAATCTATATATATATATGTCTTTCTCACATGTTATTGATATGTATGTTATAGAATAATTTTGTACTTTCTGACATAACGGGCAGTCAAATTTAGATTCTAAGCCAAATAAACACTTCTTCCTTCCTCCTTCCAAGGGGCCATCCTTTCTTTTTGACTTTATTTTGAGCTTGACGACTTGTAATGGTGACTAGAAAATACAGTGGCATTGGGAGGTGGACATTTACACTTTTCACCATTTTTTGTAGATGATTCTACAAATTAATGAATTAAAAATCCTAAAAATATGCAGATTTCATTCACATTGTGCATAAAGGTAAATATATTTCGTGATAATATTAATACTAGGAAAGCAACACACAGTTGTGTGCAAGTTTGGTTTCTGAATCACACTGAACTTCGTGGATTTTTACGGCTTAAATCAGTGTGATCCTTTTTTTGCCTTTGAATCTGTACGGCCATGAACTTGCTCAGACAAGCAAAATGCTTAATTTGGATTTTCAGAACTATCACGCATTTTAAAAGTGGCACTACTCTATTACAATTTATGTATTTTTTAGGAGATCATTGAGAAAGTTCTTGTATGGGTACATTGCTTTAAGCACTGGGAGAGTCAGTGGATGAAACCTGGGGATATACCACATAGAATCTGAAGAATTCTGAAACTGTGACACATGCCTAACCAATGTTTCTTATGTTGATCTTTGGATTACTCATTCAATTCCTGATCCTCTATTCTTCATTTTTATTTTTTTTTTTCCCTAAAAGCTGTAGAGTATCTGTTTAGTGACTTTACGGACTTATAGTTAGAGGCACAGATGGTAGGCATGTTTTAACAGTGCTTATGTTGCACTAGGAGAACAAACCAGCAGGGGAAGTCACAGCTTCTGCACTCTCTGACGCCTTTGAATGGATGCTTTCCTGAAAGCTAAACATAAGCTACTGGTTTCACTTGGAACAAATAGATAATATGAATGGTGCTTTAATACGACGGTGAATATAAAATGTGCAAACTGTGAACTCTAAGGGACAATGAACATATCTAAGCAGTCTATGAAAAAATAACTAAGAAAAAGAATTTTATTGCCCAGAGGCTGAAATTTATTATGCAAAAAGTATCAAGAATCTGGAAACTGAAGAAGAAAGTTAAGGATACGTGTTATATCATAACAGCAAATCAAATGCAGACATAGTTATACATTGGAAGTGGAAGGGAGACTGTGCTCTAAAGTCCATTCAAATCAACAGAAAGAATAACACCAACTTTAAACTTCAATGGGTTTTATGCTGGACACATAATGATTAAGTACAATGAGGATAGAAAGAGATCAAAAAGAGAAATTTTATGTTTGCCTTTGACTAGAATTATCTTTTCCAGAGGAAGTGACTGTACCCTATGTAGTTTATAAAAGACTTTTTCAGTCTCATAGGCCATTTCTTTGTTTAATCCTACTTTACTTAGTTATTAATTTTATAATTTTTCATAATATATCCAAAACTGATCTGATGTGATTTGAAGTAATACCTTAGAAAGTGTTACTCTTTGACTTATTGCCAATTTTCAACACCTATAAAAATGGAATTGCTTGAAAGAGTTGTAAATTAAACCATTGCATATATCATAAAGTGTATTGGTGCCTGAGTTTGTAAGTGAATACTTTCTGGGTATTACAGTTCATCATAATTTTAAAACACTGAAATCCTTGAACCAGGTCACAGTGTGTCTGATACTATGACCTTCTTCTAAATATACTTTGTCGACAATTTTTATATTCTTTTACCTCCACTTAGTGAGGGAAAAAAAAGAGTTGGAAGTCTTGTTTCTCAACCCTTGAAAATGCTCAACTATATTTGATAACTAAAATACCAGCTATTAAACTGTGATGAACTGGCAGTCAGGAAGGATAAAATTTGGGATAAATCAATGTCTGGACTTTTCTTCTTCTAAACATCTCTAGGATATATCTTTTTAAATTCTCTTGACTTAGGTAGTAAATATTTAAATGATTCCAACATCCAAACTGAGAGGGACATATCCAGAACGTACTTCATTGCTGTTATTGCTTCGGAGTGAGATAGTTCTGCCAGTACCAGTTGCTAGATTTTCAAGCTCTCCAAGGAAGTTAGAGGATTTGTGCAAAGTATCTAAAAGCAGAGCTTTGGGTGTTTCAGTTGTCTTGTTATTCTGAAACCTATAGGGCAATCTCTACCCTAAGGCGGAAGGTAGGAACTCAAAAAAGTTTTGGTCTTGGCACAGGTGATTCACTATTTGTTTTCTTCACTCCCATATTCTTAATCAGCACTTTGCACAAAAACACCCTATTACTGATTTCATCAAGGGTTTAATTATAAGTGTATCTTTGCCGTCTTCTGTCTTCAAGCTCTTTTCTGTTTTCTTTCAGGTTTAACGCACTTGTGCACATAAAAACACATAAATACACCCACAGGTTAGTTTGTTCCTAACAACTGCGCATTTACACTGAACTCCCAAGAAATTCAAATTAGTAAAATATCCTAGCAGCTATCTAAACTTGTAGTCCCTATTCATTATTTAAGCTATCAACAAAAGAAAAGGCATGCATTTTTTCCCTACCGAGCCTGAATGGAAAGCAGACAGTTTGTTCTTTATTTTCAGACACTCACACTGAAAGCTACTAGAACAACACAAGAAGTTACCGTTTTAGGCCTAATTTACTTAAACATGTGCCTAAATTTAAATATATTTGTTTTCAAGAAAATGTAAGATTATATTTAGTTGTCATCGTTTTTTATTTAAAAAAAAATAATATTATTAGTGATAGTGCTTGGGGACAGAAAAGAGAGCATTACTTATGTTCTGATCAGATCAAATTCTACCTCCACTTTGACCAGAAGTATCAAATCTATTCGTAAGAGAGCAACTATTTAAATATTTCATTGCAAATTGACTTTACTGTGATTGTGCCTGCTGAAGCTCCCCCTTCTGGAGTCAAGTATCCATGCGGGAATTTCAGCTTCAGATAAAAATCACTCAGGTCCTCATGGCTGCAGAGCGCAGCCTGAGAAGACGACCCAGGCTGACCCCAAAAGCTCTAAAAGCAGCCTTTTTTTTTTTTTTCCCAACATCTTAGCTTAAAAGTCAATTTTACTTTTTCTGTTACCTAACTGGCTCACAGGTTTCACATGCTTATTAGATTTGGCAATATGAAAATATAATTATTTGTAACAGGAGGTATAAATTCAGAACTATATACTGTTTGCAGTGCAGAGGCCACAACAGCCACTGACGTCAGTAGAAAGTTGGCATAGAACTCCCAGACAGGCTTTTATTTAATTGTCCAAATGTTTTCTTGTCGCATTTGTTACTCTCTGAAAAAATCTGCCCCTCGTCTGCCTACTTCTGTTTCTATTCTTTGCTTCTTTTTTTCCCTACCCTCTTCTTATAATTTCCTGCACTCTTTTCCACACTTTGAATCCTTAGTTTGCAAGCCAAAGTGTTTTAAATCCCCTTTTTTGCCCTAATCCCAGGAGCAGTGACTAAATAGTAGATGTCAAGAGCAACATGCCATCACTAGGCCTCAAAGTTGATATTTCAATCAGCTAAACAGAAACAAGGGAGTTCACTTTTCTGATTAACTGTTTCAGGATGCATGCACACTCAGGCAAATATTAGTGTTTCCATCACTATTTAAAAAGGCTTTCTAAATGGATCCTCATATTCTTGAGAATTTGCTTACACCGTTCAGGACACATGAACATGTTATCTAATCTGTGAAAAGCACATTTTTAAGATCTTTTGGTCTTTTCCTAAAGAGGAGAATAAGGAATTATTCCTTTTCTTCCTTGCCACGTAAAATTCGTTGCTGTTCCATGACCTTTGGGAGATTCCTGCCCCCAACCCCTCCATATCCTGGCAGTGGTCAAGTCATGACTCTCAATAGTCTGAGTTGCTTGAAGAGAAAGGTCAACAATGAGCTGGCAGCTCTAGGACAGTTAATTTGAGTAGCTGGGAGGTAGGATCACATCCTAAAATGGAGGAAGGATTGATTAGAGACCACTAAGACAAGTGAGACATCTGCAAGTGAGTGGGACCACTGGCACAGGGCACTGGAAGAAATTGAAGAGCTGCCAGGATATTTTGATTTCATACTCTCTATGTTGTATTTTCATTAGCAAACTAGGGGCACATTCAGTGTGTGTAATTAAACTAAAATTTGTACCAAAAATTTCTAGGTTACCAGGCTCAAAAAGCAGCTATGAATTCACTTTAAACCAGAAGAGTATATTGAGTGAGGTTGTGCTTTGTCCTCAACCTAATGCTGACTGAAGATTTCATTAATATTTCATTATATTTTCAGGTGGCACAAACACAAGAGTGCTTTGGAGGGCAAGATTAGAATTCAAAATGTTCATGATAAATAGAGGAAAAAATAAGGAGCAATTAGTGAGGAACTGTATGGACAGGTCCAATAGACAGCAAATAGTTCAACAGTCATCAGCTGCACAAATACAGAGTAAAACTAACTTGAGGAGATAACAGTTAATCAGAAAAAAAAAGGAGGCTATAGGGGATCCTAGTCTGAAAACGTGCCAAAACTATCAGTCTGTTGCAAAAAATGCAGACATTGTATGTGAACACGATGAGCAAGTAAAAGTACAAAACAGTCCTTCCTCCCTGTTTGGAGTTGGCAAGACTCCAGTTGGAATACTGAACACAGTATTGGGCATTCATTTGGAGCAAAATGTTGGCCAGAGGAGACAAACAAAAACAACGGTAAATCTAAAAATCATGACTACTTTGAAAGGAAATATTGAATGACCTGGCTTACCTTAAGCCAAGAGTAAGCCTTAGGAAGTAAAGGATGAAAGGAGGAGGGAAGCATATATGTGTATTTATATACAGTTGTATGTATTTATATATGAGCACACCTGTGTGTGTGAACACAGATAGAGGCTACTGCAAAGAAAAATCAGTTTTCTGCCTCCACAGTCAAAAGTACCAAAAGTCATGCAGCAGAAAAAAAAATCAAGTGATATACTACTAAAAATATTCTCATGTCATTAATAACAAAACAGTCTGTCTGGTAATACTACAAAGTCTCTGTTATTGGCCATCTTTAAAACCAAGTAGGGCAAGCATATGCCAGAATTGACATAGGTTTAGTCATTTAAGTCTTGGGGAGGAAATGGAATGGAGATTCTTGAGGCCCCCACTTCCACTGAGTATAAAAATCTTAAATCTGGAGTTAGATGTACCCTCTATTTTTCTATTGCTTCCAGATGTATGATTGTTCCTAGGGAACTTTTTTTCGCAGCAATATTAATCACTTATTAGGATTAAACATTGTCAGGTATGAAAAATGAATGGTTTGGGGTTTTCTGAGAATTAACAAAGCAAAACTAACAGAATACATATTTTTAGTGTCCTGTATGTCTTTCCATTAAAAATGTTACAAAATTTACTTGGAATAGAAAAACGGATAAAGTTCAGAAATAACAGAACACCTCTGTAAAAAATAGAAGTACATTTATAGAATCCAAAGCTAAGTTTTGACCCTTAAAATATGCCTTGATACAAATTATAAAGTTAAAGTAAGTTAACCATTTATTAATAGACTATGTGCACTACAAAAGAGGCAGCGAAAACAAGGTACAAGGATGTTACATTTCTACAAGTATGATTATGTATGTTTAAAGCTCAGATACTAAAAGTTGCAAAGTTGCAGAATTCTGGTTGTCATCTGCTACTCCAGCAGTCCAATTAAGTCAGACAAAGTTTTTTTCTCTTTCCTCAAAACCTGAATTCTTCCCCCTTTTGCTCCATCCCCAACATAGTTTTTCTTCTTCTGCTTCTTACTTTCGACTGTAAATTTAATGTTTCTAAGATCCTCTGCTAAATCCCGTTGGCATTGCAATTTCATATCACAATTGTCAACTGACAGCTAGAATTTTCAGTAAAAAGTTGCTGGAAAGAGACACAAATGTATACACAATGGAGCATGTTCCTGAAGCACCCTTCTGTTGGAAAAGCCAGTTAAAAATATAGCTGGGCTCTCAAGTTTTCGGTTTAAGAAATTCTTATGTCCCATCCACATTATTCTTGTGGCATAAATAGTTAATAGCGTGAAATTCAGACAGTCAGAAAATTAGATTGCAATTACTTATATTTATTTAAAGGATGAGTATAGAATACATCAGCTTTTGTGTATATCAAGTTTAATGAACCTTTTCAGTGAAGGCTATTTGTACATACCATGTTGTTTTTCATGCAATTCTTTGCACTGATTAAGAAGATATTAGTCTTCCCTCTGTAGTCTGGTATCTCAGTCATCCGATGAGGCTTAGCATGGGTTTGCATTTTTTCCATGGACGGATTCACATGAGTTAGTAGAGATTAGGCATTTTCTTTTGTATGTCTTCTCCAGAAGAGAGCAAAGGGAAGGCTGTTGTGTACATGCATCTAACTTTTGTTTCTCTAATTAGGGAACTTTTACGTCACCTAAATACTACATCTGTGACTCCTTTGAATTCCCAGTGGCTATGTAGATCTTAAGGAGATGATGTCACTCCAGAAGCAAAGTGTTTTGCCATTTATTTGGGAGAAAGGTTCTTTTCAGAAATACCACCAGCACATGAAGCTGTAAAACTTTTAACATGTAAATCACATTTTCACAATTTTTTTTCACTATTATGAAATGTTTTTCTTTAGTCATGGAAATATTGACAACGAAGACTTCAAAAATGCAAAAATGAAAAATGGAAAGCAGAAGCTGATTTCCTGCCTTCACTGGTATTTATCAGATACGCCTCTTCCCCATTTCAAATCAAACCCCATAGTTGTCATCTCTCGCCCATTAAAATAAACAGAACAATAATTGGAGAGAATGCAATTTTAAATAGAACTTTGAAATACAATTTTAAATACAATTTTAAAGTGAAAGTAAATAGAGAAGACAAATTTTCCTTTGGTGCTATGAAGTAGAAATTTTCCCAGTCTCATAAGTTATGAGTTAAAATAAAATAACCCCCTACTTATTTCCTCTGTGATTAAAATCAGTGCCAGTCTTAGGGAGCCAAAAGAGGGTTAAACAAGTGAACTGTTCCGTGCAAAGTCACCTAAGAGGCCAAACTGGAATATCAAAGTCAGAAATCTAGTTGCAACTATATTAGTTAATAAAATGTCCAAGGTCCATTACCTGTCCCTAAGTGCGAGTGGCATGTAACAGAACACATCTTCACAGCTAAGCTGTCTTATCAACCAGTCTATATGACCACTTGAGAAAGATCCATGGACCATGCTATTTCCTGGACTGTGCTCAAGCATTACCAGTGCTTCTTGGCGTGTAGCAGAAACTGAGCCGATGAGCATGGCATGCTTTTAAGCAGAACTGATGATCACAAGGGTAGAGCTGAAGTGCCTGAGTCTTTTCATTTATTGATATAGTCACAGCCCTTGCGTCCCAGTGCAAAGCACTAGGTATTAGCTTACCTCACCTCAAAAATAATCTTAAAGTAATGTAAATATCTAGTTTGTATATCAGACTTCCAGTTTGTAGGTAGAATTTGCAGGCATAGAAGCATTACCTGAATTTTAATGTTTCTCCAGCTTGAGAAAGGTTCTCTCAACCTGGCTTTTATGTTGGACATAATGTAGTAGATGGAAAATTTATTTTCACTGGAATCTTTTCACTGGGAGTTTTTTATGTGATATATGCATTTTGTTCTCAAAAAAAAAAAAAAAAAAGAAGCAATAAGAGCTTTCTTTTTGGTTTTTTTGGTGGTTTTTTTTTGGTTGGGTTTTTTTTGGTTTTTTTTTTTGTTTTTTTTTTTTTTTTTTTTTTTTTTTTTTTTTTGTGGTGGAGCGAATGCTTTGTATTACTCCTGACAAAAAAAAAAACCTAAGAAATAAAAACACAACACAATGCAGCTTTATGTCAGCTTTTGTTCTGAATATGTAGTAAATCTGGTGCACAATAATCACTATCAAGCTCGATTTTTATTTCAGTTTAGTGTTAGTTCAAATGTAGAAGAAATTCTAAAAAAAAGTACCAAAGATAAAATTGTGAAGCACATCTAGCGTTTTTTAAGAGAACTTAACTTTTTAAGTAAATTTCTCTTTGAAAGAAGAACGTGCCACTTTTACTTACTGAACAGATTGACTTTTCTTCTTCACATTGCCCACTGATATTTGCACTAAGGTGATCTTACTATAGAACAATACCCTGGTAATGATGGTCACAGAAGCAGTGACCGTTGAACTTGACATTGGCTGATGAACCTGTAAAACCAGCTTGACCTCCTCCACAGTGTTTGTCCCATTAATCTTTTCTTTGTGCTTCTTCTGCATTGGCATGTGCTTTCACTTTTTCTTGGTGTGATGTTGAATTTGTACTTTATCTCAGACTAATTTTATACATTGCAGTTGGCAAGGAAAACAAGTCTTGAGAGAAACAGAGATCACACAAAGCATGGGGAGATGAAGGAGCAGGAATGCTGCATCAGGTTGCCAGTTTGGGTTGAAATGACTATGTTATCAATCACAGCTTTCAGTGACACTGGTCCACTAAGTAAATACTTTCTGTGACATTACTGAATTTGGTTCAACAGGAGCAAAATTTAACCAACAAACAAAATTGAAAAAAGAACCACCAAGAATAGTTACAGCTTTGCAGGGACTAATAGGAGGGATCTACATGGAAGACGATAGCCTGAAGAAGAATTTTTGGACAGAGTTAACATAAAAAAAAAATATCAGGTTTAGAGATATTAACACAAAATGCTTGACAGTACTGAATTTGCTGGTAAACATATAACACTAGAACTATTCTGGCAAGCACTCCTAGCCAACACACAACAGAACTTTTCTTCCAGAACAGTCATAGTTATTTCCTGAATAAAATGCATTACTTGGGCAAAATGACTTTTGGCTATTATATTTGCCTTATTTTATGAAGGTCTAGACAGTGTAGTTTTGTGAGGTGTGCATTTTTTTCTGCATTTTTTAATTAAGATAGTTCAGCTTGCAAAACTTACGAGCACGGATCATGGTTAAGAGAGAGACAGGAGACCAAATGGTCCTTCTGTTGTAGGTACCAGCTGCAGAGTGATAGTGTTGACGTCAATAAGAACAGGAAACTGCTAAAGCAGAAGAGCACAGATTTAGAAATTAAATCCATATGATTAAATCCATGCAGTCTCGAATAGAATCATAGAACGACAGATGAGACACAAGAAGCCTAAAATATGAACTGCATATCATTGGGATGAAAATGGGGCATATTTTCTTAACATTATAATTACCTGAGAACACCCTGTCCCCTGCCCTCCCCTCCCCCCCGCCAAAAAAAAAAAAAAGAGGTAAAGAAACAAGCTGGCGATGTGTAGGATGCTTGGAGAATGTAATGCATAACGAAGAAAGTAGTCCACAGAAAATAATAATAAGGAAATGCTTAGAGACAGTCAGCCAAAAGACAAATGAGTTAAAAATATCAAAAGGACATCTAGTTTAAGGAAAGATTGAGCAAGAATGTTGAAAACCAGCAGGGAGGACAAGGAGAAAGAAGGAGTATGTATCGTAAGATGCTGTTAGAGGCATTTCAGACATCAGCTTCAGTGCATGAAAATGACAGGAACCGATTTGGAAGTAGTCCAGATCAACTTGGCAAAAAGAAATTTGAGACAACAGCTATAATCAGCATGTTAAGTGAGCTTAGAACTGAAAGGCAGGGCATTCCTAAGGTGCAGGGATAAATCGAAAAGGCAAAAGCTTAGGGGGAAACGATTTGAATGTTAAAGGCCAGGAAACAGCAAGAAGGTCCAAATGAGCAGGAAGTGCTGTAAGACTGACCTCTGCAAGAGCAGAACTGAAGAGGTCTCAGGAAAAATTAAATATACCTTTCTGAATTAGTATAAGCACAGAAGATTATGGACTGACTTACATGAATTATTACTCTGTAATGTGAATGATTCATGAAGTAAAAAAGTCCCTTTTTAGCATACATGGAGAAAAGAGGAGCTGTTTAGCATACAGGGAGAAAAGCAGAGCTGGCATAATGAAGCAACATGAGGGGTACTAAGCTGCTCTCAAGACAAAGCAGAGAGTAACAAAGCTGTCGAGTGACCGTAAGAGAACCTCCTCTGAGATTGGACTAATTGCTAATTTAAAGCACCTGACAGGTGGTTGCTTATTAATAAACGTTTGCTCTTTACTGTGCATCTAGGTAAAACTATTCTAATTGAATATAATATTTTTTTTCTAGAAACAGTATGGTAAATCTACTAATAAAAATAGCATATTCCCTTTAAGGGAAAGAAAATCACTTGTACTGTGATTTGCCTACATTTATTTGCATTTCTGTACGTTATTTCAATAGCTTTAATGGAATTACTCAAAAGCTCTTTCTGCTGCACCGCTTGGAGGGAAATGTAGGAACAGAGAGGGAAGCACTGAGGCCCTGAGAACAGCAGGAACAGGAACAGAGCTTACATTGCAGGTTACAAGGCCCCAGGAGTGTCTCCTCATGAGCGCAGCATGGCTGGTATTAAGCAGGTTGAGAGGCTGTCAGCTTGAAGAAGGAGTGAGCCTAGGGACAGTCACTTAAGTTAAATGCTGGAGAAGCCATTAGCAGCAACGCTCTTGAGTTTGTGCTGCCAGGAGTAAAGGAAGGATGGGAGCTACTACTACTTGCACAGATACCCTACAATTAGAACTTGATTGCCCATTGATCTTTTATGTTTAGCAGGCACTGCTCCCTTGGCTTATCCATAAATATCTTCTCCCTCTTTATTTCCTCCTGCTCAGTTGCATTGTTCTTTTGACTTTCACCCCATTGTGAAACGTATCTTTCAGATCCATGTAAGATCACACCGACTGAGGAGTATTTAGAGGGGAAAAGATACATTTGTTACAATAGGCTGTATTTTCCCCCAGAAAGCTAAAATATGTGTGCCGCTTCGTGTTCCACAAATATCCTTGTGAATGGCATTAAAAGAGTATCTAAAGGAAGAAGGGGTTAACAGATATCTGGCTGATATTATTCTGAAATATATTTTGTAATCAGTTAACCAGTGCAAAAGGATTAAACTGTTCATCTGTATGCACCATTACAGAAAAAAAAATGGAACTCTTTTACTGTACTACACAGTGTAATGGGTCAGCTTCCAACTTCAAACACACACCTCCACGTTTCTTGAAAATTTCCAACACAACCACAAAGCCATATGTTTAGCGATTCACCGAAATACTCAGCTGGAATTAGAATGTGATCCTTAATACCTCAAGTACATCAAACAAACTATATTTATTGTGGCTAAATGCCATATGAAAATAAACCTGAACTGAGGTAAGACTGTACGAGTAGAGTGTTTCCATATATTGCCATATAACAAATCTCACACTAAGGGTATGCTTATAGGAGAAGTTTACCCTGTGTCCCTGTCTTCTGATTACAAAATAATGAGTTTTCACAAGCAATTCTCTGATGCAGTGAGAGTGAAAACTCAGTGATCATTCATGCGAGTAATGGCTCGCTGCATGAGGGTGAGGTTTACAAACTGACCTCTCTGTCCGTTAATTTCTGATCTGTTAGCAAGAGCTGCATTTGCAAAATATCACCAGCTTAAAATACTTTTATCATGAGCTTAACTACATTTGCAAGATGTATAATTTCCTTTAACAAATAGTCTGAAGGCTGTATTGCATTGTAGGTATATGCAAAGTGTCATATTCTGAGGAGAAAACAAATAGGAATGCAAGAATTCCTAAGCTGGTCAGATGAAAAGGGTATATAACTCAAAAAGCTGTCTCAAGTAATGTCCAGTAATCGATGTTCTGGGAAAGAGTATGAGAATTAGCCAACCTGAGAGTGGCCATTTCCTGGTACAGTATTTTAGCTTCCATCTAGACAAAATTATAGTCTCTTTTGTTTGTTCAATTACAAAACTAGAAGTCTTAATTAAAAACAATAAGAAGAAAAGATTTCCCTTGATTATTTTTTTTAATGAAGCATGTTTTCAGAACATAGAATTAACTAATTAGAGACGTTTTATACTTCCTCTCCCCCAATAAAGGTGGAAAATTTCATCTTTTGAAATTCTGTTTCATTTTCAAATTATTCTGACACAAACAGGCATATTGACAATGAAATGGAAGAGTGTTATTCACTGTGCTCTGCTTCCTGTCATTCAACTGGGAAAATGTATGCAGCCCAGCTAGGGCCTTCAACTTGGAGAAAATCTCAAGTTGGGATAGAGCAGGGAAATAGGGAGAAGTGATATTTCTAACATAAATATGAAGTCTTACTGAGCAGAGGAAAACATGAGAAGATTGCCAATAATATTTATTTTGTTTCTTTTAATTTAAATATTTTAACTACTGTAAATTTTATCATGCGGCAGTGCAAAAAAAAGAGCGTATGTCTTAAATGTTCTGGTTGTATTTCCGGTATATTATACAAAAGATGTCAATCATACCTATAATAACGAATACTGTTCCAAAATGCCTGGTCTTGTCAAATATGCTCTAATAGCACATCTGTGCTACTCATTTTAGTCTCTGGATCCCAGTGAGGCATAGGCAACGATAAGTATGTATCTACAAGAATGAAGCATTCAGTCTGTTAAAAAAACCAGATATCACAGAAATTACAGATCAAATGGGGAGGTACCATGTGTTTAAGCAGCAAATTGAGTGGGTTAGAAAAAGATTCCTTGGCCCTGTGTCCTGGATTCAGCTGGGAAAGAGTTAATTGTTGTGAGAGGCATGTCAATAATGGATATTGTTTTAGTTGTTGCTAAGCAACGTTTATATTTTTCAGGGACTCTTTTCGGTTTCCCATAGAAGCTGAGAAGGAACACAGACAGAACAATGGAATGGCCAATGGAATATTCCGTACCATAGTCATCATGCTCAGTATATAAATTAAGGTTGTCCAGGGTGGTGGGGGGGAAATCTCACAATCGCTGCTCGGGAAGGTATCAATGCACTGAGTAGTGAGAGTGACTTGTGTCGTTATTGTTATTGTCCTTTTCTGTTATTGTTCTATTAAACATTCTTTATCTCAACCCACAAGTTTTTTTTCCTTTCCCTTTCCCCTCCTTTTCTCCCTCTTCTCTGCCCTTCTGGGGGAAGGGGGAGAACCACATGACTGGCTGTGTTGTCCTAGCTGCCAGCTGGGGTTAAACTACAACTCCCAGGAAAGGAGATGACCTCCAGGAACCTCCAGGTATCCCTTCCAGCCTCAACCATTCTTTGTTTCTGTGGGTAACAATTATGGACTTTGGATTCTTTAGAAGTTTAAGTTGATTTTAATGCGTCAAATAACTCGTAGCATCAAATTCTAGTTCAGACATCTGGCTACATATCCTTTGCTTTCCTAGTCTGGAGATCTTCTTTTCCATGTTCTGACATACTCTTGAATATGCCATGATGTTACAAAAAGAGAAATAGACCTACCAACAAGTGCAGAAGTTCTAAAGATGAATGTGGAAGCAGCAGAGTCTTTAGATAGTGACGGTGCTTTAAGTGAAGTCCAGCACTGAAATGTCAAATCAGAAGATAAGAAAAGGCAGAAAAAGATCAGAAAAAAGGTCATCCAGTCCAGTAACTGAAAAAGCTCATGCTTAACTCCCCTTCTGCTGGATTTAATCTGCCATATTCCCACCTAGTGTATTGGAGGTGCACTTATTCTTACAAGTAAGAAGCATGCTCCATTGGGTGGTAAAGGCGACTGAAAGATGACCACAATGCTCAGAAACTGTTCTTAAATGTGGCAAGTGCAGTCTTATGCAGATTTCATAATTTTCAGGTATGACGGAAAGAATTGTCAAGTTTAAATGTAAAGCTCTATCAATATTTTCAGCATCCACTGATCTTTATTCAATTATAGTTCATCTTTTAGTGAAGGCACTAAATTTCTATTTAATGATTCCAGATTCTGGCAGACTTACAAGCAGAGGATCCTTGTTCCAAGAAAACTGTACCAGCTCTTTCAGCAGACAGTATTTTCAGAGGGCTCAGATTTTGCACGAAATTTTAGTCAACTGTTAATTATCAAAATACAGTAAAGGACAACAAGCACTACTTAAGTGTAATAATTTTCATTTTAAAAACATCACCCAAACAAAACATAGTCTTGATTTCATATAATGTAGACTTCACCTTTGTATCCCATTGCATTTGAGATTGAAGAATGATTGAGCAGAAATTATGCATTTTGAATAAGAAGCTAATTTACTAAAAGCAAAAAGACCTGATATTCACACTGTTGTTAATGCAGAAATAACATTCACAAGGAATATTGATAACATATTTTGTTTAAGAAACAGTTAAATAGTAAGTACAGAGTATTACCTTTTATTTAACTTCAGACTGACATTTTAGAAGTGGATACAAAATTACTAATTAAATAACAGGATATATTTGGAAGGTGAGAAATATAATTTGCAAAGTAAGGTCATAAGCATATAAGTAGGATACTATGGAGAAATCCCAGCTAATTTAACGAAACAGCTCTGGCTACATAATGAAGACTACTGAGCTGAGGTAAATCTGCCTTAAACCAAGAAACTTAATTTCCAGTCCAAGGGAATTTAATCCTGAGGCAAGGTAATCTCTTCCCAGAATAGTCCTTCATTTTCACGTTGTTGCCCTGAGGCATTCATCTCCAGTCTTTTGTCTTGAGATTCCCAATTTTGGGTTACTTCACTGGTGTATTCCTACCCTCAGTCTCAACTGATGGAAATAACAATATGAGAAATGCTACTTAAAGTAAGAGATTCGATAGTGGTTCATAGAGTGTAAAATCAGATGCCAACAAGCTGCAAAGTGTAATTTCAATTATCCCACAGATTTGACATTACGTAAATGTTCTGAGAAGTCCAGTACTTCAAATTTCACTTCTGAGATGACGCTAATGCCTCACACAATTCCATGAAGAATAACTGGGGTGTTTGGTAGTAAGTGACTGCCAAACATCTGATTTCCTTACATTGTTACACTGAATTTTAGTTAAACATTACTGTTCCGATCATTCCAAATGTTCAAAGGGAAGGACACAAAACTTACCAAACTCCTCGGGATTTTTCCTTTTGAAGTACCTTATTTTCGTATTTTTTTGCAGTGTAACAAAGAGATAGAAGATTGACTGAGCCCCAGCTTTACGCTGCTTTACACACAGCTGAAAGCCATTTTTGACTTGTGAGATGGAGTTATGAAGGACAATTAAATAATTATGTTTTTTATGATACCACACTGATCACCTCACAACATGACAGTTGGCTGTAGAAATCGACATTGTGTGTTCTGTCATGACAAAAACCATAGTGGTTTCAGTACACTAGCTCTCTATGGGAAGGACACTTTTTCAGTGACAGTGAATGATGTGCAAATGTCTAAAATTACGAAGCAATTTTTTACATTTTCAATTACATACAGCATTTGACAATTAACATTTTGTTAATCATCAGGTTCGCAGTTTGATTTGACTTCTAAAGCATATAGGTTACCCACTACCTAAGTAAAATGATTTATTATCAGCTGAATCCCCAGTCATTCTCCAGTTTTTGTATCTGGCTTACTAGAGTTGACTCCTGGCAGTTAATTCATTCACCTCAGCCAAATTAAATGACTTTTTCCTACATTGCTTGGCTTATTTGCAGACAAGGCCCCCAAGTGGTTCTGATTTCAAACATCCTTCTAATACATTTCATTTTCTTGGGTTTTTTTTCTTTTTTATTTCCAAGCTCTTTTTTTTTTTTTTTTTTTTTTTTTTCAAATCTATCTTACTTAATTTGGACGGTTACATTGACACAGTTTTCTTTGAGTTACTTTTTTCCACTGTTACCTGCCCATGTCCATTAGAAAGCATTATATTCCAGTGTATCAAAGCATTGAAAACCAGGAGTTGAGTCAGCTCCCGAAACAGCAGACATCAGGAGCAGAATTTTACAAACAAACTCCCATATCTCATTTGACATTCACAGACTTTGGCAGAATGTTTATGCAGTTAAAGCTAAATGTAGGCATCGTGTTTCCCAGCCATGTAGTCCACTGTGATACAAAGTCTACAGTCTGCTCCCTACCCAACATCTCTTGCTTCTGGAAAAGCCTAGAAATTACGTTAACTGTAGCACAATCAGAAGCCCTCAGTGCTGGTAATATCCGTAAAAGCACCTTCTGGACAGTGTCCATCTTCCAGTACACCAGACCATCTCACTCTTATGTTCTTTAGACTTATCAGCATCACCCAGCCACTTTTCCACCAGCTATCTACTCTAGCCACAGGTAATTGACTGTCTTGTACTTAGCCCCGATCTAGAACAGAATGAATGTGTGCGTAGGTGAGGAAACTGGTGACTTTTACCTGTTAGAATGATTCATCCAAGAGCTAGTTTTGTAGCTCAGATCTCATGGGTTTGTATTACAACCAGAAGACTAATCTGCCAATTTTCACCTTCACAAAAAATGTTTATGCATTTCATAGCTCTCTATGTGACAGATGCTGTGATTTCCCTGACTCCATCTGTTTCTGCTGCTGAGTTAGACGCCCACTAGTGATAAAAGGTGTCAGGTTTCTCATCAGAGAAGTTGTCCTTACCACAGTAGTATGCAGGAGTCAAATTAGATGAAATCATGTGAAAACTTTTTTACTCTGATGCACAGAGCAATTGTTCCAGACTTGTAACCACCTTTTCTGAAGGCAAACTTCAAAATTCATTCCTTTCCTACAGGACTGGCAGGTGGGTATTTACACGTTTTTTCTTTCTGTAGCCTTACTATAGCAACTGGAACCACACGTAATACTATGTCATGTCAAGGTAATTGAGTTATTCATCGCACATCAGATTATCTGATGAATTTCACCATTTTTTGCAGAATAAATTATTCAAGGATGCATTAGATGAGCAGATCTGATTTCAGGTACAAGAGTTCTATAAATTTTATTCTTTTCCCCCTTTTCAGAAGCTCACAGTCTAACAACTCCATACTTGAAAGATAGGAGTAAATCTATGACTCACACCTTAAACATCATAATTTAAAGTACATGGGTATATATCCAGGCAAAGCAAAAGACTCCTATAAAAAAAACCCAAAAAACAGTAGATAAAACACTTAAACGTGTCTAAATCTTTGACTGCTTAAGCATTCTGCAGGCCTTCTATATGCAAGACTGTATTTTTTATTAATCATTAGCATTAATATGGGATTAGATCCAGCAAAGGACCGAGGCACCAAATGTTGCCTAATTGCCCCCTCTTCATCAGACGAAGTATTATATTATATATATTGTGAAAAGACAAACATACAGAAAACAATGAATGGAAGTTTTTTATGAAGGAGGTAGAAGTATGAGGCAAAGATAATGACTGTGGAAATGGTTTGCATTCCACAATTTTAACAGCACATGTTAAAAGTATGCTTGCAGTTTGTTCAAGGAGGTTTAATCAGAAAAGCAAACTGTAAGCAACCTAACAAGGAATTTACTGCCATGTTCCCTCTAAGAATCAAACACTTTTGTTTATGAAACAGTTTTTTAAAAAGAAAAAGGGGAAAATCTAGATTTTAATGAAAAATGGGACATCTGAAGTGTTGCATGTTGAGGAACAACTAGTAAAAGAGATGTGAAAAGGACCTCTGAATTGTTGTCAGTTGTCAAGGAAGATAACACAGCCAAGTGGTCTTGGCCTAAAATTTCAGTTACATTAATTTGTCTCTTAGCTTGGGAACCTCTTATGAATTAAAATACTTAATATTTCAGTTTCAGATTGATTAAAATCAGATACTCTTTGGCAATAAAAATACATAAGTTGAATATCTTTTTATTCTACTACCGTCATAGAAAAACTACATCACAACCATTTCAGTATTTAAAAAATTAAGGCAATCAATGTATTCTAAAATTTATAAAATTTAAAGGCCATTAATTCATTACAAACAAGTTTCAATATTTACGTTATTTTAATCAGATAAAAATTATTGTACTTTTTAAGTTTTACACTTTTTAATTTTTCTTCGTTTTTAAGGGAGAATGTACACAGGAGTGAGAATTTGTACATATGCTCACCTTTCACTTCAGTCTAAAAAGCAGCTTTTCTAGTTGGACTTTTTGGTTGAACATTGCTTAAGAAGGAGAAAATACAAACTTTATTATCAAGGGGAAAACTGCCCATTTCAAGAGTCTTTATAGTTTAATATCTTATTTGACAATAAGATAAAGATTATTTCATCATGTACAAAATAATACCCTCCTTTATTATACCTTAAATTTGGGGTATTATAAAGTTTTCATACACACAAATCAAAGGAAATCGAAGGAATATTAAAGTATAAATTTGCTATCCAGTGAAAACTGTATTAAGTATTGGGCTTTCAATGACTTTAAATGGAAAGATGGGACTAAAATATCACATAATACTTTTCAATTTACCTTGTGGAATAGGATTTTTGATAGATATTTTATTATGAACTCATAAAGTTCTGTCGATCTTCTGCCCTTAGTTGCTTTCTTGCTATGTGCAGGAAGGTAGAGATTTTGTATTTCCTACAAACAAGTTATAATTTATGGAGCAGAATGTATAGCAAAAATATACAGTGAAAGGACCTAAACATACAGGGGAATGTCAAAGTGCATAAACTGAAATACAGGAAATTCCACTCAAAAATAAAATAAAAAAAAACCAAACATTTTTATTGTGATGCTCATCAAACGCTGGAACAGGTTGCCCAGAGATGTGGTTGTGGACACTCCATCCTTGGAGACATATAAGATAAATCTCCCTTGACACTCAAATCAGTTCTTCACCTTTTAATCCCTGTGCACATAGACAACAGGGTATTTCCCTAAGCAATTTTATTACATGTTTGTCTGTTGTCATTCCTCCTCTCATATCAAGACTTAATGATTCACTCCTTTCAGATTTTTTTCCTGTACGTTGTCTTTTTTAAACTTCTGGTCATTTTCACAGTCCTCTGGATTGTGTCTAATTAAGACCATTTCTGGGCAGGAGAAAGATTATTTTATTTCTTACATATAACTTTCCTACTTATGTATCACAGGAAAAATGTTGGTTTTCACATCTGTGTAACATTGTTGACTGATGATCAGTTTAAGAACTAAAGTATCTCCCAGGTAACATTCTGCAGAACTATCCAGACAATCATTCCACATGTTGTGGGTGGAGATTATTCTTACTAAATGTAGTATCTTGCTCTCTTCCTTACTATTTTTTTTTCCTATTTTTCAAGCATTCTGTGCAGCTTGTCATGGTCATTTGGAATTATATTCCTGCCCTCCAATGTACTTGTAATGTTTCCAGCTTGTTATCAATAAATAAATGTACTTCCAATTATTGTGAAAAAAAGAAATAGTATCAGACCCAGAGCAGACTTCTGCACAGCCCAGCTTCATAAAGTCTTTGATAGCACACAGCAGACAGCTATACTTTCTTTTCTGGTCATCTGTCCACCCACTTTACAACAGTTTCATCTATGCCACATTTAACCTACTCTGATTATGGTGTCAACTAAAACTGTATTAGAAACCTTAGAGCAACCAAAAAAACTACATATTTTACTTTTCTCTCTTTGACAAGCAGCAGTTGGAAGTTGTGGTGATTTAACATGATTGCTCTTAACAAATCTATGTTGGCTGTTACTTACTGCCTTATTATCTTCTAAATGTTTACAAAAAGATTGTTTGATTTTTATTCCAAAGCCTGAAATTCAGTATACACATTTCATTTTACCACCTGAGGTTAGGCACCACATCTTTTTCCAGTTCTTTGGTGATTCAGTTGTCCTCCTTGGTTTCCCAAAGATGAATATTAACTAATTATTTCAGTCAATTCCCTAAAGGCAAAGTCTATTCAAAAGAAGATTTTAACATTTTTTTTTTCCTATTATAACTTAAATTTTCACCGTTATATGATTGGTACCAATTGTTAGTCACATGCCACAGTTAAATTTTTTAAGAGGGAAAAAGTACAAAAGACAATGACACTTCTGGTGTTCTCAGTGTTTTTTGTTATTAGCTTTCCAACCAGCTGGCTAATTGACCAATTCCTCCTACTGCTAATGTACTGACTCAAAGCATTTTTATCTTCCTTTAAAATTCTGGTAAGATGTAACTTGCAGTTTTCATGTGCATTTCCATTTTTTATTTGAGCTTTTCCTCCTCCTGGATAAAAACTTTGGAGTCCACATTTCTGTGTTGCTCCATTAAAATCAGTGAAAAGATGCATATTTAGTCCATAACATCAAATTGAGCTCACCTAACATTAGCTATTGAGAGAGTCAGGCTACTCTAGGATAGTTCCATATGTTCTTCCTACAACAAATGATGAGGAGTAGATTGAGATGAGGAGATAATCTTATGACACATCCCGTCCTAAATTTGGCCTCCCAGATAGGGAGGATAAATTCTCCTTTGGAAATGATCATCACTGTTGCTAGTCACAAACTGTGCTCATCACACCCACGACATGGTTCTGTACTTCAGCAAATGTAAGGGATCCAGATCCAGTGTTTTATTTCTAGCTGTGTAACTCTCATGAAATTATCTTAAACTGCCTTGCAAATATTAACTAACTTAGGTCACAATAGCTCTGTGGAAGAAGGAAATAAAGACTGAAGAACCCATCTGTTCTCCATCATAAAACAATGCTACTCAGCACTTTAAGACAAGAAATATTTTGCATCTAACTCAATGTGTAAACAGAGCACAGAAGTAGGACACATGGTCAGAAAATGACCTCAAATAAAATGAGAAAGGCCTGAAATAAAACATAATTATGAACTGAACCTTAACTACTTTGTTCTGAAGAATGTATCTGTGATTTCTAATGCAAAGCTACTTTTGGGATTTTGTTTTTCTGCTGATTCTCCAGCTAGACATTTCTAGCACTTTAGAAGCACTTGGTATCATTTTTTTAAAGCGTGTTTTAACGCCTATATTTTCATAGTTACTCACTCCGTGTCACTAATAAGGTAGTTAGGAATTAACTGCTGTGGTGAACCTGTCTTCTTGGTTCATGCAGATATGGGAAGATGTGCTTACTATACCACCGGCATAAATTTTTGCCATGCCTGGATGATCTTTACAGAACCTTCATGCTTCAGACATCACATTTTTCTTTTCAGAAAAAAAAGAAACAGAAAAGCAAAAGACTATATGTCTGTTCCCACCATTTCTGAATGCTGACTAGTAAAATGTTATACATAATTCCCTAAAAATGTGAATTACAAAGTGCGTCAGAGTACAAAACCAATGGTTCCCAAGTGCAGGACATTGTAGTTGCTGCTGAGAGTTATGATGAAACTCCTGATATGAGAACGTAGTTGTTGTTGACATAGCTGTCTTATCTAAACTGAGTTTATTAAAATATGCTACTTTTGTCTGTTCTATGATTAATAATGTTTTTGAAGGTTTCATGCTTAGGAACTGTCTATTTATGATAGAAAGACAAATACTCAACCTATACAACATTCTATAACCTATTTAAAATATTTCTCAGAAAATGTCTCTGTCTATATGCTTAACACACATTCAAATCCCTCTTCTTCTCCAGCTACCTGAGTCCAAGGAGAGCTGGTGGCAAGGTAGGGTAAGCATCTAATATTGTTGAGAGTACAACTCTGGCTGTAGGATGTCTTCAAAAAAGAGATGCTTGAGGCATTATGAATGGCGACTCAGCAGAGTCCAAATCCAGATCAAATCCACTGAAATTTGTATTGTCTTCAGGAAGATGGTGAGATTAAGGAAGAGGAAAATGGTCATATAATCTCCTGAATTTCATCCTCAGTTAGGAGAAAGGGACAGATTTCTTCATATTGTCAGCTTGGGGCACAATTTGGTGGGGTGGCTATCTTTGGAACCAGTGCTGTTTAACATCTTTGTTGGCAACATGGACAGCAGGATCGAGTGCACCCTCAGCAAGTTTGCTGACACCAAGCTGTGTGGCACAGTCGACATGCTGGAGGAAAGGGATGCCATCCAGAAGGACATGGGCAGGCTTGAGAAGTGGGCCCGTGCAAACCTCATGAAGTTAAACCAGGCCAAGTGCAAGGTCCTGCACCTAGGTCATGGCAATCCCAAGCCCCCCATGGCAGGGAGGTTGGAACAAGATGATCTTTAAAGTCCCTTCTAACTCAAACCATTCTATGATCTTTCACAGTGTACAGAACAGTCCTCGTCTTTCAATTATCCATAGAAGGGGACCTTTTGCTGTTTATTCTTGCTTACCCTACTCCTTGCCCATGTACCACGGTTTTTGTTGCTGCCATTTCACCCAGGCATCAGGCAGAAGCAGACGCATCCAATGGCTACTGGCATTCATTGTGTGTATTCACTTGTGTATTAGCACAAATCACTGGTGAATATCCTGAACTGCTGCAGTTAAATGCACTAGAACTCATGAGTCAAAAATTTCCATTTCCACCTCTGTAAAATGAGATGATAAAACTTTTGGGTTTCTGATATGTTCTACAAGGCTCCATCAGTGTTTGCAAAGTGCTTTGAGATACTATGATTTAAACAAAGATTAATATGCATTTCACCACCTGTTATTATCTCAGTGAATTTTCTTGTATTTTATGTATGGGAATATTTTTTTACAGTCCTGACACAAAATATATAGAAAAACACAGATCAAATATAATAAAATTTTAAAAATATGAACTACAGTGTGTGTTCAGAACATCAAATGATGGCAGAATTAAGACTTTTCAGCTTGAAGTTGATAAACATATGTACAGGTTTTTAGAAGGAGGCTTCATATTTCAGAAAGAAATGCTTAGCTATCAAACCCAAACAAACAGAAAACACAGTTAACTGATTCGCATGCTGCAATGGTGGGTCTGAAATGGTATGTGTCTGTCCACCCACTATTGTACAAGCACTCAAGATACTAGTCATGAAACTATTTTTATCATCATGAGCTTGGTCTTTTAACCACCCACATTTGTCTTTTAGGTTCTCACCTGTCAACAATGTAATTCACACCTTCACTTATAGCCCTGACCTAAAGCTAAGAATAATATCAAAGAAACAGCTTTTTTTTTTTTTTTTTTTTTCATTATTTCTCCTTAGGATTTATTTGCCTCTGCATTTTTTCGACAATGTTTCCATGAAATTATTCCTGCAGCATTCTTAAGAAAACCAAGATTTATGAGAAAATGTATTTACGTTTAAAATATTCCTTAGGAAGTAAACTGAGTAAACTTTCTTTTGAGTTGCAGACTGAAAGAAAGCAGATAGATAATTTTTATTCCTGTCTACGGCACAGTTCCTACTTTGCACCAGTTCTGTATGGGGACTCTTCAAGAATGAAAGTAGCTGCTTCATCCTGAAGACTGTCAATCTACTTTTCAGTACGTGGTAACTACCAGGATCTTTTGTTTACTTGTCCAAATTAATTTGCTTTCCAACTGATCCATTTTCCAAGTCTCTAGAGAACCTTTTATATTCTGCATGTTCAGACGTCTTTTTCATAGCTGTTCATCTATCTTTCAAGTGGATCGAATCCATTAGCTTGGGGGTAGGAAATTTTGTTAACATTTACACAAAGGGATCATTAATTAGGGCAGAGTTTTCTTGGAAAGAAGACTACTTGACAACTGCCCCCTAATTATGCTCTTGAACTCTATCCTAGCCTTTCTGTCCTCAACACTGATATCCACAGATTATGATATCATAAAGAACCATGGAGATTATCCAGTCTGGCCTTAAGGTAGGAGTCTTCCATGAATTAATTTTTTAACTAGGACAGCAGGTAGTAACTGTAGTTTGAAAAGTGCTAGCTGTCAACAAGGCTATATCAGGCCATTTAAATATCATTCTCAGACCATATATACTATTTACAGAAAAATAAATTTATATAGAATAACATACTGCAACAGACAAGAAATCTATAACTTGGCTATAAAAGCCCAGTAACTTCTGAACTGCAGTTTAAAAAAAGCCTTGCTTTGAAAATTCAGTCATGCAGCATCTACCATAAAATTGAGAAAGTTAGCGCACTAGTCAGTTACTACATTGATTATTCTGCTGCTGTCACTGTTAAAAACTTTGTCTTATTTCTACTATAAATGGATGTGGTTCAAACTTCCAACCATAGCCAAAAAGCCCTAGTGATTTCTAATTATGTTAAATGTAGCAATCAACTATAAGCATGTTCTTATATCTCAAAGGAGTTAATTCAGGTGTTCCAACTGAGTATGTGCCATCTTAATTTTTGCTGAGTACATGGGTAGCTTGTGTAGAACTCTTACATTTATCTCATTAATTTCTTTCACTATAGAACATTTTTAAGAGACTCCAGATTCTTTCCGGCTACTATGAAGATACAGAATTGTGACTGCTACAAACTGCTTCAGAACAGCATATTACAGAAGTTGCCATCAGGATTAATAGTGTGCCCTGTGGGTTCACTGCCTTCACAGTAGGTTGGAAGGCTCCATTGCTCAGCTAAATACATGCATAGTAAGCATTGCATATCTTTGCCCTCCTACCCAATGTGTGCTAGTTCTAAAATGAATCCAAGCCATTATGGCCACCTTCCACGTTGTACAAGATGTCCTGTTACAACCCCTAGCCTGGGGTTGAGGGGCATCTGTGAGAAACAGTTCATAACCATGTTACTTAGGGAGGAGACAACTCGGTTGCTATCCCACAACTGCCAGGCACATCATAGCTTTAAGAATGGACAGCAATATGTCATAATATTAATGTATTTCTGATAATACCTGTGCAGCCATTGAGCAGCTACATTTACTAATAGCAGCCCAAGCACTTTGTCAATCACTGCACACAGAGTCATCCACAAATCTTGATGGTTCCATGTCAACAACGCTCCTTCAGAAAGGACACGTAAAGATTTGCTGTCACCATAAAAACACTTTTGCATGAATTACAAGCTATATGCTTACTTACCAGTCATTCACTGTTGTCAGGTGATTTGAGAAGTCTGTCCTTTATGTCTGACATATGAAATATGAACATAGAAGGGAATAGCCCTAGAGACAGTGTACAAACAACATGAATCTCACATGCTGTGAGTCCTCTGCGTGAGGGCTCGTGGTGTGGATCCATGCATGCTTATGTTAGAGATAATGTAGAGCAGGTGAAATGTGATGTGTTGCATTCAGTGCCTCAGCAGTATGATATTTTGGGCTTTCAAAAGTAAGAAGCAAGTTCAATATCCCATTGGAAAACTTCTCCACCTTTTACAGCCACACAACAAACTACTTATAACACTGCAAAATGACAACAGACTGAAATGACATGTTACATTTTACTTTTTCAAAAGCCATACCTCACCTAGCACATAATCTTATTCATGTCTAAGGACAGCGCAAGAGAGTTGCAGTTAAAACCTCATGAAAATATGTCCAAATAGTATTTTAAACATGCCCACTTGCTGTATAAATGGGAGGCCTAATAATATGCAATTATCTAGACATATATAGTTACTTATTTTTATTTCCTCCAAGCATATTAATTACGTCTCAAATTTCAAATGCCTCACAGCTTCCCACGAAAACTTGCAGTCTCTCTATAGCACATTGCAACATGAGTACCTCCTTTGCCACTTTCTTCATTTTCATTCTGCAGCTCCTAGACTGCTGCTACTGAGATTTCAGCTGGAGAACACTCTTCCTTCATGGTCTGCCTCCACCAGGGACTCAGCCTAAGATTTAGTTCACCGAACTTTGACTAAAGTAACAACTACTCTAACTTAGTCAATAAGGATCCTTCTGAAGTCAATGGGTCCTGTAATCTTTCTAAGTAAGACAATGATATTAAATCACCTTGAACCACCTACTAACAATGCCTATCTCTCTCTATTGAGATGAGAGAGAGTGGATGAGGAGGCTAAGATTACATGTACATCAGTTTAAAAAAAAGACAACAGACTCTTTTCTGGCCTGAACCCAACCAGTATGGCACAGTTTTGAGTCCTCCATTGAATTACACACAACCTCTTGCCTGCCAAAACAATGGGGCTGCACCCAAACTGCTACTGGAATGGTACCTTGCCTAGACTGTCCCCCAGCAGCTCCTGGATGTTGTCTGGGAAAGCAACAATTGGCATGGGAAACAGCTGCCAGGATCTGTGCTTACAGCTGGATGCTATGGATGATTGCGTGCCAGTGGTAAGGCCCACATCCTGGTCTGCTGTGGTTTACCAGTATAGGTGTAAGATTCTTACTTCTACACAGCTAAAAATGAATTAAATGAATATACATTTTGGTCTTGAATATATTCTGTATTGAAAGAGTGAATTACGGTAAAGGAAACAATTTTTTTTGGCATGTAAGTAAAAGAACTATTGAAACCTCACTAACCAATTCGCCCACTGTGCTAAAGACATCACATAGACAGCTTTTAGCCAAAAGCTACATATCTAAGTACTGTCTACACCAGAAGAGCCTCTGCCACTGTAATCATGCCAGTTACCAAGACTGCCGCTGGTGTCACAGTAACTCTTTAATGTAGACTTGGTTTTACTGACAGGCAGGCACTAAAAATAAAGTTCTATACCCCGGACAAAGTTAAGAAAGTTCCTCTTATAGAGGATTAAACAGAAGTAGGCTGTTTGGATCTGCATAGGGATTCTCACTCAAAAAATGGAAATAAATTTTAAGATAGATTTGCATGCAAAAGGCAATTGAGATACACCAAAGTTTATTTATATGTTGTAACAAAATAAGTGTTTTTATTATATGATTTTCATTTTTCTCATACACACCTACTGTTTGAACCTTTTTCCTTTCCCTCTTGACACAGTTATAGATCCTTTCTTCTGAATAACTGTTATGAAAATGATATTGTCTGATTAACAGCTGTGTAGCTTCCCAATAACCTAAGAGCTCATTCTGTAATCACAGAAACAGTCTTTCTGAGTGCAATGGGGCTATTTGCATGAATAAAGAGTTGCAGCCTCGGTCCTAAATTTGTATTTATAGTATCTTTAAGTATAATAAAATTAAATTACAAATGAGTCACTGATTAAGTGTCCTTTCAAGTGCTATAAAATCTTGCATTGAGCTAGAGCTCCCTACTGTTCCTGTGATAAATAAGTGTTCAGAAAGATAACACTGGAGGGTTTGGTAGGCATGCAGATTGTGGGATCTGCTTTACCTCAGTTTTTTATAGAAAACGGCTTTTCAGGTTTACATATCACCTGAAAAGATATCCAGGGGTACTGGACCTCATTCCAGGTCCCCTTCAGACACTGCAAATACAGCATCGGAAATGGAGGCTTTAGGAATTTGAGAAGATGAATTCTCCTCTGGCACAAAATAGTTGACAGTTGGCCAAGCCAAAAGCCCCACAGAAACAACAGGCTCTTGTCAAGACACTTTAGTTACAATTAGCTACAAAGAAATGTGGTAAGAAAAGAGAACTCCAAGGAGATTTGGATGCTGTTGTGAAAACATCCCAACAGAAAAACATGAGGTAGGCGGCAAGTACCAGGATGCTACGCTGGAAGAGCTGCTGTCAGTAGAGGATTTGGTTAAAGCACAGGTGCTGTTTAGTTTCCTCTTTCTATCCTATCAGCTTTCTCCCTTCTAATATCTCTGTATTTCCTGCTCTGAAAATAGTCCCCCATCCATCCCATGTCTAAGGCACTGCATGTCTCTCGTTTCTTTTGTCCCACTCCAAAATATCTCTGTTTTCCCTCTCACCTAGTGGAAGGTATGGAGAGATGGTTTTCTCAGCTGCACCCCCCCATTACCACCCAGCTTTTTTCCCTGGCCCCCAGCCAAAGCAGGCGTTGGGGAGGAAGCATGCTTGAAGAGAAGAAGGAATGAAGTGTGTTTCAATCTTCTTACCCCCTGCTTTCTCCTGCTGGCTGAACATCTGTCCCTCACCTCCTAGACAGTTCCCAGCTGAGAAAACACTGGTCAGTTGTTGAAGTGGTGCTTTTTTATGTATTTAACCAAAACCTGTAGAGTAACCTTAAACTGTGGATCTGATTGGATCCTGTGTTCAAAATGTATCATGTCCTATATGAGCAAACAGAAATATGCCAGTTGCTTAGGATCTCAGTTTGTCCATAATAAGACCCCCCAAAAATTACTTTTTTTTTAGTGAACTATGAAAAAAAAAAAAAAAGAATCAATCAGAAAAGTGGTCCTATACTAATGTTTCTCATATTAATTAAAAAAAAAAAAAAACAAAAACAAACAACCTGTTTCAAAGGCTGAATGTTGAAAAAAATATTTGCACACAATAGAAAGTATACACAATGCATGCATAGGATACACGTATAAATCAAGCTAGAATCTTCTTCCCCTTCTCTTTGGAATCTTACAGCTTTAAAAACATAATATTAGCCTGAAATCTATAACTGGGATTTCTGGTTGGAGAGGGGGGCACTAGACACATAAAAACTTATGAAGCTCTTTAGTAAGAATCTGATTTAAGGCCTGTCATTATCATTTCAGAGCCTGTAAGCAATTTTAGTGGTATTTAGATCATGCTACAAGAGCGGAAATACTACATTTCCTTAGTTCACTTCAGGATGTTGTAGAAGATCACTCTTTGGATTGTACTAATGCTGCTAGACAAATATATACCTATATAAAAAGTCTTATTTCAGAAAAGATTGTGCAAGTAAATAGTCCCACCACCTCAAAAATTAGTTTTGTAATAGCAGAGCCCTGAGATGTGAAGGGGCTGCTCCCTAAGGCTAGCAGGACTTCGCACTTTGCCATTTTTTAACTGGAAAAGGTAAGCAGGGAAGATTCAAAAATTACTTCCTTGTGACAGATAAGTGCTTTATACTCCCAAAATTCAACTAAGGTAAAAGCTAGAGTGAAGACTGCTCAGCATCTCACCTTAAATTTTACCTTGAATCTCACCTCGCTCCATCTTGGGGTTGACATATTAGCACGAGTAGGTTAAACTTGTCAGGCTGAAGCAGCTAACTCCTGTTGTTATTCACCCTGTCTCTTGCAGAGGTGGCCACTGGCAGCTGGGAAGGCTGGTCCAACGCTAAAGTTATTTCTCAAACAGCTTACCACTAGCATAGCAAGGCAAAAGGCCAGCTGTAAAATGATGCCATTCAGGAGCAGCCTCACATGGAGCCAGCTGTCCTGGCCATGGGGACAGCACCCGCAGGAAAAAAGCATAAGGCAGAGCGCTCCAAGACACTTCAGCCACCTGAGTTTATTCGTCCTGTGAGTCAACACCCTGGATCACCCTGAATATCCTTTGGATTTGTTGCTCTTATTACTTTTTTTACACACTAAGCCATTTTCTGAGTCCTGCTCTGAAACCCCTGGCACATGCAGTTTCTCTGGTCTTTCCACTTTCAGGCTTAGAAGAAACCACAAAATTTACTCTCTGTTATTTAGCACCTCAAGCTAGACAGCAACTTGGCCGTAGAAAGGAACAGTCAGTGTTTTATTCACCATTAAACACAGACACCTCTTAAACTGTTCACAGTGCATTTTTATTAAACAAAAGGCATATTATTGGCTTAGAGCCATTTCACATAAATATTTCTTGGTCAAGATCTAATAATATAAAACATCCTGAAAAACATTAAAATAATTGTATAACAAGATTTGTGTGTCAGATCGCATAAAACTGAGAAATTTAAGGTTGATTAGTTGGAAATTATTGTACTGTATGAACTGAATGTTGCTGAAATCTATTAAAAAAATATAACATGAATATATAAGCAGAAGTTCTGATATCTATTCCAGATGTGTAATTTTAGTCTGGTTTCTTGGTGTAGTAAGGCTTATGCTACCATGCTGTCTGTCCCACAAATAACTTCTGAAGTCACTCATCAATCTCAACCAATTCAATAAAGAATTTAACTTTTCAAAGTTCATCTCATAATTGGAATCTAGATAGCGGAAAGAGCCCCAGATTATTGTCTCCCATGAGGGAAAAGCAAATACAGCTTATCCCTTTACCTCCTTTGAGAGGAATCAGACATGAGGCCATTCAGCATCTGTATATTAGCAAGCAGTCACCACAAACATAACATCAAACCACCTATAGCAAGTAATAAAAAAACACCAAAATGAAATTGAGGAGGAGGGAAATATTGTCTATGGCAAGAATAAAGGATAAAATTCACAGGACAAAATTTAAAGGAAAGAAGGTTTTATTGCTTCCACTACCTGTTGAATAACCTTTTCCTTCAAAACTTTTTTTTTTTTCCTTTTGTTAAACCCCATCAGCGTCTCTCACATTTTTTGTAAGGAAAAGGAGTTTGCATTTACAAGCTAGCAATCATCAAATAAGATGTACAAGATTCAGGGCTTTGTGTGTGTGTGTGTGAATGTCTTGCTGTGAGTTATGGGTAGATCTTAACACATTAAATTACACAGTATTAGAGAAGCAAACTAGAGTGAGGCTCAGGGTGTCATTCATGGATATACTCAAACAGGATTTTAACATGGTTGAATCTGTCATGGTTTTTTGGATCAAAATTTGGTGTATTTGGGATACACGGATACCTAATTGCTTTCCAGATTCACCAGAAAATACTGCGTCCTTACTGGGTTTCTTATGCTTCTAGCAACAGCTGATCTCCATCTCCAGTCCTAGTACAAAACCACAACAGAAAAGGCAAGAAAATGGGCTGATAAGCAGGAAGTGAGTCATTGACCACCAAATGACCTGATTTTCCTCAAGGACTATGCTCCAAGGTAAGACTAATGCTAGAAGCTGTGCTGGAGAACAGAGCCAAGTAGGTACTACACGTACCTACATATATACAATTAGGGAAGTTAAGAGAAATAATTAACAGCATAGTAGGACATGCATCTGAAATGCATCAGCACACCACAAAAAACTTTAAACCTTTAGACTACATCTTTAGTCTTTAGACCTTTAAACTACATCTATCATATTAAATTCAGTTATGTCTGAGAGTGTTTGCAGATGCTGTAACACAGTTGTTTATATGAGTAAATGCTTAAATGTTCCTTGGCACCAATTTGGCTCATGCCAACTATCACGGTCCAGACCAAGCCCAGAGACAGTTCATGAGTTTCTACAGGCTAGCTCATTTCCAATAAACAGTTTACATGCAACACCCTATTCTGGAGCGAAGAGAGTTTGCTACCAGAGATGTATGCAGCATCGTGCCAGTTGGCCTCAGCACCCAAAGGACTTCTCATGTGCATATAATTCTCTAGTATAGGCACAGCATTAGTGAGAACTATCAATAATGATGTGTGTATTAGCTACACCATCTTGAATAGTGAATGAGTAGCTGGTCGCAGGCAGAGAAATCGTTGTGTACATCCATAGTAGGAAATAATGAAGAGCAGATATTATTCCCATGCTTGATTCTTGCTCTGTGACTCTTCTGTGTATACAGGTCCTAAATAGTGACATCAGTGTACGCAGTTTATGGTATACGTTGCCACGCAATTTCTCATATTTCAAGAGAAAAGTGGTAATCAAGGACTTCTACATTAGCTTTTTAATGAAAACTGGAATATTCATTTTAAAACGATCTTCTCACTAGCAATCAGTAAACATGAAAAAATAAGGCTCATCCAGTAAATTAGTCAGTACAAATTATTCTTCCACTCTGGTATTAATGAGTCAGCATCAGCTTGGCAGAAGAAATTAAGCTGGGTCTCTCAGGGATCTTTTCTGGCTTCAGTATCATTCAATATTTTCATTAATGACTTGGAGGCTAAAGTTGGGAATATGTTAATTGCATTTGTAGATAAATACAGTGCTGGAAGTAATCAAAATACAGTAGTGGTACAAGACAGATGTGAATGGCAGAGCCCGAGTCTACCTCATCAGTATAGAGTATGGCAGAAGCCTGATAACCATGACCAGAGATTCTGGATATGACTGTCCGACCAATAATAAAAAATACCTATAATGATGATAAAACGCATAAAATTCCTGAAAAAGAGTACTGAATCCAATGATATTACATGAAGTATTCCTGAAAAGAAGAAACAACCAGATGCACACACGTAAAATATGAGAACCGGTAATCTCTAACTTTGCAGTTAGAGAGAAGGATCTAGGTACTTTAGCAGATGATGAATTAAATGAGTCAACAACATGACATATTTCAAATACCGTAAATGCTATCTGGGTTGTATTATTAGGAGTGTCATGTTAAACAAGCTAGGCAATTATGCTGCATTCCTTAGCAGTACATCAGTGCACTTTAGAGTACTATTTTCAGTTCCAGTTACTCCACAAAAAAAGTGCAGAAAAAAAAGGAGCAAAATTGGAGCAGTTTTCCTTAGCAACAATTTAATCAAATTTGGAAGAAAGTCTTAAGTGGAGGAGTTTGAAAAAACAGTAAAATATGCAGATTTAATAAGTGTTAAGTTAAATAAATTGATACTGTAAATACTACATGGCTCAACCCTTTTTGCATATTAACCAGAGCTAAATATAATGCTATAGGATTAAATTTAAAGATAAAAATCCAAGCATAAATATTTTGTAAAGCTTTGACTTCAAGTTGGCAATGAAAACAACTGCCAGTTAAGTCAATGAAAACACCAGTAAGTGTGACAAAATAGGCACATTAGGTGAGGTTAATGGGAAAATCATTCCTTTGCTGCAGAGCTTGGGAATCCTGGGACCATAAGCCAGATATCTGTCTTTTGTGAAGAAGCCATAGCCATTCCTGGCATGGGGGCTAGAAACAATATTACCCATGAATCTCATTGCTACTGGAAATGTCCCTGGAGGAAGTGCATTAACTGGTACAGTGAAAGAGATTTCCAGCCAAAATGCATAGAGAAAAGCTTTACATCACCAGCAAAGAAGGTGGAAGAGAGGCAGAGCGATCCAGAGGATTGCAAATAAGAAAGAAAAAAAAAAAATAGTTTCTGGAAATTTAATCCACAGTACAGAAGCAGATTAGTGCTTCTTCAGGTAGGATCAGAAGAAAGGGTGGATGATAAACAGAGATAAAAGGCAGTTTGAGAGAGGTAGCCGAGTATACCAAGTCCTGTAAGAAGTCCCACAGAGTTAAGTTTTGGGAAAGGGGGCTATCGGGAAGGGAAGAGGCAGCATAACAGTGCAAGAGTGGAGATGACTCCTAGTACAGAAAAAAGAGATTTTTGCATAAGGAAGCTGAGTGTAATGTCGTCATTTGACAAAGATACTTCAAGTCAGGATGCAGGGAAAGATTCAAATAGTGTGGCTGTGTATTATCTTTCCACAGGGCTGTGTAGCCCATTGCAGTTGCAAACCATTTTACCTTGCTGTATAGAACAAGGAGCTCCAGAACATATGATCATGTGGTCTACTGCAATGCAAAATAATGGACGTAAGGTCACTTCTTTTATCTTGCATCTGTTTTGAACACTATTCCACAAAGACTGAAATTTATCTCATATTTTTTTATCTGTCTACCAATTAGTTATCTATTGTTAGTCAATTGTTTGGATCCCTCTCTAGTCAGCAAAGGAAAATATACTCTCAGAGGACCTTCCACTTCTTGCTCTCTTTCTGTATTTCTCTCTTTCCCTCCTCCCTTCTTTACTAGTTTTCTCTATCTTTTCTTTCTTCTTTTCTGCCTTTCTGTCTTTCTTATTTGGGATAGTTTTCTGTAAACTTTGTGTATTGAACTGGCACCAGAGGGATGTGATGAACACCATAGCTGGGTGCAGTTGCTGAGTGAGAAGTGAAGAAAAATAAATACGTATCTGTCAGTGGCCTGGAGCTGCCAAGAGTCCACTGATAGGTACCCAACAGAAACTAATGATACCACTGTCTAAGTAAAAGCTACTGTTTTTTTTCTTTAAATACTTACTGAATACTTCCCAAAACCACAACATACCCCACCATGCTCTCTCCTCATTAACCAGAAAAGCCCATTCATTGTTTTTTGTTAATAGCTTCATTATGTTTTCTCTATTTTTCTTTTTTTTTTTTTTCCGTGCTGTCCTCTGCATATAACAGTGTCCCTAGACTGGAAACTTGCTATCATAGACAGTTCACTAGGTGGCACATGGGAAAGTCTTGTACACGTAATTATATGTTTTAATTAGTACTAAAGGGAATTACATGTATAAATACCACATACTCTTGGAACTCTGTTTAATGCAAAGCTGCAAGGTTACTGAACTTCTCCTCTATTTAAACAAATGAACTATTTCAAGAAAAAAAGGAAGAGATGCTTTCCTTTAATGTTAACAATATTAACCTCTTGGTTATAGTCCCTAATCCAATAATCTGTACTAAAATGATGATTCTATGAGGAAGAAAGGGATTCAGCTTCTCTCAAGAACAGTTTATATTTTTGCATTTCTTATCAAATGATGAGTGATTTCTTTATGTCCATTTTAAAAAGCCATGGAAAAGTCTGATTTACTAAGTGGATAAACATGTACTTGAAAAATCCTTCCGCTCCCTTGGAATTTTTATGATTCTTATTCATTGCAATCAGAAACATAATTTATTGTTTGTAGTATTTAGAAGTCGTGATATGGGAGAAGGGGACAAAAGCAAGTTGACAGAAACATCAATGTATTCTGAATACAATGGCAGTCTTGTGTACTGTAGACTAACAGAAAGGATTCATTAGTTATACCACACCATTTGAAATCTTGTTTGCTTACACAGAAAAGCAAAATAATAATATAAAGAAAAATATAAATGTAAGCAACATATGTGATGAATGATAAGGAGCAATTTAGTTCTTCAGTGATATGTGATCACTCATTTGGAGGGAAATGTTAAAAATCCCAAAGGAAAAAGAATTCTCACATCTTTTATGTTGCTGGGGTTTTTTTAAGTCAGAAATTAAATATTAATCAGACACATAAGTATGTTTAATAACTGACAAATTCAGATGCTTAACAGAACTTTCATGAGCAATCTGAATAGAGGAAAATACTTACATGATTTAGGAATAAAACTTAAAAACCTCTTACAAATTTCTGAAAGAAAACAAGTCCTTTCATGACTGATTATACCTTGAGATCTCTTAACGAGCAGCTACTGAAAGTAATTGATTTTACAAACTAACCTTTTTCTATGTATTCCATAATCTACAAAAGGAAATGCTTGGATATATCACAAAAAGATCCAATCTACCAAGCTGTAGATGCATTGTTAACTTTAATCACAGTACTCACATACACAAATGTTTGCAAGATCAACACTCAATTAAATGTTTTAAACTACAAGGACTGAAACCATATGATTTCCAAACACTAATTACTTTTCCATTTACAACTGTGGAATCCACATGCAATATTTTCTCAATTAATGTGGATAGCTCATTACACTGGGGGGAAAAAAATAAAAAGAAACTTACTTGAAATGCCTTACTCTTGTTAAAAGAAATATGAAGGAATTCAGCCCTGGAATTTCACTGAGCTTAATAGATAAGTGACATGGTTAAATCACACCTGTCATTTTATAGATGAAAGGATTTGCCAGGATGTGAATTGCAACTATAAATCTTCTATATATGAATAGGATAGTAGACAGGCCCAGGTTCAGTTTTCTATGCCATGATTTGTTGACAGTAATGGCCCTGATAATTAGCAGCAAGTTTTTATAATATTTAAGCAGCAAACTTCGAGGGTCACTGCTTTTAAATCAAACCTTGGGGTTATTTGAGTTACCTTGTGTCACAGAATCAGAAGGCCGGCACCTCATAAATCCCCTTGTATTTTTAACTGGTATTGACAGGACTCTGTTGCAGCATTACCTGACTTCTGATTTATTTTGTATGGGAAATGCAGTACTCGCTGTGGAAGTATTGCAATGTTGGAAATTCTCAGAGGGTGGCTTTATTGTATTAATAGAGCAATACAAATGGAGTTTAAATTGTCTATTGTTCCATAACCTGCAAAAGAGGAGCCTGAAAGGGTACTAAATGTTTCTTTATACCAAACGTAGAAGAAAGCTTATTTTTATGACTACAATCTGACAACTAGATCCTGCATTATGAAAGCTACCCTTATAGCAGATCAGGTCCAAGCCAGGAAATAAGAACCTTTTTCCTTCAATGTTCTGTATGCCAGAAACTGCTTCTTCCTACACAGTCTTCTCATAGGGGCCTAGATTCATCCAGCTTAGCCTCAGAGAGAAAGCAGCCATTTCCAGAACAAAATAAATCAGTCTTTGAAGGTGCCTTTCCCTACTTTTGTATAACTGACATTGTTGTTCTCAGCAGTATACGCCAATAAGACCTATAAAATCTTTGGAGTAACTATGTCCCCAGTTACCACCAAAGAAAGGAATCTTTGGTGGTAGGAACCTACTAAACTTATGCTGCACTACCCTTACCTACATGTGTAGGTGGCAGAGATCTTCTTGGTATATAGAAGAATGGTGTTGGCAAGATTGGAGACCTCCTGGACTACAGTCAGAGGTGTGCATGAGCCCTTACTGCCTGATGTCGACACACAGCATTCCCCATCCTCTGCTCCAGAAAATGAGGGACACCTTGAATCCTTTGATGCCTTCCTCCCTTAGGCAAACCTTGCAGGAGGGTGACCTCCAGGAACACATGACTCTTGGCTACAAAGGTCTCCTTATTGGCTTTCTGCCCTTGTACACCTTTACAGACAGCGTGAGCACACCGTAACCCCTCATGAGCAGGTCTCGTGATGTGTAGCTGCTCTGTCACTCTGTGCTGTGAAAACACTTCCTCACACACATAATCCTTTCACTCTTTTTCCTTGCTTTTGTGCACCATCTAGACACTAATTGATAGGCTTTTTAACTATCAAGAGGGCAAGATATGCCTGTGGGGCAGCATGCTCCACATTTCACTGTGAATGAATGGAAAATTGTCCATGCGTGCACATGTTCATGGACATGGAGCAGTTCTTGGTGTCTCTTGCGTTTTCTCCAGCAGGAGGAAACCCTGGTGCAGATGAACATCACATACAACAGCTGCAGTCCCTCTTCTACCTCCTCAAGAACCCCTTATTGATGCTACCTTTTCTCCTTTCCCTTTGATTTCCTGTGAGGCTTGAGGCCCCGCCATGCCCCAGCACCTTCTCATCACCTTCCTGCTGGAGGAACATCTCCACACATCACATCAGCAGGCAGTGCCCATCTGCTCCTTGGATGATGCTTTCAAGGATCAATGAACGTTTTTTGTGTACTCTGTTTGGTGTCTCCTGCTGTTTCCCTGCCCATGTTTGTGACCATTTAATTGTTACCCTCCTCCCTTTTCTAGTTATTATTTCCCCTACACTCATTTTACTCACTCCAGGGTTTTCTCTGTTTTTCCTTTGGGAACAGAATGGGGGTTTCGGGTGAAGACCTTTTGGCCAGGCATGAACCTGTCCATAAGAAATAGAACAAATAGGAGCACCAGCTGCTAATTTATGTTAAGGTATACATACTCTTTCTTATGGTGTTAATTCCTCTTTTCTCCCTAAGATGCCTCTTGTACCTGCTACCTGATGACTAATGACTGATGATGGCAGTCATCAAAGTTAGGGATTTTCGGACTTAACATCTATGTGAACAGGTTTAAAACTGTCAGTTGACCTCTTCTTCACTAATTTATCCTAAGCCCAATTTGACCTACCCTACACTTCAGCCCTACAACTGTATATAGCGAAAAGTAATGCAGTGTAACAATACTTTGTGTGGAAAGCAATCAATTTTACTTTTCTTTGCTTTATACTTGTTATTTGATAATTTCATTGGATTGTACCTAACTGCTGCATTGTGAGACTTAGTGAATAATAGTTCCTGATTTACTTCTGCTATACTGTGTATGATTTTATAGGACTTCTTTACATATCTTTCTTTATATACTATCCTCAGTTCCTGTAATTTGTCTTCCAAATTAGTAGTTTGAAAGTATTTAGTTTATTGTATGTGGTACTGATAGCTCAGATGGAACTTTTTCTTTTCTTTTTCCTTTCTTTTTTTTTTTTTTTTCTTTTTCTTTTTCCTTTTTCTTTTTCTTTTTCTTTTTCTTTTCTTTCTTTTCTTTTTCTTTTTCTTCTTTTTTTTTTTTTTTTTTTTTTTTTTTTTTTTTTTTTTTTTTTTTTTTTTATTTTTCTTTTTTTTTTTTTTTTTTTTTTTTTTTTTTTTTTTTTTTTTTTTTTTTTTTTTTTTTTTTTTTTTTTTTTTTTTTTTTTTTTTTTTTTCTGGAAATGAATGTGGTATTTATTTGTAGTCTCATTATTAATTTTTGCAATACATGATGTTTCCTGTTTATTTTCTTCCCTTCTTTGAATAATTACCTCCTCTCATTCTAGTCTTTTCCCAAATCATCTCAATCACTGTTAACTCCTTAATTAATGTGAAGAGAGATGACCTTTGCATATAATTGCTGTCCTATTGGTAGTGGTGGGCTAACTCTCCTATGTATTATGGTAAAATTATAAACAAAATAATTCTGTGCCAGTGATATACTTATTTGCCTTTCAAGGCATTACCAGAAATCTTTTTTACCTTCTTGTTGGTATTTTCTCTTCTTCTGTTCACTCCTTTATGTTCTTGTTTTATATTATCTTATTTGCCTCTGTTTACTTATGGCCATATTTGCACATTTGCTCATATTGAGTAATTGTACTGAGTAAAATGTTACTTCTCAATCCTAGTATTTACTTCATTGGAGCATACATGTCAGCGTTCAAATAATTATATGATTTGGTCCCTACATTGTAAGTTATGGACTCAAAGAAAATACCTTACTCTATTTTTTGTTAAGTATTGTATCAGTTTTCAGAACTGTAAGATATAATAAACAGTACATTAAAAAAAATACTTCATTTCATAAATAGAAATGAAGGTCAATAAGTCATTAGTCCTTATCCTGGTGGTCTAAAGAAAACAGCTTACAAACAAAACCATGATTCTTTCTGCTCACAAGCCAAAAATTCATGAAGCAGTATCCTGCATCTCCTGAAAGAGTTTAGGAACGGTTGCTTTCCTCTGGGGCATTGGAACTTCATACCACTTTCTTCCTCTGAGCTGTGCCTAAGTGGAATAATTAACCCTAATTTGCAGTTACCACTAGCGGGAATAGAATTATAAAGATTCTCACTCCTAAAACACGTCTTTTTTTCATTGATTTAGGCACTTAGGAGTCTAATTCCTATTGACTTTCAAATGTGATTTAGCCTCTTGTGCCAGATTTGTAAAGGTATTAGGTTCCTAATTCCTGTAATCAATGAAAGATAGTAGCCTTTAAAAAATCTGGCCCTGAGGTGCATAATTCTATTGACTTTCCTAAGTGTCTAAGCCACTTTCAAACTTCTGAGTCACGCAGGTGTTTTGGAAAAGTCACTAAATAGTGTATACCAGAACACCCTCTCCAGTCACTGGGTGAGCAGTAACTGCAGTTACAGTGTGAATACTCTTAGCCTTTATGGAGGGAGCTGACACTGCCTGCAGTTGGAGGGATGGCACAGAAATAAGTGATTCATTGATTGGATGCAATTACTATATAAGGCACGACTCCCAGCGTTATCTTGCTCACATACCATGATCCACCATTATGCTATTGCAGCTAATGGCATTCATCTAAGTAGCAACTTTTTACCCTTGTCTATAAGGAAACAGAACTGGACTTTTAAAGGCACCAATCAGATTTTGCTCTGGTAAATTTAGTTCTTTGCCAGCAGTTTATTCTATGCAAAATGTTAGCTATTATTCTCTCTGAATGCTCAGTTAAAAGACAACTAAATCTTGCTGATTAAATTTATTACATGTTGCTGCTGGTAGAGGTACAAAGCGCAGGCCCTGTGTGTGTGTATCTCTTAGGAAAAATGTGAGCAGAACACTTGTTTCCACAAACTATGAACCATATGCTAGTTTCAGTGCATTACTTTCCACTGATATCAAATGGATTTTCTGATTCATATCTGAAGATGTCTGTAGCTCTTTATATGCAAATACGAATACGCATTGTCCATTTCTTATACAAATTATGCCCAGATTGAGTCAGTGTGCTTTGAAGCCATATGTGTCTTCAGGCATTGATGTACAAGCACATATTCCACAGCAATATGTTGGTAAGGGTCTATACAGAGAGGCGGTGTGGATGGAAGGTTAGGCTATAGGGCTTAATAGGCTTAAACTGATTCTGTGTCAAACATTTTGTAATAAATGTGGCTCTGAACACAACAGAAAATTTGTGTTTTGGACATATTTCTATTTTCTCAAATGAACAAAACCCAACCAAACAAACAAAATCCATGCACACATGCACCAGAAAACAGCTGTGATTTTTATAATGAAATTTTGCAGGCAATTAGCCTGGAATGTAGAATAATCAGTTTAAGTAATTTAAATTGAGCAAGACGCTGTGGTTTTAAAGCAACTACTGCGCATTCTCAGAAGCTACTTGCCATTGGGATGTTTATTTTGCATTGAGTACTGCAGGTTCATAATATTTATTTTTATATATATATTATTATAACACAGCGTGTCCATGTTCAAAGGATCCATTACCTTAATGCTGCGAAGTAACAGAAGTAGAGATTGATTTTCATATATATAAAACAAAGATACGGATGCTGGAAAGCATTCAGTGAGCTTGCTTTGTAACTGCAGTAGAAGCTGCAAATCCCCTATAGCATTTTAAATTACTGTGCGTACACATTCATACTACATGTGATAATGACCCTTGGGAAGACCATGAAAAATATAACTCCATGTAATATAAAATATCGATGTTGAAGAAACCTGCAAATCCAATGCATTATAACAGAACATGTCCTCGTCTATTTTAATTTCCATGATAAAAGTGATAAAATAAACAATAAATAATTATCCTAAAATCACATTGATGGGTATGTTACATTTCCACATAAGACAGAGAATACAAAATACTCAATTTATTTTAATGGGCTTCTTTCATAGTTAGTTATTCTGATTGTACTAGGGCTGCCATATGTCCAGGTTTTTCCTGACAGTCCTCTTTTTCCTCCCAGAAACGGTGTCCAGGTGGAATTGGAGTATTTTGGACATTTTTTTTTGAGAATTCCAGATGTCTGGCAGCTCAGTTGGAGGAGCAGCACAGACATATCGGCTACATATGGGCAGGTCAACGCATCTGATTTTATGCGCACATGCAGGCCATCTGTATAGCTCAGGTGCAGCAAGCTCAGTGCTTTATGGATGTATTTTCTTCTGGGAAATCCCGCAGAGAAAGAAGGTAAACTTATAAATACTCAGGCTGAAAGTATACCTCCATTTATACAAGTTAGAGAACTTCAGAATGAAGGACTCAGTCTCAAGCAATGTTCTGGACTGTTGCCATGCTATGGAGCTCTTCACCAAATAAAGTTGAAATTGTCATCTCCTGCAGCGTTGTCTCTGTAGCCCTGTTGAGGTGCTTACAAAAAAGATGAAGAGTGTAGTGTAGTGTAGGGCCAAAAAAGTTGACCTTTTTAAAGCGATGGATGGCCTTTTAAAGCCACCACATCACAAAGACACGGCTCGGATAGCACCATATATCAGACACAGCTGAGGGCGTACCCTTAAACCGGTAAGTCATGTTTAGGCCGCTTCACTGTACGAAGGTATTACGGCAAGACTGAATACAATATATTACACTTCAAGACCGCTTCAGTACTCATTCACAACAGTGTAAGACAATTCTGTATAAATATAGCATCTTCTGCCCCAAAGAAATCTAAGTCAGGTTATATATAAAGCTAAGGAATGTCTTTATTCACCACTGACACCCTGACCCAAATCTAGTCTGAACTCTAACGTTCCTGACTCTAGTGGGTTAAGTTAACACCAGCTTGACAGAACTTTTTTAACTTAGTGATTTAATGCATGGGGTCTTCAGCTCCAAAATTAGTAACAGATGGTGGGGCGGGATTCATTCCCAGTCCTGAGGAGCACTTTGCTATACTTTCTTTGCTCCAAAAGTGATTGAGAATGCAGCCCAGAAATATAGGTGTGCAGATTGCTTCTCATGGGGAAAGCCTGGTTTGTGCAGAATCCCCTTAACCATTGCTGTGCTGTACTCTTTTCTAATATGTAAATCTAAGCTCAATAAAGTTACAGATGAAAATTAAGGACATGATTTCAAGAAATATTATATACTCTAATATTTCTAGCTACTTCTGTGTTACTAACACACATTTGCAGTGAAGCCACAGCACTCCGAGACATGTTTTAGCAAGTTGCTATGAATAAATCTTTTTTTAAGAATCATCTGGCTGTGTGTTATATATAAATGAGTGGGAAGTAAAAGTTAGCATCTATACCTTTTTTTTTTTCTCTTTTTGTAGAATTTCTCCAAAATACTTCATTGTACCATACAAGAATAATTTTACATCCCAAGAGACTATCTTAAGGTAATCTATGTTTGAAGAAAAAAGTAAATATATATCCATAATTTTGAACCAATATCCATACAGAATGTCATCTGATAAAATACAACATGACTTCCTACCTACCCTTCTTTCCACTATCCTGTCTCAGAAGAAGCTCCTTTCTTCTGTGCAGCTTTTCAATCATAGGTACCCTCCAATCCCATAAGCCTATTGTTCATTTTTATTCCTTCTGGTTGTCCACAAGCTCTCAATTCCATTTTGATTTTCTCCTAATGACACAAATATTAATCTTTCCTCTAAAAAAAAAAAAAAAATCAGTCTCATTTTCTTCTGCTTTTGAGTTAATTGATCAGTTTATAAAATCCTTCTGTCCAACCTAAATGCTCTGTTTTCCAGCTTTTCCTCTTATGTACAGTGAAACAATTCTTACTATAGTTTCTAATTACCTTTTTTTGCCAGACCCTGTTCTATCTTAATCTGTCAGCTGTGTTTGATATTACTGACCTTTCCTTAAATCTTGTCTCACTTAACTTCTGTGATGTTTTTCCTGGATCCTCTTCTAATTCTTTTCAGTACATTTGTCAAAGGAGAAACCTCAGTGTGGTGAATGCTTATAAATACTTAAAGGGTGGGTGTCAGGAGGATGGGGCCAGGCTCTTTTCAGTGGTGCCCAGTGACAGGAAAAGAGGTAACGGGCACAAACTTGAACATAGGAAGTTCCACCTAAACATGAGGAGGAACTTCTTCACTTTGAGGGTGGCAGAGCACTGGAACAGTCTGCCCAGAGAGGTGGTGGAGTCTCTGTCTCTGGAGACATTCAAAACCCGCCTGGGCGCCTTCCTGTGCAACCTGCTCTAGGTGACCCTGGTCTGGCAGGGGAGTTGGACTAGATGATCTCCAGAGGTCCCTTCCAACCCCTACCATTCTGTGATTCTACATATTGTGAATCTAGATTACCTTCTTTTTCTCTTTCATTCTTTCTCAGTTAATTTTATTTTCAAATGCAAACTGATTTTATTCTTTCTCTGTTATAACAACTCACAGTTCTACCTTGGTCAAACCTGCCTTCTCCTGTACAAATCAAGATACTCTTTCATCTTTCATACATTCTTGAAGATATCTGGTTATCAGCTCAGGCTCCATATGGCTAAAATGAGGTCTTGTTCTTCCTCTTAAACACTTCCTCCATTATTTCCTTTCTGTTGACAAAAGCAACCAAAGACCTACCTGCCAATCAGATCTATCACCTAGCGTCACAGACACTGGTATGAACAATTAAAGCTGAGCAGTCTTTAGGCTTTCTAAATAGTCAATGAAGATTAATAGACACTTCTAGGCCAATTTAGACTTTTCTCTAGATCTTTGTTTCCAGACTGTGTCTAAATATTTTGAAATATTTCTTGGTTGCAGCCTTTTCTATCCTTTCTATTTCATCTGGTTCTTGTCATCTAGCATTTCAGTTAGCACAACATCCTTCTCCCAGACCCTAAGGCAGGTAATCTTTCTCTTTCAATACATTCAAAATGGTTCTGTAAAGATCTTTTCAATAGTTCAGCACTTTGACCGCCTCAACCCATCCCTTTGTATCTTTTTCTTGGTTTACCTTCTTTCTTGCACTGAACTCTTGGGTATCTGCTTTCACATTCAAGGAAGAGCCCTTCATGGCTTATCTTAGCCATTTTCATTCTGCTAAATGTGTTTCTTTAATTTTTCTGCCAGGTCCTCTTTTTTTTTCTTTTTTTTTTTTCTTAGTCACATTTGGAAAGGTAACCTTGTGAACATCTGCAATCCTAATTCACTATCTTCCCTTAAATCTTAAAACTCTCCTTTTCCCTGATGCCTTCAAAACACCTCTCAACAGTCCGGCTGCTAACACTGAGCCAACTGCCTGCATGCTGACCAATATGTCTTATTGTTTCCTTATTTTCCTATTGTAAAAATCCGAGCTTGAATATTTTCCCTAATGGTGAGTTCAGTTGTTCAAAGTGATCAAAAATTAATAAAACAATATATTCACTGTTTGAGGGAAGTGGTATGAAAGTGGGGGAAAAAAGGGAAAAAATAATTTATTCAAATGCAAGGAACTATAATAAAGCTCAATACCTTTGTGAAGATTGGGCTAATTAAATGCAAAAATTATAACACTGAAAAATCAATGAACCAAAACTAATATTACAAAGAAATGGACTAAATATTGAATGAAATAGTCTGAAATGGTAGATTACATCTGTAGCCTCACTTCTCAGAGCTTTGAAAAGAAAATCTTTTCCTGTTGAATGGACTAAGTAGTGAGTCTGGGGGAAAAAAAAAAAAAAAGATGCTATTATTGTTGTTGTTATTGTTATCATTGTCATGAAGACTCTTCCATTAAGCACTCGTGATCAGCAGGATGTACATGCTAAGGACACCTGGCCAGTGGTTCATGCAGTTAGAAACAAAGAAAAAAGGAGATATTCATCCTCTTTCATTCCTTCACTGCCATTTCTGTGTTTTCCTCATGTTCGTATTGCTGTCCTTCCTTTTCTTACTCTCTTCCTTTATGCCTTTTAATCCTGAGAGCAATCATAACGGTAGCAGAAGTGGAATGGCCCAGATGTTTCAGCCTAGCCTCAGCAAGAGCAGTGAAGGACATGAACCTGTCCAGATCAGTCACACAGCATCCAGGAGTAAATAAGGAGAGTCTGGAGCAGAAACTCTGATATAAAAACTGACTGATCCTCTTGAAAACATCTTGTGAAGGCAGATGTCTAAAAGATCTATTATACCCACCTTTTACTGTCCCATCTCTATTTTCATTTGTGTGTTTGTGAAACATGAAAATACAAATTATCACACCATTAATTAAAAATTCACCAGCAGAGGCAATACTATGTTTTCTACCATGAGAGAATGAGGCTACATCTAACTTGCCCGAGAGAGCAATTCGTGGCCTGCGAGCCAGGTCGTGCTGAGTGACTCACGTCCACCCAGCTCAAAGCTAGCTTCCTCTAGAGTAGACTAGTCTTGTTCACATAGCATAAAACTTAGCCTGAATTTCCTGTGGGTCCTATTTGGTCTACCTCAGAATGAACAGTGAAAAAAGCCATCATTTTCTTGGTTTTTTGGTGTGGGGATTGGGTTATTTTTTGTTGTTTGGGATTTTGGATTTTGGTTTTGAGTGGGTTTTTTTTTTTGGTTGTTTTTTTTTTTTTTTTTTTTTTCTGGCTTAAAGAGCTTTAAATAATATAAAGGCCTTATTGCCTTGGTGATTTTTATAATATAAATCAAGACTGTGATAGGTCTTTCCTAAACATTAAGTGCTTGTTAGTGACTGGATTATGTTAACGTACTTGATTTTCCAAGACCATTCATTCCTTTAAAATCAAACCAATTACTCCAGTGGGCATTATTTGCTGTTCCTTGGTTCTAGACTATAGACTACAGGCCTTTGAGGCACAGACTTTCATTTATGATCATGCAGTGCCTAACCATGGAGGTCCTGCTCCACAATAATAATAATAATAGTAGTAACAAATAGAGGTTAATGCTAGTATCTGGGCTTGTTTATTCTGCTCCAGGATTAATGTTATTGGCATTGTGGGAACAACTTTCAATTACAATCAGAGCCTGTGTGTTTTGTTCTTTACAAACAGCCCCAAATCCCACCACAGACAGCCAATGCCTTCTTCCCTGATGGAAAGGTCCCTCCATCTCTCCCCAACAGGCAGAGACATATATACAAAGCCAAGGCTACAAAAGAATGAGCTGAAATAACTCTCTGGGGCTGAGCAGCCCCAGGTTAAGGAACAGGTGTTTCCAGGCATTAGGAATTTGGAAATGGAGGAAGAGGTGAGCTCATTTCCATGAAGAGAGCTTGCCCCAGGCAGTCCTGTAACTTACTGTTGAAGGCTTTCTCAGGGACTAGCCATCTGTCTAAGATTGACCTATACACTGAATAAGTCAGTCTGCCACAGAGCCATGTTTGTAGCTGTTGAGGGCTTGCCTGTACAACCCGAAATATATTGCTGCATCTGACTCATCTGACTCCTTTTCCATAGAAAAAGTGAAACTCTAGTTTCCAGATCACTTTGAGGCCCAATAATAGAAAAGACCATTGTTATTTTATATATTGCCAAAGGCAGATAAATCTATTAAGCAACTCTTGAACACGTGTTTATGTTGCTATGTTTATTATATAACCTTATTTTACAGCATTGGGGATGTTGGATAGTTTGTTTAGTTAATTCAATGATAATACAATCAAATTTCAGAGACAAATTAACAGTTTGTTCTAGAAGGGCCAGTATTTCTTTTAGGGCATTTAGTAATCTTTTCCTCTTACCGTCTTCATTGTCCTAGAAGAATGTAAGTTCCCCAGTCACTTAGAGTTGTGTTTTTCTATCGCTCTTTAGAATTGTTGCCCACTGTATAAATAATTAGCTGTCCATTGGGCCACAGAGAAAAAAAAAAAAAATGAGAGTAAGTCTAGGACCTGCTAGAAGAGGAGGCACCCCAGCAGGGATTCATCTCGCCCAACCTTGGCCTACTTACGTAAAGACTAGGTTTAGGTAATAACCTAAACTTCTTTTACCACATCAGAGGGAGAGATTCAGAGCTCAAACTGATCCTTTGATAAGTCTTAAGCCTGCTTTTCTGACCTGCCATTGACTACAGAAGGTTCTTAGAACAAGGTTTAAACAAAATGCCTACTGTTTAGCTGTCTAAAACTAGGCCACATAAAACTTGCTCTTAAATCGTAGTTTGTGCCTTGATGATAATTTCAGTGCTATATACAAAACAGAAAAGCTGTGACAACTGGAAGAGCAATGGATTGCCAATATCCAGAGAGTTTATGTTTCTGTTTCAATTCAAAGAGAGAATACACCAAAACCTTGGCCCCCCAGGCCCCAGCGAGGACTTCAGCAGTATGGTTACCAGAAGCAAGTATCACCACTGCTGCCATAAGAGGAATTTCTTGATTTTCTGAATGGTGCTCACACCAAAAAATATTTGTGTCAGGAATGCTGAACTGTATTATTTCAGTGTCTCTTTTTCTCCTTTCTTTTTTTTTTTTCTTCAACAAAAAACCATTTTTTAAACTTAATCCAAGTTTGAATGTTTTTCAGTGCCCTAAAGTTTTACTTTTGGTTAGAAAAATGATTGACTAAAATACTTTCACCTAGCTCTGAAGATAAGTGTGCCAAATATAGCTGAAAGAGGACAAAAAATGTGTTCTCTCTTGGAGACTTTCCACTAACCAAGTGAAAATGCGGAGATAACATCTAAGATTGGATCTCTCTTCTGCCCCCCCTAGCAAAAACTATTTCCCCTTAGTTTGATGCAAACTAGTAGCATTTTGGTGGTTTGTATTCTTTCATACCTTTTGAGCCATAAGAGCTTTTAAAAACCTTTGATTCCTTTGCCTCTTGTCCATGAAAGAGGTTGAATTATTCCCTGTGACTTCTTCCTTGGGCAAAAGACTTACTGGTGGCATATCTGATAGATGGACTAAAATGCTGGACAGTGCTAGCAGAAAGCGCAATCTGAACACAAGTCAGTTTAATCACCCTCAGGAGAAAATGGTCAGCAGACCATGCTCTGAGCCCTGCTCATTGACCATTAGCTCAGCCATCCCAAATTTGGAATACCTTCTAAACTGTAGGCCTGTGCTAATGTTCTCATGATCCTGCCATAATCCGTCACAGCTAATTGTATTAACTTGCTCAATGTCATGACACGTGCGTTACTATTTCTGTAAGACAAGCCAAGATTTCCAAAAGACAGTCTCTTAAGGTTGAATGTACTCAAATTTTTTTTTTTTTTTTTTCATTTTATCAACCCCTCTTTTCTGGGTGGGGCGTGACAGTATCCCACTTAGCTTATCTATTTAATGATATAGTCACACCGCCATCAGCAGATAACAAGAAAACTATTTTTCTCTGGCTTTTTCTTTGTCCTTCTTTTGTAAAACTCAGTAAAACAGTGTTTTCCCTTTCATAGCGGAGAACCCTGCCCAATGACACGGCTGAAGTTAAAACTAGCTGAAAGGGAGCAAAAGCTTTTGTTGGGATCTGGCTGGATATCGTTGCTTAGTAGAAGGCAAAAGTGTCCCTGCTTTTTCCACGAACACTTTACAAGGCAAGGAACTTTAAAGAGGAATGACAGCAAAAACTATTGGAAGATTAATGAGGATCCCTGCAGCCTGGTCTTTTATGGATCACCAGCTTTTCTTTCATCAGCTATATTTACTCAGCAAGTAAATCTACTGCTAAAAAATATGAAAAGCTCTTCCACAAGTCTGCTTAAAGGTAAGAGACCCTAAACAAAAGAGTTAACAGCATTATACCAACAAAGAAAGCCCTGACAGCGGGGAGGGGGGGAAAATCCTTAGGGGAAACCTGCATTTTGCCTGTCAATTTGTCATTTTGCTATTCACCACGCAGCTCCTGATCTACCTTTTCTCACAAACGGAAAGAAAGCAACACAGGGTGGTTAATCATATTACTGCATTGATCTTTTATTAAGCAATATGCTGAACCTCTTGGACTGTTATTAAAACTAAAATGCATTTATGACATGCAGCATGTATATCTAGCCTTTTGGATCAAAGTGTCTCCCGGCACTGTCACATACTAATGAGGGGAGTTGAGCCTAGCAAACTTTACATTTATCAGGGAAAACAAAATTGTGTGTATTATACATTTTTAATGACTTGTCTCAGTCCTGGTGTTAACTCATAATAAATTACATTTGTAACTTATTACAGCAAATGCAATTTGTAATGACACAAAATAGTCCACGGAAATAGCATTCTATTGACAGAATTTTCTCATGCGTTTTTGCTATATTCTTGATGACATGGTGGTGATTCACACTCTATTAGAAATGATCATTCAAAACAGACCATCCCTATTTCAGGCCAAAAGCTCTTTCCTGTGCTCCGCTCTGCAGCAGTGAGGCTCCCCAACATGAGTAAAGCTCTCTAATCGCCAAGGATCAAGACCAGCAGGTAAGTTAAGCTCATACCAAAATTTTAGCAGAAAGCTAGTCCTTTTGCTACGTCTGTGTAAAGAAAGAAAGCAAGACCAGGGCACGGATCTAAGCAGGGGGCTGTGATCATCTATATTCTGTTCCATCCACACTCATAATTGCCAGCGGGGACTCTGAGATGGGGCTGCCCGGGGCCGGCCAGCAGTAGCTCAGCCTACTCTGGGCACAGTCTGGGTGACAAGGTGGCCGGGACTGTTGGCAGGAGTCAGTAAGTTCACTCTCTTTCAGGAGAGAGGAGATACAAACCACGTTGTGCCACTTGATTTCAGAGTAAGGGATAGGCCATGGCCTCTTTTATTTATTAGCGTGGATGTGGCTTTTTTTTGTTTGTTTGTTTTCTGCCATACCTAGAAGCTACATACATATTTGGTGATGTTGCCTCATTTTTTAAATCACCTTTATACCAATTTAGCCATTCTTTTTGCAGTATTTTCCCCATTATAATGCTCAATATATAATTACAGTAGGTTAGGGGTTTTTTTTGAAACAAAGCTTCTTTGTAAAAATTAATAAATAAGCAGATAAACAGTTTCTACCTAAGGACTTTCTCTGGGGAAAAAAAATAATCTGATTTTATTTTTCTTGTTTGTCTTTGAAAGAAAATGAATTCCCACCACCACCAAAACACTTCAAATATAAAAACATTTTCATTTTTTCTTTTGAGTTTTCCTACAGAAAGTATGAGAAAACTGAAAATGTGACATTTTCACCACAAACTAAAGCTTCCTTTTCATTCACAACCATCAGCTAAGTGCAGAAAATCCTGCAGAGTACCAGGTTCCCTACAAATATGCCACCATAAGATACAACAGTTATTTTTGTGTTTAGGTCCCATGATCTGTTACAGAGGACAGGCTCTGATACTAGCAGAAAATCAGACAATGTGAGACAACCAAACCAGCAGAGTTTGTACCATAACATGTTCAGTTATATCGCGTGGCTGGTGAGACTCATGTAAAAGCTGTGGTGATCTAAACATTTTTTATTGTTCAAAACATGCAACAGAAGGCACAATCAGAGAATCTTCTGTATTTTCTTCAAAGGCACATCGGAGCTTCTCTCTTCTCTAAACTGCCTTCAGCCTGCACCATACAGCACTATATCCATAGATATGCGCAAGTGTGCATGCGGGAGAAGAGACGCAAATCAAGCCCAGCCTGCTAGTCATGCACCAAAATCAGCTGAAACCAGACATTCTCACAAGCTGATATCATGCTTTCCTGTCATTCCAAGCTACCCTATAGGGATGTTTTCATTCCAGTTTTGCTCCCAACTTTAGTCCTATTCATAGGCAAGAAATCCTTTAACATATGTTCATTGAGGCTTTCAGTCTGAGAAATAAAACAGGCAAAGATTCAAACAAACACAACTTGGCAGCTACTCATACACATACAACCAAGCTGGGGACAACACAGTCGAATGTGGTCAAGTCTGCTAAATCTCCAGTGTCTTGTAATTTTCTCTGTATGTCTGTAAGAAAGAAGCAATTTCTCCATCAGTCTTTTGGGTGCGCTTATGTTTCCATCCCGGAAGACTCACTATCACAGACACCAAGTACGGGGCCAGCCCTGACATGCTGCTACTATGTAATACACGGCTTCACTCAAGCAGGTTAATCAAAAAAAAAGTAATTCAAATGCAGCATATTCAAATGAACTCTGCAGTGAAAGAATGAGCCAAATGACCTTTTTGATAACATTTGCTGGAGAGTCATTAAGTGGCTGCGATGCTTAGGAGGAACATTGCTCAGAAATTCCTCTTCAATTCCACTGACTAGGCTATTGGTTAACAATAGTCTGCAACCATTTAGGTATGTTTTGACTCCTTAATCACTGACTGCTTTTCTTAAAGTTTGGATGGATCAATAATTTTTAGGACAGAAGCATGTGTGTGAACCTCACCCATGTTACAAAGTTACTTCTATTAGGCAATATTGTCAGTAAGTGGCTGATCACCCAAGTCCCGCAGTATTGATTCTGCTCCATGACAGACACAGTTGAAATAACAGAATAAAGGGAAATAATCCTCTTTTTTTTGGAATACTTACATGTGCCAAAATATATTTAACTTTTGAAATCAGTGAGGATCTGCAGAGATAACCTTTACATTTTTCACACATCACATCTTCCAGTCTCAGAGATCATCAGCGATCACAAGTTAGCATACATTCACCTGTGAATGTTTATGAAAATTTAGTTTGACCACTCTGCTTCTGGTTACCCCCCAAAGCACAGAAGAGACCCACTGCGTACTACACACAGGCCTGTAGTCCTATTTTACCTTCTACAGATGTTCAGTAATTTATTTTCTCAACAAAACACCACTGTTTAAATTACTGGAAAAGAAGAGGATACTTGCTAAAGAAAATTCTATTAAATACTTATTGGTGTGTTCCCACGACCCAGTTGCCCTTATTACCATTTTATTCACTTTCACCTTTTTGATTTAGTTTTTATATTCTCAGATGATAACATCATATTTTAGATAGTGTCTACCATCCTCAGCATCGCCAATGTTGTATAAAGACAAAAACAGCATATAAGAAAAAAATAACATAATATAATTACTCTCCACCTGCAGAGAAACTCAAATATTAACTAACTTACTCCTGACCAAACCAGAAAGTTTTATTTTCTGTTTCTCCACAATACCTTAAGCTTCAACTGTTCAAATGAGCAAGTTATCAAACTAGACTTTATTTCTCAAAATATCATTTCCTAAATAAGGTAAAAAACAAGATCATGAATTTTGTTCTTCACATCTTCTGTCTTCTACAAAAACAATGGGTTTGTAATTTTCAGCACAATAATAATGCCATCAATAATAATGACATTGTATTTTTTAATATCTTCCTTCTGTGAACATTCTTTTCTTTTTTTTTTTTTTTTTTTTTTTTTTACTACCTATTCAAATCTAGTTTCTTAGTAATTCAGCTTGAATTTTGGTTCTAGGGTTCTTATTTCTCATCAGCCAGCCAAGCTTGCCGTACAAGAGGGAGTGAGGGGTGTGTTTAGTGGAAGCACGTGCCATATTGTCATATAAATAAATCACATGGGCCAGACTCTTATTCAGTCACTGAAAGGACTGTCGGGTTCACTTGCAGTAGTCGGTAGGTTAATTTGCTAGGTAGCAGGCAGTGATCTTTAGCCTATTCCAAGGCTACTACTACAAAAAGAACACAATTTTTCAGCAGCAGTGGATGAAAGAGTATCATATCCTTCTCTTATGAAACCACACTCAGGACAGCCAGACGAATACTGTAACTCTCCTGAAATGGTGTCTTTGCCTGCTAATATAGCAGGAATTTGATAGATATATGAAGTGCAGACATCAGCGTATGTCTGTGCACCAGTCACTCAAGGCTATCAGCTCTACAGGTAACATGACCTTCACCAACTGGAAGGTCTGGCCCTCTGAAGCTGGATTCCCCTGTTTGCTACTGACAAACTTCACCTTGATTTCAGATTTCAGTTCAGTCCAAACCAAACTCCAGCTGTCTTGTCAGTTTGAATAGCCTCAAAGTCCATGTCTGTATCAGTAAATAAAACGGCATGGGCGAATGTCATCAGACACTGCTTATTTGCACTGTTAGAGCAGAATCTGGCCAGACCAGAGATTACTTTGCTAAATGATTCCTGGGCATGGGCAGGTGCAATTCCCCATGGCCAGCCTGGATGTGGCTGCCTGATCTGGTGCTTCAGCCAGCTGAGGAGTGGGATACAGAATCTCCTCTATCAAAAGACCAGTGCCAGAAAACAGCCACAGACGTGACTTACCAAGACAGGCTTGGCCAAAGTGGCTAAAAAACACTGACAGATCCCAGAAAACTGGGATCTCACAGAATCACAGAATCGCAGAATGGTAGGGTTTGGAAGGGACCTTCGGAGGCCATCTAGTCCAACCCCCCTGCCAAAGCAGGTTCACCTAGACCAGGCTGGACAGGAATGCATCCAGACGGATTTTGAATATCTCCAGAGAAGCAAACTCCACAGCCTCTCTGGGCAGCCTGTTCCAGTACTCTGGCACCCTCAAAGTAAAGAAGTTCCTCCTCATGTTGAGATGGAATTTCCTGTGTTCTAGCTTGTGCCCTTTGCCCCTTGTCCTGTCGCTGGGCACCACTGAAAAGAGTTTGACCCCATCCTCCTGACACCCACCCTTTAGATATTTATAAGCATTGGTAAGATCCCCCCTTAGTCTTCTCTTCTCCAGGCTAAACACACCCAGGTCTCTCAACCTTTCCTCATAAGAGAGCTGCTTCAGTCCCTTGATCATCTTTGTAGCCCTCCGCTGGACTCCAGTAGTTCTCTGTCCTTCTTGAATTGGGGAGCCCAAATCTGGACACACTACTCCAGATGTGGCCTCACCAAGGCAGAGCAGAGGCGGAGGATGACTTCCCTCGACCTGCTGGCCATGCTCTTTTAAATGCACCCCAGGAGACCATTGATCTTCTTGACCACAAGGACATATTGCTCCCTCGTGGTCAACTTGTCCACCAGGACTCCCAGGTCTCTCTCTGCAGAGCTGCTTTCCAGCAGGTCAGCCTCTAACTCATACTGGTGCATTGGGTTATTCCTCCCTAGGTGCAGGACCCTACACTTGCCCTTGTTGAATTGCATTTGGTTCCTTTCCTCCCAACTCTCCAGCCTGTCCAGGTCTTTCTGAATGGCAGCACAGCCTTCTGGGGTGTCAGGCACTCCTCCCAGTTTTGTAGCATCAGCAAACTTGCTGAGGGTGCACTATATCCCTTCATTCAGGTCATTGATTAATATGCTGAACAAGACCAGACCCAGTACCGGCCCCTGGGGAGCACCGCTAGTTACAGGCCTCCAACTGGACTCTGCACCACTGATCACAACCCTCTGAGCTTTGCCATTCAGCCAGTTCTCAGTTCACCTCACTGTCTACTCATCTGACTCATCTAACTCATTTCCAAGGCTTACCTATGAGGATGTTATGGGAGACAGTGTCAAAAGCCTTGCTGGAGTCAAGGTAGACAACATCCACTGATCTCCCCTCATCCACCCAGTCATTCCATCGTAGAAGGTTATGAGATTGGTCAAGCATGATTTCTCCTTGGTGAATCTTTTCTTCTACATGCTTAGAGATGACATCCAGAATGAACCGTTCCATCACCTTACAGGGATGGAGGTGAGGCTGACCAGCCTGTAGCTTCCCAGGTCCTCTTTCTTGCCCTTTTTGAAGACTGGCGTGACATTAGCTTTCCTCCAGTCCCCAGGCACCTCTCCTGTTCCCCATGACCTTTCAAAGATGATGGAGAGTGGTTTCACAATAACATCTGCCAGATCCCTCAGCACTTGCGGGTGCATCCCATCAGGGCCCATAAATTTGTGTTTGTCAAGTTTGCTTAAATGACCTCTAACCCAGTTTTCCTCGACTGAGGAAGAGTCTTCCTTAGTCCAGACACTCTCTTCTGCCTCCAGGGTCTGGGGTTCCTGAGGGCCGGCTTTATCAGTAAAAACTGAAGCAAAGGTGGCATTCAGTATCTCTGCCTTCTCTGCATCCTCCATCACCAGGGCACCTACCTCATTCAGCAGCAGGCCAACATTTTGCCTAGTCTTCCTTTTTCTGCTGATGTACTTGAAAAAGCCCTTCTTGTTGTCTTTATTGTGTTCTCCATATGCTGTGGATAGTCCTGTCTCACAGGTATGGAACAGTAGCAAAAGACTACTGCATCACCTCTAACATCCTTAAGTAGTGGGTATGTACTCATGGGCCTTACAACACAGTTCTGATCCTCCTCCAAACGCCCTTAAGAAATTCTCACCGTATCTGTCAGAGACTTCAAAAGCCCAACAGGACATCTACCTTCCTGAGCCCTAATACTGAACAACTACAGCACTTCTGAGCTTTATGCTTGTTGGACTAGAAAGTTATTTTGCGCCCTATAGAATAGCTTCAACTTTCAAAAGGAACACAGATGAAAAAATTTAATTTAATCAAACCGTCAAGAACTGCTAACTTTAATTCGTATCATCAGTCCTGCAGAAATAGTACAGACTCTGCTTCAAAGACCTTTGCGATCCCGGTGGCAGAACATGTTCTGGGCTAGCATAAATTTAGGTGAGCTGGAACACAGGTGTCAAATCCCTGGTTAGTAATAAAATTGGAAGAAGTAACCCAAAGGAGTTACAAGGCTGAGGGGAGAATTTCAGCAACCTTATTACAAGCTGCTCCCTGTTTTTCAGCCATAAATTTTAAAAAAAGCAAGTTAGAGCCTTTATGCCATTGAATCATAGTTCTGATCTATTAAAATGTGTCCTTTTTTAAAGTTATACAAACATGTCATCCCAAACTTCTCACTTCCAGTCCCTTTGCAGCCTTCCAACTCAAAAAGTTAAAACGGATTTTCTTGAAGTTTTTTGAGGAAAATGTGATCCCACAGTGAACAGTGTGAACTCCAAATTTCATCCCAGACTTAATTTTTATAGCCCATCTATAAATCTTTGAAATACAGGTTTGTAATGGAAATACTGACAGACCCGTAGCAATAGCGCTATACTGTAATAAGATTTGTCATTTATGATTAATTGAAGACAGTCTTAAAACATCTTTTCTAAAAGCATCTTCTTTCCATCTGCTTTATTTCCCATAGAACTATATCATAAAATTAAGTTCCTCAATTTTGTCAAGTGCCAGAGACATTCTGTTTATTTACCCTTAACGATAATCCAAGCTTCTGACATGTAATAATTTCCTGTGTGTCACTTCAATCAAACTGATTTTATTGAAAACCCACAAAAGCAGGGTCTAGGAATGTGCACTGGTTTTAATAATGAATTTCAAATTGCTGTATTATTTTTAAATCTGTAAAATACAAATGGTTTTAAAATAGATGTGTGCCTAATTACACGATTGAACTAAGAGTACAAAACAAGAAGATTGGTTAGCTGAAAACTATTTAAAAAAAATGTTTCATTCTGAATGTTTCACTTAGAGCATTAACACCACTTTGTGAATGCAGTTCGTTTACTCTAGTGTAATTGAATTTGCTTGTTAATCTGTTTCCAAAAGGTGTTTAGAGATACAGCTGTACAAGCAAATGGAATCTTACGAAAATGAATATTGATGATGATCCAGATTTCCTTATTCCCAAAGGAATGCTAAAATTTTACTCTAAATCTTTAAAAAGATTTTTTATCTTGCTTCTTGCGTATATTAGTGATGTGGGCTGCTTATTAATCAATGTTTAACAATGTAATTACAGCTGGTTTTAGTCTTACCAGATAACACAGATTAATAAATGACCTGCAACTAGTGAAGTGTGTAGAAAGGGTAATGAATTCCTTCCATCAGCACATTAATTTATTAGTAATAAACAAAGAGTATGATGAATTAGAAGAATTTGTAGAGTTTCTGAATATTGCAATGAAATTTCCAGATGAAAGCATTTAATCATGCAGTTTTCATTCATTTATTTCACTTTGCGTGCTATACTGTGCAGGGACTTGCTTTTCTGAGTTGCATTAGGGAGCCCGTTGAAAACTAGGTTTCCAGAGTTTTATATCAGTTCACATTGATTCAGCTCATACTGCTACGCACCGATTTTACCTGTCACCGAAGGTGGTGTAACTTTGATGTGAACTAATTAAATTCTTTCCATATAGCAAAACAACTTAATGTAACTGAGCAAAGCACTGCCGAATTAGCCCTGTCTCTACGCTGGCCATAACTGTGTGGAATTCCTTTGGAGAATCGTCTGCAGTTGCAGGTAGGAAGAAGCAGTTATAGAAGTAGCCTGATAAATGTGACCTAACTGTCAGTTAAGTGGAGTTATCACACATATCTTCATGATAGAGAGACATAACAGTTAAAATCATAAGCAAACGTCATTTTAAAATAATGTTATTGTAGCCTCCTTATGAACTCTTCTGGCTTGCCGTTATTTGCATACAGACAGACACCTTTTGAAATCAGAGTTGCACGTTTCTGAGAATTCGATAATTCCCTAAAAATAGCAAAACTGAAGGTGAGAAAAGAAGGTAAGGCATGGATAATACACCATACCCGATGGCATCATCAGAAACCCAATGGCATCATCAGAAATTACATCAAACTGTAACAAAAACTGTTTAGGTGACTATCACCAGTATCCACAGTGATATCCTGATACATCTCCCTGCACAGAACAGCAGCCTCCCCTTTTTGTGGCTTTGCTCCTTGTTACTCTCCTTCCTTGAGCTGTCTCTCTCCTCAGCTCAGCAGAGAGAAGGTGGAGGTGAAGGCAAGCTGTCCTCTTCATCTTCTCTCACGCCTCTCATTTTTCCAGCACAGCCTTGAAACAGAGCCAGAACAGTGAGCAAGTGGAGTCACGTAGATCTGCCATGCCCTTAGGTGAGAGAGGCTGCTTCCTGGGGACAGGCAGTAGTATATCTCGAGGAGGAAAGCAGTTCTAACGTCTCCAATCCCACTGTAGGTTACTGTCTCAACTGCACGGCAGATTTCTTCAGGAACAATTCCCAGCCTCCTAGCAAAATCAGGCTGGTGGGAAGCTAATGGGAGAAGAGGTGTAGAGAGAGATCTCCATTCCCACAGAAACCTGCGGAATTCTTGTTCCAAAATAAAAATAATAAATCGAGCATCATCCAGATACTTTATATTATAGGTTGGCGGTTTTTTATATCTATATTAGCGCAATTTTAAAGATTTAAATAGTATAACATCATCAGGTAGAAATTTAACAGGTGCATAAAGACATTAACTCCAGTGGCTCACATCAGATAAGATGCAGAGAAGCATGTGCAGAGGACTATTAGAAGAGCTCAGAATCTACCGTGCTTTGACCAACACCCAGCCCTATTACCTACGTGCATCTAAATCCTGGGCTGACTTCTATGAGAACCGCACAGGTGGAAGACTTGCAGCAGTGACTTTCAAAATGACACAGTGACAGAAACACATCCAGGGGGAACCTGAAGGCATGCCTAAAGGGAATTCGCAAGCAGAAATCACTGGGACTGTACAAGCTATGCCTAAAAATATGCATAGATTTTAGTAGGTTAGAATATGCTGTAATGAATTATGTAACTGGTATGAATTCTTGCCAAAAAAGCCCCAACTAGCATAATGTTGTTGCAATTATGTCAATTCACAGGAGATAAGGGACTGGCCCTCTGTACACAGTATTGCGTACAGGAAACTATATTGTCTCTACATTCCATTTATCTCCCACTATTGAATTTATGAGGAAATTATGTATGTAGACACATACACATGCATATTTTACAAATAAGTGTACTGAAAAGTCTCAGTCTGAAGAGATACAGCACAGCACTTGTTTTGAAAGAAAAGTATCTTAAATTAATCTCTGAATTCAGATGAAGCTCTTGCCAGCTGACAGCAGTTACTCACAGGTACAGTAGAGGCAGTGCAGACTTAAAGCTATGTACTGACTTCAGCTGGAAGGAATGTGACAAACTATGTTATTTTGCTGAGCCTGATTAAGCACCTAAAATCTAGCTTGATTATGCTACAGCTGGTTTTACGCGAGGCACATTATATGGCAGGACAAAGAGGCTGGAATAACATTAAAGCCCTACAATCACTGTTTCTGTCTGAGAGAGGAAAGCCTTTGCATAGGCATGCTAGAAGACAGCTTTCAGAGCATCATCTTGCAAATCATGGCAAGGGGCAAAGCCAGGGGCAAGCTGGGGGAAGGAAGAGTGGGCTGCGACAGGGCTGCAGAAGGCAGAGACTGAAACTGGTCCTGCCGTGCACCAGGCAGCCTGAGTTAGACGTGTGCCATAATTTTACACACACACCCCCCAAGCACTTTTGGATACACTGAGGACATTTTTGTCTTATCAAATCAGAAAGACACGAAGGTGACTTCACGCTCTCTCAGCCTGCCATGCCCCTTGATTGTAAATTATAAGAGGTGTGCTATGGTTTTGTTGGGTTTTTTTTTTTGTGCAGCAATATTCATGGAGAACTCTGTGCCCATTTTGGGGGAAAAACAAACTCCCACTACCCATATGGAATGATTAGGAAGATAAATCTTAACACTGAAGAAGTAAAAAGTAGTGTTGAGTTTTTCTCCTAGAATTCAGGAAGCTGATTTCTTCTGAAATGTCCTTGGCAGATGTTCTGTCTGGAAGACTACCTTTCTTTTTTTATTTTTTTTTTCCTTCTTAACACTGGAAGTTCAATTAGGTAAGTGGATTTCTTACTGTGGGGCTTACTAATGTCATACAGCAGTTATAGAAATTTGCATGGTAGTTTGTGAACTAATAAAATACGTGAAAAAAACCCACAAAATTATATTACCTTACAGACAGCATAATTCTAAATTCTTTGTTTTTAAGGTTCAGTCTTCCAGCTATACCAATTCATTTCCTTTCATGTAATGTTACTTGAATATTTGGTTATATTTGAGAAAAGGGATAAAGAACAAAATTAAAAAACAAAGAAAAACAGAAGATGCTGTTAATTCATATATTACAGTTGCCTTTTGTTTTATTGTTTTGGAACATAATATTAAAAAGGGAAAAAATAAAATTTCAAACAAAATGATACAAGATAGTCTGCTGAGTCTCCCCAAAGATGACGGTTAAGACCTAAATAATTACAGAGTGTGAGGCAGACATCTGGCAAGAATTACAGTCTGGCTATGAGATGGAAAACAAAGTGCATTAACAAATAAATGGTGGATTTCATCATAAAACCAAGCAAATGATAGGGTGCTCCAACATATGTACTATGAATAGCGCAGTTTAATATATTTATTACCTATTGTAGATGTCGTAGATGGTGATGTGGCAAAAGATTATTCAGGTTCGCCACGATTAAGAAAGGTTACGTAGTGGAATAGAAACTCTACCTCTAAGCAACTGGACAACACAATGACAGATTAATTACTATAGACCGCTGCCATGTTATTCACTACAAAGAAGAGAAGAAAAAAACCAACAACTATTCATTCACATTGATGGGTTTTAAATTTATTGCAACCACTTAAGAGAAAGTCTCTGGCAACACTACAGCTCAGTGACAACTGCTTGTTGTGCCCTCATTGGGAAAAAAAATAAAACCAAAACAAAACATCCCCAAACAAAATAACCCCAAACAGAAAAAAAACAACAAAACAACCTAACCCCAAAAAACGAACGAACCAAACCCCCCCAAAAAACCTACACCAACAAAAAAATTGAAAAAAAATAAAGTTATGGTCTTGAAAAAAATTGATGTACAAACAAGCACCCCGACCACATCAGTTTACTCTGCTTGCTACTTAGGTTGAAATCATCTACTCAAGAAAAACATGTACAATAGGACAAATAAAGGATTTCTTGAAATGAAGTGTTTTCCATCTGAAGGAGCTTTAAAGATACTTGGTGTTTACCTAAGAGTGTCACTCTCATTCAGCTTGAGTAGCACCTAACTCTCACCTAGATCAACGGGACGGCTTATGAGAGGGAAACATTATCTGAACAGAGGCTTTAGACAGGAGACAACACAGAAACTACTTGGTAAGCGTATACAAAATAATAATAATTAAAAGAAAGGACCTACTCAGTGGTGGCTGGGGTGAAATTATCCATTTTGTGATGCACATTATCATGGATACAGAGATAACTAATCTGGTTGCATGAGGCCAGGAGGGGTCCAGAGGCAGTGTTGCAATACTGTGATTTATTTCTGTCTGCATTTACTGGTCCAGGCAGGTGTTAACTTGCCCTTTAGGGTCAAATATAGCAAAACCTTTTTTCTTCATTATATAGTCATGTAGCTTAATTTTACTGGGGATTTGCATCACCCCTGCATTTGTATTACAAGATTATTACTCTAGATAAACCAGAGTTGACTGCAAAAAGATAGTTTGTTAGGTACTTCTATTAACCTTTGTCACACTACAGTAAATACTAAAGAAATCATATCCTGAAACTACAGTTGGTAAATTCAAGTCAAAAGTAAATGTGTTCTGAATAAAGCCTTGCTTATCTGTGAAACTCACTATCACGTGAACTTCCACATTTAGGGAGATAAAATGATGTAAGGTCTTCTGACTTAGCATATCTGCTAAGCACCAACTATCCTAGGACAAAGCAAACTTCCACAAATTAGTAGGTGTTTTACTTGTCAGAAATCTGTTTTACTTGCAGTGGATAAGGAGAGATCAGTTTTGGGGGGAGGTAAATATACAGACCGGGATAGAAGTGGCAGTATATGTATATGGAAACTTGACAGAGTATGAGAATATGTGAAAGATGGCAAAGAGGGCTGTACTCCTGAGGAATCCAATTCTTAAATTATTCTGCTTCAGGGAACACCTTCTCCCATACACTTTGGCACCTTTCCTGTCAGTAGTGATGCTCCACATCACTACACTTCCTGGATCTAGAGGTGAAAGCACTGGAACTCCTGCCATTGCAATCTGTGGTTTATCTTTCAGAACTAAATAAGGGTTATTGCATCTGTTCTTTTATCCTTCCCCCTCCTACCTCCTAACACAGAAGGGAGATTGAGAGGAGAGATTTTTTAATTATTTTTTTTTTCCCTTCCATGCTCTTTCACAGAACCATCAGGAAATTGAGAGATTGAGACTGACTGTAAGAGGAGGTAATATATGGAAACAGGAAATCTACTGGGTCTGATTTTTCACCTCAGCTGTGCTGAAAGAAGAATCTAAGACTGTCACAGATGGAAGTGATCAGATGTCACTTGTACTGAGGAAGAACAGGAAGATACTAACCTCACTGGAGCATATTGCTAGAGTTTATCTACTACTTACAACTAATTAACTAAAATAAGAATTAGCTACCCTTATGATCCGTATCTTTGGTGTGCAATTTTTGGTATGATAAATATCCTAGGAAAATTGAAACTTTGAATCTTACAGGCTATTGAAGTCAACGATGTGCTTGTGTGCACAGTTACTTCTTGTTGCACCTGAGCACAAAGGCATTCCTTTAATTCATAGGTAAGCAATGGAAATTATCTCCTTTCAGAGTATCTCCAGATGTTATTGCAGGGTGACGGCACTGGCTTGTCCTGCTCGGGCTCCCCCAGTATATCCACAGCACAGTGAGATATACTAACAGGCTCTGAAGAGTGATCAACACAGAGACAGTCTGTTCTCCAAAAGCTCTTGTTCCTCAATAAAACAGTTCTCAAATTCAGATTTATCAGGGGAAGCAGTCTTACGGGACCCAGATGTAGCATAATTTTGGACCCCATACAAGTCTTTGCTACTGTTCCTCGGGAATGGCAGAGGCATTTCATGTTCACATATGTATTTAACGTGCATTTAATTTGTATCGTTGTCTAGAATGCATTTCATTCCCATTAAATGGCAAGATGGTACGCTATTTTATCTCTATTTCTGTACAGTGTTTTTCAAGTTTATTGAAAATTCATAGGTTTGAAAAACAGATTCTAAGTATCTATTTAGCGCAGTGTATAACTTTAAATCCCCTGAGAGAAAATTTGACAGTGAATTACTATTGCCATTCTGATGTATGTGAAGACTTGAAAGTGTGAAGCTTTATAGCACTATTTCTGATTCCTGCTAACTAAAATAGTTTAAAAAAAAAAACAACAAAACAAAACTGAAATTTCAACTATACAATGGACTTTTTCTATGAGCATGCTTTTCAAACAAGCCAGTGCCAATTCTCTACAATTTCTTTATGGATTGGTAATATTTAATTAATGCATTGCCTTCTTTACTATGGTAGAGCTAGTCTTAGACTTATAAATCCACCAGAAGATCTGAAATTGACACCAGACAGAAAATTTATCTCTGGTCCAGATTTGGAATGTAAGTGCCATTACATCTGGAAGACTAAATGCAGTCTCATATAATGATTTGCTATACACATATTACTTAAAAGTCAAATGTCATGATCCCATGGCATTTTTATATTAAAAGTTCTACAAAAATTGTACAAAAATGTGTACTGCATAGTTCACAGAAAATATTGTGCACAGCTAAAGAAATTTTTTATGGGTTACTTAGATTATGATCACAAATTTACCAAATATGGGGTTTAAAAAAATCTTCTTCTATTACTTAAGCCAAATTTCTACTTTTAGTACTGTAAAACACAGTTCAAATGTTTTTGGTCAAAACCAGTTTGAAGGGTCATTCTTGTGTGGAGAGAACCAAAACTCAGTATCATTTTCATGAGCTGTGTCTGAGGTTAACCTTCAACTCCTTTTTGAAGCTATTCAGATTTTGTTTCAGCCCTGCACAGGGTAGCCAAGAAAGAATGTTTAAATCCTGCAAAAAGGGAATTTGTGAAGACAGAATTTTATAACTACTTTCAAACCATGCTCATTTTCCTTATGTATGCTTGTATAGCCTTAGAATTCATCTCATATTTCTTGTATGACAATTTCAGATTGAGTTACGTGGTGGAGATAGAGTTAGGCAATTTTAAGGAGAAAATTATTTAAGTATATCCCCAAAGCCTGCTTAGACCATTGCAATTCTTTATAGGGAAGCTCGGCTAGTATCAAGCTAGTTTCAGTACAGGAAAGCTAGGTAGTATTGAGAAAGCCATTCTAAATACATACAAGTTTAAATAAAAGGCAGAATCTGGCCCACAGATTTTGAGTAAGAGAAAAAGGACAGAACAGAACAAAGCGAAAAAGTAACATTAGTATCTTTGATTACATTGTTCCAGTTAACCATTTACTTAATTTACTTTGATGGTGTCTGAATTGTAACACATTGAGTTGAATGAAGTTCCCAGTTGCCTATTTTTTTTTCTTCTTTCAGAGCTTTTGATACCAAATCGGAGAGTTATGGTCCATTTAGCTTGAGTATTTTGGTTCAGTTGTAATATTTCTCTTTTCTGGTTTTGTTCACAAAACATCCAATACTCAGCTGGATGAGATGCAGTACAGGGCTGTGCACCTACAGAATACAATGAAGTATCAGAAAACGCTAAAAAGAAGCAGAGGAAGAGGACAAAATCAAATTCACTAAGAAGGATTTCAAATTCTGAGTTAGTTTCACAAAGATTTAATGCGTAAGCAGCACAATTAAAAAAAAAAAACCCACACTGTAATATACCCTCTCAATGTATATGGATTGTTTTGATGTACCTGTGAATATAGACACAACTGTTTTAAAGAAGCAGTACATATAATGTCATCTTTAGCTCAATTAACAATTACCAGGAAGACAGGGTATTTAAAATGCCCTGATCAGGAAGAGAAATACGCACCTTTCTTATTTTTGAAATCCCTTATTTAATTTCTTCATACACTCAGTCATGTGCACATACATTCTTTGTGTGGTTAATATATTTACATAATTTTAAGTATCCTTATATGTGTACAGACCCTATACACATATTATACACATACAATATTAGATTGTATAATATAGCATGATATAGCCTGTATAAATGCAGGTGATGATGAAAATAAGTGTCTGGCCTAATGCCGTATGCAGGACACAGGTATACAGCATTACCACTTGAGCGTTTCTCCTGTCAATTTGTTCATTCAGTAAGTTCCTGCGTTTTTATAAGCAGAGTCATTCAGTGTCTCAATACAAATCACTTTTTTTTTTAATACATTCTATATGTTAAAAATTGTCTTTTGGGGTTATTGATGTTGTAGTGAAATGCCTGCACTTTATGCTAGGAAATTGTAGAGGACTAACTAGGTTAAGGACTTCCTACATCTGCTTTAATCACTGTTACAACATATGCCACACAAAAACTAACTTTGCCTATGAAAACTTGCAAGGAAGTTACAAAATACCTGCATGTAAGTATTTAAAAAAAAAAAAAATAGTCTTTTTAAAGAAGATAAGTAAACTCACTGTTCAGTACAGCTCCCCTTTCTGAGTACGCACACATGAGGATGGGCATGACAGATGAGAGAAGACGAGAGAATCAAGAGCGCGTACTGTGCCTACACTCATCATGGTATCTGGAGTATCAAAAGAGCGTTCTGAATGAAACACAAAAAGTGTCACAGTCTAAGCCGTGAGTATTAATTATTTGGCATGTGAAAGGAATACAGTGCATTTTTGAGGCTACCTCCACACCACTCTCAAAAGTAACGAGGAGACCACAGGGAAAGTGCTCAAAGCCTGGAGTATGGTGGCGGTTTATCCGACAATGCTGAACATATTATTATTATCATTATATTATTATTATTATTATTATTATTATTATTATTATTATATTTTTGTTTTACCTACCTAAAGGTCCCATAAACAAATCCCCCCCCAGTTTAAATCTCCATTTATGGCATAACATTTTCTGTATCACCGTCCCCCGTTTGCGCAAGGATCGCTTCAGATTCTCGCATAATCTTGCCACCGAATTGGCAATTACACCCCCCTGCGCTTCGCTGTCTTCGCCTGCTTCCGAGACAATAATCACTTTATTCCGTTTACATCGCGGTTCTCTCCTCCGGAAGGGACGCGGCGACGCACTTTTAAACAGAGCTGGACAAAACCCGCTCCGCGCCGCCACAGCATCAGCCGCGGGAAGGTGCGCAGGGCAGAGTTAGAGGCAGGGGCCGGGCGGGAGCTGCGCAGGGAGGCGCGGCGCAGGACGCGCGGAGCCGGGGACGCGGAGCGGGGCCGCCGCCTGCCGCCGCGGGGGCTGCGCGGTCGCGGCCCAGCCGCGGCCGGGGAGAGGAGCGCTGCCACCGAGGCCGGCGGGGACACCGTGCCGGTCGCGCCGCCCTCGCCCGGGGAAGGGTAAGTTTTTGTGCCGCTCTGCTGTTTCCCTCGCTGAAGGGGCGGGGGGGTTCGAGGAAGGGAAAGCGGCGGGGTGGGGGCATAACTGGATCTCCGGGAAAAGCACTCCCGGGCTCCTAGTGACAAAAGAGATTTGGCAAGTTCCTCTCTCCCTCGTTGTTTTTTGGTTTGGGTTTTTTTTTTTTTTCCTACTTGTTTTTTTTCTTCTCTTTCTCCTCCTATTTAAATTGTCTCATTGTTAGCAGATTACCCTCGCTTCAGGTTACACCCGGCGGAGAGTGGGGAGGAAGCAACCGCCCCTTCCCCCTCAAAATAAGTTCTAAATTGCCATTAGCCTGTCCTTCGTATTTGGGGGAAATAGGAGGCGGAAAACCCGAGTAAGACAAAGGGAAGGGAGCCCAGGCGATGCCAGCCCCGCGGAACTTGACTTTTGGCGGAGGGCTGTCCCGGGGCACCGTCCCGCTGCTCCTGCCAAAGTTTTCCTTTCGGTGGCAGCAGGCCAGGTGCGCGCTCGGCCCGACACCGCCGGGCACCGCGCCGGGAGCAGCGCCGGGTCCCGTCGGCGGTGACTCGGGTTGAGGCTGGGCCCCGGCCGCGGACCCCCTCCTCTGGCTCCCTGTCCCGGCACCGGGAGAGCGGATGGAGCACCGGCGGCCGTCCGGCCGTCCGACCGCTCCGCTCCGCTCCGCTCTGCCCCCCCGGAGGCCGAGCCAACCGGCCGCCTCAAGGCGTGCGGGGCAGCCCCCGGGTGCCGGCCGCTCCCGGCTCAGCCCCTCTGTCCCGCTGCCGTCGCCCCGCTCGCAGCCCACGGCTCCCCAGCACCGGCGGCAACCCGACACCGCCGCACGCTGATTGGGCGGCACCGCCGACCACGCCCCCCCAGCTGCGACGAATCAGACTCCGGGCTCTGCCCGCCGGGCGCCGAGAGTGGCTGCTGTTTGGTCGGCGACCGCCGTCAATCAGGTTGAGGGACGGGCCGCCCCGCCGCTGCGGTCCCGCCCCCTCGCCCTAATTGATATTATCGGAGCGCGGCGCGGGCGGCCGGGCTGCAGTCGGGGCTGGCGGGCGGCCGGCCCGGTGCGGGAGCCGGGCAGCGGCGCGGAGGAGGAGGCGGAGGAGAAAGAAGAAGAAGAAGAAGAAGGAGGAGGAGGAGGAGAAGAAAAAAAAAGGCAGCCGGGAGGGAGGGAGCGAGCGAGCGCCGAGCCAGAGACTAGCAGAGCAAAATTCTCCACCGTCCTCTAGCACCCACCAAGCGGCGGCAGCGGCAGTGTCTAGAAATACATAGCTAGAAAACATAAAATCACCCCGCTCCTGCACCATGGTTTTCCAAAGTAGGCTCCCTTCTTGGATTATTTTGTGCTCCGTCTGGCTGTTCCGCTTTGCACGCACGGGGGAGGCACAGGCTGCGAAAGAAGGTAAGGTGATGCGGAAAACAAAAGTTTGGGCTTATTTATTGCTTTTGCACACCAAGTCTTGTGTGGTGACTTAGCGGAGGACCTGCCAGCCACTGCGAGCTGCTTGCCAGCCCCCCCTTAAAAAAAAAAAAAAAAAAAAAAAAAAAAAAAAAAAGAAGACATGCTTTTGAGTTGAGGTGGGAGGGAGGCAAGAACAAGGCGTTCACTGGCGGGGGGGAGTGTATGTGTGAGAGACCGGGACAACTGCCTCTGCTCTCAGGAATGAGGTTTGCGAGGCATTTGCACGTGATGAAAAAGGCATGGGGCTGGAGAGAGCCCCCGGCCCGGGGATGCTTGCGGGGGAGCCTCACTCTCCGGTAGCAGCCTTGATCCTCCCGACGAGGTGCGGGGGAGGGCGGGTTACCTCGCTGCTCCCCGGGCGGGGGTTGCCAGGGCTGGGGGGCCGAGTTCTAGGGCTCGGGACGTTTCGGGGGAAGCACGGCACGGCGCGGGGCTGAGGCTGCGGGGCAGCTCCGCGCCCCTGCTTGCCCACTGGGGGCCTGCAGCGCTCCGGCCCCGCGGGGCCGTGCACAGACCGTGGGAAGGAGCATCGGGGTGTAGTTTTACACCTCCCGGCCATGCGGGCTGGGCATGCATTTAGAGGGTCCATGCATTTAGAGGGTCCATGCATCCTGGCGTCGTGTCTCTGCAACGCGTGTGCTCTCCCCCGGCATCGCTGGAGAGAGGGAGAGGTTTAGGGATGGATGTTTTACACGAGCTGCGTATCGCAGCGGGGCTTCCCGATTCCCATCAATCCAACACTGGTATCTGTGTAAGGCGAACCCCGGACATTTGTTTCCCCCGCGCATTGAGAGAAAACAGGCAGTTTTCTATGGGAGACTGATGGAGGTGTTTAAAATCAATTCACAAAGTCCATCTGGAAATCTCTTTTCTCAGGTTGAGAAAATTCGAAATGCTTTAAAGGAGCGCCCTGCTCGCGTTTGACAGCCAAAGGCGAAGGTCCATCTCCATCTTCGGGGGGTGGGGGGGAGACACGCGACAGGGAAGGGGGGGTCGGGGCTTTTTCGGTGTCTCCGCATATGTATGCGTTTGGGGGTTTCCCTCCCCCCCTCAGCTGGATACGTCAATATTTTTCATCAAACCGTTAGCATGCAGCAATATACCATTTCGAGCTTGTAACTGGATCTTAAAAAAAAAAATAAAAAATCCCTCAATTAAAATGTCCTCTGCCCTTAAGAGAAGGTGGCGATGGCGAGGTTAGAGAGGGAAAGAAGAGAGAGGTTTTCCTTAGCAGCATTTCGAAAGTTTATTTGGAAGGGCTGTAAAGCACAGAGACCCCCAGACGGGACCACTAACGCGTGGCCGTGGGGTGAGGAGCGGAGAAGGGCCGGGCAGGCAGGGAGGCAGGCAGGGAGGCAGGCAGGGAGGCAGGCAGAGTGCGGGCTGCCTGCCCCGCTCTGCCCTGCAGATTGCGCGGCGATCGGAGCTGCGCCGGGTGCCTCCCGGAGGTAGTCTGCTTCGTGTTTGTGTGTGTAATACTTGTATAGATGTGTGTATATATATATATGCATCTATACATGTAAGTGCGTGCGTATAATGCGTGTATATTTTGGGGAAAATCAACCTAGCCAAAGGAGGGTCAGGAGGGGGCGAGCGGCAGACAGGGATGGATAGCGGCTACCTGCTGCAAGCGCAGAAAACTCCCGCGGAAGAAAGGGGTGGGTGGGGGGGAAACAAACCCAAAAGTAACTTTGCAGCTTCCTCCCCCAGCCCCCGGCCTCGCCGGAGGGCCGGTGGCGGCAGCAGCCCCGCGTGGTGTCCCACCGCTCCCCGCTGCGTACGGAAGAGGGTTGGGGCGGGGTGTGTGTGTGGGGGGGAGGCTGAAAAGTTTTCCAAGTTTCCTTTCTGTAGCTAAATAAAAGCCGCGGTGAGATGCTGGAGAGGAGGGGAGCAGGGCCCGCCTGGCTCTCCAAGCCAGGGGGTGACCGCCTTACCTGCGGAGCCCTCCGCCAGCACCGCACCCGGGACCCTCCGGAGGAGCGCAGAGGTGGGGGACGCCGCGGACCGCTCCCCCGGGAGGGGGGTGTCCCATCCCTCCGCCCCGTGGCTGCGAGCCCTCGGGGACACGTCCCAGGGCGCTGCTCCCCCCCTCCCCAACCGGCGTCTGGGGGGGGGGTGAGAGGGGGTGTGTGTGGAAGGGGCGACCACGGTACTGATGCTCGGCCGCCAAATCCTCTCCTCAGTGTGGAGGCGCAGCGCCCGGGGGTGGGGGGGGGGGGGGGGAGGGAGCTGCGCGGCTGCGTCTCCCCGCGGAGGCGAAGGGTCGCCGCTCTCCGCCTGCGCGGTGCCCCGCGGAGCCCCTTCCCCGCCCCCGCGCTTCGCCCCGCCGGTTTTACGCCTCCTTTCGCTCTCTTGTCCCGCCGCGCCGCCGAGAGGGGCCCCCGAGCGGCGTCTCCCCGTAGCGCGGAGCGCTGCGCCCCCGCGGAGGCTGCCGGCGGGGTCCGCGGAGCCACGGCACCATCCCCACCCCGTATCGCATCCCGGCGCTGAACAACCCGGGCTGGGAGCAGCGCACCAGCCGCCGGAAAAGCTGCTCCCCAGTAACTTTGGGTGCCACAGAGAAACGCCACGTTTCCTTTGCGAGGGGTGTTTGCAGAGCCAGGGGTTTGTTTATGTTTGTTTGTTTGCTTGTTGTCTTTTCTTTCTGGGATGAGCCCGCCGGTTACTGTGTGATGGAGAATTGATGCCAAATAAAACGTATCATGAATTGCAGTCATGGGACATTGTGCTGGTGCCAAAAAGGTTAAATTTTTCGTGGTACCTTTTTTTTTTTTTTTCCAGGGCCACTATAAATGTTCTTGTTTGACAAACCACCACATACACCACCTGCTTTTCTATAGAAAGTGTTACAAAGTAAAGCCCCTTGAATCCAGGCGTAATGAAATACGCAGGTAATCTTTCTAGAGAGAGACTATCAAACTTCTTTAATGAATAGTTCCACTTTATTACTGAAATACAGGCCTGGAGGCCACCGTTTTGTGTTCAGATATTACTGTATGAACCTTTAAATAACTTTTTTTAGTCACCTCATCTTTCTAGCAATTCACTGAAATTTTGTGTAAAATTCTACTAGGAGAAAGGGCCGAAGCCACAATTATAACTATTTCAAAACACCCGGCAAAAGTTGCTTCAGGTTACAGCCTTTAATCATACATTGAAATATCAGTACTTAAATGCTGTGTAGAAAATTATAAATAGCTTAATAGCTAAAAATATACTGAATAGTTTTAAATTAGAAATGTTATTTTTTATTTAATCAAATAGACATATGAAGTTAAATGTGCAGCTCTGAAGAAGGAATCTTCGAAGTGTACCAAACCTAGATATATGGTTGATCACTCTAGAGCTTTGACTGTTGCAATGAAGGTATTACAGCAAATTATTTTTTTTTTTTTTTGACATCACAGATTAACACATGTACCATTTGAAAGTCTTAGAGAAACTTACACTAAGAAAGAAGCTTATAGCTGTAATGGAAATATAAGACATATATAGAAATGCATGTTTGGAAGTAACAGCACATCGGTAATATAAACTTCAATATGTACTGTAAAATATGCAAGAGTTGGTTTATTAGGCTGTGATTAACTACTTTCAGAGATGGGTTTACATTTAGCTGAAAATAATTGCAGTGCTACTAGAACCGATGTCTTTTTGTTTAGAAGTGTCACTGGGGTATAATGACATGAAGATTTTAGTAAGCCATTACCATAAAGTGAATTATTCTGATTTTGTGTATGTAGCATTTTGTGTATGCAAAGTGTTAAGTAATTGCAGAGTCTTTTATTTTCTGTATTCCTGGGTGTTATTTGTTTATAGAATTACTGCTTTATTACCTGAGGGACATATTTTTTTTCTTTTAAACTGAAAAAGACCATTGGTTTTGCAGTGCAACTCCCAGTAAGGTACAGACTGGTCCTGTGTAAATTGGTTTGGAAAAGTGTTGAAATGTGTTGTCTTATTTGTTTGTTTTAAGCTCATTGTAATAACCAGCATATGGAAAATGTCCTTCTTATGACAAAGGAGATGAAGGGAGCATGTATCTTAATGACTGATTAGTAACACCTTAGAGCACGAAGACAAACAATAAATTTTGATTTAAGCAATGAAATGGTTAAGATGAATGTCTATCTCCTTATATGTGTATGGTACATAATCATTTAATCATCTATTTACAAGTAAATGCAGATAATTGTGGTTGCAGATAATTTTTTTAATAATATGAAGAAGAAATATTAATTTGTACAAAAAATGCATTCTTTTTACAACTTTTTTTTTTTTTTCCAGACTTTGTACTTTGGTTTTATATTCCCACTTACTATATTTAACAAACAGTGGAAATTCTTCTTTTTTTTTTTTTTTTATTTCTTTTTCAGTAATATTGCTGGACTCTAAAGCACAACAGACAGAGTTGGAATGGATTTCCTCTCCTCCCAATGGGGTAAGTACTCCAGGCAAAAATTAAGTTCCTGAAGATGAGCAGTTATTTTACCAAAGCAATTGAAAGACTTGCTTTAAACTTGCTCCCTTTCATATTTCTCTCAGTAATAGTACAACTTGTTTACGGCTTTTTCATTTTTAGAATGGAAAGAAGTGTGCTTCAGGTTACAGTGTACAAATGCACAAGCTAATTAAAAGGAAAGAGTCTCTTCAGAAACTCACCTAAATGTTCTCGGTAGCTTTTTGTTTTGTAGTGTAATCCTTTGTGCTGTGCCAGAAAGCTCTGTATATTTATAACACGGTATTTTAAATCACTTTTTCCTTCTTCCTTTAGAAACAGCAGATTTACTTCTGTGTGGAAACTTTCTAAAAATATGTTTTTCATTTTCTGTATAATGGGTGATCATAAATTTGTTTACGATGTTTTCTTTGTAATTGAATAGCACAGATTGAAGTGCTCTAAAATAAAAACATTTATACTGCAGATGTGTTTGAAATGACATTCCAAACTTGAAACATCCCCAAGTCTCGAGGAGCTTGATATCTGGAACTAGGCTCCAGTTATGTGGTTATGGCCACCTCCAGCTGGCTTACAAATTAATCTCATGGTACTCCATGAAATGTACCATTGTAAAGTATATCATTATAAAAAAATGAGAAGTTTTGAAACGTTGTTGTTGTCTTATTTATTATATACGTAAAGTTGAGAAATGCTGCTTTCAGTCTGAATTAAAAGTGATATAAAAACCCTTCTTCCTCAAGACTTGAGGGAGAACGTTTTCAGAAAGATATAATGGGTATGTTGTCCTACCTTGGCTCAGTCCTACCTTAACTCAGTCTGACAAATCATAAATTATATGGACAGTTCTTACTCATGGAAGCAGTCTTGCTGAAGCCACTGCGGCTCCTTGCATGAACAAGGTCTTGGGGGATCAGGCCCTTAATCTTCAGTGCATTAAGAAATCTGGAGCGAGAAGAGCGTGAAGCGTGAGTGGGGATATAAAAGTGTAACAAATCCTTTAAATAAGAAAAATGAAAATCTGAAAGTGACTTTCTTTAAAAGCCAGATCGTAAAATCAATACAAGCATAAACTGGAAACGAATCTAAGGACTTCAGAAAGAATGTAATGCGAGCTCAACGCGCATGATGGCTAATAACCTCGGTATTAGCGTTTTGCACTGATTGAAGCCTTTACCGGAGGTGTTTGAAAGATTAGCTTGGTGGCAATTATATTAGGCTAACCTGTAGATAATGAAAGACATGTCAACACATGTTACACATGTCAGCATACCAAAAGATGAAAGTAGAGTTAAATTCAACAAATAGTAAAAGGCGACTTTCAGAGGTAGAAGCCAATTTAAATCAGGAGTTTAAAGTGAATCAAAACTAATGACCGGACTCGTGTGCATAATAATGTTCAGAAATAGTTGCCTGTATATTAGCATAAAAGCACCATTTAAATAATGTAATTTTGAAAATAAGTGTTTTTCCAGTTTTAATTACTGAATTTTCTCCTATGCAATAAAGACTTCATGGGAATAAACACAGAAAATCTTCTTGAGAGAAACTACTGCATCATCACAGTACAGAATATATCAGCCAGACACTCGTTAAATGCCTCATTCAACTGCAAATGTTACATCTAACAATGATTTCAAACATTGTTAAGATAAGAAGTTAAAATACCATATATTGAAACCAATAGAACAGGACACATTCAGATAGAATTGCATGTATATCACCATATGCTGCAGCAGGACAAAGAAAAGTTAAATTTTCTTGCTGTAAAAGCTATCATGGAATTGATTGCTTTAAAAAGACTTTAATGAGATGTGACCTCAAATGGCACAGGTGAAAACATATCCTGAAGTACTGGTGTATTTTTTTTCCCCGCAGAGAAGCAGGTACACCTCCAATGGACTACTTGAAATAATAGCTCCGTGGTTACGGAATTGAATCATAAGTCATATTTCCTTTATTTTTTAGGAAAATCTTATTCTGTGGCTTTGGAAAAATATGGAAAGATAGACTTCAGTGTTTAAAGCTAGGGATAAATATAAAGTAGGACTTCTTACCTGAATTTAGTGTTTTGTATTGTTTTCCTTGAGAGGCTGTAGCCTCATATACTGGGCTTTTGACTCCAAGAAGGCTCATTTGTGTTGTATTACAAAAAATTGTTTGATTTTGTTAAATGTATTTTATTTCTTTGTTTGTTTGCTTGTTTGTTTTTTTTATTTGCTTTCTGGGTTGTTGTTTTTTTTTTTTTTTGAGGTAGGGATTTGTTTTGATGGAGAATCATAGAATCTTCATGGTTGGAAAGGACCTTTGAGATCATCGAGTCCAACCATATACACACAAAAAACAAAACAAAAAAAAAAACAAAAAAAACCCCATCCCCTACAATCTCTGTCACTAAAGCATGTGAGAAGTCCACATCAAAACCCGAGGACTCAGATTGTTTTGTGTGGTGCGTTAGAGTTACTTTCACTTCAAAGATATGATATATTGTCTAACTGGAATATCTCCTTGCAGAATCTGGCTTGGTCTTTTGAGGGAGGATTGCTTTCACAAGATAAAAAATAAAACAAACAAAAAACCCAAGCCATCCCAAAACCAAAAAAACCCCAAACATCACTAACTGATGTGAAACAGAGGATGTCAAAATCAGTCAAATTTTAAGTTTCCTGCCTTTTTTGTCATCTTTGTGTTTTGGGGGGGGGGGGGGGGGGGGGGGAGGTGGGGGGGGGGGTTGTTGTGTTTTCTTTTCTTTTTTTGTTTGTTTGTTATGTGAGGTTTGGTTTTCGTGTTTTTTTTTTCAATGTGGCGGAGCCAAAAGTCTCAGTCCAGGGTCCCTGTTTTTTCTTTTCCTTTTTTTGTACTAGTTCTTATAGAGGGGGGAAACAAAATCTTATACATTCAGATCTAATAAACCTATTATGAAGATAGACTTTCTTCTGTTCTGGGATTAATACAGTTCCATGTGCAATCAGTTCAGTTAACTCCATGAGCATTCAATAACATATTTCAATATTTTAGTACCATAGGCATATATAATACCATACACACCATGTCTATATTAACTGTAGGTCTTTGAAATGCGCTTTGATATTTACAACTTCTGTGCATTTCAGCATCTGCAGCCGTGATATATTTTGTGGTGATAACTTCCAGCATCAATTCAGCCACATCTGCTTTTTCTTGGAGCAGTAGACCGACATTAAAATGATCTCATTTGCTGTCAAATAGGCTTGCAAAGGACTGTGTGCTGCATGGCTCCTACTCTGGGAAACCAATGCCTTCCACGCTTGGTTACCGGTGTAAGGAATGTCGGTGGGTGCTCCATCCTGCAGAGGTGCCGAGTATGCTAGTCCCACAAAGCACTTAAGCACATGCTTACCATTAAGCTCATAAGTACTGTCATTGATCTTAAGCGTGAGCTTAAGTGCATTATTGACACAGGGCCAGAGGGCTAAGTGCCATACGGGGAAGTCATGGCTGCCTATATCATCAGATGAGGATAGCTCAAAAAAACCCCAACCCTAATTTATTACAGCTGTGGTTTCTGCAGTGGATTAAACGTTACAAGAGATGTGAAAAAAGGTGAGAGACAGATATTGTTTTGGTTACACCTGGGGAGATCCGCCTGGCTGATTTCAGTGGAAGGTTTGCCATTGCCCGAGGTGCAAATTCCCACGCCACCGAAGGCTGTTAAAAGGCTGCGGGGCTGTTACAGGCTTACCAGTTTGTTACATAGTTGGTATCCTAAAGAGGTAACAACAACAAAAAACAGGCTTTGAACCAGTGAACTTTCAGTCAGGTGGGTTATTCTTAATTATGTATGTAATCTCATGGTTCATTTGAACTCCCAGCTAAATGAAGTTTGCTCCCTTTGACACGGATGCAGCCACTGAACAAAATGTGAGGTGAGGAGGTCCTGCTTACCTTCTTTGGGTTTGTAAGTAGAACAGGAGCTGGACTGAACAAAAAGAGGACAATCAAAATGTTTTCTTGCTTTCAAATTTTTCTTTCTGTCTGCTTTCTCTCGCCCTCTCCCTCTCTATGCCACTTTCATCATATAGGAGTGAAAATTATCCTGAAAATCGTTTCAGGACCCGGTCCCATACTTTTTGTACAACTGAAAGTTCCGCTGGAAGTGTTATGTACGCAAGTTTTATGTACTGTAACACTAGGCAATTCCAGTTTCTAAGACTTCACTGATTTTAGGTTTCTCTGGAAGTGAAACTGCCTCCCTCCTTTTGATGTTTGCTTACCCAAAACTGTCATGACCTTAATGAAATGTGGGAGAAGCCAGTGTGTGATCGGAACTTGGTACGTCGAACAGCCTTCTCTGAAGCTTCCACTTTACAACTGCGCTCATGATATGACAATGATTTTTAGAAGTTATTTATATGTCAGAAAGACATGGAAGGAGAGAGACCCTGCAGCTGTGTTAATATGTATTTTCTTCATTTGGGTGCTTAAGAGTATTTTAACAATAATCTACTTTTTATGTAGCCATACTCTTAAAAAGGAGGGAGACTTGAGTTGTGTGAAGCCTTTTAAAATACACAGTAGTTACATTTGGTGGCACATTTTTGTATTACTAACTGTTTGTTATTGTTTTAGTGGGAAGAAATTAGTGGACTGGATGAAAACTACACTCCTATACGAACATACCAGGTATGCCAGGTGATGGAATCAAACCAAAACAACTGGCTTCGGACTAACTGGATTGCAAAAAGCAATGCACAAAGGATTTTTGTAGAACTGAAATTCACTCTGAGGGATTGTAACAGTCTTCCTGGAGTTCTGGGGACTTGTAAAGAAACTTTTAACTTGTATTATTATGAAACAGACTACGACACTGGCAGGAATATCCGAGAAAATCAATATGTAAAAATAGACACTATTGCAGCAGATGAAAGTTTTACCCAGGGTGATCTTGGGGAGAGAAAAATGAAACTTAACACAGAGGTGAGAGAAATTGGACCTTTGTCCAAAAAAGGATTCTATCTTGCGTTTCAGGATGTAGGGGCCTGCATTGCTTTGGTCTCTGTCAAAGTCTACTACAAGAAGTGCTGGTCCATCATTGAGAACTTAGCTATTTTTCCTGACACAGTGACTGGCTCAGAGTTTTCCTCTTTAGTTGAAGTACGAGGAACTTGCGTCAGCAGTGCAGAGGAGGAGGCAGAGAACTCGCCGAAGATGCACTGCAGCGCGGAGGGGGAATGGTTAGTGCCTATTGGAAAATGTATCTGCAAAGCAGGATACCAGCAAAAAGGAGACACGTGTGAACGTAAGTAAACATGCAACTTGCTGTGATATATATATTATATGTCATGTTCTACCAGCTTATTTTTATTATTTTTTTTTTTTTGCAAGAGAAATATGTCATCAGTCTGCTTTTAAAGTTTTTGGATCCTCAATCTGTAAACTTCGCACCGGCTAATCCAAAGCAGTCAGCTCTTCTGGATGTGGAAATCAGCCATTGCGTACTGCATTTTAAAAGTCAAACAATCAATTTTAAAGTTGTATGAAGTAAAACTATAGATTCAGGATTAGCATTTTAGACCGCTTAAGGGTATGTTCCTTGTACCTCTTGCTGAGCAAGTCATACCTATCACAGAATGTTGTATTAATAGTCTCAGATATGAGCAGTTAAATAACTTGTTCTTTCACATTGTCTGCGATAGAATTATAAGGAAACTAAAACTGAGGAAGAATGAGGTGTGGCTAGTAATGGTAAGAATACACACACAATGAAAACTGAGTTAGAGTTTTGTGTCTGAAGTGCGTACAAATTCAGACACAGGAGTATCGTTTTAGATCTTTCAAACAGAATATCAGCTTTCCGGAGTAAAGTATGTTTTCCTTTCTACAATATCTTTTTCGCATAAAACTAACTCTAAACTTTTGTCTTGCCGTGGGATCATAGTGATTAGTTTAAAATATGAGCAAATCAGAGACTACTGAGTTTAACTTTCTAATTCAGACTGATGCAGTTACCCATATTCTTAAAGTAATACTTAGCATTGCTGTCACTGGGGGTACTTGCTGACGACATTTCTGCTTAGCGTGAGAAAGGATGTTTCACTGTCTTTGCTTACAGTAAAATCAAAAGAATAGGCAGTTTGTTTGAAGACAGGTATTTTCATGCATGCTTAGCACAAAGTCTATCATTTTTATCATAACGCAAGGAGTTATATATCACCACGTTTTCATTGTAAGATAGGCAGACATTTGTGAATGAGAAATGCTGTAAGTCAAAAACTGGGAAACACCCCCACAAATCTGTGAAGAGGAGAAACCTATGGAATCTCAAAAACAAAGCGGGCGGCAGTCAGTGAGTCTGAGATGTCTGTGTGAGGACTTCAAAGTCCCCTACAAAGCATTACAAGCACCCTAAAAAACCCCAAAGTTCTATCTCATTATTATTAATTTGTCCTCAGAAAAAAACATGATTGTGTTCTTGACGAGGTTTTATGAGGAAATTTGGTACAAGGTGAAGCGAGTGGAGTTGATCTGAGGCCTTCGTAGCCTTGCACAAATCTTTCATTGTTCTGTTGGGAAGGGATGAGGGCTTATACACTACGGAGGGTGATCTCATTAGAAGTAATCATAATGTGAAAAACTGCCCCCACGAAACCACTCAGTAGACTGTATTAAAGCTCTGTTAAAAATATTAAGTGCCGTGTCCCATAGCAGCCTGCAACTGACTTTTTTTGGAGCAGCTGACTTTTTTCCTCTTCTTAGTTAACTTGCTCTCAATTACAGACCTAGTCATGGTTGATGTAATTAATATACTAATTTTATTTGACTTTCAATAAAGGAGAGAAAGTATCCAAAAAAAGAAAGCAGTGTATGTTGGGAAGTGGGTGGGGGACAGGAGCTGAGTGAGCGGGGAGGGGAGGTGAACAGAGGAGAAACTGGTGTTTGGTAACTGGAGTTCAAGTAACCTGTTTATTAAACAGGCTTCTTAATTTCTAACTGGGCTGATGTTGACAAAAGAATTAAATGATAACTTGTACTTGAGTACAGTAGCGTGCTCATTTGCAAGAACACTTCCCATTTTTGGCTTGCTTCCAAAGCAATCGCTAAGAGAATACGCCGCTCTGGAAACCGTCCAGAGAATCATTTATGGTATTTTTCCTCTTTTCTTTCAGTGATCCTGTTAAGAGTTTCAAAACAAACTCTGGCTCCATATTGAGGCAAGTTAATGTATTTGAGAGGGAAAAGGTGGGAGGCAGGCGCTCGCCGAATGTGGAGTTGGCAGCTCCGAGTCAGAACGATCTGGGTGACTGCGGTGTGCAATAGTAATTGCTGTCTGTGATACTTGTTAGCTGTGTCTGTGCTCGAGGATGCTATTAGGTATGATCAACTATGTAGTGACCGATAATGCAGCTGGCACACTGATACCGCGCCTGTTTTTTGTGACAGATATTGAGAGAAACTTATCTGAACATTGACACTAATGCAACTGGCTATCTGTTACTGTCAAGCTGTGTAACAGATCAAGCAGAAGCAAGCTGGCGTGTGCTTCCTTAACCCAGAGCTTTTATAGCCCTGTCTGAGGGCTCACTTCTGCGACTACTTTGTACCTGGCATGCTGCGTGACTTCTTTGGGACTACTCGTGGCAGAAAGCATTGTGCTCTGTCAGGATGGGCAGAAGGCTGTGATTCCTCTCTCACACTCGCTATAGCTCAGCTGAATTAACTTAACACAATAGGAAGGGCTTTTAAAGATACAGAATAATACCTTATCTGGCTGCGTTGTAGCAAAGGTAGGAGTAGATGGCCACATTGTAGTTCCAAATAGCTCTTCAGTTCCTGTAGCTCAGTGGGGATTTTCATTTGTGTTAGGCTAGCTTGATTGGCTGGCTGTGATTGAAGAATGTGTTCCTTTTGCATACAGCTTCTCTCCTGTGTGTAAAATTTATTGAGTTCAGATACTAAAACAATTGAATTTTGATTTATATACAACTCTGCCCTGGATGTGTTGCCAGAAGGTTTTTATTTTTTTTTTTTTGTCGCATGAGTGTAAGTAACCGGTAATGCTGGGAAGGATAAGGAAGAAAACAATCATGAGCGGTGACACACATAACCTGGAAAATGAGCTCCCATGTATTTCTTCTTCAGTGCTCTTGATCTTTCGAGCTGAATTAATCTGTTTTTTTTGGATGTACACTAATTACTTCTCACTTATAGATGTGCCAAGGAGTCCGTGCTACCTCAGTGATCTATCCTGATAACACACATATGTAAGAAAGCCAAATCCCAGAGAGCTCACAGTTGTCATTTAAAGCAAAATCTTAAAGCTGGGTGAAACAACCACAAGAAAACTAGATGAGCCTCTGAACTTTGAATTGTGGATTCTTTTGCATATGTGCAAGGACGCTATCTCCTTGGTCTTATGTCATCTGGTGTGTGGCACTAGGCTTAGGTGTGGAAGGTGTACATTTTAAGGGATTGTCTTGAAAGGTACCAAGCAAGGTACCAGAAAGGTACTTTGAAATATTCATTTCTTCCAACATCATGTATTTCATCTGTTCTGGCAAAAGAAAAACCCAACCAGAAAAACCCAATAAAATTCTCACTAACTGTAGTGGACTCCCAATAGGTCTAACTTCGATTTTTTTCTCACAGTGGAGTCCAGTTGATATATTATGCATGTAAGGATCACACTGCAATCAGTAATTGGTATTTGAAGGAGAAAATAATTATTTGAGGACTTCTAGTGTAATGTATTTTCCATCTGTTTCGTGTTAGTTGGGGGTGGGGTGTGAGAGAAATAAATTTATTCAATTGGAGCAGCAGAGTGATATTTCAGAAGGTAGGAAGCATCTCTGAGTATGACTGAACTGAGAAATTGCATAGATGATTTGGCACCAAGTCCAAAAATTCAGAATTCTAGGGAAAGCCAAATGGGTGCATTTTACTGTTAAACATTTTATAATACCATATGCATTAACAGTTGTGTTATGGGCCCCAAAATGGGGAGGGGATTATAGCTATTTGTACATTTTGTCTTGGTGAAGCAAAAAGGGAGATACAAGCTTTTCTTTCCAAACTTTGTCATGTGCTTTACGCTGTGCCAGACTGCAAGCTGCATCTGTTCCTTCTTTTTTTCTTCTTGGGACAAACTTTTATCTCTTGACTTTGAGAAATATTACTTGATAACACGTCCAGAAACCAAATTTGCCTTATGCTTGGCATGTTTGCAGTAAAGTATGTGCGGTTATGCTTTTTTGTTCATTTTGTTTTTTGGTTTTGTTTTTTAATATTATTCCCCTTAGGAGCTGATGTACTACAAGTTTACTAGTAGAGGGTAATGGATAAGGGGGGAATGTAAATAAGTTGTCATTAAAAAAATGTTACCATGCTTCTAAAAAGTCCAAGTTGTGCATATTGTGAATTGTGTAGAGTTTAGCCTAGGTACTGTGTCCCAGAAGCTGTGGGTGACCTGCAGGTTGAGTGACCTATGTTGACATCCTTGCATTTTCAACTTGAAAATGTTTTGCTTTGTGGAGAAGGGGCAAAATGGTAGAAAACTTTCTCAGCGGCATTTGTATCATCTAGATTCTAAATGTTTCGTTTTTTGAAGAAGAGTTACCTTTCTTCTATTTGCCTCCAAAATTACTCCAGGGAAGAAAATGTAATTATTCTCAGCAAATTGAACGAGAGCAGAGAATGGCAGTCTTGCCATTTTCTCTGAAGCCACTTTCTCTGAAGTTCAACAGGAGAGTGTCTGCCTCCTTCCCTTTTTATCACCTAACATATTAAATAATTTTTCTCTCCCTTTTTAAAGAAATGTCAATGTGATCTGGTATCAGGTCCCAGATACAGCTGCACAGGAACTATTTGATTATAATGAAAATCATGTAAGTGCCATTCCAATGGATCCTAGCAAGGTTCAGAAAAACATACCAGTTACTTTTAAGGTGAAAGTAAGACCTTCTGGCTAGATGGTCAAGAATACTGAAGGTGTTTCTACTATGAAATGCAGAGCTGTGATTTCTGTTTCCAGCCCCCTTTGGAATTTCTAGAAAGTTAAGCGTCTTATCTTTCTCTCACCCAGGAGTCTGCTGAATGCCCTTTTTGTCAGGGAGATGGGGTAGCAAGATATGTTTTCTTGCTATATCTTTCTTTCAGAACAGTCTAGTGTTCATAAAGAGGATGATTTTCACAAATTCGTCAGCCTCTCTAAGTCATTCTGGTTTCTTTGATCTACTTTGTTCATGTCTTTCAGCCTTTTGGATGTGTCAACACAGAGAAAAGGGGAGAGGAGCTCTATCTACTGTTAAACATATCTCTTTGAGGAGTTATTTCCAAGTTAAATTATACAAAATGGCTTGTGATCTCAGAGGTCAGGGCTAGCCATCACCTGAAGAAACTAGCGCCTCTGGGTTGCCTTCTGGCCCTAAGATACAATTATTTGTAGCGTCCCTTTGCCTGAAATATCTGAATTAGTTTGATTAGTATGATTCCAGATCACCATAGTTTTGGTGATACAACAGCCTCTCTCAAATGTGACACGAAGATATAAGGTGATGCTAAGTTGAAATGATCAAGAACCACATGGTGGAGACAGTCAAAACTGGCTAGTTCTCATTCACAATGCCCTCAGAGTGATTCCTAAATGAATTAACTGCAGAGCTACTAACTGGTTTAGTTTCCAACGTTTTCTCCAGAAGAGCTGTCAGGAGTGAAATAGCACATGCAGGTGGGCAATCAGGAGCCCAGATCCTAGAACTGAAATTGTTGGATAAAGTAAATTAGCTGAATGTAGAGCTCTTTCCCTTCTCCAGCCTCTCTTCTTTCCCCTGCATTGTTCCTCTTCCCAGATTCTGTTGTCTCCAGGAATTAATTTTATTTTTGCATTTTGCTAGAGTTTTGCTGAATACCACTTTTTTTTTTTTTAATTATCTGTATTTTTTTTTGTTGTCGTCAGATTCACTGCTGTGCACAGATTTTGAAAACAAAACAAAGCCAGTAATGAAATCTAACAGAATCTTAGTAATTTCTCCTTTAGTTACAGAGGAAGCACTAAAGCTGTCTTTTTACGGATCTGGGATGCCACTGCTGAATTAGCTACAGTTGCTCAACAGCTGGGCTGTTAACTCCTTAGCCATAAAGTCTATCTTCTTTTTGTTCTAAATGAAGCTTTAGTTGGTATTTAGAAATGGAATCTCATGGTGTCAAGTCTGTTGCCCAAAACCATACATCTTGCTTCTGAAACAAACTTTTCTGCCCAGAAATCTTTTGTGAAAGGTGCAATAGGCATGCAAAAATTTTGTTATCATTTTCTAAGTATAAAAGATTTTTGTAAGCAAAAAAGCAACTGGCTTGCTTGGAAATTCTCCCCCCCCACACACAGGGTTTCTGTTAACTTCTGAGAATTAAGCCACTAAAAATAAATTTAAATATTTTTTCCATTTCTGAGTACAAATGGGAGAAGTGACAGACATAATTCTTGTTAGGGGAATCTCAAATGCACACGCGTTCCATTAAATGCCACCGTTAGCTTTTTAAGGAAAAAAAAACAAAACAAAAACCCAAATATCCAACCAGAAAACAAGGTTCTGGGAACCGAAAAAAGGAGAGGTAGGTTACAGAAAACTGAAAGCAGAGACCATTTAATGGAAGAACTGATCACAGAAAAGAGAGAAACATGTAAATAATTGTTTAACTAATCTACTTTATGTATCCGTAAGACATCTATTCTATGGATGGTGAAATGCTGTTCAAAGTTGTTCAAACAAACTGCAGTTCAAAGTAGAAATTGTTCTCTGAAAACAGAGCCTTAAGCAAAGGACTGGAGTGGAGCTTCTTATTTGAAAAGTGGGACAAACATGCGGAGAGATCCATGTTTGGTACTGAAGTTGAAAGAAGATAAAAATTACATGAACAAAATGTTTGCTTAACTAGATTAGCTTTTGACGTTTGCTGCATCCCAAACTTCCTGTGTTAGGAAAATATTTGCCCTTTCTCCCCCCAACAGTTCATATATATTAAGCGGTATTAGATCTTTAAGAATATCTGTCTGATTTCACTTGGGAAACTTAGGTTTTCAGTTAGTATCATGCTTATTGCCACTTGAACTACAGTGTAAAAATTAATTGTTCCTGCTTGAATTCTCACCGTTAAATCTCGGTGTTTTCCCTGTACTGTGCAAGCTCGGTCTGCAATACTAATTTAGTTACTAAAAACAATAAGCTGTACACAACTTGTGGATTAACACTTTTTAAATAGAAAACAAGTAAAACATTTTCAGATTAATATCTGCAAAGACAAAATGGATCCTTCAAACTGTACTTGATGCATACACTTTGTTTACGTTATGATTGTGTTATTTGTCCCTCCCTTCCCCTGCAAAATATAAATACCAAGTTAAGAATAAAACAGTTTGTACAGGGTCTCCTTAAAAGAATTGGAAAAGTATGTTCAGGAAGTTTATTAAAAGCCAAACATTGTTCACATGACAGGAAAAATATGTAAGTGTTTTCTACTGTAAGTCTTCATAGAATGTTGTGGCATCAAGCAGAAAAAAAACCCAAACCAAAACAGTTTCAAAGTTTCACCATTTAATTCAGCATTACCCATCTTTACTTTCATAAAAAGCAACCTCTCTTTACAGGATGGTGTATCTAATTTCTTCTATAACCTTACATTATTGAGATAACAATATATTTAAGCAAATATATTTAAGACATTTTTTGAACAGCATTCTCCTTACTTAGAGAAGCTTCTATCCCTGTGCACTTCCTATGCTTTCTGTTGCCTGTATCTGTCACAGTGGGTTCTCTTGTCCCTAATATTAATGCAAAATATATTTTATATGTGAAAGTGAAGAGTATCCTAGCTAACAGTTCACAGCAGAAACCTTCTTTTTGGGAATCGAACATTTAATTTCTTGTTCTCAGACATACCAGCGGTATGTCCAGTGTCTCTGGTGAAGCACCATTCTTGTGTACTTTTCCATTTGTGACTGTTTCTCACTTCATCAAGTCTCCCTATTAAACACAACATGGCAACATACTGGAGAGTGACTGTTTAGTATTTAACACTTTTTGCCTTACTTCTTTTTTTCTCCATTAAGAAGACATTTTTCCTTTTAGGAAAAAATGTCTTTTAAAAGCATTTTAGACATTTTGGCTTAATATTAAGCTAAGTTATAAGTATAATTCAAAGTAGCAAAGGCAACCAAGTATAAAACTTGTATGAGATAAGAACTGGGCTCAATTGTTATGCTACTGGAGTTCTGATCCTGTCAATGCATGTACCTGTATAGCTTTATTCAGCTGGGTGGCCCCGCTGCTGTCCTAAGGAGGATAAAGTTGCTCACATCTGTAAGAAACATTGGGGGTTTTTTACCCAAGGTAAATTGATACTTTTTAACTTCTTAATTTTTATGGTTTGGATTAGTTACATGTGACTCTTGGCAAGACATGGCTCTCCTGCAATAATAATATCAAGCTTTTTTCTAATAAAAGTCTAATTAACTGTAATTATTAGTATTTTCTGACACCTGATATACCTCAAATGTGTGTGATTGATGGATAAAAAGGAAGTACACAATTAAGAAATATAATTACTGTTATTATTTTGTGATGTATTTAATATACATAAATGTGAAGATTATTTCTTGCTGTAATTCTGAAGTAAGTTAAGGGTTCAATTTTGAGAAGGTGGTGCAAGTCTAGAGCCCTGGCTTGCTATCTGGTTGCTGATTTTTTTGTTTTGAACAAAAAAGATTTCTGATAGTATGTATTGCCATAAATAAACGTGCTGTAGAAAGCATAAAAAAGGGGCTCATACTTTTCAGTACACGTTATGACTGTTTTAAGGAAGTAATGCCTAACACAGAAAACTCTGTAAGACTGCAGGCGGAGGCATCCCTAGGACTTAATGGCAAGAATTTTGTTAACTCAGTGAGGGTAACATCATGTGTTAATATTTTCCTACTGAGGAAAGTGCTAAAGTTTTAAGTAACTGTTGGCATATACATAAACCTAAAACTTTTAAGTTCTTGAAACGTATTTAAATGCATGCTTGATTAGATGTGTTTTTCTGAATTGTAGGTATTGTGCTGGTATAAACGGGTAGAGAGGAGTGATATAAATGGAACTCAAAAATTCTGCTGATGATACATGAGATGTATAATCTCTAGCATAATTAGTGGCTATAACTTGTTATTATTCTTCCCTTGCATTTAGTGAATGTGAAATATCACCCAGCCTAGATGACTGGTGTTCATTTTTCCGGTAGATTGAACACAGAGGATTGAACAAGGGTGGCCCTTGAAAGTGATACTTGGAGATCTTCTTGCAGGTGACTGATATAGTGTCCTTATGTAGCCATATGCATATGACCTGCTGAACATTCCTTTCACCTTACTGGATATGTCCTCATGGTGTAATTAAATTGCAATTGTCCCCTGATGCTTGATAGAGCTTATTTTCCTCAACTGACCATGTATATGCTTTTGTTCAAGTCATATGACATAGTGTACATGTGCATATTTCTCTACAGAAGTCTAACCCCCCCTGTAGGAGAGGGACAGGATGCCAGAGTTTTCCATCCACTTCTGATGGACTATCAAGGAAAAACTCAGTTGTCTGGAGCTTGGATTAATGACCTGATCCACTCCACCTGAAAAGTTAGTACTGCCTGTGGCCTCCAACCATCCAAATCCCTCAGTTTGTCAGCTTGCTAGCTAGTCTTCATTTATGAGTAGTAAGCATAGCATTCTTTGAACTTCCTGAATGTACCATCTTTTCTTTACATGACACTGTTATATGGGTAGATTTTGAGAACAAATGATACATTTCATGAATGTCTATGTGGTTTCTAGTTGAATCAATCCATTTGTGTCTACAGAGGGACATAGTTGGTGTTGAGAAACTCATTAAATCTCTAATTTAAAATCTTGGACCCATTGCTTAGCTACCATGAAAATGCTTGAAGAATGTTGGCAATTGAGATTCTGTAAGTAAAGTTTATTGTATTCCTAAAAGTTTGGCAGTTTGTGTGCCAAACAGCTCAGCTCTGTTGGTGCTGGAACAATTTATGTGTTCAAAAAACTTGTCTGTGGAACATGGTCTGAGTGGGCAACATGTGGCTGTGATCATGGATCATATCTACATGATCTCATTCAACTCAAGTTTTCCAGACTTAGGTCAATTATTTTTCTTGCTGAGGAGAATTTGAACTCCCATCTCTTACTTCAAATAGGGCATGCCTATTAACCAACATTCAGTCACTGTTAGAAGATTTTATTAGTCCCTGCTGAAACTTGCTCTTCCCATAGTCTAGCACTTAGAACCATTCATATGGAGCAATGGGTTCCAGTTTTTTAGGTTCTGAACTTTCTTTTATATATATATATAAACACACACACACATATATATATGAAATATAAAAAAGACACACACATATAAAAATATAGAACATTTAGTCTTAGATGTTTGAGCTCTAATATTTCAAAATGTTAGCATGTTTTTGTCTTGATTGATTTATTTGCACAATATATATGTACACATATATTTCTGAAGTGAATGATAGAACTGGAGAAAATGCTCTACTGATTTTTCTTTTGTTTATAAGGCTGATTTGTTTGTATGTCAAAGCAAATGGAGACGTATTGATCTTTTTTCTTGTTTCTGTTAGACCGTATAGTTTTGTTTGGAGTCTTAAAATACCAAATAAGAAAATGTAATTAGAAAGAAAAATATTGCATGAAACAGATTTTTTTTTTTTTTTTTTTTAAGATCATCTTCGGTATTTCTTTGTTAATTGCTGCAGAGAGTTAATTTTGGAATGTGATTGCAATCCCGTTGAAGAGAAGGTATTCTTACTTGATTTTGTTGTGTTGGATCAGGCCCACGATATGGTCTCTTAGCTGAAATCAAACATTGATCTCATGTTTCAAAATGTCAATATATTTTTTCTTGGTCAATTTATTTGCACAGTAAATAAATTAGATATCTCTCCATTTCATTTTTGTCCGACTTATTGAGAAGTTTTTTTCTATACCAGTAGCTGTTCACTAAAAATTAACATTTGTTATTTTCGTTCTTGAGTATATTATAACTGTGACCTTGTTTTGTGCTGATTATGTAAGGACAATATGTTTATACAGACAAATGGAAAACTTTCAAAATGTGGGCAGCTTTATTGACACTAACTAGGAAAAAAAGTATTGATAAAGTCCCCTCAAATGATACCTAAAGGAAACAGGCACTGTTTTAACTGTTAGCAAATCCCAAGGCTCCACATTGTCACCTAATTATCTCACCTATGGAAGTATCAGCCAGATTTAATCTGCAGCCTGCTGCTGGGAAGTGTGAAAGTATCATGTGCTTAAAATCGTAAGCAGGATTGAAAATCATGTGCCGCAGTGCAGATTGAATAGAATATTCAATCTGCGATCTGTGACTGTCTCTGCTGTTCACTTTCACTTATCATTAGTTGCATATCACTTAATTTTCTGATTAAAAGGGGCAATTCTTTGGCTTTACGATGTGTATGCTTGTCTGTCTGCTTTAGTTTGTCAGTTGAAATAAGTGTCTATTTGGCCTATTATTAAAAAAGTCTTGTCAGTGGAACTGCTAGTGAATAATTCCAGTAAACAAGGGAGAGAAATAACATCTTCTTAAAACACACTTTTTCTTTTTCCTGGGTGAGTGCAACAGGGGAGGAGACAATGACATGCCTACTTTTGATCTTTTATCTTAAAGATTTTCTGTCATATGTAGAGCTACACAGTCACTGTATTGTGTATTACTGTTGTAAAAATCATTTATCCAGGAACATAAGATTCAAAATTGCATGACACAAGTAGAAGTGAGTGGTTTTTAGAAAATAAAGCAAATATTGATAGTATAAACGATGTGCAATCTTTAAATGAGGAATTTTATTTCTCTCTTTAATATAAGGGCTAAATAAAAATACAATCCCTGTTCTCACAGAACAAATCCCATTTTTTAAATTCCATCATTTAAAGACATTTTGTGTATTTAAGCAGTGACAAGGGTATTCATTATTAATTAACATTCAGGAGATAACTGACTGTCAGTTGCCAGTCAAAGCGGAGCTTGGAAGAATGTTGACATTGATTGATGGACGTGTTCTGGGACTATGCACAAACAGGCTGCTCAGGTCATCTGAACACATAAAACCACTACAGATAAGCTCCACATACACAAAAAGATCTTTTGCTTGGGCTGTCCTTCTTTCTAAAGGGAGGATATCCTTCCATGTATCCTAGATTCACTTGATTTGTAAGTTTAAACCATAGCTTTCTAGCACCATGGTCGTCAGTGACAAGAGTCTAGTTTGGTCTGGTAAATATGGGTAACCTCATCATGCCGTTTCTAGCTGTGAGTGTCTGAGGTGCTTGTGCACTCAGGTTGAAACAACATTTTTGGACGTTGCTTTATAAAGTGCTACATGTACTTACCTAATGGATATATACTAATGTAATTTCTTCTTTAGGAGGAAGAAAATCCCCAAACCCTAATTTATATTACATTGAAATGTAGAGATGGAAGAGGGTTTTCAATCTTGCAATCCCTACAATCTCTTCAGAAGTGAGTTTTAAATATCTGCAGTCATACCATTTGTCTCCAGTTCCCTGAGTCAGTAAGACCCAACTTGTGGCACTCTCAGACCTCCTTTTCAAGGAGGAGATAACAAGCCCTTTGTGTGTCACATACAAATTGCACTTGCGCTAGGCTGGGTTGCCCCATGAGAACAGTGGCTCAGCTCCTCCTGCTTCTTGTGGTGGACACCTGATTGTACAACCGTGGTAGTAGTTAGCTAAAGAAATACAGTGTGGTGGTTTATGAACAGTATAACCCATATGGAGAGATGGTACCTCCCTGTATAGGTGAACAGCCTGGTCACCTTCAGTGTATGATAAGCACCTGCTTCACAGGTACTTATTTCTCATAATTTTTCTTCATTTTATTTTTCCGAATATGCTTACAACTATATCATGGTTGACACGGATTTGTTAACTAAAAGAGATGGAGGGCTCTTTTTTAAGGTGGTGGAAAACAATATCTTCTGACTGGAGCCTTTTTCCTGTGATTATCCGTGGGGGAAAAACTCCTGTGCTATATTACACGTCTCTGTAGGTTAACAAATGGATCTGTCTTGTCCTCTTTAAAATCCCCATAGCTATCTGCTTTGGGAGACACTACAGTTCCACCCAGTCCAGATGGAAGTAGCGTGCTGCTGGGGATCCTTTGCCAATCTTGATCTCTGATAGCAGTTTCTGAAGCATATTGGGGAAATCTGTTGAGAGCTGTCATCATTTCATACTTACGTGCCAGTTCTCCCTCTCCCTGTTCCTTCCCAGTACCTGCAACTGGGGTTCCTTAACGCTTCCTTTGGGCCTGCCAGGACGTGCCGAAAAGGCAGAGCTTCCTACTTTTATCCAGTGGAAAAGGGGACCACAAACATTTTTGTTGCGAAACTGCTTATTTTCCCTTGGGTAAAATCTTGCTTGCTTTATCCATAAAAAAAAATAAAAAAATAAAAAAAATTAGTCCCGTGGGACTACTTGTGAGAGTAAGAAAAACAGGAATTGGCCCCATGTCGTAACCATCTGTTATTAACACAAAGAGCAAGGGCCCAGTCTTGCAGCCCTTGCTAAAAGCAGTTTGTTTAATAGGAGTTACTACAAATATGAAAAATGTGTGTTTTCCTCATTACTGTGGCAATATTCCCTACCAATAGTGTAAAAAAAGAAAGAAAAAAAGGCATCATGAGTCTTGGTGTACAATCGCACAATTGCGTTATTTTATATTGTGGTAGGCTGTATGCAATAAACAACTCATTCCAAGAAATATATGTATCGCTGTATTTTCAAAAATCACTTCAGCTACTTGCACGCATATGTTTTCATAGTACATCTTTTCGTTTTATGGCTGAATTATGGCTGGGCTTTCTTTTCCACTGTTTTTATGACTGGAGGTAAACTTCCTTTTTGATCGTGGCTAGTTGGAAAATGGTGCCATTTTTCCCCTCTCCCCCAGCAGGGAGTTTGCCTTTTTACTTAATGACCCCCCCACTCCCTCCAACCCCCTCGCTCAATTATAACTACAAGCACTATTGGAAAACTGAAATAATTTGATCCATCCTGCCACGCTATTTTGTGACAGAGAGGTAGTTTTGGTGGCTGATACTTCTATTCACCTTTATAGGCTGGAGTGACAGGTTGGATTGAATTTTTTTTCCCCACCTTTGTGACCTCCCCTGTATTTGGCATTTCTACCTTAATGCTTCGGAGAATAACTCCATAATATTTACTACAAAACCCATAGCCCTGTAAAAAAATCAGTTTTGGTGCCCCTCCTTCCCACTTATTTTTTTTTTTTTTCAGTCTGTTTTTATATGAGTGGGTTTTAGATCATCCTTAGTTCTGAGAGTTGTGTCAGTCCCTGCTAGATATAACTTGAGCCATGGGTTTTAATAGGGGCGTTTAATCCACGCTCCTTCGCTTCTGGCTATAAACCTATGTTAGGCAGAGCAAAGGTTTTTAAAATCCTGTTGATTGTGCCTCAGTGGGAGACCAGTCCTCTGGCTAGCTATAATGCCTTTCAGGGTGGCTCCGCGCAATCAGTCTGGCACAGAGCACACACAGCGCAGCCCAGAATCTGGGAAAATATATAAATTATGATAGGAGGCTGGGCGTTTCCATGGAGTATGCAGAAAGACAGGAAATGCAGTATTGGATCAAACAAGTGGCTTGTCAAATCCATTACTCTTTTGCCAGCAATGTCCAGTAGCAGATGTGAAAAAAAAAAAAAGAAAAAAGAAAGATAAAAGAACATCAGTTTTGTTTTTCTTCAACCCCAAAGCATTCCATACAGCTCTGTTACGTTTCCTTTATATCCTTTCTCCAGTCATTCTGTCATTCAAATGTTGAAAGATGTCTGATTGTTTTCATTCCGTATAATAGGTATGTTCTAATCCATTCAAGCTCCTAATGAATTTTTGTGATTTTTATTAAGTTTGTGGCCTCAGATTTAAATAGACTGGAAATTCTACAGATGTTTACATTATTAACTATTCAAGCCTTATTATTTATGAAATGCATGCTTTGAACTTGACTGAAAAGCCCCTTGAGAATCTGACATAGAAGCACACAGAGCAACAACACTAAACTGATTTCTGTGCATTTAGAGATGTGTATTTCAAATATTTTGATTGGAAAAACTAATCCATGGTTTGTGAACTATGTGTAGGACAAATGCACTAGAATTTTATTACAGCAATGTTACAGGAACTTCTTCTTCTGCAGTTATAGACACTTTGAGCCACTGAAGGGTTAACACCACCACTCCCACCCCCCCCCCGCCAGGCAAACAGCGTATCACTTTCCTTAAAATGCCATTGGGAAACTGAGATAAATGGTGAAGCATTTTCTGTGTTGACATGATGTTCGCCTGTCCGATTGCATCCTTCCCAACAGACAGCAGAGCAGCAATTACAAAAACAGACATCTGTGCCAAGGTTTGGCTAGCCAGGGAGGGCAAGCTCTTGTGTTTAAGAGGTAGAGAATCCAATCGATGAAAATGTCTGGGCCTGTTAGCACCAATAAAGCTGAAGGCCACTGGGAAGCTCAGAGAGGGTCTTTTGTTGCGGAGACAGAAAAGAGGCCGAAGCTGTGACACTTGGGAAGGAATAGGGTCAGCTAGTACCATCATCCATCTTCCTCAATGGCAGCTTTCTGTCAGTTTTTAACCCTGCTCAGCAGAGGATCTAAACCTCTATTGTTGGCACCAGCCAATTCTCAGCCAAGTGTAAATGAAGTTAATATTCACTGACCTTATGCATAGCCAATGAAGGCCCTTGATGTCATCCTGGAAATAATGTTATCTGACACTTCAAAAAGCAGATGTTGGCAGGTTGGTTGTGTTTTTTTTTTTTTTTTTTGCTGAGCCAGTACGCAAAGACGCATTGTTTAGCCACCTCGCATTTAAACTGATTTCCATAATAACCACAAATAGGCCTTTTTGACCTTAAATTGACATAGTTATGGTTTTAGTTTGCATATCATTATACGCTGCTCACAAAGCCTGGCTAACCTGCACTAAATGATCTGGGAGAAGTAGCTCCGTTCACTTAGATAAGAAATATATGGGTCAGTGAGCAAATTTTATTTATGCTGATAAAACAGTGAGTAATTAAAATAGTTTAAATAGTGCAAAGCAGACACTTTTAGAATACAATGAAGAATAGTGTTTATTTTGCAACATACCTTCATGGAAGGAAATATATCACAGAAGTGGAAAAAAAAAAAAATATTGCTTTCATGAGTTTGGTTTTTATTTTGAAATGCTTATTAAAAGCAATGGTTAAAGGTCTTCCTTTGTCTCCAGTAATATTTTGTCATGGTGAAACATGATTATTCTAATATTGTTTTAATTACAGAAAGTTAAACAATTTTCATAGGTTCCATTTAGCCAGAAGTTTATCCAAGACAGAAGCGTACTGATGATAACTGCATGTTTATACAGTGCGTTCCATCCAGGTAGATCCCCAAACCTTCCACAGACTTTAGTGAACAGAACGCATCCACACTCCTCTTGTGCAAAAACCAATGCCAAACCTCTGTTGTAACTCTGGGGTGACACACTATGGTTTTTTTAAAGCATAGTGGTGCTTCTCAGCAGCCAGTGGTTCTGATTCAAGGAAGCACATAAGCAGGGGAGGTGAAAAGTAGTTTGATTTGGATTTTTTTTTGTTTTTTGTAAATTAGCTATGATTCTGGCTTACATGTGCTTACCTTATGAGAGATGAGCATAATGGCTTATGATAATAAAGTGCAGATGCAGGATGAGTAGTCCTTATTAATCAAGCTTTTTTTCAGCTGTATCCAGCAATGAACTTTGCACAACCTTGTTTTTCCCCGCTGCGTACAGAACATAGCAGCAGGTAACAGAAAACTAGAAAACTCTCTATTATGCCACAGTATTAGTTTTAAAAATACTTTTGAATGATGATTGCAGTATAGTTAGCACCTGTCAGGCTGCAATCCATACCTGTCCTTTTGAAAAAGAACTCAAAGTGCCATGGCTTTTTTTTGTGTCAAAGAATGAGTTAATGGTTGAACTGAGAAAGCCTGATCACCGGGGTTGCTCGGGAGGCAATTATCTGACAAGCTGGCAAAGATGAGAAATACCAGAACAGATCTGCATCTAATTGAAATCACTCAGATCTGATCTTAAGATAAACAGTCCTAGGATTTTTGGAAACTATTTTATTGATTGTGTTCTTCCCATCAGTTGTGTTTGTTTGTACCTGTTAAAGATGTGAACATGTTTCCTGTAGTAACAGATTTACTTAGCGACTCATCAGCTGGGGATTTCTCTGTATGCCTTTGCTTGATATTAACTCACATCAGATGGGAATTAAAAAAAAAATGGAGAGAGAGAAATAAATTCAGTAGGGTTCTGGATGTTTTAAAGAAATCAGTGATTGGTTTTGTTTGAGGTACAGAACCATATTTCATTACCTTCTGGTTATTTGTGTGCTGGCTGTGACATATGATGGCTCAGTCATGTAGCTCAGGTGATTAAAAGGCTACTTTTAGTTTGGACCTAGTTTAATGGGGTATATGATAGAACTGTTTTGTCCAGATAGATTCATTCAGATTTTTCTCCCCCACACAAATCCTATGGTCAGTCCATTCTACAATTGTTCTGAAATTACCAGAAGTTAGAAGAAAATTTCTGAAGCACAGAATTACAGCCAGCTACTGAACAGTGTGGAAAGAGCAATGAGGCAGAGAGCACTGAAAGCAATGAGGCACCTTAGTGAGCCGTTAACAAGCCCTAAGTCTGCTAAGCAAGCAAATTAATTTGTTTAAGACTTTACAAAGACCCATTTATTCTGTAAGTTATATTGAATAATAACCAGATTGAGTCACATTTTGATTTTACTACACTGCTGTAATCGATTCATTTCTGGCTCAGTTTTGATAGCTTCTACCTTTGTCAGGCTTTATCCTATGAAAAGTGTAGAATGCCAAAAAAAACCCCATCAAACTGACCCAATTCTACCCTTTCTTCCAGCAGAAACGGATACTGAAGTACAGAAGTTTATTTTCCATTTCTGGGATGAGACTGTGAAAGAGAAATTTGCCTTTGTGAATTAAGCCATGGGCAGATTGATTCATTTCATCCTGTCGGTATTGAATATTGTTGCTGTTTTAGTTGAAAGTTTGCAAAATGCTAGCTTTGCATGAGCAGGCCGCTAGGGAAGTGATCCAAAAATAATGTAAATTGAAAGTGTTTGGTTTAATGTATTTTCCTGTTTGTTTGTGGGTTGGTTTTTTGTTGGGTTTTTTTTTTTTTCCCCCTTTAAACAAAGCAGAACAAAATGAAAGATGCTTTGGACTAAATGTCAGCAGAAGATTCATTAGGGGGGTAGTGACACAGCTAGCTGTGAGCTGCGGGGGTGCGGGGAGGTGGCTGGTGGTGTCTCTCTCACTGTCTGAAGGCAGGACTAAAATCCCTGCAGTACCAGCAGCTGATTTGCTGGTGACATTGTCGCCGTGTCCGGCTGCTTTCATGGAGGAAGCCTAGCAGGTACTGGGAATCTGGTGTTCTTGCTTGGAGCTAGGTCGATGTTGCTCCTGATTAATCTCATCTGTAAGGGGTGAGGTCTTCAACAGCAGATTTTTTTTTTTTTTTTTGGCCCATTCTGTTGTTTAGAATAATAGATAATTTTCACCTCTGGACTCTGGGCCTCTGCAGAAATAGTCTGTATGGATCCGAGTTCATTCTGTATTGCGTTGTCAGCATAGCTGTGATTTTCTTTGACAGTTACATCAGTGGGGAAGAGAAGAATGGAATTAGGTATGAAAAATTGCTTTGTTCTCTGGAGTTTCTAGAAGAATTCTTTGAAGCTGTAGTGTGAAATCTCTAGCACATCTGTAGATGATTTATACTAATAAGGACTAACCAGCAAAACTGTGTTGGAGAAAATAATATTGAAAGAAAAAAGCACAAAAAATCAATTGTATGAGGAGACAGAATATTTAGTTCTGAGTCATCTTCCCTAATCAGTAGAAAAATGGATTATATGACTAATAAAGGATCACCCGAAAGAGAACAGTTAAACCATGTACCATTTTGTTGGACAGATCGGAAATACTGTAAATAACCCGCCAGTAATGAAATATGTGATTTTACAACAAAAAAACCCAACCACTGCCATATGGGGAAAAAGAATCTCAATGAAACTTATCACTTTATTTTTTTGTATACTAACAAGGCTATCCGTTTGGCTTTTTTTTTTTTTTTTTTAAAGTCAGTAATACAATTTATTCCACCCACACAAAGCACTGAACTGCTTAAAGCACCTGCTGTCAAATTGAAGCCTGGGGATACGTCCTAGAAGAGAGGGAAGGGGAGGGTGCGTGGATGAGGAGGGACTGTGGACAGGTGAGGAGATGCAATTTGAGGGCACGATTGTGAGCAGGGACTGAGCTTGAGGATGGAGATGTTTCTCAGCTTCTACCCTGTACTTCGGAGTGCCAGGCAGTGGATGTGTCAACAGGTGGATACAGGTGTAAAGCAGGAGTTTTCATCACTGCGGTAGGCATATCATTTAATGGTTTGCGTGCCGCAGCAAAGTGGTATCTGAGTGCTGTGCAAATAGCCAGTGTCTCGGCCAGTGTGTGGTGCGTGGCTGGGAGCTGCCATGGCTAATGACACAGGACCACACGGGCATCCTCGGTTTGCACAACGAATTCTTTACTTAGGGCTTTGCCTTTGTTTCATAAAGTCAATAATGCAAATGCATGAGAATGAAGGTGAGGCCTAACCTTGTCCCCTTGAAGTGACTGGGGGATTGTCTTTGTCTTTCATAAGAGCTAAGGCCTACTTCCTGCTCCTGTTTTGTCTTTCTCATAACAGTTTTCAAAGTGCCTTTCACACACAAAAATGTAAGCCGTTTGAATGGATTAAATATCAGTGGTAAATGTTGTGGAAACACCTTTCATAAATAATGAAAAAAGAAGGGCTCGTTTGTAAGCACGACCATATTGCTATTTAGTGAAGGAGAATAAGGTGTGTTCTCTTCCCTGCTGCGTGCTGCTCCTCTTTCTCCTCGAATGGCAGAGGGTGTGACAAAGGTTAGGTTTTTGTACTGCCCACACAAAAGGCTTTACTGTGTTTTATACACAAGGCAAGAGGCAGGAACTGGGTAATGTAATTTTAGAAAAAAAAAAAATACAATTTAAATTTACGATCTGGACCTAAGGCAATTGAGCTCTGTGCTTTTTTGTTTTTTTTTTTTTTTCCTTTTAACTTCTTAACCTTTAGACAGGCTTGCATAGCTCATGTAGATGAAATTAATTGGATCCCCACAAAATCAAGAATGTCTGAAATCATCATTATTCTTTAATGTCTGTGTTTGCATCTGTTCAGTCTCTGAAATGTAGTTGGGTCATCTTTTCAAACTATTTTCCACAACTGCAAGGACTAGAAGCCATTTTTTTCCTCAAGCTAGAGTTTAGATGGTTGTTCAGAAACAACAATAGCAACAAATCCATGTGATTCTTGCAACTGGAATTTAAAACAGATTATCAATTGCTTTAGGATTAAGAATAAAAAATAAATAAAAGAATTGGCAACTTCATATACTCAAGCATATTTGATTCTGAAGTCCACATGTTGAAGCCCATAGTCAAAACAACTGCAAAGCTCTTTTTTCATATCCCATCAGATCAGTTTGGGATTCTTTTGTTGGTTTTGTAAAACATGCTTTTAGTCTTGACGAATCAATGTATCTCAAAAGCGTAAGCCAAGGATCCTCGTTCATCTCATACACCAGCAACAGGGCTGCTTTGGAAGCTGTGATAGCATAATCATAGTGACTTCAAGTAGCTTTTACCTGTATAAAACCATTGTAGGCAAAGTGTCTCAAAGTGTGGGAGAATGTGTATTTGTTGCATAGGTGTAATCAAGGACATTATTTAACTTGTGGAAACACTGTTTCCACTGATGAGGAATGCGGAGAAGAGGAGCCCCTTGGGGCTTTGAAAGTCCGTAAGTAACGTAAGTAAAGGCTGAGTTTGTATTGCTGGTGAATAGCAAAAACATCCTTTTTCTTGCAAACCAAGTTTATTTGCTGCATAATTCACCACGCAGACCGTAAGCATGGACTGTTCTCTCTCTCCCATATGACTTCTTGCTACAGCCTGCCGGTGTAAAATACCCTCAATGGCCAGACTGCAGAGGACATTGAGCACACGAGGTCTGGCTCTTTCACAGCTCCTTGCGTACAGCACATCAGGGAGCACGGGACTTGCATTCCAATGTCTGTGTAATTGGAGTCTCCCTATGGGCAAAATTTAGGTTAAGAGCAAGGAAATACCCTTCTACACTGAGCAGCAGAAAGTTTCTAGTCAGGGCGCACCTGTTCCTCCATGCTGAAGAGGACAGGATAAAACAGGAATTGTTGGTGAAGAACAAGCATGTCAAGGGGAATCTAGGTTTAAAAGTGATTTAAACTAAACAGGAACAAGTCTTATTCTGTTTGCATGGATTTAATCAGGAACAACTGCATGTGAAGACAGCAGTGATCCTCAGCTTGCAAATCAGATGTTTAGCTATGAGTTGCAATGTCTGGTCTCTTTACCACTGACTGCTAAATGGGAATAAATTGTTGGATATGCAATACCAATCTCATTATTTCAGAACTGTTTCTCATTGCCTTTTCTATTCTGCGTGTAATTTTTTACTTCCACTTAAGTAATGCACAGTGCCCTCGGTATACAGGCCTAGAAGTTTACAGCCTTGCTGCTGCTGCTCATTTATGTTATGACATCTGACTTTCCTGGAATGATCAGCTCCTGCTCTGCTGTATTAACTAAAATGCTCTGTCCTGGTGATACTCCATCGTTCACTGAATTTCTTTGCACCACTGGGGAGAAATAGAGAGGGTAACTTTTAATTCTGTGCTAAAAAGGAAGTACAGGAATTCAGTAAAGTTATGCTGGACAATAAAATAAGTCTGAATTTGCCTCATTGTGTGAAGTGCCTCTTGCCATCTCCTGCAATGTTATCATGAGCTTTATGCCTACTTGCTACTGTACGGTATCAGCTCTTGCAGAAATATATTTCAGTTTTCTTTTCTTGAATTTGTTAGAGGGTAAGCTTTCAAACACTTCTGATGTTTGACAAGTGCTGCGTAGTTAAGGATACTAAAAGAAGATAATAAGTGATAAGGAGCGATCAAAAAAGGGAAATGGAAATGGTCATATTTTAAAGACTCCAGAGCAAATAAGTAGATACTGACCTCCTGTTGTTAACCTTTCTATATGCCAATTGTTCATTAGGCAGGGAGTTTAAATTTTTTTGTTGAGATGTGATTTTCCGATGTGGGCTATTTGTTTAGGGCTATGTGAAAGTCTAAAGTAATCCGATTGCTCCGGAGGAAGTAAGTAATGCCTTCTAGGGAGTATTCTTTTAGGACTAAGAGAATGTCTTTCTATTTTTGTCGCAAAGCTATCACCTACAGTGCACTTCAGGCCTGAAGGGGATCATCTCGATGGAGGGAAAAATGGTTGTTCTTTTATTACTAAAACACAGAGTATTATGATTGTGCCCGTCCTTGCTGCTGCACAGAGGCATCCCATTTAAAGTCATTAAAAACTCATTGATACATTTATTCTCACCACAATGCACTAATAGCATTCAAAGCCATTAGCAGCTGGCTATTGTGCATTTGCAAAAAGTTGCAGTGCTAGGTCAGCACGCATGCTACTTTTCTGTGATAAATGAGCAATATTAACATATCAGGCCAGAAACAGATTAAAAATATTTATAGTGACAGCTTTCTGTCTTACGTTTTACTTTTTTTTTCTTTTTTTCCCTCTTGCTACAATTCTGGGAAAGGTGCTAATTAGTATATCATATGGGTGTAGTCATTTTACATTGTTATTTTCAATTAGAAATAATGATTAAACGTAGTTTGAAAAACTTACAAAATGAAGCAATGTAGTAAAAGATAACCCTCTAACACGATCAGGAGTCTCATACTCCTTGCTGCCTCAGTGAGCACAAAGAGTTAATATAATCTCACAGCACATTGCTAGAAATTCAGAACAAACCAAAATGATGTGTAATTCAGGGACAAACAAAATAATTTTCTGCCTATTTGTAGAATGACCCCTTTTAATTTGGCCACTGGGACAACTAATAAGTTCCTAGAATCATGAGCTTTGCATGAAAAGCATCACTTCCTACAAAATATTCCAATGTATGCGAGTTTTTCTGCCCCCACGGCTGATTTGCATGAGATAGGTTCATCCATGTTTCCATGAAAATGAATGCCAAACCTCCTGCTGAATTTATTTATCAAATGTTGCATAAAAACTGAATGCCATGTTCTGTTCAGCTATTCCCACTGGGTTTTCATTGGTGGAAGTTAAAAGGTGAAATTTTGGCCTTGCTGAAGTGAATGACATGAATCTTCGTTTAATTCGACCAGGAGCTGACCCAAAGTGTTCTGCTTATTACCTCATATTCATTTCCATGACAGCTAATTGTGATGTCACAAAGCAGAAGCATTGTAGGTAAGACAGACATCAAGAGGAGGTACATTTCTAAGCAACACAGATAATGATTTATTTTAAACATGTCCTGTAATAAAAGAAAATAAACGGTGGAAAATCAGTGATGTTTAAAAGTATTTCACAACTTGCTGTTAGAAAGAGTTGGTATTTTTATTAGGTAGTGGTGAAAATGAAAAGGAAGTTTGTCAATTTCTTCACCATTTTTAGCATAATTGCAGTGAATATCTACATGTGCCACTTTGCTATACTAAATTTTGAGCTGAACAATGAGCAGGGCACTGACCGATGCAGGATCAAGATTTCTCTTTCCATTTTGATTCCAAAAGTGTTGTCCACTGTCACAGGAGAAGTGAACTTAATCAGACGTGACTTGACTTTACATCTGCGCAGGGGGTTATCTCTTGTAAAAGGGTAGACTTGTGAATGAAACCTTTGTCTTCAGCTTCCTTGTAATCCTGCAGTACAGTTGAGCATGTTAGCTCAGTTGGAATAATGTGCTGATTTTCTAAAGATGAAAAAGAATTTTAACCCCTTTCCTCTTTTTAAGTTCTCAGTTCTATACTTCCTTAGATTTCACACTACCTGCCTTGGTTTTAGCAACTCTGATTTCAGTCTGTCACCTTCCCTGGTTAAATATAAAAAATTATACGCTCCTCTCCTTGAAGGAGAATATTCAAGAAATGCAATCCCGGTGAGAGTGCTGTTTTGTAGCAGCAGGGATTCTTTTTTCCTGTCATTTTCTTAATTCAGTCTCTGTTTCAAATCTTTATCAGCACCTGTCCTTTTAAGGAAACAGATTAAAATGTTTCAGGGTAAATGGAGGATTGATCTGGTGTGAACGTACAGCTTCTGTGCTTTTACGATGCGTGCAGTTAGGAACAGGGATACCACGTGCTTTAACATTTTCACTGAGTCTAACTGCTTTGCTTCCTTGCCTTTGTGCATGCTGATGTTAGTTCTCCTTGCATCCTATTAGGCATAGATTAAATGTATATTTGAAAAGAAATTATTTATTTGCTTTGCTTGTTTGGTTGGCTTTTTTTTTTTTTTTTTTTTTTTTTTTTTTTAGAGAAGTGAGCACATGAGTCTGTTGTATGAAATGTTGGATCATCCAGTCAGTGCTGGAGAGGGTTTATCTGTTAGGAGACTATGGAGGTATACAAGGAGCAAATACTAAAGATATTTGGTTTAATAAAATGATAACAACATTCTGAAATATTGCAAAGTGTATTGCTGTAGCTCAAATATATTGATGACTGTCTGAGTAGGTTAGAGATAAAAGCCGTAGACATGCATTTGCTCTGTTTGCTCTCATTTAATTTCATCATAGTGAGTCACATAGGCATCAAGATTTATATGCGTCTGATAAGTAGTCGGGATAGAGAGCGCTAATGATGGTTGTAATGCTTTCTAGAATTCTATTTCTTCTGACTTTGGTTGACATTGTGACTCTAAATACTGCAGGCTCTGTAAATTAGAAAGTGGAAGACAGAGGAGGGGAGAACCTGCCTCAGAATTCACACCATACTCATCAATATTTAGTCATCCATAGGTTGATTTTTTAATTTTTTTTTTTTTTTTTTCCCCTGTGTGTCTGAACAGGCAGAATCCATGGTGCTCCTCAGGGAATATTTATCAGATTGGAGTGTGCATTTATCAGGAGAAATTCAGGGAAAGTAAGGCATAAAACATGCTGAGGGTTTTTTTTTTTGTACATTCAAGGAACTTAAAACATTTATCCTTCAATTCAAAGAAAATCCTTTTCATCGGTGATCAGTGCAGAACAGAGAGAATCGGCTGAGTCTTACTGATTCACATGGGACAACTGTCTCTAGCACAATCTGTTTATGCTGATGGCCCTAGCACTGACACGACAGATGCTTGGAAAGCTGCTGTCTCTACTGCCACTGTTGTTGACACCATTGCAAATTCTTAAAGGAAAGTTGCAATGAGTCTTCATCTGGCTGAAAAAAAAGGAACTGCAGTTAAAACAAAGCAGTCTTTTACAGCCTGATTCTATGGGATCTCTCTTGCCATCATGTGCTTTTGGATGGTCTTAACTACAGGTATTGTGGGTTGAAGGTCTCTTTAAGTGGCTGTGGTGTTGATTAATAGAATTCATAATATTGCAAAGTGTTTACACATCTCTTACCATCTTCATTTATATGACTTGGGTGTCTGCTACTGTTGTAGCAGTGGTCCTTAGAGGAACTGCTTTTCCAGGACATGAACAAAGACAGGAGCGACAGTATTGCAGCCAGAAAAAACATGGAAAAAGATAGCTACGGGCAATTTCCACAGCTCTTAATAAGTAGCAAGAGCAAGTATAGCACACAAAATCAATAAAAGCCCCTTGTCTATCTACCCTCTTACCTCCACAACCCTCTCCTGAAATCCACAAGAAAAAAGATTCAGGAAAAAAGCGTTTATCTTCAGTGTGCCTGTCTGTTAGGTATATCCTATGGCTGATAGGCTCTTTTCCAATTCATCATTTCATGCTTGCTTTGGTGGAGGTGTAGAGAAGAGAGTCAATTCTTCCATTTAATTCTATCGGTTGTTAGAAAGTATTCTCTATCCTAGTGATATTTTCCTTTGAGCAGTCTAAATTCTTGTGAAATTGAACAGATTTTCCTGAAGGCTGTTGTTGCTGTTTAGTGTATTAATGCCTAGATGTTTCAACCAGACTCAAGAAATCAGTTGATTCCAAGGTGCTACTGTCTGCACAGTGAATGGTAATGTATTCCCCTTTGCTCCTATTGTTCATTATTTACCCAGAGAAGACAGAGAAAACAAAAGAAATTAAATGAGTTGGCTGTGGTCACAAAGCTGTTAAGTGCCACTGTGGGGAACGGATACAAATTTTGACTTAGTACCCATGTAGCAATAATTTTCTTCTATGAAGAAGACTGCTTAGCCTGCAAAACTGGCCAAATACCTATTGTAGTTAAGAGTAGTAGAATAAAATCTCAAAATGAAATAAAATCGGGTGTGGATTTGGTCCACTTCTACTTTTACCTCTGCTTAAAACAGAACAGAGGCTATAAAACCTAAATTTTCAGGCTTTACCGTACCTCATCATGATTAATGAAAGTTGAAACAGAGTAGGGTATCCACCTTTCTGCAGCTTTTCGTATGAAATCTACTTCTAATTTGATGGTCATCATCACAAAGAGAAAGATACAAAAATAAGCATTAGGCTTATAGACATTTGAATAAATTAATTTTGAAGAAAAGCCAGTATTTTGAGTTTTGCTCATATTTAAACATATGCAACCAGCTGGAACAATGTATGAAAACAACAACTAAGCTTCTATTTTTAAACACTTTTCACGATGCGACATAAGGACGTTGTACATATATTGTTGCCGCCTCAGTCACTTCAGAGTAAGGGCCTATGAAGACAGACGCAGTGAAAAAGTATGTTATGTTCCCTAGTGAGGGAATAGTCATTTAAAATTGGCAGACAGGTTCGGTGTATTCAGTGCCAGGAAGTCAGGCTGAAGAAGACAAGGTAGTAAGATGCTGGAAAGCCCGGAAGAATACAGATTCTCTGATATAAAAATGAGAAGCTAGATGAGGTAATTATCATGACAATGAGTTATTATGGTCATGTTCTTTCAAGGAATAGGTACTTCAATGAAAATTTACCCGAGTTCATTGAAAATGTAAAATAATTTTATTTAAAGAAAATGACTGCAGTTTTAATCTGATTTTGACACTAGGAGAAAATTAAGGAGATAATGCAGATGTATGGGTTGCCAAATGTTACGTTATTCTTTCATGCAGAAAAATTGCCTTTTCCCATCCCACTGAAGTATTTAAGCATGGCTACAGCCTTAATAAAGTAAACCTAAAACCCACAGAATTAAGATAACTCTCCAGAAATTTAGGAACTAAAAGCAGCAGAAGTTTGCATTACTTGTTTGACCTTCAAGAGAACATCAGTGCAATCAATCTTCTAAGTTTAACAGAACTGGTATAAAACTTAAACAGGAGACATAAATTTTGCTGCATATGCAAAGAGCTGCATGTAAATGGACTATATACCTGTCAAATCTTTAGCTGAACAATATAGACTGAGATAATACCAAAAGTCAATCCCTTCGTCAAGTTTTGTGTTATTGGATTTGATTTACGGGTAAAACCACATAAACCCTACCTAATCTTCTTGCATTCTGAGTCTGTCTGAGGTTTGTCTTTGTCCCCTGTTCTCTTCTGATTTTCTCATCTGAAAGAGGTGCTTCACTTTTTTATATCAGTGGGAGCTACTCATCTAGCAGCATGACTTGGCATTTGTTGCCTTCGTTCTTAAGGTTGTGAGATTTTGGGTTTTTTTGGGGGGGTTGTTTAGTTTAGTTGTGTTTTTTTTTAAGCAGGGCAGATTGTAAGTCTGCCAATCTGTTACAGAGTGTTACAAAGAGAAAAGGAGTATTTTATTTTCATATGTCAGTGGACGTAAATAAAAATGCTATGTGCTTAAGCACTGTCAGGAACAATTTATATTAAGTTTTAGGACAATTACTATACGATCGATTAGACTACGGGCTTTGCTGCCAAAGGATGTTGTAGAAACATCATCATGGAAAAGGTCAAGAATCTGTATTTCTAAACTGTACAGCAGTAGCCCTTAATTCTGCAAACTAGCTACAGCTGACGGAAAATTTTATAGCAGCTTCACTACAAATAAAAAGCAGAGGCTGTAAGTGCAAATAAAAAGCAGAAGCTGTAAGTGAATTCAGTATTAAAAAAAAAAAAAGAAAAGGAAAAAAAAAGAAAAAAGAAAAAAAAAAGAAAAAAGCAATCAGTACAGCAACCCTAGCATTACCTATTTTCACATTAAATTCTATTTCTTTTTCCACTAGCTCCCATTTTCAGACTTTGATGAAACAGTTTTTTTGATTGCTAATCCACAAGACGTGCTATGTTCAGGACTGAAGCAGGATGAATGAAAATACAGCAGAAAGTATGGGCTGTTTGAAACCTCTGGTACTACTGGAAAAGCATAAGTGCAGAGGACAGATGGGAGGATATATTGGTTTAAGTCTATCCAGAGATACTTGTTGGGAACCTTACTGGTTTAAAACCAGTATGCCTGCAGTGCTGATATACATTTGGGCTCATTTTTGCAAATATGTACAATAAAGTCACCCCGTGTGACACCAGCGTCAAATATGTGGATACACATAGTCAAAACCTGTCCCGGCATTTGAGGAAGATTCCAGTGAGCTTTGTGTTCCTTTTACATCTTAGAGCTCCTTTCTTTGAATAGAATTTTGTTTTATTTTGACAAAGTTATCAGTTATTATCGAATATGTTAAAAGCTGAAGGTTAAATGCAGATTAGAGTTTTGGCCACTTATGGACCTTATAGCACAAGAAACCAGAAGGACACAAAAATGCCAAAAGTGCCTATGTAATTCAAGATGAGAATTAGTGGCCGGGCAAAGGAATTGGCATCTTTTGTAGTGTGGCAAGTAGAATGTTAATTAGGAATTCCCAGATCCCCCAGAATTGTCCATAATTAATGCTTGTTATAGCTTCGTGCATATAGTGGCAAAACCCACAATATATGGCTTTTACATCTGCTGTTTCAGTGATGTCATATGTTAGTTTGTTCCAAAGTTTGAAGAAAGATGAGAATAGAAAGACAAATAGAGGATTTTTTTTCCTCTTCTTTTAAGAATCAATGTGTACTTGATAAAGTCTTCAGTAACTCAACTTTCTGCAGTCACTAATAACTGAGAATGTTTACGTGTTCTTGGCTTCACCCAAGCTATTTGCTACTCCTACCATTTGTTTTTGGATGCATAATAGGCCAGTAGAGAGGGTTATATCATTGAAATATGAATGCTGGTGAAGCATGCACATGTGTACATTCGTGCCCACAAACATAGACTTGCTCATGTTGTTCATGCAGAACTAAGGTTCTTCAAATCTGTGTTCTATCTATACTGCTGCTGTAATGCAGTAGATTTCCAGCTAACATTTGCATTCATATCAAATTAATTTTCATCATCTTCCACATAGATGTCATTATAGCCTAACATAATCATAAACAACTTAACTTCACCAGTCTTTTATTTTGAATTTAGATAACTAGTTACATTACACCAGTTCTCTACTCAATGGCTCAGATATGCCAGCCTCAGCTTGATATCTCCTTCCGTGTAGGCATACATTACTCAGTTCAGTTCAGTCACTGAGACTTTGTGTGACAAGCTATAAAAAGCTCTACAAAGCTATGTATATGGATCTTTTTGGTACTTGATAGAGGCAGGTCTGATAGAGAACTGTGAATGATCTACTCTTCTCATTTCTCATCACTACCCACCTATCAAAGGATGCTAGATAAACTGCTTGCATATGATAACAGGAGATATTTTATGAGGCTATGCAGTTGGGTGCCATTTGAGGATTACTGGTAATTTTTATAACTGGATGCTTTATATGTTGGCATGTCAGGATAAGTAACTGAGAGCAGGATTTATTTTGAAGCTGTCACCTGGAGAGCCATTCCACTGGCCATTTGCAAGAGCCTGGGACTGGGTTCATAAACGTTGCTTGTCTGGTCTTGTTTGAGGTGGTGTATAGCATACAAGACATCTGTGTGGGCTAGCAGACGTGATACAGGAGTCACAGAAGACCTGTACCCCTTTGGACCATTAGGTGGGGACCTGACAGGATACCCTTTCTCAGACTGGACTAGGCAATTGCATTGAGGCAGCTCAGAACTAGCCCTGAGTCTCCATGGACTCCAATGAGAGCTTAGCTACTCATTACCCATGCAAACACTAACACAGTGACACTGAAATTTAGGTGGTATAATCTTGGGAGAAATCACATCCTGGATATTTAATCCGTGGCCTGTTGTCAGCTAGGCAGTGGAGATCAGGGGATTAATTTGGACAACTTCTCTAATAATATTCCCGCTCTGTATCACATTGCTGCAGTTTCTGTTGATGTTTCCCTCCCAACAGCCCCTTTTTTTCTGCTGAAGTCCTCATGGCAGACTCAGGATGCCCAGGTCCCAATCTGACTTTGTATTTAAGTCCAGTGTCAGAGTTGGCCAACCTTTTTCCTTTGTGTAGCTTTCCTGTCACTGTCTCAGAGGGGACCCATTTGAGATCAGTAGGTCTGTTGGACTAGTGTGCTTGCTGGTGATAAGGAGCTGAGTTGTGTAATGGAAATTCGTCTGGCTGAGCAATTAGAAAACTTGGGAAGAGAAGGGGAGGAACTGACCCTGAGTGAGGACTGCATGCCTGTTTTGTTTTCCATTGCTCAGCCCCATTCCTTGACTCCTAGTGGATTTCCACAGCCACTCTACTCTGAATTTGTTCCATCTTTGTTTTTCTTATAAAGTTAACTTTAGTTAAAGTTTAATTATATTTGTGTTTTTATAATTCAGAAAAAACATTAATATTTAACGCAGAAAATTGCAAGAATGGGGAAAAAGGACAGTGGTACTAGGAGACCAGTATTCTTTTGGGTAGTGTAGCAGAGCTGAAGATGGAAATGTATTAGAGCCCAGGGAGATATTAGGGAATGCTTTCTATCAGTGACAATACCTACTGTCCCTGGGCCATTGCCATGACTTTCACGCCTTCTTGAGATATGTTTTATTTCTTCCTTGGCAGTCCATCCTTTTCAGAATGAATGAATGATTTTTGAATAGACCTGCCTAATTGAAAGCTTTAAATTCCACCCTAAGTGGAAAACTGAATTGTGCCATGGGCTGTGAGGGCACTTCCCTAACATGAAGAGAATTTCTTCTGGGAGCTGCATACATGTTATGTAAGGACAAACTGGTTCCCATTGCCTGTTACTGGACTTTATATAAATTTGCTTTTTTCTCCCCCCACTTCTGTAAACCAGCTTTTATTATCTTTGTTTTTCTTTTTTTTCTTTCCTTTTTTTTTTTTGTTCGTGACTATAACAACTTGCTGCCTTCATTATTTCTGTTTCAGTATCTTGCTCTTTTTCAAAGAATTGTGTAGTTTCTTGAGCACTGAGGAACCAGCATCTATAAATTTGTCTTTCTAACAAGCTACAGAGAGCTGTTAGAAGAATTGCTTGCACAGAAAAAAAAATCATTTGAGTTACAAATTGTTCACAATTAGGATGCTGAGTCAGTTCTACATGTGTTAGATAATTTATGTACTGATTCGTCAATCAAAGCCAACAATTAAAGCTTCTCCAAATAAAGAATTCATGTTATTCCCTCATGATAGTGTCACTAGCAAGGAGCATGGAACAATAGGACTGACTCTGTAAAGCAAAATAGTTAGTCCTGAGGGCTTGATGTCCACACTAAATAAATTTTTTTTGGGTTTATTTGGATTAGGTCTAATCTGATCCAATTGTGGTTGGAGTACGTTAGTTTTACTCTTCAAGCACATCTTCTGGTTATTTTCCTCTGAAACCAAACCAGTTCACCTGCTCTGAGATGACTCTGATGTGAAGCAAAACATGGTAAGCAGGGATGACTGGGAAATCACTTCAAAAGTGCACTCTGGATCCAAACAAAGTGCTAATGGGGCTGCATTCACGTTATATTAGCATTCTTTCTATTCCCTTTCAGTTTTTAAAAGTTGAAACCCAAGACACAAATACATAATGATAATGAAAAACACAAATAGGAATTCTAAATTTCCAGATCCTTAAAAGTTTTGTAAATGCCTTGGAGTATCGTTATTCTTGGAAATATATCTGACAGCTGGACAGATACAATGGGGATTGTTCACATGTCTATACTGTAGTCTCTGCTGTGACATACCCAAGCTGCTATGAAGTCAGTGACACCTGCACATAGCCCCTGTAACGGTCGGTGTTTGGAATGTGCTGTTTACTCAGCTTCTTGGGCTTTTGAAAGCCACACAAGAGTCATCTGCTGCTGTGGCATTACTGTCAGCATTACACAGGTTCAGTGTTGGTGTAGCTGTATGTGTGCAAGCTACAGCTATGTAAGGAATTGTGCGGAAAGAGGCACTATATATACTTTCTTAAAAGAAATAAAACTTGCTTTAACATTCAGGTGAATAATCACTTGGATGAACTCTGGTAGTTTATGAAAATAATTTGATAAATTCACGAAAGAAAAGTCTGTCGGGGGATATTAAGCAAAGAGATGGAGATAGCTCACGATTGCTAGTGCCTGGTTGTTGGATGCGGATCCCCTCTGCTTCTGCCCTGCTCTTTCTTTCCTTTTGTAAGCATCTGGCACAGGTCATGGCCAGAAACAAGCCAATGGTCTTGGTAGACCTTTGATCATCCTCATTTGCCTTGCCTTTATTGCATGATTCAGGTCATCCATAGTCCAAGACACCCGTTACTTTGGTGGGTTTGGATCAAGCCTTCAGGGCTGTAATTGCTTGGATGAGTAATGGCACTGAGTTTTGGGAAATTTGCAGAGAACTATGATTGCACACAGTTCCAGTGAACCTGGGCATTGTATGTGCACAGAGCTATTCTCTTAGGAGGTTTAAAGGATTAAATGTAATAGTAGTGTACACTGAAACAGAAAGTGTGATAATCTTAGTTAAAGAGCTTGATTAGATGGCAGAAGCAGCACAGAAGTTCACAGGATTTTCAGTGAAAAAAATCTTTTGTATGGTTAGTTGAATATCCTTTTGTATGTTCCAGCAAAAAGGAAGTTCAGCATTTTAAGATTACTCCATGCTGGCTCCATAAAGCTTCCTTGGGTATCTAGCTGCTTTGTTTGGCAGTGGGGTTTAATCACTTGCAGAAAATGCTTGTTATATCATGCGCTCTTCAACCATGTACGTTATCCCTTAATTATATACGACTAAGCCCCTCTTGACTATAAGACATGTTGTTTGTTCAAACGCACTTACAAATCCATTTTCTTATCAGTTCTTTGCTGAACATTTACACAACGGGGTACTGTTTAAATATGAAAATAAACCTTTTTAAAAAAAATTGTTTGACCCACCCACCTGGCCTCCATCTGTGATTGTTCTGTCTCTGCAATCTGTTGTCTGCTTTTCCTCAGCGTGTCCTTTATCTTTTCGGATGGCTGCTATCTTTGAGCGGCTTTATTGCCCCTCCCTATTTTCTCTGTGCTTAGTAGAAAGTGACATTTCCAAATCATAAGGATCAGCCAAGCAGATTTGATACGCTCACTGTTATAAGACACACTTCTGCTCAGAGTATGCAATTAGTAAAGACAACTTCATTTCACAGTATCACAACTCATGCTGTACTATTTGGAATTAAAGCATTGTGTGAATCTGGGAAGTTTTCTCATAAAAACTTGTAGCAGATAAATCTGACAGAGTTAGCAATGTTTTTTCTTACCACAGACTTACTGAAGCAAACCCAGAAAAAAGATTCTTCATGTTTTATTCCAGTTCAGTTTCGTATCAGTGAATTACTACGGTAATGCTTTTCCTTTATATATATATATATATATTTTTTTTTTTTCATTAAAGGGGAGCTGTGTGTTTGTAATCTCTTAATAAATAGATACTCTAATCTTTAGATAAAGAGGTTAAATCCATTTTTATTTTGAAAGATTATAGTTAAAAACTTACACAGACAGTTTAAATTTCCAGTCTATGCACTGATAAAAATTTTGTAGGCTACAGTGAACCTGGAAGGGAATCCCTTCTTAAAGAAATCAGAGTATATTTTTTTTTATTTTCTGGAAGTATTTATATTTTCCCATTCTAAGCCAAATGTAACTATGGAGAACAGTTGCCTTTTTTGCATTAAAGTTCTTCCAAAAGCACCGCAATGGATTGATAGGCATGAGCATATTTTTCTGAATAAGTAGGACAACCAACATTAAATGTAGGAATATCTGAGACTAACAGCTATAGTTAGTTATTTTTAAGTTCTGTAGCAATGTTGTGCAGAAGTGGAGTCATTTCTCTCTTGTGGGATTTTAGAAGCTAGTCTTTTGTTTGGGTGGATTTGCCTGCTGTATAATGATAGCCTTGAGGAATGTGTTACAGAAACCTGTGAAAAATTTCTTCTGGATTAAGGCCTGGAATGGTAATGGTAGGTCATTGTCCAAAGGAAACAAAATGTGTTATTAAGTTATTTTAATTTCATTTCAATTGGAAAGCTTATAGAGATGCCTGCTTCTGTTCTATTTTATGAGTAAGCCCTCCAGATTTATTTCTTGCCAGCCAATTATTAAGCACCATTACAGTTAAATTAAATTAAACATCCACATCAAGTTGATTGTCTCAAAGCTTCAGGAAGCCTACAGCGACAGATCTATTTGCACCACTTTACAGAGAACTTTGTCCTTGAACCATATGATTTAAGACTCCCCCAAAAGATCTCCCTTATTTCACAGGGGACAAAATGATTTCATGAAAGGATTTCAGATTATCTGAGTCCTTAATAGGAAACTCTCCCATTATATTTGTACCTGGACAGTTGCTGTAAGGCAGGATTTTGGGGCATCAGGAGGGAGTAATCGGTGTGAAGAGGGAATCTATGGCATAAAGATAGACAGAACGAGTAAACCTAGTACTGTTCTCTCCACAGAAGTAAAAGAAGCTACTCAGGTTCTATTTTTACTAACTTTACATTTTATTAATGCATCAATTAAGCATTGCTGATGAAAGAAGTGGTTCCACTGTTTCTCAGCCCCCTGCTCCTGTACTGTACCTTGGCAGACATTTAGTGGCTGTAGAGTGAACTGGATTGAGGAACCAAGAAAACTAACAGCACAAAGTTAGTTTTACAGTAGTATGTCAGAAGGTTTTGTAAATAAGGCTTTAATAACATGTGAAGGATTGTGCCTGTATAGTGAAGTATTTTTTATGTCTTGCAGAAGTAAATTGCTGTTGGGGAACTCCTTTGTCAGTGTAGGTGCATCTACATTGTGTTTTGGACATCAGTGTTGAGCCTTTGAGCAAAACCAGACTGGCTGAGTGTCCAGGCTTTTAGGTGAACTTCATGGCATCCTGGGAAGGAAAACTTGACCTGGTGTCCTCCAGCTGGCCTGAGCCAACACTGTCCCACCCATGCCTGCTCGTGGTTGGGGTCAGGCAGGCAGGTCAACACATGGAGTCTCCTGGAAAGTCTCAGAGGGGCAGATCTCAGGCTGTAGGCAGCCTGAGAAGTGCCTAGCTGAATGCATCTGCTCTTCCTGTGGCAGCATAACCTGTCTGTCCCCCACAGCCATGGGACTTGTCCGTTGAGGAACTGCTCTGAAGGATGAGAGGGAAGTTGGAAACTTCAATCTCTGCATACCTAGATCTCTTTGTCTGGCAGATCTGGCTGATGTGTCTATGATCGACCAAAAATTACTCATATTTCCACTATCCCTCTGATGATAATTTAGAAGTAACTCCATCAGAAAAGCTATCACTTGTCTTCCCTTCACCAGTTCATGTTGTTTTCCTGGAATTTTCTTGTTGTTGCCCCCAGGAAGGGAAAAAAGGGGCAGCCAGGGAGCGAGAGGCTTTTTTCAGATATTTGGAAGCTGCTTTTATGGGGTTTGGTGAAAAACACAGTGACTTTGTGATCAGAGGACTCTGACAGCCAAACCGGCAAGATTATGACTGTTCATTTGGCAACGGAGATGAGAGCCTTTGGGGGACTTAATAGGCATTAGAGATGCTCATGTCAGGGGACGTGTCCACTGCTCCGTGTAAAAGGTCATCGTCTCATAGTTGTGTTGTAGCGGTGCTGTGTAGTGAGGTTGCGATTTAGAGCGAGATGGTATTTTTTCATTTGTTTGATTTGAAGTAATGAGGCTAATAGATTCTAAAATAATGAAGTTGCTTAAAAAAATCAGTAAAAGATAACAGGTCCTACCTAGTAGCCAGTACTTTCAGGTTCCACTGTGCGTTTCTACCTTTAATATCATAGTATCATTTAGGTTGGAAAAGACCTTTAAAATCATACGGTCAAACCGTATACCTAACACTACCAAGTCCACCACTAAACCATGTCCCTGACCACCATGTCTTTTAAATACCTCCAGGGATGGTGACTCAACCACTTCCCTGAGCAGCCTGTTCCAATGCTTGACAACCCTTTCTGTGAGGAATTTTTTCCTAATATCCAATCTAAACCTCCCCCAGTGCAACTTGAGGCCATTTCCTCTTGTCCTACCGCTTGTTACTTGGGAGAAGAGACTGACCCCCACCTCGCTACAGCCTCCTTTCAGGCAAGAGTGATACTACCTTCAGGTAGAGAGTGATAAGGTCTCCCCTCAGCCTCCTTTTCTCCAGTTCCCTCAGCCACTCGTAAGATTTGTTCTCTAGACCCTTCACTAGCTTCATTGCTTTGCTTCATATGCATCACCAGCACCATTTTTTTCTTTGGACATGCTCCAGCACCTCAATGTCTTATAGTGAGGGACCCAAAATTGAATACAATCTTTGCAGTGAAAAATTTTGTTCATTAAAGCCAAAGGCCTTTGCTACATTGGAAGGTCAGGTAAGCAGACCATGGGAATCTCATCGGCTTTAAATTCAAAGATATTTTTTTTTCAAATTATTTTTATATTTTCCAAATGATTTATCAATGATTGGATTTTACAGTATTTTTATTTAGAAAACAAGTACGCCCAAAATACATCACACCCACACCCACCCTCCCCCCCGAATTAGGTTATTTCATTACTGCTTGGAGCCTTTTTTTAAGTATTCTGCTCTTTGTAGAAAATAAAAGGAAACCTTCCCTAAGACATGTTGGCAATCACAAAGCCCTAATATGCATTAAACAGTGCAAAGGGTTCATTTGTTTATGGACAGACAAGGTATGGCTGTACAGAACCTGTATGATGTCACAGGAGTTGAGTCTCAGCATTGCCACTGTCCAAGTCCCGATTGAACTCAGCAAGCTCTGCTGATTATTTAAGCGGCAACGCTGTAGAAGGTAAGCTAACTACATTGTAGACTATACAGAATTTTTTGGTGCTTCATTGAGCTACACCCCAAGTATGGGGAAGCAAAAAAGTTGAAGAAAAAGCTCATGGAAACAATCTATTGTATTAATTTCATTACCAGTATTTATTTCTTTTCTTGTGGCTGTTAAGAGTTGAATTTTGTACAAGTTAAAAAAAGAAAATCAAAACATAACAAAACAAAAACAAAAAATCCCCAGACAAAGACATTAATACAGGAATGCGACAAATTTAGCATAAATTTTTCATGCATCTGTTTAGAAAAAATAGCACCACTTACACTGTAGTTCACATAGACAATTTCTTTTCATTGCAGTAATGTCTGTTGTCTGCTGATGCATCTAAGGGATGATGTGTTATTCCGCTTAATTAAATAATCATGCAACTTTCCTATCAGAACATCACAACTTCCGTAACATAAATGAGCTGGTGGTCTCAGATTTGCTGAATTCTTAGTCACTGTAGTTTTAACAGATTTTTTAGTAAAAAATAAAAGTTCATAATTAAGTATTACCAAGTCAGTAAAAGAGGAAAAAAAACAAAACCAAAACCCAAAGATGCAGAAGCTATGATCAAATCGAATGCATTTTTACATTAATTCTCTGACTGGTTGAGAACCTTCTGAAGAAGACAGATAAAATTTCTACTGCTGACAAAACTTCAGGCATGGATTAATTTATTTATTTTCTTTTTGTCATGAGCCTACACCATGTCCTGCAAAGTGTGGAGCGCTTGCTCCCAATCTGGCTAATCGGTCAAGCTGTCATTCAACTCTGCACAGAAGCTACTCGAGCACCTTGCAAAGCTAATCTTGAGGGAAGGGCATGGTGGAAGGAAAAAGAAAAGAAGAAAAAAAGGCAAAGAATGAACAGGAAAACCAGAAAGCCAGAATATCTTTTCTCCTTTCATTTCTCTAACTGATCTTTCACTTTTGAACTCTGTTCAGTAAGAGAGTTGCATCTGTCTGCATTTTTGTGTCTTTGTATCTCTCTCATGTTAATTTCTCCTGAATTTTCATGGTGGCTTTATATTTGTGGTTCCCAAGAAAGTTCATGAGAGGCACGTGCCCGAGTTCTCGCAAACTCTGAAAATGTAGAGAAACATTATGTCATAGACTCAATGCACAACTTTTAACCCACCCAGTTAATTAATTCTGCTCAGACTATGCTAGAGTTTCTTTAATTGCCATTTAAATGCAATCTTTTATGTACTTATTGAGAATCATTAGATTCAAAGTAATTTTGCTGTTACAGTATAGTGACATTGGGTATTCTTTGATTTGTGGGATATGTTCTTCAACATGATTACCTTGTCCTTGTGTATAAATTAGCCAGGAAAACACTAAAGTATTTCTTTGTGCCTATGCTTCTTTGCAACTAGCTAAGTTAAAAAGGCATACGTGATTACATACTCAGGGTTTGTTTTTTTTTTTTTTTTTTTGGGGGGGGTGTTGTTTTTTTTTAAGCAGATTTGTAGAGAGATGGAAGTTTCACTTCATGCAGTGGAAAAATCAGAATAAGTTACTTAGTAAGCAGTCTATTTCTGGATCTCTATTTGTGTGAACAGCAGTATGTGAAAAACTCTCAAAAGACATTAGGAGGACTTTGGACAACAAGGGCATATTAGACTTAGGAAATGAATACAAGGTCTGAGAGATTCCTGACAGGCAACAGCAAACATTGGGTGGATGATGTTATGCAGCCACAGGACAGCCCTATTTAGATATGTCATTCACACTATAGCTGAGGCACCATTAAGAGTCTTGAGTTTACTCTGGCTAAACCATACAACATAATTCCTTGGTTGAAACATGAATAATCTTTAGATGCTATTGCAGTTTAAAAATCAAGCTAAAATAAACATCATTTTCAGCTAGACATTTATCACTGCAAAGTAGTTAGACAAATAAAATACTACAGTCTAAGCTCCTTATAAAACAATATATATTAGGTGCCAGAGAAGGCATAACAGATGCCATCTCTCACTATAAAAGTAATTTACAGTTTCAAACATAGTCATGACTTAAACATACACAAATTATTGGAAAAGGGGATCAGAGGTTATAAAGTCTCCTTTTGTTACTGGATTTCTTATGTCTAATATTTCACATTGAAATCTACATTTGGGAATTATTTTATAGTGGTCTGCTTTCAGTTTATCTAAACTTCAGACACGTTGGCTAAAAAGTGCCTATGGCTGATGTTGTGATCTACCAGCCAAGTATCTCGTAAGAGAAAAATGCCTCCCAAATTATTTTCAAAATTTTATTTTGGATACTGTGGAAGATTAAACTTTTTGTATTTCTGGTGTCTCCCATGCCAAATTGTCATATGTTTGTAGCAGGTTAATACAGAAGGGGGTTGACAAATCTTGCTATAATCACTACCCCATGTTGTTTTCATCTTCCTTGTCTGCTGCTCATTTTCATTGTGAAAAAAACCTAATGTATCAGTGACAGGAGGTCTGGATTTGTGGCCGACTGTTATAATTACTCCCACTGAGGCATTGTCAATAGGATTAAAATAAAGATTCTGGACCTGTCCATCGTAGATGAGGTCAGCAACACTAGCAGTGGGAGTACTGTTTCTGCAAGCTGTGCTTTCAGTCCTGACTTATGGAACCATAGACATTAATATGAAGAAAGTATTTGAAAGCTCCAGTAGAGAAGGACCAGCCTTTTTTCTGTATTAGCTAAAATATCCATCTGTAATAAATAATCTAACAGCATCCATCTCTGTCCTGACCATACATATATGTATGTTAATTTTCAAATGTATCAGAGCCCCAGAGAGTTTCAATTACAGAACAATCCATTTTGCATTTTATAATTAATAAAGTCTTTGCAGCTGCATAACTTCATCCAGGAAACATCTGCACAAACTCCTTGTGTGCACATAATTTCTGTGAAAAGCGGGTTAGCTGAATTGTCTTTAATGGTTGCAGGCTTGGGGAGGGTAGAAAGGTAGGGAGTTGATTAAGATAACACAAAACAAATCACAACAATGGAGGCTTATGTCCACACAGATATACAACAAATTCTAGCCACTGCCTGTAGGAAAAAATACAATGTATAGGATCACTTGAACATATAGTCAACTTACTTTATTCATGTGAAGAGGAGGGAGGAACCCGGGGAAAACCTGAGCTCTCCCGAGGTGGGCAGTCATTTTGCTGTGGTTCTCTGTAGGACCAGGCTGTTACCCCAGGCTGGTAAGTAATGTGCTGTTGTTGAAACTGTGCTTACTCCTTTGCCATCCTTTGACAGTGACTTTGAAAAAGTATCAGTTTTCAAACATCAGTTTCATCTTCTTCAGTGTGCATGAAACTATGGCATGAACACCACTAAAACTTGCTCGTGGCGACAAACTCAGGGAATGGGGAGCAAACCAGAACAGACAAGCTCTCTTTCCCTGCTAGCACAGTATGTCGTCTTTATTTTTCTCACCCTTATAATGGGATCAAACAGTAATTAGTGCAGTCACCTCCTTGCAACTCATTATCTTTCGTTATTTTCATATAAACTGAAAAATTATTATCAAAAGCCATGTTCAATCAAGTGTCTAACATGCTGAAACAACTGCGTGCCCTTTCAGACTTAAGCTGATATGCCACCTGGAAGCCTCGCACTGCTACAAATGGAGATTTCTTTCCTAAATTTGTTTGTATTATTGTAGTAGCAAATAATTTTCTTGATTAATGTGTCACTGCCCTACGACTGTTTATTCTTTCTCCTTTGGTTATATAAACATCGGTTGTTACACATGTCACTCATAGCCCTTACCGTATTTCCATCATCCCTCGCGGCTTAAATTCCCTAGCTTTCCTAGAAGCAAAATGAATCTCCATAGTGTTTATAGTGAAAAGGTTACATAAAAATGAACAATACTTAACATGTCCCTTTTTTCCTTTTTCCTGTCCCACAAGTGGGACTCCAGACTGCTGTTTGCTGCTCTCTACATCTGCCTTCGTTCCCCCTTCCAGAGATTCTTGGCATTTTTTATTTTTTTTTATAAATACGAAAAGAAAAATACACATTATTAGATCCCTACCAGCCCACTAAGGCACATGATGAGCTTACAGCAGAGAAGCTGCTATTTTTCTGTGTAAGCTGCAGTCAGCATCTCTAGTTACAACAGCTAATGCCTTGTTGTGCCACAGATGTGGCATCATAGTTCTTAGTAGCGTGTGTTAATTCCTCAGTATTTACTTGTGGCTTTGCAATGTTCCATTATTTACAGTATTTCTGTAGGCCCTTAAGTGATACCAAACGCATTGGCTCAAAATGTTTGCGATTGCACTGACTGCAGTGGCATGTGCCGAACGTGTATTCGAGCGAGTACCGTGCACTGATGCCGCAACCTTGCCCAGTCGTGTACCAGACCCTACTGTTACGATATGTCCTTGTCATGGCTGAGTGCTGCTGGATGTACAAGAAGAAAGCAACGTAGTCCAAGCCAAGAAAGACTTCTAGTGTCATCTTCAGCGGGGTCTGTCATTGTATACAGACAGAGTAGTGTAGCTCTTTATCTAGGCCTTCCAGGCAAGGAAGTTCAAATATGAAATGACAATGCCTTGCTCAGTTTCAAGCCGCAGCTCCACGGTGTAAGGAGGCTCTCTCATCCAAGGGCCGTTCACATCGTCTTTATATTTCACGGTGGAACTCTGCCAGCTTCCCAACAAGAGAAACCTCTTTGCTTCACAGAGGAGGTGGGAAGATTTTCTCTGCGGAGCAGCCGTGGCTGTCGCAGACAAGTAAACAAATCCAAGGTGCTGGGTGGCCCTGGGGGGTCGATGGTGGTCAGTCCCTAACAGAGGCTAAGATACTAAGCAAAGAATTGCCCCTTGGTTGAAGCAGAGCTTTCTTCTGTATTTACTGTTGATTTTGTAATATGTGGGGGAAAAATTAGTAACTAATTTTTGCATTATTTCAAGACCCGTTTAGGTTAGGCTGGTTGGTGTTTTTCTGTGTCTTTGTGCTGTCAGTAAACTTGACTGTTCTTGGTTTGAAACCTTTTTCTGGAACGCATAAGACTTTGGAGCAGCTGTTCGAACAAAAATGGGAGCTTCATCTGGGTAGAGCTGTTCTATTAAATTAGCAGCTGTAAATGACACACCACAGTGAATGGAAGTAAATTTATTTTGTGCTGGCTTTCTTCCCTTTCCCTCCCACCCCCTGTCTTTTCTAGTACCCGAGAAACCCTTCAGAAGCAAAAGTACTCCTGGGTCTTAACTTGCTTGGGGAAGATCAAATGAGTTCACATTTTACTCAGATGAACAGTAATGAGGATTATGGGTACAACGTCAGAATGCTGCCTTGCCAGTTACACCCTCCTGCATATCTACCATCACTGCTTGAGTCCTGTACCTTGATTTATAGTATAGGCTCCCTTTATAGGGAAGAAGTGCTGCTGATGAGTGCTCTCCTGCACTAATGAATTGAAATATTAAAATGGATGTGATCAACTCAACAATTTGAGTTGCCTCAAGCTTTGCCATTAAATACTTCCGTGGAACAGTACCTGTATTTATCACCTTTAGATTTGCATATACAGAGCTCCAAGTAATGTTTGTCTAATGTGGGTTGTTTTTTTTCTTTTACAATTAGCATCTTTTTAATGTTGCTTATGGAGGTAGTGGTGGTGGGAATTTTATACCACCTGTCCTTGTAATCTTAAAAATATTACATGAAGAACTAAATTGGATCAAAATAGCTTGATTTTAAACAGCGTAGAACAAAACAATGTATTTAAATTACTTGTAATATTAAAAAATTCAACATGGCAATTTGGCAAGATAGGACAAAAGGGAGGAAAAAAGGAGTAAAAAAAGTATTTTTGAATGGTTCTTTCCCATCTGCGATCTGTAATAGCTCACTGGCAACTTATCACACCTTCATAAGTGGTCCATCCAACACCCTGTCTTGGTAGAGCTGTCAGTTCTAAGTTTCTTGGCAAGGACAATGATATATATTAAAAACAGAAAAAGATTCATAACTCCAGTTTTTAAGCGACAGAAGTGTTCCACTGCTAGGCTGAAAGAACAAATTTTTATGACAAATTTAAATGTATGAATAAAACTGGGAAAATAATTTAATTCCTCCAATGAGTACTTTCAATTATGATGTGTACTCTTGCCTACCTTCCTTTCTAAAGAACTATAAAGTTTTTAAAAATCCTTTTTAAAAGCACTATTTCATACTGTTAAAAATTTCAGTGCTGGAGTATTCTGACCCTTATATTTATGGGGTATATGAGTTGAAGGGATGGTTATCAAATGTCGTCACAAGCCTCTTATTGGAAAAAAGACTAATGGAATTGCAGCATGGTACAAGTGCCTGAACCTGCTGCCTGTGGTATGCTGTGCAGGAGAATAAATGGCTTTCAGTCATGTAAACTAGTCACAGACATTCAGATCCTTTGAACTCTAATAAGAAATGCACACTTACTTTAAATAGTAAGTGACTGAGCATATAAATGTCTTGATCAAGTAATCAGAAAAAAAATGAAAAGGGGTTTTCTGTTTACGTTTTGTTATTTCTGTCTGAAATCTCTATTTTACCCTCTGCGTCTTTGCTTTGTAATGTTCCCTGCTGAGAAGGACAGACTGGAAACACAGTAGGGATCTCTGCCTTTTAAGCTGCTCTTTGCTTTGCGGAGGGCTGTGTGCTGGAAGACCCGGTGTATTTGTCCAGTGTTTTGCTCAGTATGAGAGGAACATGACTATTTAAGAAAGACAGGAAACTATTATTTGGTGATTTTAGCCACATTTCAATTGAAAGTACTGAAAGACCAGACAGAAGTTTAAATATATGTCTTAAGGTACACGCATACAAATCAGTTCAGCTTTTGTGCTCTTTGTCTTTGGTCAGGAAATTCTGAAACAATCTTGAATGAAGGTGTAAAAAGATATTTCTGAGTTAAATTTGCCACAACTATGAATTTACAGGTCATGTTTATCTGAAGTGTTTCTCCAAAATTCTTTCTGTCTTCTTTTCTAAATAGCATATATAACAGTGACTGTGGTAGAATCAAAATATAGCATGTTTTACAAGCAGGGCTAGATTTTCTTCTAATGCAAACTTGTGCCCCTTTGTCAAAGTCAAAGGATACATGCTTTGCCTGCTAATTTTCTCTGCCAGGTAATTTAGCTTCCATCTACTGTTTTTTTTCAGCATGACAAACTCTAAATGTTATGATGATTTCTGTTCTTTAGGCATATTTTGCTTTTGAAACCTAGTATATTGATAGACAGTAACGGAGGGACAGAATTTCCTATCATTTTATACTGGTATGATCCACTGTTGGTTTGCCTAATCCATCAGCTTTAATCTACTGTTATCTTAAGTATTACCACTGTTTTATTCTCTCAGTTGCAGAAAATTCATCAGATTAATAAGTCATGTTGCTGTAGCTACACTGTAGGTCCAGTCCAATGGCTATTAAAGTCAGACACTCTTCATCGACTTCAGTGTGATTTGGATAAAGCTCATTGTTTTCATGCTCTTTCCATCACTGCAGTACCAGACAACTGAAATAACTGTTCCAAATATCAGTGTCTTTGGATACTTTGCATTGCTGTTCTGAGAAAATATCCAAGCAAATATGAATATAACCAAAGTAAATTCTCTCTCTCTGAATTCAGAATGACTATTTAACTAGCTTTAATATTTTGATACCCAATACTAAGTTTCACCCGCTGTACCCCTTTCTTTGCATATAGGTGACGGCTTAAGAAGGTTAGACTGTCTGTTAGGGTTGGAAAAAGAGAATAAAATAGTGTGGTTGGAAAAGACTCTGCTTTATTAGAAAGTTCTGGAGGACTTTTATGTTCTATTTTTCATGTTGACAGTGTTTGTAAGTTTGCCCATAACCTCAGTGCTGAAATGGAGTCTTAATCTGTTTCCAGTTTTAGCATTGTCTGATCCCCACTTCACAGAATCACAGAATGGTTTGGGTTTGAAGGAACCTTAAAAATCATCTAGTTCCAACCCCCCTGCCATGGGCAGGGACACCTCCCACTAGACCAGGTTGCTCAAAGCCCCATCCAGCCTGGCCTTGGACACTTCCAGGGATGGGGCATTGACAGCTTCCCTGGGCAGGCTGTTCCAGTGCCTCACCATCCTTATTGTAAAGCATTTCTTCCTGATTTCCAATCTAAATCTACCCTCTTTCAGTTTGAAACCATTACACCCGTGTCCTATCTTTACACTCCCTGATAAATAGTCCCTCCCCATCCTTGCTGTAGGCCCCCTTTAGGTACTGGAAGGCCACTTCCCTCTTCCTCGTCCCCTGCAGCTCTCATAGTTTATCCATTCTCAAGCTGGCTGCCTAGGTTGCAGTCCTCTGCTTGTAGGAATCATTATAGGTGTGCTTTACGGGTGTTTCTGCTTTGGGAACTGCCAGTAGCCGAGGGAAGTATTTCTAAACATCAGTTGTGGAATACAACACATTTTTTACCTCCATGTGTTCAGAGCAGGCAAACCAAAGTATGAAATGTTCTTATAGGCATATTTCCAACTATCTACCTTTTAAATTTCCCTTGAAAGTTTTAGTAAATTCATTTCAGCCTAGTTGTGAAACTGGAAAAACCAACTGTGCAGCTAACGCTGTCTCCCCTCCTCCTCTTTCTGCTTGCTCCTACCAGTGTCATCTGTCCAACAAGTGTTCACGCCTCATTCTTCCCTCAGGATCAGAGTTCACCGATGGGTTAGAACTTCTTTGGGTTTTTCAGGTCAGGGGAGAGTAACTTTTACTCTATTAATTCCAAATCAGCTAGTTCAGATAGCAGAAACACTTCAGTGGCTTTACAGCAGAACTTCTCCAGACTGTTTTTCCCTTGTTTAGGCGTATTGGAGGCATCCAGCTGTTTCACACCATTATTGTACTCTTCTTTGGTGAAAAACAGATGCTTTTTATATTTCTGTGGCCCCGTGTGTTAAAATATTGTGCTGCCAACTGCTGAGGTATTTGTAGTGCATGCTTGAACTCATAAAAATGCCACAAAATCATTAACAGCATCAACTGAAGAAAAAAGAAATCGTGACCATAATATCTTGCTCCAGCATAACAGAATGGGTAGTTTAGATGTTTACAGGAATGTGTACCTCATGTGACAGAGACAAAAAAGATCAGAATAGTAGTCAATGCAAATCTAAACCTTGATTTATTTTGTTCTGCCTTAGCTTGTGGCCGTGGGTTCTACAAATCCTCCTCGCAAGATCTGCAGTGCTCCCGCTGCCCTACTCACAGCTTCTCTGACAAGGAAGGCTCCTCAAGATGCGATTGTGAAGATAGCTATTATAGAGCACCTTCTGATCCACCATATGTCGCATGCACAAGTGAGTCGGTCATGAATTTAATCGTAAAGGACGTTGCTTAACCAACCAGGTGCAGCCACTTGTAGCTAGTAGTTTCGGTTGGCTTTTCCTAGATTTGAAAAGTACATTTACAACAGTAAATGAAATTGAAAGGCACGGGGGAAAAAAGTTGACAGTGAATATAGAATCAGCATAAATATAATTTTCGTATTTGCTTGATATAACATTGGAAAACATTGCGTGTTGGATAAGTGTGTAATTCATTGTAATAGATAGAATACAGGCATAGTCTTCCCATGGCTGTAAAATTGTTGTGGACAATGTGCTTTATGTGATAAAATGCCAAAATGAGTAACATGAAAAATGAAAAGCAACCTGTGTGGATCTGAGCTTTGATTGAACTGTAATTGGATCTGGCTTAACCTTCTAGCTGCAAATAGACTAGCCTACACAGGTTGGTGGCTCAAATAGTGGAAGCCTCCTAAATCCAAACCAGCACCAAATGTCTCTAAATCATATCAGAGCTGATAACAAAGGACTAGATGCGGTTGCTGCAGTATACGTAGAAGAGACAAACAAATCCCATAGTTAGGAAAACTATAAAAGACAACTTTTAAGGTACATTAACCAATCCTTTTAATTGCACAGAAGAGAAATGGCTAAAGTCAGTTGCAGTAAATATACAGACAATTGTTATTCTGATGCCTTAATGGAAAATAAATAAATCCCTTGCCAAGTGAGTTCAAGGAAGCTTTTATGCAGCTTGTACTAAAAACAATGAAATGTTTATGTGAAGAAAAATGCTTCAACTATTTTCTGTCTCAGTAATTAAAAAGCTACATGGCCCACTGTGGTTCTGTGCAATTACCCTGGGCTTTTTTGTGTGTTACATAGGACCTCCATCTGCACCACAGAACCTCATTTTCAATATCAACCAGACGACCGTGAGTTTGGAGTGGAGTCCTCCTGCTGACAACGGGGGAAGAAATGATGTGACCTACCGCGTTTTGTGCAAGAGGTGCAGCTGGGAGCAGGGCGAATGTGTTCCCTGTGGGAGTAACATTGGATATATGCCCCAGCAAACTGGATTAGTAGATAACTATGTCACTGTCATGGACCTGCTAGCTCATGCTAACTACACGTTTGAAGTTGAAGCTGTGAATGGGGTTTCTGACTTGAGTCGTTCCCAGAGGCTTTTTGCAGCTGTCAGTATCACCACCGGTCAAGCAGGTAAGTTTTCATCGCTTATGAATCTCAACACTGTGAGACTGAGAGAAACTGGGAACATGCAAACTACAGATGCAGTAAATCAGGAGCATGTTTGGTGTGTTCTGGCTCATTAATCTTTTCACCTTACCAACTACTTAATTTGAGTTTATACTCTTTCATGATAGCCTGTCCTGTTTCTTGGCCTCAGGATTGCTTTCAGAATGCATTCATGAAAGACTTAAAGAAGACATATGGCTTTGTTATTAAATAGATTTTCTTAACTCTACAACTTTTTTTTTTTTTTTTCCTTACATCATTGTAGGTCATTCCCTAGTATTTGAAGAAAAAAAAAAGTACATGTGACAGTCCTGTGCAGGCTTCCTTTCTGAATTTTTTAAACCTGTATGGGAGTCCTAGGTCACTGGAAGATGATTTGGGTATCTGATGGTGTTTTCAGTGTTAATATTTTCCCTCAGGATAATGTTTCTAATTTATCTTATATTTCCAGATATTTGATTATGAGATTCAGTAAGAATGTGATGATTATTCTTTGTTTCTTCTACTTATCATAATCTGACAGGTGAAATGTCAGGGAAAATAAAATCAAACTAGCATATCACCCCAGGGGAAAAAAGGGCGTTAGTTGTCTGCATGCTGAGTGAAAAAGAAAGAATTCTCTGATTTAGGTTTCTGAAATGACGAGTCTCTTGCTGATAAAAATTATAGGCCTCTGAATCTACAATAGCGCGCTGTGGGCTTTAAGAGAGGATAGTAAAACTAACCTTTTATACGTGGAACAAAAGATCTTAAACTGAACATTAATTGCAAGATCTGGCTTCTGAAGAGATAGCTTAAAAGAAAATATCTGAATAACTGATGCTTGCTGTAAGAACAGCTAACCAACTTTTTAAAAGACACTTCATACTTACATTTTGGAGCAAATTTTAATTATTGTGATCAAGCTATTCTTTTTTAGTGCAGTAAAAATGAACCCCTATTGTAATGCTTTGAATTGAGGACAAACTCGTTGTACAAGGGCAAAGAATATATAGGAAAAACTGTAGTTATTTTGCACTTTTAAGATGGTCACCAAAAAAAAAAAAAAAAAGAAAAAGAAAAAAAAAAACCAAGAAATTTACTTCAAAATCTTCCCTCCCTCTCCCCAAACCTAGGACGGTTCATACAGTTGTTAAAGTTAGGCTGGAATATTTATGGCATATTTAATTTCCCCATAGTGCTTTCCTGGATACCAAATGCACATTTTATATTATTTTGGAACCATCTCCGTGACTGAAAGGATTGGTCTCCGTGCTCATTCAGTTCTTGGAGTTTATGATGAGATTTTGAGCACAGAGAACTTACCCTGAAACTATTTTTGCACCACAGATTGTATTATTTTGGCACCTTGATTTTTCATCTTTAAAATAATTCTCTATAATTTTTCAGACATGCACAGTGGACAGTGTTCTCCTCCCTGTGGATGTCTGTACAAAACTACCACACAAAGAAGAGGATTTGGACTTTTTCCTATTTAGCTAAATCAAATTGACTTTACTTTATGTGCTTTGATTGTTCAGTGACACACAGGGTAAAGGAAGAGACAGTGCAATGTGGTGGCTAATATCACATCTCAGGAAGATGAAAAAGCCTTAATTAGAAGTTTGTTGTGTTATCCCCAAGACAATTCATTATAGTTAATTCTCTCGTGCTCTCATAGTCATAGATTTATAGGGTTTTTTCAGGCCGGAAGACATAATATGGTTATCCTTGTGTTATCTTATAAGTAACACCAGCTACATGATTTTACGAAATGATCCTCACATCAAGACCAGAGATGTTAGTGAAACTATATTAGAGACAACAACTAGACTTTACCTAGTGATTTCAAGCAACGGAAAAACCTTCACCCTCCTACATAAGTGTTGTAAGAGCGTGCAGCAGGAAGCAGGAGACATGACTGTTCCTTCCCTGCTCGCCAGTTTGCTGTGGGATTATGCACAGGCGAGTGTTTCCCAGTGCTACAGAAGCTGACACTGTCACTGTTGAGAGAAAGGGTACTCGTACAACTGAAGCTTTGTCTGTTTAGCACTTCTGAATATCAGGATTTAAAGGCTTCCAGTTGGGCATCTAAAAGGAATATACATAGGAAACAGATTTTATTTTTTTTTCGGGGGGGTGGGGGTGGCAAATGACTTTAAGCTCTCTTTGTTGCAGTTTTCTCTGTCTGTAAAATGCAGGTAACCCTTACCTTTCCTAACCAAGCTCTTCAAGATTTTCTGATTAAAAGTTACATATAAATGCAGCATTTTTTTCACCATGAGTTAGAAAATTCATGTTAAAGAAAATACAGTCTTTCAGAAAAAAATGCATTCACCAAAAGGAAAGACCTCTTTTGCATTATTTTTGCAACAGCGTGTTTTGGATCGTAATGCTGATTTCTTTGGTTTCTCAAGGAGGAAAATATTTTAGGTGGAACAGATTGATGACTATAATTGAACAGAAAGAGACTGGTTGCTCAAAGGAGACTGTTATGCTTCTGTGCTCCTATTTTATTTTACCATGGAGAGAAAGAAAATGTTGGATTTATTTATAGCCAAGTAAACTAGGATTCATGCAGCTCTCATTTGTTACTGTGTGACTGTTCTATACTTTTGGCAAAAATGACTTTTTCTATGCCCATATTGCTTTTTATGTGTGTAAATGTGTCTAACTAAACCTTCTTCACATGTTATTATGCTAGCACAATAGGTGGCTATATATAATTACTGGGTTCACCAGTTGCACAGAGGCTTGCAGTGAGATTTTCCCTTTGTAGTTTTGGTTTAATTGAATTGATCCTTTGTGGCCATATTCGCAAAATTCAAATCATTGTGTAATGATAACAGGAAATTATTGATAAAAGAATGGGGTTATGGAATATATTCAGTGTTTCTTCACCCACATGTAACAAGCTTCTGATGAGACAAAGAGAGCATGTCGCAGAAAAGAGCCAGGTGGTTGATAAAAAAACTATTTATATTTGTGGAAATAATACAATAAAATGACTGCAAGCGGGTAGGTAGCATTTCACATTGCTCACGTATATACATATGACACATCGCTATTCATTCCTTGTGTTAAAAAGACTTTGTGACTAGGCTATCAGTTGTCATATGGCATATTTTTTATGCCGCAGCCAAGAACTACGAGGCTTTTTGTTTTGCTTTGTTTTGGTTTTCGACAAAAGCATGAAAGAACTGAGCCGGAATCAGAGGTAAAAGATTAAGTGCACTAAGTCCCCCAGGAGTAAACCATCTTGTTTCATATCTTGCCTATCCAACATCATATAAAGAATACAGGATGTCATCCCAGTATTGCAAGCTGATCTATGTGAACTCCTGCATCCTTGTAGAATTCAGATTTAAATGTGACTAAGCCCCAGTTATAATAGGGGAATGTACTGAAGAGCTGCACCTGGCAAACAGCTGACAAACACTACCTTTGCAAGCTTATTGAATGGTTGTTTACCAAAGATAAAATTTACCACTTCCTTAATAAAATACTCACCTTTTGGTGGTACTGGTAATTCCTTTTGATCCATTAAATTATTTTCCAAATTCTACATTTTTTCCATACAACACTGAAAAGGCTAATGGGATCAAGTGGATGAATATTTGTGGATTTTGGCATTTATGCACTTTCAAACCTTTAAAAAAATATATGTTTCAATAACAAATGTATAGTTTTTCAGTTGACACTTTTGCAAAGATAGCGTGTTTTTGAAAATATTTTCCTACATCCTTTCCTCTGGAATTTATCTGAATGGACAGTGGACTGGTCTCTGATAAATATTCACCCAACCCAGCCTGACTTTGAGAAAACTTAAGATAGGTTGCATGAATCCCAACGTTTACCAGGGTTTGAGAAAATTTAAGTACCTGTCCTGAGCCAGTTTGAGTTGCCTTTATAGTCAATGGAAAGAAAAAATCATATCCATGGGGACACTCATCATGTCTTGTTACCGTAACCAAACATGACAAACAAAAGTTAAAATGTAATGCCAATACCTGTTCCTAAATGTACTATCTGCTGTTATGCAGGGAGCATTTGCTAGTGCTCACTGCTGCTTCACAGCAAGAGAAAGGTGCCCCACAGCACCCTTAGGTCATGGTGTGCCTTCAGTTGCACTTAATGCTGACAACTTGAAGTGGTTAAAAAACCCTGATTCAGTTCCATAATCGAGGCTTACTCTGGAAAAACGGTTTTTAGTAACAATTTATTTTGTATATGTTGATTTGCTTTTCCTTTCTTTTTTTTTTTACATCTTAGAGTTCAATTTTCAGACCTTTTCCTACAAAAAAAAAAAAAAAAAAAAAAACAGGTCCCCAAATTTACAGTTTAAAAAAAAAAAAAAAAAAAGGAACTGAATTTTTCCAAGTTGTATTGTCACAGGAACTTGGACAAAAAAAAACCCAAACACATTACATGCTATAAAATCATCCTTGTTAGCACCAGTACTGTTGATTTACACAGCAAGAAGAAATGTTTGAATGCATGATGGAAACAAGCCATCCCGTGTGCAAAGCTGTGTGATGAGTTCTGCCTTTCTTAGGTACTTCTGAAGCCTTTCTACACAGGCGAGACACCTCACATTCTCCTTCCGTTGTTGCTCCTCATGATTTTTTTCTCTTCTTTGCTTCTCTTTGCAGTTTCCCCAGCTCTCAATTATCTCTACTCATTTTTTAAAGTCTCCTCTTTCATAGTCTCTGCACTATTGACCATCTATTTGTTTCCTCTTCCCTGTCAGTCTCACTTAAGCCTGACTTTCCCTCAGCGATGAGCTGTCCCCCAGCAGAGGCGGCAATCAAGACGATTTATGCCTGTGGCTTTCCCAGTCGCTTTGACCTCACCGTTCTAGTCCTATTCTCACTTCTCTCCTTTCCCCAAACCGTTTTGGTGTCTTCCCATTCTGCCGCCAAGTTGTTTTAATCTACCTTCATCCACGCCTTCCATCCAATGTTCACTTCTGGTGGTACGTGACAGCTTATTACAAATAGCTTCAGCGTTCAACTGAACATTGCTTCTATGTTTTCCCATTTCAATGGACTTCCTTTAGCTTCAGGTTTTGTTTGTTATTTCCCGCTAGGGACTTTACTTTTTGAGCTATACTTCATCTTCTAGCCTTCAACTGTAGACCAGCTTTCCCACATTGATATGGCTACATCATCTGTATATGTATTTAAAAACAATGCTTTATGTAAAAAGAATTGCAATATAAAAATAATGTTTTACTTTTCTTTTTTTTTACCAAATGTGTTCCACCTGTTGAGCTGGGAGAACTATTTTATATAAAAAGTCACTTTTCAAAACTAATACTCCCTAACTGCTTTCATGAAACTGTGGTTTTTAGAAACATATATGTTACAATGACTGTATTTTGGTTTACCATTTTGCTTGGTTTATTTAATGGGAGCTACAAAGATGTTAGTGCTTATTATTAATAATATTTAAGATACATTTTAATCTGTTTTAACTACTTTCTAGACCAGCAAGCAGGCAGCATAGTTCTGTAAGTGTTCTGCACTCCATGGCCACCAACTGAAAAGGGTAAAACTAGAGTAGAAATTAATTACATGTGGTAGTTATTATTCTTCTAGCTTTTTACATGTCTTTTCAGTACATTTAAAAAATGGATAGGGTTATTTCTGTGGAGCTAAGACTGCCTATTGATCTGCAATCACATTACCCTGGGCTAATATAACAGATATTTTGACGGGAGGCAGTAACTGAATTTGTGCCCGAATTAAACTGATGGATAAAAGCTTGATAAGAATTTCAGGCTCTGTATAGCAAATACCATCAGATCAGGGAAAGCAGTTTGTTCATCCATTGATCGTATCAGGTCATATTTAATGCAGTGAAATCCACAAGGTTATAGAGATACTGTAGAATTGCTAGGTTGGGGCATTATTGTAAGACTGCTAAATGTCATTTTTTTTTTAAGATTTTCACAAAGAAGTAATCATCTATATAGGATAAAATGTGGTATGGCATATATGGTATTTGACAGTTTTGATAATATTTTATATAATACCTATACAGAATATATTATATATATATATAAATTTGTAATGACAAGCAATACGTTTTACCAGAAAACTTACTGCAGAAAAGCCAATTGATAGCAAATAATTTTTTCTAATATCTAGGTCTATTTTTTCTCTAATATTTTTCATTGAAAGATAAGAGAGAAAGCAAGAAAGCAGATGTTAGCTGTGTTGCTTAGGGTCTGATCCTGCACCGCTGAAGTCAATGGAGGTTTTGTCATTGACTTCAATAGGAGCAGGATTTGAACCTTATGCTCTCTCAGAACACACAGGAACCAAAGCAATGGGCACTGTCATCCTGAAAGGAAACTTTAATCTCATAACACATTTTGATTCTGGCTGTAGCAGGTTTTTGCACATCAGTTTGTGGCTGAATGCCATTCGAATTATTTTTTTAGTATACTAAGAATATGATTTTTTTTTTCCAAATGGGTATCAGAACTCTTGCTTGTCCAACTTTACCATAAAAGCTTTTTAGAAATAGATGTAATCATTTTTACTGAGAAACTAAGGAAGTTTTT